>JAJAQA010000001.1:8654806-9854806 GCA_021464565.1 Rutilus rutilus | reverse complement strand
AATATTAAATAACACTCTGAGACCCCCATCATTGTTAGCACTCAACATATTATGTATATCTTCAGCTTTTACATTTTTGATGCCTAGAAATTCTTCTGCAGCTTCCCCCACTGTCTTATTTTTATTGCTTTTTCTTTCTTGTTGTATATAGCAACATTAAAAACTTTACATATAAAAGCTATAAAGCTCTTCTTTTCTACAATCAATGTGTTTGCATTGCTGCTGTGGAGGTGCTGGCCTTTCTTGGTCTACTCGCTCCTGAACTCCGGGGTACTGAATACCTTGCATTCAGATTTTCATGATCCTCTATTGTTCTATTTTTTTTTTTTTTTTTTCATAACTGCCAATACCCTTTAATTCATCTGCATATGTCACCTTATTCACAACCTTATACCTCTGTACTTCTTTAACTTGTTTCTGAACTACACATCCAGCATATGCAGCACTATGCTCACCTCCACAATTGCAGCATTTTTGCTTAGCATCCTTTTTACATTTTCCATAGTCATGTTCTCCTCCACATTTCACACACCTTTGTCTCCATTTACATTGTTGTGCTGTATGTCCCATTCTCTGACATTTGAAGCACCTTCTTTATATACCCCATAACTTTATATTTGATCCAGACCATTTGGACTTCAGAAGGCATTATCTTCAAGTAACACAGACCCAGCAGGGAACATTCTCAGAACGTTGGCTAACATACAAGTTTGGTTAATGTTTTAAAGAAAACATTTGAATGTAATGTTAAGGATGTTTTCTGTAGATTTTTAAGGTTAAATGTTAACTAAGATATAACATTTTAACTGTAACATTTTGAGGATGTTTTGGGAATGTTGTTGAGATAAAAGATTATACAATGTTCTCAATAATACATTGGCACAATGTTCCATAATAACAGAGGAGGAACATTATCAAATCAACATTCGAAAAATGTTTTTGCCTGAGATGACGGAATGTATTTTATAAAACGCTCTTGTAATGTGACGTGCTAACAAAGCAAGAACATTTTAAATGTAACATTTTGAGGATGTTTTTAGAGAATGTTATCCTGCACAGCAAGAACACCAGTGTTAAATTAACTCTCCTGGGATTTGACTCCACAATCAAGAGTGTTAAAGTGTTAAAATATGAGTGTTAAATAAACACTGAAACAGTGTTGAAGTTAATGAGATAATTAAATGATTAACTGAGTGATGATTGACCATTATTGAAGACACCTGATGTTAACAAACTAAATGTCAAGTCACCATTATGGTGATCAGTGTTTTCTTTAGTTGTTAGTTACTATTAACTTTAGATTTTGTTTGGCTGTTGTAACTGAGTTATAACTGTCAGACAAGCAAAGAGACCATAACTAGAGACCAGCCATAACACAAGAGAGGACATAGACAACACAGCTCGTACAATAGGGGATTTATTACAAAAATGATATGGACATAACGATAGGAAAATGAACCGGGATTAGACACAACAGGAGAGCACACAGAACCACCGCCGAACACCCCACCCGCCGCACAGATTTGGCCGCTTGGAGTTCTTATTCCAAACATACAGGATCCACAGGTGCCGCCAATCAGTCCCTAATAAAACAAAGACACAACATACTCGCCCCCTAGAGGACAGACAGATCATAACATAGAACAAACGAATCACAAATACATGAATATGTAACAATGACTCCCATAATGCATTACAGTATGAATAAATTATGATCTGAATTGTCTTATTAATTTCCTTTTCCTAATTTAATACTTTGTTTGTCACCATTGTTGAGATTCATTCACTCATTCTTGATATCTGTGTGTGCCTAAACAAAACTTTTTTTTTCTTTTTATCAGAACAAGTTCTAAGAAATCCTTTGGATTACATTGGAAATTCTGGATCTTATGCTGTAGAATCACAGTGATGCTGTAATCAACAATATGAATCTAAGTCAGAGATTAGGCTCTAAATGAGTTTAGTGATTCAGGTCAAATGATGATTATGTCAAAACACAACCAACATCATCAGATCACATTTTCTTTTTGTTAATCTGGCAGTTATAAATACCGAAGCCAAACTAAATTCAAAGTTAAAAATGTAAGGGTCAAGAGCTCAACTAAAGTAAACACTGATCACCATAATGGTGACTTAACATTGAGATTTTCTCCTTCAGTTATTCTGCTTGTTAACATCAGGTGTCTTCAATAATGGCCACTCATCACTTAATTAATCACTTAATTATCTCATTACCTTTAACCCTGCTAAAGTACTACCCTCTAGTACTTTTCTACCTTTTATCTCATACTTCACATCCTCTATGGACATTTCCAAAGGTATGTTTGAAATCCCTCCTCTTAATTTTGCTGCCATTCCTGGTATGTGCACTTTTATCTTTCCACCCCCAAGGCTCATTTTCAGTATCATCTCCTGTTGCTTCTCGTTTACTCTTGAAATTAGAATTCTTCTATTTTTCAGCAATTTAGCATATTTTATTTTCCCTATTTCCTTCTCAATTGGTTTGGTTATTTGTACTGGATGAAAGTGGCCTTTATCATTACTGAGCGTAATAATAACTTTCCACTCTTCCTGCTTGTCATCATCAGACCTACTTTCACTGTAATCTTTTTGGCTGTTTGTCTTGACATACTCTCTCCTCCACTACTTGCTTCTTGCCTTTTTAGTTTGATTAACCCTCATATCTGAAGGCCATCCGTCACTATCACCATCTGAACCAGGGATGGGCAACTTCGGTCCTGGAGGGCCACTGTCCTACAGAGTTTAGCTTCAACCCTAATCAAACACACCTGAACAAGCTAATCAAGGTCCTCAGGATTACTAGAATATTACAGGCAGGTGATTTTTTCAGGGTTGGAGCTAAACTCTGTAGGACAGTGGCCCTCCAGGACCGAAGTTGCCCATCCCTGATCTGAACTGTTACCCATTACTACACTCACGCTACAGTTTGTTTGCAATCCGCCACCTCTCCGTTCAATCCTTTTCTCCACACTTACCCCACTTTCTGTTCTGTCTCCTCCTCTTCCCTTTTGCATTGTCATCTAATCTTATATCTATATGTTTACTCCAATTCATGTGTATAATGTTAATTTACTTACCTATGTGACTATGTTTTGCCATTTTCCACTGTCTGAGTTATATTCTTGTCTTCTGCTAAAGATGTGGACATGAAGCACGACTGGTGTAGATATTTATTTTAATAGAGAGAACAAGTGCAACTCAGTCAGAGGCTGCTGGTTTGTTCTTTTGCATCGGGAATGGTTTCTCTGTTGTATTATTTTCTTGTTTAATGTGTTTTTTTTATTATTCTTTACTCAAATGTATGTTTCATGCTTTTTCCCTTTTGCTAATGCATGATAGATAACAAGGGTAAGTTTGTTCATGTTTGTTGTCCAGGTGATCTGCTGTCTCGTGTTTAACTCCACAAAGCTACAACATTGTCTTTAATCCTGTTATGTTCTGTCTCAGTCACCAGCTGGTGTACCCAGGTTGACCACTAGAGGGCACTCCTCCTCTGACCTTTGCCACTCAGTCATGAACTTCAGTCCCCATAATCCTTTGACCGGACTCATCATGAATTATTGCATTCATCTATTTGCCATTATTGTTTGTCTCAGCCTACTTATACTATGATCTTCTTTGTCATTTATCATACCTTGGATACTAGCTCAACCTGAAATTGACATAAAATGACATGAGAATAGAAGGAAAATGGATGAAGTTGTTAGTATAAACAAATATGTTAATGAGTATATAAAAAAACTCACACTACTCATTTATTCAAATATATACAGATGGTTGGAAGAGTATAGAGACTGGAAGGACAGGGAGTTTAGGGTGAGGAAGGCTGGAAGGATAACAGATGGCACATCAGTATATACAGCTGAGATGACAGCTATTCTAATGGCACTAGAGTGGGTTTATGAAGTTACACCTGATAAAGTCATAATATGCTCTGATTCAAGGGCAGTTCTTGGGAGACAAACAAATAGAACTGACATTTTAACAGAAATCATGATCAGGTTATACAGGTTACGACAGGTGGGAATAATAATTCGATTTATGTGGGTTCCAGCACACGTGGGGATTCAAGGTAATGAGGAAGCAGACAAAATAGCCAAAGAATCATTAAAAATGAAAGAACCAAATATAAACATTTCACTCAGTAGATCAGAAGGAAAACATTTTATTTTAGAAGCATGCAATGAGAAATGGCAGACAGTTTGGGACTCATGTCATACAGGTCGGCACTATTACAAGGTCCAAAAAACCATAAAGAGAGGCAATATAATTCACAGCTTAAGTAAGTAGAAGAGAACAAGTTATTTTCACACATTTAAGAACAGGACATTCAAAACTAAATCATACTTTACACATTATAGGGAAGCATAACACAGGTTTATGTGATGTCTGTTTAATAGAGGAGACAGTTGAACATGTATGGAAGAAATGTAAGGCTTATAATAAAGAAAGGAGGATTCTTAAGGAAGAATTACAATTAGTGCCAGGAATTCACTATAACCAACTTATTAAATGATGGTCCAAATTCAGGAAAACAAATAAATGCAATCATGAGATTTATTAAGAATAGTGGGTTATATAATGGGATGTAGGAGTATTTAGTTCATTCTTTTCACACTCCATCACAGTAGGTGGCGGTATGCACCTTTAAAGTTGGTTCGCAACCCGCCATAAAACCCCCCCAAAAATAAGTCATTTCTCACCGAGGTTTTGTAGTTGTCACACTGCACGTCTGAGCACTCTCCCTTGTCTTATGTGTTTTTGTGGATTGTTTGCATGACTAGTGATGGCAAAATGAGACTTCCTGAACCACTGAGACCTCGCAGTCCATTGCTTCAGCCAAAGGGTCATTACTCGAAGCATTGCTCACTAGTGACACCTAGCTACTGTGCAAAGAAATAGCAGACAAATTAATTCATTCTGAACCAGTGTCATCATTTGTCATTAGTCACGTGATTTCCAAGTAAACAACACAAGCCTGGAATCTGGCACGCCCATTTTTTCTGGACACAAGCTCTGAGCTTCGGTCCAAATGTCACATCACTATATTTAACCCTTTGTCTGGCATGTGACTACGATTCTGGATTTTCCAGTGAAGCCGCACTTACGGATCTTACTAAAGTCTCATAGCGATCCGTGACACGTTCCCCTCCCAGTTTAGGGGTCAGGAGGGGAGGTAACAAAGAAAAGGTAAAAGTATTTATTTCCTTCATATATCAAAAAGGCTTAACAATAGATGGGAATAACTCCTCAGGAGAGAGTAAGGCCTAAAATAATAAACAGAAAAGAAGCTAACTAAGGTTTAATGGAGCTGCATAAAAACAAAGATGAAAATCAACAACACAAACTTCCCTGAGCTTCCTCTCTAACCAAAAACAGGAGAAATATATATATATATATATATATATATATATATATATATACAAAATAAATAAAAAGGCACCCTCTCCATAAAAACTTTTATTCTGGCTCCTCAGTAGACGTCTTTTCAACGTACGTCTTTTCGACATCATTCTGCTTAGTGGGCTCATTACTATTTTTCAGCTCTTCTTTTTGTGATCAACTTTTTATTGTCTTTAGAAATAACATCCATTCAAACAAACAGACAGGGAGCAACAGACATATTATCCATGATTTATCAATATGAAAGAGTGAGAAAAAAAAAAAAAACCTTGTAGTCATTCCTTTATATAATCCAATATGTTGGAAGAAAAACATTGCCATGCATCAATGGTACTAGGTTTAGCCTCATTAATCCGTGCTGTTGTACATTCACAAGTCACTATTTTATGTAAGCTATGAATCCAATATGTTTTTGCACACATGTGCGGAGTAAACCAGTTCTGTATTATTGTCTTCTTTGCAGCTGTAAACCCAGCAAACAACATTCTCTTTTGCAATGAACTTATACAGAGATCAGAATCATCATTGAGAAGACATAAACCTGGATTAGACATATAATCAATTTGTAGTAAAGAGGACAAAACAGCTCTTCTATCTTGTTTAACAGTCGGGTCTCTTGAGTTTTGTCTTGTTTTTCACTGTTATTAGAAACCAGGAATCTGTTTCCACGATCTCTGTTCAGTTTCTTCAGTTCTGTACAGTTACTTTCACTGACTTATTTTTCTGTTGACTTATTTTTCTGGTTACCGGTATCTCCTCCAGTGAACAGAATGATGCTGAACTGAGCAGCTCTTGGACAACTCCAGTTGTTTAATCCTCCTCTGCTGAGATCTTCACAGATGTAATGTCTTCTTTTCTCTTCAGCTGATTTCATCTAAGACTGTGTCTGAAGTCAGTTGTAGATCTTGTGTTTCTGCTCGTCTCTTTTTCTGTTCTCTTCTTTCCTTCAGTGATTCTGCTTGTTAACAGGCTTATTAAGGCTGAGATGACTCCATATTTAATATACACAGGTGTTGTGGCTCAGATAAGGTCCAGTTCTGGTTTATTTCTTTGCTCTTGGCTGACATGTGGCATTGCTATGGCCTGCTTGTGGGCCAGATCATCTTTCCACATGTGCCAGATGTGGGCCGAAACAATGTTGCTATCTGGGATGTAATATATTATTGTCATTCTGTGTTACGTCTGTTATGATAAAAAATAAAAATAAAAATAAAAACCTGAACCAATCAGGTGTACCTAAGAAAGTGAAAGTGAACAAGCAGGAAATAAATCTGGCACACCCAACACAAGGATGTAACACACAGTGCTATAGCCGTCTGCTGCTCTGATGGACGTTTATAACTATTTCTAGACAGTCTTGAACTGAATACCCCTGTCTGGTATAGTTCATGCTCTTGTATTATTTTATTTGCTCTAATTAGTGTGGAGTGAGTGAATCAGGAACATCAGAGGGGATTTCCACATCTACAGGTGAGAATATCTTACAGATATTGACTGAATATGTTGTTGCCAAACTTATTTTATTCCATAATTATCTGAGATGATTTCATTTTCTTTTCTTTGCTAAATTTCTTTCTTTTTAATGAAAAGTTTGTCTTCATTTTCATGTTACCTTCACTGTAAAACATTTCTAACCCTCCCAAATCAAAAATTTCAAGTGACCGATAACATCTAAATTTTTCAATTGGCCCAAGTGAAATTCTGTAAATTATAAAATTAAATTTACAGATTTTCACTTGGGCCAATTGAAAAATTTAGATGTTATCGGTCACTTGAAATTTTTGATTTGGGAGGGTTAGAAATTTTTTACAGTGTTCTTATAATTGTGTTCCTAGTCTTTAAATTCTTTCACACCAAATCTTACTAAAAAACGGAGAAACAAATCGACTAATCTCAGCCGAATTATCATTTTAAAAGCACAAGCTGGACTGAAGGAAATGCAAATTCACAATGTTCACAATGACGCATCAACACAGAGCTGCTGCCAGCAGACTGACAGAAAAAACAAGCAGAACAAGTTCAGCAGTCAAATACAGAACAATACGGAAGTCCTGAAATGCAAAGTGGAAGAAAAAAACAGAGTAGGGTGGATTTGTTAATATCTTTAGATCCTTCCTGAGAAGTCCTAAGAGTTTTTCCAACCCTCGGCCACCAGATGCCACCATCAGTAAGCATCTACTGCTTACATTGATTCCTCGATTTATCGTTGAATAACACATTTACAGAAAGGTTTTGTCCATTGTAATGGAGACATGTTTCTTATTGCATTTTTTAGTTGGATATGTAGCGCCCTCTACCTGTCTATCTTTAGATTATTTAGCAGCACACCAGGTTCATTAAATATATACAGAAAAGTGGAAAAGTTTGGTCGTTCTGATGTCACTGAGTAAATTCTCTCTCATAAAATGACTCAGAATGACACTCTATGCTCACATAATATTAACTTGTCAAGAAGAAATATATATTTTGACAGAATAAAACTCCAGGAGTAGAAACAAAATGTAAGAGTTAAAATATCTAAGAGTTCAAATACATATTTTTTTAAAAGCAAAATTGCGAGATATGTGGTCATATTCACATGTGGTGTTCAGTGTTGGCAGTCTAGAAGCAATACTGGTTTCAACCACAGTATTACCATAGTCAACAACAGTATTACCATATAGTCAACCACAGTATTACCATAGCAGGTCCTCGATCCAAGCACAGGCTCAACACTTACTAACTAACATAACCAAAAATTTTAAATACCAACATAATAGAACATCAAACATTAACAAGTCTCTCCGTTTTCTCAACTTGCTAAAAAAATAATAAAATATCGCTTTATTTCAAAATTGACTCTCCCACTTCAGCCCTGTGCAAAGCATGATGGGAAGTGAAAGTCCTGTATGACTGTCATGCTCTGTTCCCTGTCAGTTAAGTAGGACTCCATCCATTGCATGCCTCATGCGAAAAATTAAAAAAAGATGATTTTGATAATAGTGTCTGGTGATTCACAGTGTCAAAACCTTCTTAAGGTCCAAAAAAACTGTGCCTACTATACCTGTCTTTTTCACCATTTACCTGTCTGCCTCTCTCTGTACCGTGACAATACCACCCTCATCTAATTTTACTTGGATGTTTTTAAGAAGGAAACAGTTTGCTCTGTCTCTGTGGTTGTGCGAAATTCAAATTGCATTGGGTGTGGCCCAAGTTTAGATGGTTTTTCAGCTGTTCTTCTACCCATTTTTCTATCACCTTGGATATCACTGATAGAATACTAATGGATCTATAATTTGACACCATTGTTCTATATATCGGAGATACATGTTGTTTTCCAAGAGCTTGGAAAAGTACTTTGCCTAACTGACAGGTTGATCAGATGTGCAAGTGCGTCCTTGTGTGATTTTAAAAATGTGGTATCCAAACCATGAATCCTTTGCTTTTGAATTCCTTAGCGAGGTTATAATTTTGATAACCTCTGATTCAGATATTTCCTTTATTTTAAAAATAGGTTTAGCTTTATCAATGGGGATAGATGGTATAGTTTCAGTTGGGATACCTTGCGACAGCTCTCTGACTGAATTTATAGTCCAGAATTAAATATAGTGGTATTTATTACCACTTCAAGAATCTATAAGGCATAAGATCAACAAATCTTATCTACGAATGTGTAACACAGTTACAAGCGATGAATAGAAGACGTAAATGGCATTTGTCCGTATTCTAGATAAAGACAGTTCTGTAAATTTTATTGGCAGCTTGCAATCATTGTGCATTACCGCCATCTACTGGACTGAGGTGTGATCACATTGGGACGTCATCATCCAAAAAAAAAAAAAAAACCTTTAACATCCTATAGGATCAAAGCCCAAGCTTCAGCTGGCGCTGCGTGTTCAGCTCCTCCAGCTTCCACCCTGAGCTCCTCAACCTCCAGGAAGAAAGAGGGGGAAAAGAAACAACAACAACAACAACAACAAAAAAACTAAATTCAACTTAGGCTACCAGTTGGGTTTCTTTAAGAAAAGTTATAACCGCCCTAACTGTGGACTGTGTGCTAGTTATAAGACTTCGCACTGAATGTCTGTGTGGAAGTGGTTTATGTGTGTGTGAATGAGGTGCAGGTGTGTAGTGCAATCAGTCCCAGGTGAGAGGCATTATGGGAATTGGAGTTCGGTGAGTGAGTAATGTTAATATTCCGGAGACGGTGGTGAAGAGGAGGCGGTGCGGGAGCCTGCTCTGTAACACATGGTCAATCTGCTTCTTCATTTAGAGGAGCAATCTCGAATAAAGCGCCTCTTTTTTCTTGATCTCTCGTAATTTTTTTTTGACACAAGTGCGAAGGAGTTCCTTTTCTCTTTCTCTAACCTTTTCTGGGACAGAATTACTCTGATTCTGATCTTTCCATGATCCTCCTGTTAACATGGGGTGATTGTCTTTAAACTCTTTCCATGATTTAAAGTTCTCCATCATGAGGAAGTTAAGGAAAAATATGTTTTCATTCCTGATAACTTCAGAGAATAAAACAGCACACAGTGCAGTGGCGTCTCCAGAGACCTGTATAGCTTTAACTTTGCCATGATAACCATTAATGAAGTTCCAGAGCGTCTCAGAACAGTTTTTATTGAAAAGTGGTGATGTTTGCCATCTCGTATAACAAATATCTGTGGAATCAACATGTACCTTTTTGTCACCTTCTTTGATTGGACAGCTGTTCAGGGTCGTTTACCTTAGGCTTGTTTGACTTCATGCAGCTCTGCGCAGACCGATTGGCGGCTGACTTGAAGCAGTGCATGCCGGTTAGAAGTTTTGTCCGACTTGATACAGCTTAGACGCCACGTGACTGTGACGTATGCCATCAAAGTAGGGGAGACCGGGGACAGTTGCAACACTTTTTGCATTTCTCTCAATTACTCAGAGACTATTTGGACTAGACCAACCAAATTTGTATATATTAAACTTGCATCTGTCTGCTAATTACCCATACCATTTAAAGATGATTATATATGACATATCGTTCACAGTATTTATTTGAATGGAAGAAGTCAGATGTTGCAACTGACCCCGACCCAGGGGACGGTTGCAACACAACCCAGGGACGGTTGCAACATGATTAAAAATACCTTAAATTTCATTAATTAACTTAAGCTTTTTGTCTCAGTGAGCATATAATTCTGAAAATATTAACTGTTTTAGGCCTACTATAATATTATAGTATTATTTATTTCAATAATATTATTGTAGCCTATTATTTATTTATTTAGTCATATTTATCAAATAACGGTTATTGAGTTTTGTTTGTTCATGTGTAGAACATAGGCCTACATAGATTCAGTGTGCAGGAATTACAGATTCTATTTAATCCCTCCATATTTCAGTGTCAGACAGAAAGAATTGAACAATTTGCAATGCAACAAACTTTTATTAAACATGCAATTTATAATTTGTTGCAACCGTCCCCGACCCTATCAGCCATGACAGAACATCATACTCCTGCTAGACACACTGACTTTGACACATGCTAACCATGTCACTTAGAAGTCAACAAAACAATAATTCAAACTAAGTAAGTTTTGATTAATTCATACAAAATTTCAGGACAGTATGACAAAAATATATCTAATGAAAAAATTTACTTTCATACCTCCAAAACAAGTTTTGTTCAATAAATGCAGAAGCAGATGTTGAATATGTCTACCGTTTTCTTGGTGGGGGGAGGGTCTAACTGTGCATGTTCAGTATGAGTGTCATCACTCTAGCTTGTTTCTGATTGGAGAAAAATGACATGTTGCAACCATCCCCTGTTACAACTGTCCCCGGTCTCCCCTACCGCGCGAGCAATTCGAGAGTAACCGGAGAACTCAGCCAGCGCAGCTTCTCAAGAGCGGCTGCAGGAGGGCTGATGACGACACAGCTGTTCCACGACTGGCCAGATCCATTGCATGACAACGATCACGTGTGTTTCGTGTTTATTCGAACACCTTTAGTTCCTCTAAAGCTCACAAATCATTTTTTATAACAGTAAACACTCTTTTCGTGTCGTTGTCATGTTATATTGTGTCATGTTTATCAAATTAAAACTGCTTAAAAAACGTAGACTCCACTTCATTGATAGTAGCTTATGTTGAACTTTATTCTTGTTCAAACAGACGCTGTATGAAGCAGTACATAAAGTATTGAATGAAAATGTCTCTGAAACATCTGTGTATTATTTGGCAAATATTGCATTTATTTCACTTCAGCTGTGGTAAAGTATGCAAACACCACGTGAGCGGCAGAGCCGGACAGTAACTGAGAACATTTACTTGAGTACAGTACTTAAGTACAATTTTGAGGGATCTGTACTTTACTCGAGTATCATTTTTGGGGAGTACTCATGACTTTACTCACGTACATTTGAGAGGCAAATATTGTACTCTTTACTCCACTACATTTCTATCCATAACTGTGAGTACCCGTTACTTCTTCTAAAAAAAAAAAAAGGAAAAAAGAAACCCTCAATTTGTTGTTTCCCTCTCAAATGTGATTGGATTGTGCAGGCGCCACTGATTGGGACAGCCTATCAGCAATCACCTTCAGCTTTCCGCCAAAGTCAACTCCATGGTCAGATTTAGATAAGAGACGAAACCATGGACGAAACAATGGATGAAGACGCAGCAGGTCCATCCCGGGAGTATTTTTTTTCCCAGGATGGTAGGGGAAGACTCATGAATATTCATTAGGGAAGTCATCCCTGATTGGTCTTAACCCCCGTGATGGGTAGGTTTAGGGGCGGGGTTAGGGGTAGGTCATCAGACCAATCAGGGATGACTTCCCTAATGAATATTCATGAGTCTTCCCCTACCATCCTGGGAAAAAAAATACTCCCGGGATGGACCTGCTGCGTCTTCATCCATTGTTTCGTCCATGGTTTCGTCTCTTATCTCTTATCTTTGTGTGAGACTGGAACGATGTCATTTTCGCGCGAAGAAAGCAACATAAACAACAATGGATGACATACAGCAGATCTTGTTCTTGCTTCTCAGCGTGTTTGTCACAAGAAGCCAAGCGCCGACATTAGGCATTTCTCGATAGCAAGTACGCAAAGTTCGGACTTAATTGCCAAGTCCGACTCAGGAGAATGACTCCCGAGGACGCAAGTCTGGTTATTCTGCATCACTCCGCTCGCTCTGCTATATATTAAACATTTTAATATGGTCCAGGCAATATGTGCATTTGTACTAATCAACAGATGTTGCAGTAAACAACATTACAGACCATCTTCGTTGTATTAAAATTTAAAATGACAAAACTCAACCCAGTCTCTTTTTGTTAAATTTCAGTTGTGTCATAACGTGACCAAAAAGTACGAATACATTACGTAACTGTTACGTTGTGTGTTAGCTGGGTTAACTTTACCGTTGTATGGTTAGACTAGAGCGCTGACTTTGTATGTTTGACTGAATTGTTTGCTTTTTTTGTATAGCTTCTTGTACCTCTTACTTACTCTATCGAAAAATACAATAAAAGTCCATGGGACCAACCTGTAAAAACATGAATTTATGCTGTGAAAACGGACATTTTAACATGGGTAGGCTTCATTTTTCAGATTAGAATGTTGCCCCTTGTTTAAAATTCATGTTAAACATATCTAATAATTTCTGTAATACTTTTTAATTTTAATTTTGCAACTTTAACTCTAAAGCGTTAAAATATGTATTCAATTTGCATATTAAAACTAGTGTATAAAATGTAAAATGTAAATTGTATAATTGAATTATCATTTTCATTTTGCAACAAACGTTGCCATTTTAAATATTGCATTGTCATTTTGCATATTACATTTCAAATTGAATATTGCTGCCCATATGCTTCCATATTTTCTTGATGAACAGGCATATAGCCTACTGGAAATATTTCTGAAGTGACACTTCTCTCCAAACAGCTTGTGCTGCAAAGCTCCTCCAAACCTGTGATCAATCCTATTAATAAATCCATTACATTTCAGAGTACATGATTGTTTCAGTACACGTGATTTGTTCCTCTCTGGTGCCGTGACGTCATCATCAGCATCACGTGATCATATTCCTGCATCTGGCTTTATGACAGAGATCATTTGGAAATCTTGAGAGCAAGAATGAGCAGATATTGATGAAACACACTAACTGAACACACACACACACACACACACGAAACAACGAACAATATTTCCAGTAGGCTATATGCCTGTTCATCAAGAAAATATGGAAGCATATGGGCAGCAATATTCCAAACATTTCACACACGTTTTCATTATTAAATGTAATATGCAAAATGACAATGCAATATTTAAAATGGCAACGTTTGTTGCAAAATGAAAAATGATCATTTAATTATACAATTTACATTTTCCATTTTATACACTAGTTTTAATATGTAAATTGAATACATATTTTAACGCTTTAGATTTAAAGTTGCAAAATTAAAATTAAAAAGTATTAAAGAAATTATTAGATATGTTTAACATGTTCAAGCAAAAAATGTAGCAAAATGATAATTTAAATGTTATTTTTCTTAATTGTGTTTTACACTAAGTTAAGACACTTGCGATTGCAATAAATGTCCCGCAATGAATGTAGCAAAATTTTATTTTGATTACAGGTGATGGCGTCGCCAGCCCCCCCGACCTGCTGAATTGCACTACTTGAAAAAATATGCATTGCATTAACCCTGCTTCCATTTTAAAACCATTTTATGGGCTAAAATTCAACATGGTTGTATATTTAAGCTGTGAATATTTCAATTCCAAACATTTCACACACGTTTTCATTATTAAAAATCAATAATCCATATTTACCTTTCAGATTTCACTTCCAAAATGTTAATTCTGTTTAATATTCGACCGACAATTTTCGGTCCATTTTATTTCGCTTTACAAATTCGCTTCCACAAATTGAGTTGTTGAAATTCGACAGAAAATTTAACATTTGACATCCGGGAACGGCAGGAATATCAGTAGATTGCCGATTGATAATCTCCATAGCTGTTAGTTGGCCTCACCAGCAGGGGGAGCAAGCGGCTGTTGACGAAGAAAACTATAGAGCAAAGGGTGAGAGACTCATTAATTCGTTGAATTACAGAAATGGAGCGAGCAGTATGTTATTTGTGATTATTATCAGGGTGATGAATTGTGATATGGAAAAGCTGATAAAGACACTAAAGCTGTGTTTACATTGAAGTCTTCACTGTTACTTTTGTACATGTAAGTTTTGCACAGCTTTCTCTGTCGTGACCGAGATTATGTTATTCCCCGATGCTGATGTACAGATCAAACGTTAAATCTGAGGTAGCAGACATATATTTCTCTCGGCTGTTTAGTTTTCTTAACTTTATATTGCGGCGCTGTGCAGCAGAACTGGGGATCCCAGTTTCAAATCTAAAAAGTGTGCATTCAAAAAGTTCATGAATGCACACTTTTTAGATAGTTGATATTAAAATAAACATGAGCTCATGTGGTACTGAAAAAAAAATAGCAATATGTAGGCCTACACATGATTTGACAGTTTATTTTAAGCCGAGTCCCTGTGTTCCACCGATATGAGCCGATATGAGGTCAGGGCACTACAGTCCCTACTTCATTGTACCCAAGAAAAGCGGTGGGTCACGAACGAACTTGGATCTACGAATTTTGAATCAGAGCCTTCACAAGCTACCGTCCAAAATGCTCACGCAGAGACGCATTTTCGAATGCGTCCGTCCCCGAAATTGGTTTGCAGCGATCGACCTGAAGGACGTGTACTTTCATGTCTCGATTCTTCCTCGACACAGGCCGTTTCTGCGCTTTATGTTCGAGGGTTGAGCATATCAGTACAAGGTCCTGCCCTTCAGGCTGTCCATATCTTCCCGTGTCTTCACGAAAGTCACGGAGGGGGCCCTTGTTCCCATGAGAGAACAGGGCGTTCGCATCCTCAACTATCTCGACAACTGGCTCATACTAGCACACTCTCGAGATCAGTTATGCGAACACAGGGACCTCGTGCTCAGGCACCTCAGCCAGCTGGGCCTTCAGGTCAACTGGGAAAAGAGCAAACTCGCCCCCGTGCAGAGGATCTCTTTTCTCGGTATGGAGTTGGATTCAGTCGCACAGACAGCGTGCCTCACAGAGCAATGTGCTCAGTCAGTGCTGAACTGCTTGAACACGTTCAAAGGCAGGACGGCGGTCCCACTGAAATTCTTTCAGAGGCTCCTGGGGCATATGGCAGCGGCAGCAGCGGTAACTCCACTCGGGCTGCTGCATATGAGACCGAGATGGGCGTGGCATCATGGCACCCGCCGGGTGACAATAACACCAGTGTGCCGCCAGACCTTCAACCCGTGGTCAGACCCCTCGTTCCTGCGGGCAGGAGTCCCCTTGGAACAGGTGTCCAGGCATGCTGTGGAACTATCACGAGCTGTTCTCCCGGGAGAATGGCGAGTCCACCCCGAGGTGGTTCAGCTGATTTGGAGAGAGTTCGGTGAGGCTAAGGTAGACCTGTTTGCCTCAGAGACTTCCCAGTGCCAGCTGTTTTACTCCCTCACCGAGGGAACACTCGGCATGGACGCACTGGCACACAGCTGGCCCCAGGGCCTCCGCAAATATGCATTTCCCCCAGTGAGGCTACTTGCACAGACTCTGTGCAAAGTCAGGGAGGATGAGGAGCAGGTCCTTCTGGTGGCTCCCTACTGGCCCACCAGGACCTGGTTCCCAGAACTCGTGCTCCTGTCTCCCTCCACCCTCAAAGTACATGCTGCCGCTATTTCAGCATATCATGACCACTATAAATGGCAAAACAGTAGGAAAGCACGACCTGGTCGTCAGGTTCCTTAGGGGGGCGAGACGATTAAATCCTCCTCGTCCCCCCTCCATACCCTCTTGGGACCTTTCCCTGGTGCTTCGAGCACTTCAGGATGCTTCATTTGAGCCTTTGCATTCAGCAGACTTAAAGCTTCTCTCCTTGAAGACTTTGCTGCTGATTGCACTGGCCTCGATCAAGAGGGTAGGGGACCTGCAAGCATTTTCGGTCGATGAATCGTGCCTAGAGTTCGGGCCGGGTGACAACCGTGTTGTACTGAGACCCCGGCCTGGCTATGTGCCCAAGGTTCCTACCACTCCCTTTAGAGATCAGGTAGTGAACCTGCAAGCGTGGATAGTAGATGCCATCGCCTTGGCTTACCAAGCTCAAGGGTAGCCCTGCCCGCTCAGGTTGCATCCAACACCCTCGGCCCGGATATGGTGGAGCGTCTGGTGACAGGCCTTTATCCGCTGAATCCTTGAGAACCGGGTCTAGGCTGGGTCCCATATGTGTGACCCTACTGGGATCCCATGTGTGTGTATTCTTCACGGCTGCTCCTAGACGGTGACTGTGTCTTTCCCTTGGGCTAAGTCACCCACTATTCATATGCAGTACAACCCTCGGGTTAGTCCATAGGTGTATTCCCACATAACTCTTTTAAGAATGTGGCTCCTGCAGTGTTCCCCATAGACTGCAGAATAATATGGACGAGAAGTGGTGAGAAGTGAAGCCGCCAGTGTCCCGATATGACGCTGACATCTTGGGGCTTAAGTCTGCGCAGTAGCAATTTCGGGACCAGACCTGTGCAGTAGTGAGCAGGAAGTAAAGCCGCGAAATCAAGGCCCCGCCCTTACTCTCGGTGTGAAATAATTAATTATAGAAATTTAGATATTAAATTTAAAGCTCCAATCTCCTCAGTCCTCCGAAGATCCTGAAAAAAAGTCTGTTGGTGCTTCAGTGACTACTTTGCTCAGAGAACCTGTCAATCACAGCTGTCAATCATGACGTCACACCACCGGTTTTATAGCATCAAATAACTAACTAAAAACAAACTTATTTTAAAAACAAACACTTGAATTTACATCAGCGTGATAAAAACTACAGTAAATGACAGAAACCACCTTCGGAAAAAAAGATATTTGAAGTGTAATTAAATTGTTTAAAACACGGGGAGGCGGGGTTTATGACCTTTACTAGGACCAGTCACCGGGGGGCGATTGAGACGTTTTGGCTTCACTTTTCAGGGCTTATGCGGCACGCTTGATGTTCCCCTCCCTCAGATCAGGCACGCTTTCCCAGTGTTATCCAATAATCTCACTGTATGGGTTATCACGGAACAACAGTGACAGATACACTCGGTGTAAGCCCTCTCCTTTTGTCCTTCCAGGCAAGGTGTGGAGGTTTACACAGGGCGCTGGATGGGGTGCAGCAGCTGTGGCCCTTTTGTAGGGATTCCTATTCGTCGGTCTCGCCACGTCCCGTTGCCACATCTGCTGCTGCCCGCTGGGGTGACCAGCTTTTTTCAGGCTTGGCTCCTCAGCCAAAAACTGAAGTGTGTCACAGTGTCTGGTTTGTGTATCCCGGGTGTCCACTAGAGGTCTCTTCCTCATACTGTCACCATTACTTCATGAACATCATTTCCCACAATCCTTGTCTGGACTCATCACTGTTCATTGCACTCAGCTGTTTCCCGTTCCCTTGTTAGTTTCTGTGTATTTATATACCCTGTTGGTTCAGTGTTTGTCACGGAGTCCTTGTTATTCGTCACACCATGTTGGAGGTCTGTTTTCTTGCCTGTTCTTGTTTTGTTTCTCGTTTATGGATTGCTTATATGGATTTTGACCCCTGCCTGGACTGGTTTTATGATTTACGGATTACCCATTAAACTGCTATTGGATCTACCCCTGTTTCCTGTGTGTGGTATCGTGACAAAGTGCAATCACACCAGCTGCTTGTTATACCCGCGCTGCGAGGCTGCACAGCTGATGCAAATGGTTTCACTCGAAGTAGATTGGCCTTTCTAGCCAGATTCCTATTCGGCGGTCTCGACGTGGCGTCTCCGTTCCTTCCCTCAGGGAACGAGGGTTACCATATGTAACCGAGATGTTTTAGACTATACTGCCTTTACAGATGCTTTTTTATTTTTTATTTTCACTTTCTTCATGATGTTTTTCCATTTTATCTGGATGAGCTGCAGTTTCAAATTTCTTTGTCAAACACATAGAAGAAAACAATACAAGTTTAAACACACTGCCTTCATGCGCCAGATCTCTTACAGATTTCACTTTAACGATCCAGAAGATGATCATAACTTCAGCTGAACATGGACCTGCTTATGTTCATTTCTCTGACTGTGATTCCAGTTATATCGAACGGTATGTGCACTGTTTTTCTCTCTTCAAGATAAGTCTGCGGCAAGGCAGATTGTTTATTATGTCCTATTTAAAATATCTGCAAACTTACAGTATCAGTTTTGCACACATTTGACTGAATTTATGTTGCTCATGATCTTAAAAATAATTTTTGCTGGCAGAGGCTTCTGCTAAAACGCTTGAAATTAGTTTGTGCCTACATATGGATTTCTTTACAAATTATTTCATTTATTTTCTTTTTAAAATGTATTATTGGTACCCGATAGTGAAGAAAAAACGTCATCACGTGTCCTCCTTCAATAGTGTGTAAAATCATGTGTTATATTTAGTAAATATTAAGAGCACATTTAGATGAATCCCTCCTGGTTTACTTGTCATTTTCAACATGACTTTGCTTGATGTCTTAAAGGTGGGGTATGTAATTTGCAAAACGGCCGGCAGATTTTGAAAATACACAACTCAAATGGTCCTACCTTCTTTCCTTTGACTCCACCCCTTCAAAGAACATGGACATGGATGGGGGGAGGGGGGGATGGTACGACCGTTTGATTGACGCACTTACTGTCCAATGATTCTAGGTGGCCTTGGAAATGATTGGCTGGAGTTTTTCGAGTCCTGCCCGTTCCACAGATGATTAAATTGCTTAATTTTTATTTCAGTGCTTCTAACTCAGTGGCTGTAAGTGGGTTAGGAATAGGATTTTAAGTGATTTTGAAAAAATGGCCAAAAAAGAGAATTACATACCCCACACCTTTAAGCTTTCAGTAGTTTTGTAGGTTGATTTATTTGAGATGACGATGATGATGATGATGATGATGATGATGATTATGAGATTTGTACCTACAGCTTTAATTCTGATTTATTTCTCTCAGTAAATATTTAATAATTAACTGAGAGAAATAAATCAGAATTAAAGCATATATATATATATATATATATATATATATATATATATATATATATACTGTATGTGTGTATATGTATGTCTTTCTGCTGAGATCTTGAGAGATCTGTTAGATAAAGAGTTAAAAGTTTAGTTTAAAGAGTTTCTGTATTGTCTATTGTTTTGTATTGTAAAAAAAAACAAACAAAAAAAAAAAAACCTTTTGTGATAAGAACGTTCTCCAAAATATTCAGTGTTGGTTTATTCGAATATTCAAATATTGAGTGTCGATAATGATTTTTCACACAGTGTAGTCTTCCATATGTAGTGGTGTGTTATCTGCGTTGTGACAACTCAGAATCACTCTTGAATGCTGAAATGTGTCCCTTCAATCCTCCTTCATCACATCTGGGGTCACAAACAGGTTATGAGGACTCGTGCAGTATAATAAATACGCATAATCTTTACTCTGTTTAATTTGTAGCACTGAGAGCAGCGTGAGCAACAATGCATGATGCTGAAGGATAAAATCGACGTAAGAAAATCACTTAAAGAAAGAAAATACTTGATGAAACATACGTGTGTCAATCACAGGGGGATTTAAAGTCACAATTATACAAGTATAACAAACAATCAGTTACAAGAAATACGGCCTCATTGAATCAGCACGTAAACTAAACCCACCGCTGTGAATACTCACACAGACTGGGAAGAATGAGGAAAACCCAACAATGGTCATGGCAAGTGGAATCACAAAATAAATGTTTTTAATGCACACATATTTAAATATTTTATTTAAGTGAACGTGATTTTAACTGAAGGGGAAGCCAGAATGCTATATTTTAATAGATATATTTAATATGATAAAGTACATATGAAACATGATAATGCATGCACATACTGAATAGCAGTCAACATGTAAATATATATACTTATATATTATAGTCCTTTGTCAGTGTTTTAATTCACAATACAATAAAGAGTAAGGTCTATAACTATGCAAATCGCAAATCAGAGTGACTCTCTCTGAGCTTCTGAAGCTAAAAAGCGTAGAAATAAGCCATACATGTCAAGTCAAGTCAAGTTTATTTATATAGCGCTTTTCACAACATAGGTTGTATCAAAGCAGCTTAACAGTAATAAATTAAAACAATACATCAATGTTTGTTTCTAATGGAACGTCCATGTTTGGTAATGCTGATCAATAGTATCGTTGATTGATTAGTTAAATTAAATATCCAAATATCCCCATACATGAGGCTTTAGCATAATTCCCACCTCCAGATGTTTCTCAATGCAGCTTTTAAACTCAGATTGTGAGCCAGCTAGTGCTAAACTAAAAAGAATAATACAAAAGGGGGTGAATATTAACAAAAAAAGCCCCTGAATCACATTCTCAGGTTTGGGGGCAGTTAGCATAGGCCTATATTGTTCCTCAGGAGTGAGGTGACAAAGAAAGTGCTTCTCGTTTCAATGCCCCTCAATTGGTTTGAAATTTTCTTTGTGCAAAAAGAAGCAGATTTCCCAGATTGTTGATCGCTAACTGGCCATTAACTGCGCCTATGCCAATATTTGTGGATGGGATGAAATATTGATTAGACATACTCGCATGCACTTGTACATATATAGATATGAAATTGTGAATAAAATGCATATTTACTGTATAAGGGGCCCATTGTTTTTTAAATCAGTTTCACAAATCTCATAAGTGCCATTATTACATTTTCTATTTTTATATATTTCTATTTTTCGGCAAATGTTACTGACTGAGGTGTATGCATGAGGACATCTAAAGGAATTTAGATGATTTAACAATCACATTCCTTGTGAGACTGGAAGGAAGGAGAGGCTGGTGTCATTTGGAAAGAGACTTTGCGTGTTTTGAATAAATGCATAAAATGATATAAATCTGGTGGGTCACTTTATAAGCACGCTGTAACCGAAATGTTAATGAATGCTAAATATATTTCAGAGAGAGAGAGAGAGAGAGAGAGAGAGAGAGAGAGAGAGAGAGGACGTGCAGTAGACAAAGAGAGTGCATGTCTTGGCACGTTGTCCTTCATTGAGGCTTTTGAAAAGCACATGAAAAGGTCACTTAGAAAAAAAAATATATATATAATTCTAGGTTGTTTTGCAGAATCTAAATTAGATGCAAACTGAGGCAAATAATATAATCCAAACACAAATTATTACTTGGGGAATTATTAATAATGAAGGTGCACACAGAAGGTTTTGTTTACATTTATCTGGCTCCCAATAATTGCAGTGGATTTGGATTTATTGGCACCTTTCAGCCCGCATAGGATCCGTGCACACATCATGACAATGGATATTGCTTTGGATGTTAGATATATGCTTTGTGAAGTGTCATGAGCACTGTCTGAAAGTAAAAATGTTGTTATTAGTCATGTGATGACAACATAATGGCACCCATTCAGCTTCATGTAGAAAGTACATCATTTTAATGATGTTTCTCAAAAGTGCTGTTCATTTCTTTGTGTAAAACTTGTTACATTTTACACATGCCACCTGTGTGTTAATAATAACAAGAGGATACAAATGATGCAGATTTACTGTTATACTGCCTGAACTGAAAATTTTCAGCATTAAAGTGCTGTTATTTTACTTATTTTTGGCGGGAGGGTTTGCACCTGACTGCAAGTAAAGCAAATCTATAAGCACTAACCCACAAAGACCTCACAGAAGACAATGCTGCTAACAGACTAACACCTCAGAATATAGTCATGTAAACCAACGGCTCTTTATTAATGTACGTTTTAACCACACTGTTGGTATTAAAACGAGAAAGTTAAACAATAACAGTAATTCACATAAAATGTGTTATGTTGCTTTTTAATAAGACCACAAAAGAAAAGGGCGGGCCGCAACGAGCCGTGGCTGAACTTTTTGCACCAATTTTTTACATTTTAATAAATAAATAAAAAGCAGTGTTTAAATGCTTCCCATGATGCACCTCTTGAAGCTGACGGTCCAGAGTGAGCAGAGCTGGAATCTAGACAAAAAATAAGCTCAAACACAGGATCTTTACATTTGATTAACATTTGATTAGCATTGGTTAAGGTTGGTTTGGTGTCCTGTTGAGGTGTGTCAATCTGTGTTGTACTTAAATATTTTTCTCAGGTTATATTTCCTGGTTACCTGATTTGACCCTGTGTTTACAACCCCTTTGAAAGTGAAAGAATTTCTGTCAATGATTCATAAACAACGTTTGCTTGTGAAAAAAATATATATACTGTATATATACACTCACCTAAAGGATTATTAGGAACACTATACTAATACTGTGTTTGACCCCTTTTCGCCTTCAGAACTGCCTTAATTCTACGTGGCATTGATTCAACAAGGTGCTGAAAGCATTCTTTAGAAATGTTGGCCCATATTGATAGGATAGCATCTTGCAGTTGATGGAGATTTGTGGGATGCACATCCAGGGCACGAAGCTCCCGTTCCACCACATCCCAAAGATGCTCTATTGGGTTGAGATCTGGTGACTGTGGGGGCCATTTTAGTACAGTGAACTCATTGTCATGGTCAAGAAACCAATTTGAAATGATTCGAGCTTTGTGACATGGTGCATTATCCTGCTGGAAGTAGCCATCAGAGGATGGGTACATGGTGGTCATAAAGGGATGGACATGGTCAGAAACAATGCTCAGGTATGCCGAGGCATTTAAACGATGCCCAATTGGCACTAAGGGGCCTAAAGTGTGCCAAGAAAACATCTCCCACACCATTACACCACCACCACCAGCCTGCACAGTGGTAACAAGGCATGATGGATCCATGTTCTCATTCTGTTTACGCCAAATTCTGACTCTACCATCTGAATGTCTCAACAGAAATCGAGACTCATCAGACCAGGCAACATTTTTCAGTCTTCAACTGTCCAATTTTGGTGAGCTCGTGCAAATTGTAGCCTCTTTTTCCTATTTGTAGTGGAGATGAGTGGTACCCGGTGGGGTCTTCTGCTGTTGTAGCTCATCCGCCTCAAGGTTGTGCGTGTTGTGGCTTCACAAATGCTTTGCTGCTTACTTCGGTTGTAACGAGTGGTTATTTCAGTCAAAGTTGCTCTTCTATCAGCTTGAATCAGTCGGCCCATTCTCCTCTGACCTCTAGCATCAACAAGGCATTTTCGCACACAGGACTGCCGCATACTGGATGTTTTTCCCTTTTCACACCATTCTTTGTAAACCCTAGAAATGGTTGTGCGTGAAAATCCCAGTAACTGAGCAGATTGTGAAATACTCAGACTGGCCCGTCTGGCACCAACAACCATGCCATGCTCAAAATTGCTTAAATCACCTTTCCTGCCCGTTCTGACATTCAGTTTGGAGTTCAGGAGATTGTCTTGACCAGGACCACACCCCTAAATGCATTGAAGCAACTGCCATGTGATTGGTTGATTAGATAATTGCATTAATGAGAAATTGAACAGGTGTTCCTAATAATCCTTTAGGTGAGTGTATATATATATTTAATTTGACACAGATAACCATGGGAATTTGTCCATTTAATTTAAAACTATTTGGGGCTGAAACAGATCATTTCCAGTCCTCCTCTGTAGGTGCAGTTTTTTCATGAGAAGTTTCCTTGTGTGTATGAATATGTATATTATTAGAGATTAAGACCCATTGTTTGAGATGATAGATAACAGAGGTGTTAGTCAAGAAGACCAAGGTCAAAACCAAGACTAAGACTAAGACCACATTCACATGGAGCCAGAGCTTTGCCTATGCGATCTTTTTATTCCCTCATTCTAAAAAAAAATCTGTAAACACGGCGTCATCTTAAGAAAAATCTGCATACTCACAAAACCACTGAAACCGACTGAAAACGATGTAGTAAACATGCCAGACCAGTATGTGGCGCTGTAATTCTGCCACAGAGATGCACTAAAAATGGAGAAGAAGACTTAAACCAAGAACTTTATTGAACAATATAAACAACCATAAAAGGCCTGGTACAAAATATGAAATGTCTTAATCAGACAACAGACAAGCATCATAGCATAAGAAAGAAAATATAAAGAAATAAAGAAGTAAAATAAAGAAATAAAATAAAAATACATTCAAGTAAATAATGACTAAAGAAGTAGAGGCTCATATCTTCTGCAGCTCGAACACAAGCATGTAGTCGCAGTTGTTGTTGCTGATGCGTGACGTAGCGTGTCTGACTAGAGTCGAGACGTGGGGTGATGACATCATCATTTCACAAAATATACCGATTGGCTGTTCACACGAAAACACAAGAGTGTTGGTTTCAGATTTATCCACTGGACCCGGTTTCAAATAATAGCGATTTCAGTCTCCCAAAACACCGGATCCGTCTGGATGATATGGCAATACGATACAATTTTTTTTTTACATGTACAGCAGAACGCGTCTCCGTGTGGACAAGGCCTAAGACCATTCAAGAGTTGACTTAATGCAGTAATTAAGTGATGATTGAGCATTAGTGATGAACACCTGCTCTTAACAAGCAGAATCACTGAAGGAGACATGAACAAGAACTACAACTGACTTCAGACACAGCCTTATGTCTGCAACAGACTCTACTATTAACTGATAATCCTATTAGATCATTACAAATCACTGTACTCATGAAATAAACTTAGATACGATGTGTATGTAGACTGTACGATGATGAAACATTGAATCATAGTCTACGACGCAAGTTAGTATAGAAGAATAAAGTGTCATCAGCATACACTAGTGGTAAACAGATAGAGCAAGATCCTCTATTTCTAGAAGCTTCTCTTAGATAGGTATTTGATAGCACACACTACGTGATTGGCACTCATGTAAACGAGCACCGATTTGCCTAATTTCAGGCATTTGTCGGCAATTTCAACTGATAGCGAGTGAAAGTCTGGGCTAAAATCATGCAGTATGTGCTTGGCATTGGGTAAAACTAGAAAAATAGGGAGGAATATAATTTTACAATATAAAAATAGGGATGCAAATTTCGACAGCTAAAAATGTCATTAGCATTTTTTTACTACAAAACCAGCTTTATTTCACTTTTCTCTTCCCTCTTTGTTTTCAGGGTTGACTGTGCGCGGTCCCTCTGGTCCTCTGGTTGCTCCTCTGGGATCTTCAGTGATTCTGTCCTGTTATGTTAATGAACCTTTACTAATGGAGAATCTGGAGGTGGAATGGAGAAGAACAGACTCAGAGACTTTAGTTCATCTGTATGAAGGTGGTGAGAGTCGACCAGAGTCACAGCAGCAGGATTATCAGGATAGAGCTCATTTCTTTACTGAGGAGATTAAACATGGGAACTTCTCCCTCCGTCTGGACAATCTGAGAGCTGAAGATAAAGGAGAATACACATGTACAGTTCACACTCAGCTGGAGTCTGGAGAGACTGAGGTTCAGATAAAAGATGTTGGTGAGTCTGAACTAAAATGGATCTTCAGAAATACTTTGAGAGTATGTGATATTTACACAGTTTGTTCTTTCAGAGCGTTTGCTAGTCTCAGGATCAGATCAGCCCATATCTGCGTCTGTGGGTGAAGACATCACTCTGAACTGCTCTGTAGACTCTCACATCACACCTGGAGACTTTGAACAGGTTTCATGGAAGAAAACCGATGAAGATGAAGACATTCTGGTTCTGCTCTACCAAAACAACGAGACTTTTCCAGATTCATCAGACGAGCGATACAGAGACAGAGTTGAGTTCTTCACTGCTGAAATCCCCAAAGGAAACTTCTCTGTCCGACTGAAGAGCGTCAGAACTGAGGATAAAGGGGTTTACATGTGTGAAGTGTTTGCTGGAAGAGATTCAGCCAATGCAACTGTAGTGCTGGAGCAACTGGGTGAGTCATAAAACACTAATACACAAGTGTAATTTAGTTAATTATTTACATGCATATAGCAATGTTAAGAACAAGGAAGGAAGAAGACAGGGTCAGCTGACTTGGACTTGTACTTTTATTATGCCTTTTTCAATAGACAAACAAAACAAACTGGAACTGAACACACTTCCACAAACGTTCACTTTAGATCAAAGCAATCAGCATCTCCGTTCACAGCGGGGCAACCATTCTCATCTCACACGAGTCCTCAGTCCAGTCTCTTCATCTCCCCGTTTCCCAGTGGCTTTTATCCGGTCTCTCCACGCCAGTCACTGCAACAAGACACATGTGTTTGTTATTTTGCACTTGACCTATTTACTCTCCGCTCGTCTCCCGACTCTCTCTCCCGCTGCAGACCTCGCTGAACCACAACCCCCTCGCCACAGTCCAGTTGTATATACAGTTTATTAAGATTCAAAATTTATTAAAGTGTGGCGGTGCAATTTTGAGAGACAAGCCCAAGTTTTTACTAGTCATAAAGTCCAACTATGCCAGGAGTTAACCCCAGAAGAAATACTCACCCCTCAAAAATTGAGTAAAGCACACAGGTTCAGTTCCCTCATAGAATTAGACAAGAGACGCGAGTAGAGAGCAAAAAATTACAAATGTTTATTAATACAAAAATGGTTTTAAATGTTGGACACTAAAACCAACAAGAAACACTAGATACCCCACTTTAAACAAAAAAAAGAAAAAAATACAACCTAACTTAGTATGTAGCAGTTATGTGTGTATGTAAAGCAAAAACTAAATAATACCGGCAGGGCTGAGGCTCCCAACGGCAGGAATCAATGTAAAGTTCGGTTTTACGAGGCACACGTCCACACACACGCACACCCGTGCAGTCTAATCACACTATCAAACACTCAGTGTACACCGCACACGATAAAGAAGAACCACCACAGGGAGGAAGAGCAATCCACCCATGAGACCCCAACTCCTGCAATAAAAAAATAAATAAAGAACGAACTATAGAAATTAACATAGAAATGGTAATATGGACATCACTAATGAAGCAAGTCCTCACAGCAATGAATATCAATAACAAACAGAAATAAGGAGAAAAAACAATAAAACCTTAGAAGGATCAAATAGTTGGTCACCTGAGATAAAAACAGCTTGAACTCAGTAGATGATCACTCACAAATAGAGTTGCATTAATAGATGATTGATCACATGCATCCAGAGCTATAACCAGTTAATTGGTTTTACAAAAATAAAGAAAAGAAAAAGCAAATCAATTCAACCAAGCCAGACAAACTTTACGTCCACAGAATTAAAAGTAAAAAAAAAAAAAAAAAAACAGAGGTCAGTTTAGCTCCTATACACGCGAAAAGAGCTAATCAGGCCTCCCAAACAAGCCAGAAATGTGAAGCAGGGCACTAAAACGCCACGATAAGAATCAAACGAGCAGTCCCCTTTTATTAATGGTGATGATCGCGTCTGTATAAACCGCAGCGCTTTAAATGTCCCCTATTATGCCCCTTTTCACAAGATGTAAAATAAGTCTCTGATGTCCCCAGAGTGTGCATATGAAGTTTTAGCTCAAAATACCCAACAGATCATTTTTTACAGCATGTTTAAATTGTCATTTTTTGGGGTCATTTTACTGTGTGCCCTTTAAATGCAAATAAGCTGCTGCTGTACGACCCAGGGGGCGGAGCTTCATGAGCTCGCGCTTAGTCTCTCAGGGCAATTTCATCTCATGGAATGATGATAATATCAGAAACTCTCAGTAACGGTGTTCATTTCGACCCGGAGTCGGACAATAATGCCTACAGAGTCAGAGTGCTGTATAGAGATGGAACAGGTATAGTTTAGTAGTTTAATTACGGTTATAACGTATTTGTCATCTGCTTGTATGTATCCATTATTAATAGCCTACAAGTCTGCTGTTTCGGACCAGGTCCGAATGATGATCAAACATATACTGGTGATGAGTTTAATAAAGTTTATTGTACATCACACAAAAGATGAAGCGTCAGTTTTACTTCAGAAAAATCACCGTAAGAGCTGAGTAAACACAGTAAGTTATAAGAAGTGCGCAAGTACATAAACGAATTTCGGTTGAGTTGAGGGAGCATTTTCTTTAAAAACAAAATAATTCCACCTCGTCTTCAGCGGCTGCCTCAGATTTCGGCAGTAAATAGAGAGAGCTTTATGTAGTATGATCGCGAGAGAGAGCTTTATGTATTATGATCGCGAGAGAGAGCTTTATGTATTATGTGGATAATACATCCAGCCACACAACACCTACAACGCTTGGGAGACATTCTCATCAGTGCAGCAGCTGTGAACTCGATCAGGGCGGGTCTATGTTGAAACGGCAGTGTCTGTCAACACCAGTGGGCGGGGCCTGTGCTTAGTGGCGTCACTAAAACAGCATTCTGAAAACAGGTCGTTGGGAGACACTGCTGATGATTTATGGGGATTAATAAAAAAGGAGTGAGTGGATTTTTATTACTATTGGGTGGTTGTGTACACACACTGCCAACACACATTTATGTCCAAACAGCATGCAAAAGTGAATTTTGCATAATAGGGGACCTTTAACATCACGAAGACAGCAGCAAACAATCATGGCATAGAACGAGAGGGAGAATCCTATAACGAACACAAAAGGAGATGTTACCAATCATAACACTATCCCCACTCCCAATTATAGTTGCATTTAAACACTTACCATCAGGATATCACACCAGATAGCACGCTTTATAGACACGGATTGGTCACAGTCATGCCCACCGATAACACAATGGGATACAGGGACTCATGCCTATTTAGTACGCGAAGAGAATGTTAAGCCCACACAACCATACCAGCCCTATATAACGAGCTCTTAACAATAAACATACCTGAGAGGCGAATAGTCTTCAAATCCACTAATCAGTACGAAAGGACACCAGCACCAAAACATAAAGCTGCACTATGATTAACATAAACACGATTTCAAGTTATGCACACTCCAACAATTCCCAAAATTATCACCTATTAAAACATAGCACGCTTACCTACAGCCACCGTCAACACGAGCAAACAAAAGGGGAAAACGGACGTGACACATCCCAGGTAACAGCCAATAGGCCCTTTTCACAATGACGTCAGAAAACGCAATGTTTTAGTGAAAGGGCACAACATTAACCATGAATGCGTTACTGACTTTTATCTAACAATACAAATTATGGACTTTCACTGCAGAAGAGAAAGCTAACAACTAGCAGCTACCGTTATCCTAACTCCTCCGCTAACGTAAGTTGGGCGGGACAATACAAAATGCTTACCTTCATATGCAAACAGGTACTGCTCAATGAAGAATTTGTATCCTTTATCAAGTTTGGACCGTGTGGTGAGTGAAAATTTGTCTGCAAGACGATGTACATCATCTAGATGTATTTCTGGCAGGTGTTGAAGGGACTGAGTAAACTCCATAGCGTAGCGTTATGCTGGCGGCGGAAGTAAACATACACTGCTTTGAGTCAGAACGGAAGTTGTGTGACGTCGTGTGAAAAGGGCCTATCAGCCTTTAAATAGAAGATACTACTTGCTGATAGGCTAACGCTGCTGTCAATCACCTAATCCCGTTACATAAGGGATTTTGACTTATTTCAGGTGAATTAATTTATTTAATGGACAATAGAGCTGGTAAGTCCCGCCAATCCGTAAAACCCCACTGGACCTCTAGGTTGAAAAATCGTCAATGCAAGTGAATGTGAGAAAATAATTATTTTCTGGTCCCGTTTGAATTGTGCCATGAATGTGAACATATGTTGTCTGTGAATAAATTTTTTATATAATTTTTCATGTTACGAGTTTGACAGTATATTGTAAGATTCTTTGGTTAGCAGTTGTGGAAAAGACATAACGAAAAAGACTACATGTCGCCTATGTGACGTCACCCCATAACACATTTTCCCTCCACTTGTCAAATCACGGTGCTAATGCTGCGATAATCTATGGAGACAGATCGAGATGCCTGTGTGTTTTGTACCCAAATGTCAACATTCAAACCAAATGGGCTGTTCTTTCTTCAGATTCCCGTCTGATGTAAAAACTAGTTGTAGTCCACAAAGTGCTCTCACACAAAGTCTAACCGTATCAAACTTCTACCCGCTAAATTGTAGCATTCTTTACACGAAAAATTATATTAAAAATTCACAGACAACATATGTTCACATTCATGGAAAAATTCAAACGGGACCAGAAAATAATTATTTTCTCACATTCACTTGCATTGACGATTTTTCAACCTAGAGGTCCACTTGGGGTTTTACGGATGGGCGGGACTTACCAGCTCTATAACAGCATTAAAAATCCAAAGAAATGAGTGTAGAGTGTCAGTTCCTCTGAGATCAGATGAGTTCACACAGCTAATAGCGGCACACACAGTTTAGGACGATGGTCTTCAAGAGAGACACGATAGACACATGTTAGCTGTAACTTCAGTCACACACAAAGCACAGTTTAATCCTTCGTTTCATTTCTGTTTTTCATAATACTTGCATGAAATTATTAAAAGGACAGTTTTGCCTTGTCAAATAACATTAAAAACATTCAATATATTGTTTTAATATTTATGTAGTTTAGTTTTTTTATCATATACATTTTTCATTATATTAAATACGTTTATGATTTGCTTTCTCATGGGATAATCTGCAATCTTTGAATTTAAATTACTTTCACAGAAAGACAGAAATAAACCACTACTCCAAATTATGAAGACATGCTTTATTACGAGAAAGAAGTAAAGGATGCAATATTTCATATTTCTGTAGGTTTAGTATTCAGGTGTGTGCTGCTCTATAGGAAAAGGCCGTTATTGTCCAATCTCCTCTAGTAGATGAGTTATGATTTTGTCTAATAAACTAATTTAAGGGATAGTTCGGCCAAAAATTATATTTAACCCATGATTTACTCACCCTCAAGCCGTTCGAGATGCATATGTCACGGTGTGACAAAGGAGGGCGGAACTAAAGTTCGCCGCAATTGTGTCCCCTCCGGTACAATAATAAGGAAACACCACTCCCCCGTGTAAGTGTATATCTGTTGCCCTGCCAACCGGGATGAGGAGATTGACACCAGGTGTCAGAGATTAATCTAGAGCCATGATGAAGCCATGTGGGCATTGAGAAGGATATAAAAAGCCAGTGAAGAGAGACTGCGTGTGGTTCTCTCCTGTGAGAAGTCGTTCTATTGAGTGTTGCAGAGAAGAATTGTGTTGTGCAAAGGGAAGTGCTGCTGGAGGGGACGCGAGGAGTGTGGAAGAGTTGTGAAAACACACCGTTTGCCTGGAAGGGAGAGAGATAAGTAATCGACCATCGTATCTCGTACCTGCATGTTTCAACACTGAATTTGAGGTGGATTGGAGTGCTTTGATTGTGCTATCGAAATGTCACTGAGTGAATTATACTGATTCATGTTCGATCTCTTACCCTCTTCCCCCGTGTTGGAACGGTGATGTGAATCCTGTCCATGTCTGTGGAGTAAAACCCTGAAACATCCTTTTCCCAACATTGAAGCTCGTTGCTTGTGGCACGGAGACCCCTGGGTGAGTGCTGGCCTTATCTGCACTTATTTGAAGTGGATTGCAGTGCCTAAATTGACGTTTCCCCCTTCACGTTGCATGTTTGGAGTGAAATTGCCGTGTGTGTGTGGAAGATTTATTCTCTCTTGCCGTGCACTCCCCTCGTGCCATGCTGGTCTACTGTCAGTAACTGGAGCTTAATAATGTCGATCGGTTCCATCTGTTGAGGACTAGAAGGAACAGCATCTGTAAGTCAAACTAACCTCTCTGTTTTGAAGTAGTGGTTCTGACTGTCTTAGAAAAAGCTCCGCTCAGCCTGTTGATTTGGAGTCTGCTGCAGCCCTAAGCCCACCTGTACGGTGTGAAGTTATCTGCCCCCTGCAACACACGTGAGAATTGTATATTGCTGTTGAAGTTGATTCTGTTTGTCTTCGTAGAAGCTCCACTCAGCCTGTTGATTTTGAGTCTGCTGCAGCCCTAAGCCCACCTGCACGGTGTGAAGTTATCTGCCTCCCGCAACACATGAGAACTGTATACTGCTGTTGAAGTTGAGTCTGTCTGTTCTAGAGAAGCTCCGCTCAGCCTGCGACTTTGAGTCTGCTACGGTCCCAAGTCCATCTGCATGGTGTGAAGTTATATGTCCCCTGCAACACACATGAGGACTGTATACTGCTGTTGAAGTTGATTCTGTCTGTTCTAGAGAAGCTCCGCTCAGCCTGCGACTTTGAGTCTGCTACGGCCCCAAGTCCATCTGTATGGTATGAAGTTATCTGTTCCCGGCAACACACGTGAGAGCTGTATACTGCTGTTGAAGTTGATTCTGTCTGTTCTAGAGAAGCTCCACTCAGCCTGCGACTTGAATCTGCTATAGCCCCAGGTCCATCTGCATGGTGTGAAGTTATCTGTCCCCTGCAACACACGTAAGAACTGTATACTGTGGTGAAGTTGATTTTGTCTGTCTTAGAGCGGCTCTGCTCAGCTGTGACTTCGAGTCTGCTACAACCCCAAGTCTATCGGCATGGTGCGAAGTTAGCTGTCCCCCGCAACACACGTGAGAGCTGTATATTGCTGTTGAAGTTGATTCTGTCTGTCCAGGAGAAGCTCCGCTCGGCCTGCACTTTGAGTCTGCTATAGCCCCCGGCCCATCTGCATGGTGTGAAGTCACCTGTCCCCGGCAACACACGTGAGGCCTATATACTGCTGTTGAAGCTGACTCTGTCTGTCCTAACGGTCTGTCCTAGAGAAGCTCCGTTCAGCCTGTTGACTCGAGTCTGCTGCAGCCCCAGAGTCTCAACTGTCTACTTACCTGTGGAAACTCACCTGTCCGTCGTGGGCCTCTGTGAACCTTGCATTAGTGTGGGAAGAGGACTAGCCCCGACTGTATACCCACCTGTGGAAACTCACCTGCCCGTCGTTGGTCCCTGTGAACTCTGCATCGGTGTGAGAAGAGGAAGAGCCCTGACCATCTACTCACTGGTGGAAACTCATCTGCCTACCGCATCCCATTGTGAACCCTACAGCGGCGTGGGAAGAGGAAGGGCCCCTACTGTCTACTCACCTGTGAAAACTCACCTGTCCGTCGTAGGTCCCTGCGGCCCCTGCATTAGCGTGGGAAGAGGAACAGCTCCGACCGCATACACACCCGTGGAAATCCATCGATCCATCACAGGCCATTGCGAACCTTGTACCGGCGTGGGAGTGGGCCCCGGAGACTGCTGCATTGCCTCGATTCTGGGGAAGAAGAGGAAAGGAAGATTTTAGCTTAGGTTATTCAAATTACTTTTAACTTTAATAAAAAGAACTGTTATTCCCTTGAATTCTGTTTCCGTCTCGTCTCTGACACGTTCCTCAGGGTGGTCCTGGTTCAGGGGTGGGCGCAGTCCGGCTTGGCCCATCCCGACCTGTGACAAATATGTCAATCATTTTTCAGACGAACACATTTTCAGTTATTTTAGAAAATGTCTTAGATCTTTCAGTGGTTATAATGTCAAGTTATGGGGTCCACTCCTTCAAGTCCCAAAAATGTGCATGCATCCTTCTCAAAAGTAATACATCTGGCTCCAGGGGGATAAACGAATACCGCTACCGGAAGCCAGTTATTTTCATTTATAAAGTTTTAAATATGTATATTTTTATGACAAAACCGCACGGATTACCAGTTATTTTCATTTATAAAGTTTTAAATATGTATATTTTTATGACAACCACATGGATTACCAGTTATTTTCGGGCAATTCTGCGCAAAACTGTCACGTCCATAACACCAACACAATGGCATGGTATTTAGTTGGCGTTATGGATGTGACATTTTTGCGTGGAATTGCCCTTTCATTTATAAAGTTTTAAATATGTATATTTTTACGACAAAACCGCACGGATTACCCTCAGAAGGCCTTCGTTTATCCCCCTGGAGCCGGATGGATTACTTTTGTGAAGGATGCATGCACATTTTTTTCGGACTTGAAGGAGGTGGACCCCATAACTTGACATTATAACCACTGAAAGATCTAAGACATTTTTTAAAATAACTGAAAATGTGTTCGTCTGAAAAATGATTGACATATGCATCTCGAATGGCTTGAGGGTGAGTAAATAATGGGTTTAATATTATTTTTGGCCGAACTATCCCTTTAAGTGGAGGTGGAGCCATACCATGCAAAATGTTATTCACAAGAAAAATATCTGCAAATGTAATAATATAAATGTAATAAGATCATATTTAGTTAAAGTTTTACAATGATGGTTTACATTTAGACCTTTTATTCAATATTGTCAAAGCTTGCTAAAGTGAGGGTTGGTATTTATAAATGTCTATAAAACAGTAGAAATCTATTGAATGTCTCCTTTTAGCTAAATGCGTGTGTGTTCCTACTGAATCACATCTTAGGGACACATTTGTGCAATATATATAAGGAACTGCACAATAACAGCATTAATAAGTGTGTGTGTTTGACAGGTTTCTCTGCTCTCCACATAATAATGCTGATTCTCTGTATCTCTGCATCTGGATCTGCACTTCTGCTCTGCTGTCTGATCTACTGCAGATCTCAGACTGAAGGTACAGTTATAACAGGAACATATTCTGATTTATTCTGTGGGAAATGAGTTTGAACCTAATAATAATAATAACATCATCATAATAATGAGTGTTTATTGAGTGTGTAAATCTTACAGCTGCTGCTGATTTTACTATGGATTTATTTATTTACAGAAAAAGTCAAGAAGTCAAAAGTTTGTTTTAGATGTCAAGTTAAACTCATTTGAGTTATCATTAGTTATTCATATTTCGACAAATACAACACCAAGATGAGATAAGACATAAATGATAAAACATAAAGACATTTCTGGTAGCAGCTGTTAAAGTATTGTTGAATTTATATCATCAAATGTGTTACTAGTAGCTAAACTCAGGAAAACTATAGCCAAACCTATAGACAGATTGCTCATCAGTATTGTGTACAGTAATGGGGGAAAGATGACTCTCTTTTCTTTGAGTGAAGTGTGTTTTTGTGTTTCTGATTTGCATCAGTCATCGTCAATATTCTGATTCGTCATTGTCAATAGATTCAAAGCATTTTTTCTCTTTAAAATGATGGTCCAGATAACTAGAGTAATTAGTGATGCATTTTATGACCATCTTTAGTAGGGGTGTAACGATTCATCAACTACATCGATGTATCGATTTATATTCTTAATGATCCAACTCAATCTGTGCTCGGCAAGTTATATCGATCTAGACATATATCGATCTAACATCGTTTTAAAAGGTAATGAATCGATTGTATCGATACTATGAAATAACGCATTGGATTTAAGCACGTCAGACTTTATAAGGATGTTTTTTTCTTAGCACTTTTAATGATAAAGGCGTTAACCGTTACTCGATTCAGTCTGCCTATCTGTGACGTGATCGCCATGCGTGACGCGCCAGCAGCAGTGCAAAGACGACAAGCAGCGCAAAGTGTCTCACCTCAGAAAAACGGACTTTCCTGTCCTCTCAGCCGCTGAACGTACTTGGTTACTTACGTAACCTCGGTTCCCTTAGAGATAAGGGAACGAGTACTGCGTTGCAAACGCTGTGGGAAAACTCCTTTTCTCGAGAATATTGAAGCCTTTATTTTAAAACGCATTGCTGCAGCATAAGCGAGAGCATCAAGCTCGCGCGAGCTAGCTGATAGGCTGTGCTGCAGGCAACTGCACGAACCAATGGCGAGAGAGCAGAGGCGCGCGAACCAATCAGAGAGCTTGGCGCCCTGCCATACTCGAGCGCGCCAAATAGGGCGTGGCAGGAGAGTATAAATACAGAGAAATCTCGCCATAAAACAGGTCTAATCGACTGAACGAAAATACCTGATGTTCGAGAATAGCACGGCAGGGCAACGCAGTACTCGTTCCCTTATCTCTAAGGGAACCGAGGTTACGTAAGTAACCAAGTACGTTCCCTTACGAGAACGTTCTCTCGTACTGCGTTGCAAACGCTGTGGGAACACTTTTTAAAACGCCGTGCTAAGTCTCGTGACTACTCTAATCCAGGGATCCCGGGATAGAAAGAGTAGCCAGAATACCACAGACCAGAACATCGGGCCTAAAGATATATAGCGTGTACATAGACTAGGGCAAAAAGGCCAGCCTATGTAAAGTTCCCTTACAACTTAGAGAACTAACCTGGATCCAGAGAGCCAGGGTTAGATGGAGAGAACTCGTGCTTGTAAAGCCGGGATCTCTAAGTTATAAAATCTTGCAAATGTGGACGGAGCTGACCAGCCTGCCGCCGCACAAATGTCTTCAATAGGGACACCACTAGTCCAAGCCCACGAGGAGGCGATGCCTCTCGTAGAGTGAGCCCTGACACCTATGGGGCAGGAGAGGCCCAGTGAGGTGTATGCAAGAGCAATAGCATCAACTATCCATCTGGATAGCGTGAGTTTCGTGACCGGCAACCCCTTGGTTCGGCCCCCGAAACAGACAAAGAGCTGTTCAGACTGTCTAAATGAGGCTGAACGCTCCAAGTAAATTCTCAACGCTCTAACAGGGCAGAGCGTGTGAGCATCACTGTCTTCCCCTGAAGCTGGGAGAGCTGACAGCGAAATTACCTGTGCTCTGAACGGAGTAGAGAGCACTTTAGGCACATAACCGTGTCTTGGCTTTAAAAGGACTTTAGAGTCGTTAGGGCCAAACTCAAGACAGGAAGCGCTTATGGAAAGCGCGTGTAAGTCCCCTACTCTTTTGACTGACGCCAGTGCCAGTAAAAGAGCGGTTTTCAGGGAAAGGGATTTTAGGTCCGTTGACCTTAAAGGTTCAAAGGGAGGTCCCTTCAGGGCCCGTAGAACCAGTGAAAGATCCCAGGCCGGCACTGAGGGCGGCCGAGGCGGGTTGAGCCTCCTAGCTCCTTTAAGGAAGCGAACAATAAGGTCGCATTTTCCCAAAGAAGAGCCAGCCACCAGAACGTGAAAAGCCGCGATGGCTGCCACGTATACTTTGAGTGTTGACGGGGAACGTCCCGCGTCCAGCATCTCTTGGAGAAAGGAAAGAACCATTGGCACTTCACAAGTGTACGGGTCGAGGTTTCGAGCCTGACACCAGCTGGAAAACACTGACCATTTAAGGTGGTAGAGACGTCTAGTAGACGGAGCTCTAGCCTCCAGAATAGTATTCAGGACGCCCTCTGGGAGGTCCTGGGGTAGCCGTTGAGTGGCCAAGCATGAAGGGCCCACAAGTCGGGACGGGGGTGCCAGATCCTTCTGTTCGCTTGAGCCAATAAGTCGCTCCTCAGAGGAATTGGCCAAGGGTCTGAAACAGACAGCTGCATCAACTCTGGGAACCAAGATCGGAACCGCCAGAGAGGAGCTATCAGGAGGGTCGCACACCCCGTGTTCCTGATCCGTTCGATGACCTGAGGTAACATCGAGACCGGAGGAAACGCGTAAAGGGGACGATTGGGCCAGTCGTGGGCCAGCGCGTCCCTCTTCTTCGAAAAGAAGATTGGGCAGTGACAGTTGTCTTCTGAGGCGAAGAGGTCTACCTCTGCCTGCCCGAAGACTTCCCATAATAGGAGAACTGTCTGGGGGTGGAGTGACCATTCCTCTGGGGGAACGTTGCCCCGAGAGAGCATGTCTGCTCCTATATTCAACGTGCCCGGCACGTGAGCTGCTCTGAGCGAGCGCAGATTGGTCTGAGCCCATAGTAGCAGATGAGTCGCTATGGCGAACAGATTGCGGGATCTGAGGCCGCCCTGGCGATTTATGTAGGACACCACCGACATGTTGTCCGTCCGGACCAAGACATGGTGTCCTGCCAGGTGTGGAAGGAAGGTTTTTAGGGCTAGAAAAACTGCTCTCATCTCGAGGCAGTTTATGTGTAGGCGTTTCTCCGAGCTCGACCAGAGGCCGGAGGCAGGCCTGCCCTCGTACAGGGCTCCCCAACCTGAGTTGGAGGCGTCTGTCGAAATGACCCTCCTTTCTGAGACCACTCCCATGCTTACGCCCTGCTGATACCAGCTGGCGTTCATCCAGGGGGCCAGTGCTAGGATGCAATGCTGGTCCACCCTGATATTCAAGATACCTGAACGCCAAGCGTGAGGGGGCACCCGAGGTGCTAGCCACAGCTGAAGAGGACGCATGCGCAGTAGGCCTAGTTGGAGTACTGAAGCTGCCGAAGACATAAGGCCCAAAATCCTCTGATACGTTCGAAGGGGTACATAAGCGCCCTTCGTGAACGACGCGGCGAGCCGCTGGATCGAGAGAGCACGGGTTGATGTGGGCCATGCTCTCATAAGTACGGAGTCTAGAACTGTTCCCAGGAACGTGATACGTTGACTGGGCGACAGAATACTCTTGGAGAAGTTCACTCTGAGCCCCAGGCATTCCAGATGACTGAGAAGCCAGGCTTTGTGAGTATTGGACTCCGCCTCTGACTGAGTCAAAATGAGCCAGTCGTCGAGGTAGTTCAGGATGCGCATTCCCCGCTGTCTTAGGGGGGAGAGAGCCGCATCCATGCATTTCGTGAACGTACGAGGTGCCAGTGCCAGTCCAAAAGGTAGAACTGTGTACTGGTATGTCTGCCCCTCGAAGGCGAATCTCAAGAATGGCCTGTGGTGGGGGTTCACTTGTATGTGAAAGTACGCGTCTTTTAGATCCACTGAGAAGAACCAATCGCCTGGGCGAATTTGCGCCAGGATGTGTTTGGTTGTAAGCATTCTGAACGGCCGTGTCATGAGGGCTTTGTTCAGATGTCTGAGATCTAAAATGGGTCTTAAGCCGCCGTCCTTCTTCGGAACGAGGAAGTAACGGCTGTAAAACCCTGACTCGCTTAGTGCGGAGGGAACTCTCTCGATAGCCCCCTTTGCCAGCAGACCCTGTACTTCGGTGCGGAGGACGTGGGACAATGTGCTCCTTACCGAAGTTTGAATAACAGCTCGAAAGCGTGGTGGTCTGCGGGAGAACTGAAGCGAGTAACCGCGCTTTATAATGTTCATTACCCACTCTGAGACTCCGGGTATGGCCTGCCACGCCATAGCCCGATGAACCAGAGGTATAATCATGTCTGAAGACTGAGCGCCTGGAGACGGGGGCTCGACTAGACATGAAAGTGAAATTTTGCTCGATTTGTGCTTTTTGTGGGTCGCTGTTAAAACAGCGTTTGTGTGCAGAGGTGCATGAAGAATAACAGGCCCTATTTCTGCATTTAAAACCACTCCAGCCGCCTGAGCTGAAGAGGGGGCTGTGAGAAGCGTTCGAGCGATCTTCGGGGCTGGTCCGGCCGCGGCGGGACATGAACCCCTCTTCCTGTCGGTTAGGACGGCTTCTTAGGCTCGTGGTCGAGCGTGAGCTTCGGCCTGGGCCCCTGGCGCTTGGGGAACGGGTACCGTTTCGCCGGCTTTAGGTGCTGACCGGTTTCAGCCGCTGGGCGGGGCTGGTGAACCTGAGGCACTGACTTTTCTGGCCGCGGCGCGCTCTTGGGGCGCCGTGAAGCCGAGCTGGAGCGTTTGGGGAGAAAGTGCTTCATAGCACTTGAAGCCTTCTGTGCTTCAGTGAAACGCTCCGCGAAGCCGTTAACAGATGGGCCGAAGAGACCAGATGTGGAGATCGGAGAATCCAAGAAGGCGGTTCTATCTGCGTCCTTGATCTCCGTCAAGTTGAGCCACAGGTGGCGCTCAAGCACAATCAAACTGGCCATACTGGCCATGGCGTGAATCCCCGAAGCAGCTTGGCCAGCGGCGGTATAGGCGCGGGCGGCCAAAGCTGAGGTAGCCCTGCAAGGCTTAGAAGGCAGCGCCATTTTGGACCTCCAACTGCCTGCAGTGGGAGGGCACAAATGAACGGCGACCGCTTCCTCGATGGGGGGAAGAGACACGTAGCCCTTCTCTTCAGCGCCGTCGACAGAGGAGAGAGTATGAGAAGCTGAAGAGCGCGTTCGCGCTGAAAAGGGCGCGCGCCAGCTTTTAGTGAGCTCCTCGTGAACCTCCGGCAGAAAGGGGGCGGCGCGCTGACGGGGGGCCTGTTGGCGGCCCGGCAGGTACCACTCGTCGAGGCGGCCTCTCGTAGGTTCAGCTGGGGAAAGCCAGTTGAGTCCTAGTTCGTCGACAGCGCGAGACATGACACGGAAAAGTTCGGCGTCAATGCTCGCACGTGCGTCAGGACGATCACACAGAGAGGAGGGGGTGGGGTCCGCAGAGCCCGACCATTCCTCGCTCTCAGATGCCGCCACCGAAACTGCGTCATCATCCTCCGCGGATCCGCCAAAGGAAACGAGTCCCACCGCTTCGAGAGAGGGGCGTTGATCGCTCCTCGCGAACAGAACCGGAGATGGGGGGGAGGGCGAAGCACGCGGGGAGAGACCCGGCGTGAGCTCTTCAACCTCACCGCTTTCAGGGATCCTCTGATCTCGTCGCTTCTTCCTACGGGGCTCGTGGGGCGCCGAAGACGGAAGTGAAGCGGGTTCACCCTCTGAAGTAGCGAGGGTGAAACGTGACCGGAGAACCGCCATGGTCATGCTGTCACAGTGTGGACAGCCGCCTTTAGTGAGCGCTGACTCGGTGTGCTCAGGACCGAGGCAGACAGCACACAGTGTGTGTCTATCAGACACGTGCAGGGAAACCCCGCAGGAATCACAAACGGGCATTAGAATCAACGCCGTTTGCGCGCTGTGAAAACAGCGATTTGCTCTTTTGTGAGATAGCAAAAAAGGATACTCGTCGGATGCCACAGGGAAACGCTCAGCCGGCGATGCAATGAAGATCTGCCAAGACGCGAAGCTGTTCCGCTGAAGGGCTTTTCCACGACGAGCGGCTTCTCTCTGGAGATTTCAGCGAAGAGGTGAGTCTCGAAGCTGAAGGAGATTAGATCTGTTTTATGGCGAGATTTCTCTGTATTTATACTCTCCTGCCACGCCCTATTTGGCGCGCTCGAGTATGGCAGGGCGCCAAGCTCTCTGATTGGTTCGCGCGCCTCTGCTCTCTCGCCATTGGTTCGTGCAGTTGCCTGCAGCACAGCCTATCAGCTAGCTCGCGCGAGCTTGATGCTCTCGCTTATGCTGCAGCAATGCGTTTTAAAATAAAGGCTTCAATATTCTCGAGAAAAGGAGTTTTCCCACAGCGTTTGCAACGCAGTACGAGAGAACGTTCTCGTAAGGGAACTGTAGTAGCGCGCACTCTTCAATTGCACGAGCAAATGCAGCGGCGCGCACTGCAGGCTTATATCGTTTCACTAGCCTATATATAAAGCACAAAATAAACTACAAGCATGCAACGTCGTTACGTTTTAAATTAGAAAAAAAACGTGTTGTCCAGATTCAGTATCTGCGGTCTGATGATGTTGTCAGGCTATATGTCCGTGTCATTATTCTATCATTATTTTTATAACTTGTAACGAAATAAAGTCTCTCACCTCAGAAAAACGAAATCTCATGTCCTGTCATCGTTATACTGTGCTCGTAGGCTGCACTCTTTAATTGCACGCGCATAATTAATTGATACCTGATTCTCTTTCAAGAATTTTTGGCTAAAAAGTCACTGAATCGATTTCAAGTCACTGAATCGTATCGGATCGTATCGTTACTGAACCAATATCGTCCTTGAATCGTATGGACAACCACGAATCGCGATACGAATCGAATCGTTGTTAAAACTAATCGTTACACCCCTAATCTTTAGAGTAAATTAAAGACAATTACACACATCTCAGACACGTTGTCACGAACTGCTCCAAGACACGAAGGTTAGATCCAAATGCAGCTTTATTGGCTGGGGAAATCCAGAGGCGTAATCCAATGTACAGGCTAGGGTCATACACAGGCAGGCAGTCAAAACAAAGAAACAAACAAAACAAACAAACAGGCAGGGACCAGATGCAAGAGAGTAATCCAGGGAACAGGGCAAGATATCATAAACCAAGAAACAAGAAAACCAGGGAAACGCTCAGAAATGCAGTGTAACACTTAACAAGACTTTGCGGTGAGTGCATGAATAAACATGGTATAAATCAGTGGTGCCCAATAGGTTGATCGCGATCTACCAGTCGATCGCAAAGACAATGCTGGTAGATCGCACATAATTTTAAAATATGCTTTTGTTAAATGTGAATAAAAATAAATATAGCATTGTCCTTCCTACTTTTAGTTTCTGTATAACTTGCAATTGACGAATGAATTTTTACCAGGCGCGATTTTTGTTTATTCGGTTGTCATGACAACTAGCCTGCTTCTGCTTTCCAGATCAAGAGCTTCGGAGAACAGAGCGCGAAATTGTGAAGCTAACAGTATTCGGAATCGGTAGCGTACACAAATGCCATTCATTCATTCATAAATTCCAACCATTTGAAAATAAACTGTTTGAAAATGATCAAAACACCGGTCCACCATGACTGATGACAATGTGGAGGTCTGTTTGAGACTAGCTATCAGCAGCTTCTGCCCGGATTATATAAAACTGTCTGATTCCAGTCAGTGCTAGTCATCAGAATAAGGCAAAATGTTGTAGGTATTTTGAGTTTAGTGTTAAAATTGAATATCAACAATGAACATTTATTATTATTTTTCTCCTTAATTACAAGATTACATGCAGTACTACTACTGTAGTAGCTACAAGCATTTGAAGTGTTTTTTTATTTTATTTTTTATTAAACTGTGTTTTTTAGTTGGTAGTTGGTAGATCTCATTGTGTTGATCATTTTAAAAGTAGATCATCAAGCAAAAAAGTGTGGGCACCCCTGGTATAAATAGACTGAGACTAACAGGATGATGAGACACAGGTGAATGCAATCAGTGAATGAGGTACAGGTGAATGTGATCAGTGATAAGTGATGATGAGTCCGGGCAGTGAGTTCTGGGAAATGTAGTTAGTGAGTGATAATAGTCTTATGTGGAGTGCCCTCTGGTGGCTCTCAAGGGCACTCCAGCTGGTGACCGTTACACACGTTAATGTTGTGATTAGTAATTAGTTGGTAATTCTTTATAATTTGTCATAGTTAGTTGCTAGTTATTAATGAGGCTAATCTCATTCAGTAATTATTGATTAATAAGGAATTATCTCAGTCCTAAATGTGATATTACTTACTGATTAGTTAAGCCTGTTTCTATGTGAGTTAATTTCAGTAGCTGAAGTGTTAATGTAGAACTACTCATTAGTCCAGCGTTACTTCCTAGTTACTTATTAATGACAGACCGTTATTCTCAACATTATCATGGTTCCAAAATGTGTTGACTACCAATGGGAGTGTGACTGTGATCTGACATGATGCAGTTTTATTCTACAGTGACCAAAAGCACAGTGACCTCGAGACCTCTGGTGATTTAATCACTGTCAGTGTGAACAACCCATTTATGCTCATGTCTTTCTGACAGTGTCACAAACATCTGGCTCTACTGTATATGCAGCTGTATTTACTGTGATTAAAACAGCCTAGACAGAGTCTAGTGAGGTTATTATTCCTCAACATTTATCTCACATCTGAAATGAAACATCTTTTCCTTCTCAGGTTTGATTGTGCAAACATCTTGCAGTGTTAGTGTCTTTCTGGGAGGTTCAGTGGTTATTCCCTGTCATGTTCCTCCAAACTTACTAACTGAAGATCTGAAGGTGGAGTGGAAAAGAAGAAGAGGAAACTCAGAGACTTTAGTTCATCTGTATGAAGATGGAGCAGAGAAACAGCAGCAGGATTATCAGGATAGAGCTCATTTCTTTACTGATCACATTAAACATGGAAACTTCTCCCTCCGTCTGAAAAAGCTGAGAGCTGGAGATGAAGGACAATACACATGTACAGTTCACAACAAGAGGGATTGTGTGTTTTCAGCCAAGACAGTTGTGGATCTGAGTAAGTAAACCGATACAAACAAATCAAACTCGACTCTTTATAGTTAATCAACAATACAGTACAGAACAGGTTTCATCTGGTTTGATTATTCAGTGTTGCATCAATATTATATGTTTGAGACAGGATAACTCAATATACCTGAATATGTAGTTATAACATCTGAATATATATTTATAACTATATATTCAGGATTTATATTTATATAATCAGAGCTATATCTGTATACTTAGGATTACAAATACATATTCAGATGTCATATATGTTATCAGCTGACCGCTTACTCTCTGTTCACAAACATGATTATTGTAAACCCCTAAAATCACCTGCAGTTCAGTGACTGTAAGAACATTAGGGCAAGAAATATAAGTCTGCATGATAAGAATCTACAGCAGTGTACAGTAAATGGGATTATTGCATATACTAGTGCAAACACCATTCTGTATGATTTACAGTATTAGACAGTATGAACTCCACTGTCAGAACGGTTGTAGAAACACATGGTCATAGCTTCACTGAACACATATTCTGTTAAAATGAAATACTTGTAAAAATACACTGTAAAAATGTTTTGTCAGGTGATCTAAAAATATGATTATTATCATTACATCTAAATGAAAGTTAAATATCAAATTAAATATCTTTTTTTATATGATTATTTAATATGATTGAATCAATGATACATTACATTGGTACATTACATCAACCTACTTTAGACTGATTATTTTTTATAGGTTAAATCAAATATAGATTTTTAAGGAAATAAATGCACATGATCACTTGTGCAGGATATGGTAATGACAGTATTATTTTCTGATATAATACTAGAAAAGTTTTCCTTCACCACCTCTAAGAGCGATTTGAAACATATCTCGGATTGTTTGCTATTGAATTAATTCATGCTTAAAATTAAAAATCTGAAAACAGATAATTTCATTAATAGCATGTTAATCGACCAGCTGTTATGCAAGTGTTAAGTGTTAGTGTAATGGTGTGTTTTGAGTTTTGTACATGTTTGTATTCCTTTATAGGGTTCTGGGTGACTGATAAATACGTTCCTCTGGGATCTTCAGTGGTTTTGCCCTGTCAGGTTGACAAAAGCTTGTTACAGAAAAGTCTGAAGGTGGAATGGAGAAGAACAAGAAGAACAGACTCAGAGACTTTAGTTCATCTGTATGAAGATGGAAAGAGTCGACCAGAGGAACAGCACAAGGACTTTCACAAAAGAGCTCATTTCTCCAATAAGAAGATTAAAGACGGAAACTTCTCCCTCCGTCTGAAGAAGCTGAGAGCTGAAGATGAAGGAGTTTACAGATGTGAAGTTTACAGGGATGAGGAGTGTGTGTTTTCAACCAATTCAGAGTTGAAACTGGGTAAGTGTAAAGAAAAGAAAAGAAAGAAACCACTGCTGTTGAACTCCTGATCAATATATGACTACTGTGAATATATTAAGCAATATAGTTACACTAAAAATATTTTTTCCAGATTTTTAATAACATTAGTTTGATGCATTTAAGTGATAACTATAATTGTCTGGGCTGGTCATTTATTATTAATTATATACATCAACTTAATTTTGAATGAGCACCTGCATCTTTATCAGCTGGTTCTGGGTTTGTACATCTGAGTCTCTATGGAAAGTAAATTCCCACTCAGACAAGAAATCAAGAAATTAAATGTATACAAAAGCTACTAGCAGATAATATAATCCTAATTAGTGGAAGGAATTATGGTGTTTTTTACCTGTGAGAACTACGTCTATTCTCATCAGAAACTCATTATTCCACAATTATAGACTGATGTGGTGAATAGCTCTTTAAATGTTGCTTTGGCGTTCTTCATGAGTGATTGGACAGAGAACACACAGGAAAAAAAGAAAATGTTCAGAGACTCGAGTAGAAAGTATCACAAGTACAGAACAGAAAATAATTATTTCACATTTATAATTCAGAAAACAAAGCAAATGAAACTGTGGATATCTAGTTTAATAAAGTGCCTTGAACAAACTGATTATCTTTCAAAGATTGAATGTCATTAACAAACTTTACATGAACTGAATCCAGTGATTATTTCTTCTTCAATAGAAATATTGATGGTGATTTTCTCAGACGGGTGATTAAAAACCCCTGTGTGTCCTTTACTGTTGTGCAAAGCTACTGTATAGCCAATCAGATTCAAGAGACTTGAGGAAATGTCATGTGATTGTGTGTGACTGGATGATGAGCGGATCAGGCCTCAGTTCTCTCACTGCTGTCAATTCAGAAGTAAAAGCAAACGTAACCTTCTGTGACGGTTTATTAACCCTTGATAAATGTTTGGCCTTTTTAATGCAGTTTTTGTTTTACAGAATAGACCTCTTTTTTTTTTTTTTTGCCTTAACATTTCACATAAATGTTTCATTTTCAGGATTCACTGTGGAAGCTTGTCTTCACACACCTGTTCCTCTGGGATCTTCAGTGGTTCTGCCCTGTTATAAAGAAAGACCCTCTAGAATGGAGGATCTGAAGGTGGAATGGAGAAGATCAGACTCAGAGATTTTAGTTCATCTGTATGAAGATGGAGCAGAGAAACAGCAGCAGGATTATCAGGATAGAGCTCATTTCTTTACTGAACACATTAAACATGGAAACTTCTCCCTCCGTCTGGATGATCTGAGAGCTGGAGATGAAGGACGATACACATGTACAGTTTACAGTGGCTTATCTCAGAATTGCAGGACATTTTCAACCAAGATAAAAGTGTTGCTGAGACTTCTAGGTGAGTCAACAGAAAAGAAAAGAGCAACTCTTCTATCCTTCGTCAGTGTTCAGTTATTTATAATATTATGTTTCATTCAGTCATAAATGTAATGGTCATAAAGAACAGAGATGTGTGTTTTAAATAAAACTGAATTACTGATAAGAATAGTCTAAATAATTATTAAATATAATAATAGCTGATGAACTGATCATGTGTTATTGTGTCTCTTCTCTCAGACTCAGTCTTTCGTCTTCAGATGTTTCTCGTCTTCTGTCCAAATATTCTGATGTTTCTTGCTTTTGTCCTCTGGGGTTTTTCTGAAGGTCAGTGTTTCAGGACTGATGGTTTATCAATGAATTATGATGTATTATTAATATATCTGTGTAGATGTACAGTAATGTGTGGTTGTGTTTCAGGATCTGTGTTTGAGTCGGTCTTTTGTTCTGCTCTTTATTTTCTGAGGCCTCTCATGTTGCTCTGGACGGCTCCATATATTGATGAGTTCACAGGTATGACTGATTTATTATTATTTATATAGTATATGAATTATAATACACATATTCTTTTCACATAAACTGACTGTAAAGCCAATCAATTTTACATTAAAAATTGTTCAGTGTTTTATTGATATTTGTGTTTCATTGTGTTGCTGTTGTAAATTTATATTGTGAATTAAACTATTTCATATTTTCTGTTTTACAGGCAAGATTAAAACATGGGTTCAGTATGACAGTTATGACACAGAATATGTTGTTTTCTCAGCTGTTTTTTACTCAGGTAAATAAATCCAAATGTAAATCCACAGTCATTATCATAAACACATTAATGTACATTAACAGTTGAACAATAATTGCACTTAAATGATGTAATATTCTCAATATCCAGCAGGAAATCTTAAACACATGACATTAATACTGTGAAGTGTCTTGTGTTACTGTTGTGTTGTTGTCAGTATATCAACATGTTCAGCGCTGAATCTCTGTGTGACTGAACACATTTATAATCTACACCGGTTCATTATGAAGACAGTGCATTAATTATTACAGTCGACATCATGCTAGTGACTGAGACTGAAGCTAAAGCTACTTCTGAATATCATCTCAGAATGTGTCAGGGTCATGTCAGGGTCAGGGGTCATCATCAGCACAAAGGTCAAGGGTCAGGATCAGACAGAGACTGTGTTGTAATGTTGTGTATTAAAGCATCTGTTTAAATGAGAAGGGTTTATATAATTCCTCTGATCTGTATTAATATTTAGTTTTTCTATGTTAGTAATTGTTGTTGTTTCTCTTCCTTTATTCCAGTTCTGTTTAAATCTGCCTATGACAAAAGTCTGAATTACGGCGGATTTGAAGGTGTCATGATTATAGCCCTCTTTATAATGGCGCTCCTGCTAAACCTCCTCTATATTATTTACTGTAAGTATTTCCTTCCATCAAGAGTCAGTGACAGATATGAGCTGTGAAATCATGTTTTACCAGATTAATGGAGCTAAAGTTACAAAATATACAAACCATAATATCAGACCTGATTTATCAGTTACTTCCATAGACAAGGCCAGTTTATAAAGCAGATTTTATTCGCATGTGTTTTACATGAGAAAGAGAGAAAAATAAAAGTGTAAAAATAAAAGTCATGAGTTGATTAAGTCTTTAGTTTCTTCAGTCTCAGGCCATCGAGTGATTTAAACACAGGACAGATTCTCCAACGATCCACAGAATACTCAATTATCCATGATAGCTCACCATATTAACATTACATTAGTGACGTTATAGCCTACAGACGTGTGTGTGTTTCTGGCGTGTCTTTACCGCTCTCCCTCACAGACTCTCTCAGCTCTTCATCTTCTCTTCAGGATTACACACACACTCTTATTGACATGATGTCTGAGGCGTTCGATCCCTCATGCCATTGATTCTCTGATTCACGCTCGTGGAAAACCTGGAAATATCAGGGAAATTTCAAATTGTGAATTCCAGGCCATGACAAATCATGGAAATAAATGACATAATAGTGAAATATGGAATAGTTTTGCTCATTAGTTTTGCTGTAACATATGTTTATCAGCATGTTGCAGTGTTTGTAGTTTTCCAGGTATCCTGTATGTATAGTTGAGGTTATAATTTAACACAGCTGGGAGAATCTGAGAAATGTTATAAATGTGTGTATATATATATATATATATATATACACTACCAGTCAAAAGTTTGGGATCGCTAAGATTTTTTTTTAATGTTTTTAAAAGAAGTCTTTAAATGAAATTAGGCTACTAATAATCAAATGCATTTTGTTTTATTGACCACAATATTATCATTGATATTTGTTTGAGAGGGACACTTTTGATTAATAGCTCGAGTCACTTATTTTATTACTAAACATCTGGAAAATCCAAAATCTTATGCACAGCTGTTATTTGTTGATTTTAGTTCTGCTTTTAATGCAATAAAGCCCCACCTTTTAATTCAGATATTGCAGACGTTAAATGTGAATTATTTTTTAATTAAGTGGTATTTTTCATTTGTGACTCAATCACACTTTATCAGAGCTATAAAGTATTAGCACAGGTGTTCCACAGGGATGAGTTAGTTATCCTGTCCTCTTTACATTAAATACCATTGAGTGTTGTGATTATAATAATAAGTAGTGATTATAATATTTTGATGTGAAGTTCTCGGATGACAGTGATACAGTCTCTGTATGAGAACACTGATTTATCATCCACAGAGAAACACACACACTGTATATTAATATTCCAGGAGACACACGTTCAACATGTTCTGGTTATAAAGGTGATTATGATGCTCGTCATTATTCATGACTGTCATAATCATCTAAAGCAACTACACACTTTAATAAACATAGAGGTCAGATCCACTTATCTCACTATATAATAATATTATTATTATTATTATTGATCAGTGGATCTTCAGTTTTTGAGGGAATCAATTTATTGCAACAGATTCTGTAAAATAATATTATATCACAACTTAATTCAACATTAGAATAACTAATAATGTTGTTTCAGCCTCGAGTAAGTGTTCATTATCTCAACTAAAGCTCTCGTGATTACAATGTTTTATTTATTACAGTGTATAATTACAGAGATTTATTATGGATATATTTATTACTCATCTTTATCACAGTGTTTGTCAGCTGAATATACATTAAATAATAACTGGATGAACAGAAAAATTAATAATTTCTGCAGTAAAACACTGAATCTCTTCATGTGACTCACACACTTATTATAATGCTAATGTGTGTAATATTACAGTGAGTTTGATACAGTGCAGTGAGTTTTTCCTCGTGTGTTTAAGATGTTTTGAGTATATATATGATATTAATAAGTTTATATAGTTTTGAATGAATGGTGAAGATTGTCTGTCCAGATTAAATGATGAATTAGTGAAGTGAGTTTACTTCTGTACTTATTGATTATCATGACATTAATGCTCAATCAGATCAACATGTGGATGATTTATTAATTGTTGTTTTTCTTCTACAGCATTGATTAGATTAACTGTGGAGATCAGCGAACAGATCACGGCTATATTCAATGTTCTGGCTGGTATAGTCTTTTATATTCTTCCTTCACTGCAGTTCATCCTCATATTCTTCAGCTTCGGCTCTGCTAGAGGAGGTCAGTTTACATTCATCAACTATTCATATTCATTTATGAGGAACAGTGCAAGAAAACATTACTCATTGTTCAACAGTATTAACATCATATCAAGAGAAATGTGTGGAAATATTCCAGATGCATCTGTAATGATATTAGCTCAAAGGGGAAATATTAATAATAATCCATAATTACTAATTATGATTATTTATTAATATTTGGGTCAGTTAATTAGATTAACTTTGAGGTAAGCCAATTAATATTACAATCAATTAATCAGTTCCAAAGAACTCTTTGATTACTCATTTATTCTAAGAAAAGTGTATCTTTCATGGTCACTGAAAAATAATTATTCCTTAGCATGTACTGCACTTAAAGCATGTAACAAGATCAAGATCGTAAAAGGGACTTTGTATGCAAGCAGAGACACTTAGAAACCACATCCATATTGTGCACAAGTTTTATTAACTAACTCACAAACATAACTAAGACTAAACAAACATCCATACATACATGCATAGGTAAGGTGGTGAGTGATGTGGAACCAGAAACAGGAAATAAAACTATGGAAGAGAATTTAACTATGAAAAGAACCATCAGCTTATTTCAGAGCACCTCATTAAATTTATACTTTCATGGATACAATTCTTGAAGTGGTTGAAAAATGAGTCCGTTGGTGGGTCCGTGAGGGTCAAAAGTCATGGTGCAAGTTGCCATCTTGTGGTTCCGAAGCTGTTGTGGGTCAGAGCTCGCATGGTGGCTTCGGGCACATGGCTGTGGTGAGTCGAAGTCTGCTGTCCTGGCCTGCCGAGGGCACGCTGGACGGTGCAGCCTCCTGAAGTGCCGAGAAGGCCAGGAGTTGATTGTTGGACAGGGCGGTGATGGTAGGTTTGCAGTTTTGCAGTCTCCCTTTTTGGAGCCTTAAAAGCAGGGCAGGCATTGCTCAGGCCTGTTGAATGTTCTGGAATGCATGTTAATTTCATGTTAGTCAGTTCATCAATAAATGAATGCAGGAGAGTCTGTTCTAACGTCTGTAGGTTCTGTAGCAGGACCCTATTCACATTGCTATGGGTCATATAACTAACTTATCTGATCGTTGCCATGGTAACGAGAAGACCTTCTTGCCCCGGTTTGGGGGATGGAGCCACATCCCAGAGTGAAGTTTGAAGGTTTTTATGGTACATGTACCAAATAATTGTGTCTGATTTGGTATCAGTCGTTACACATCTGAGATATTAATGCTTCATTCACACTCACTATTACAATATATCAATCTGATTTATTAATTACAGTTTATTTGAGGATTAGAAGTGTTTTCGTAACATAACTTTAAAATATTAAAGTATCTTTGAAATGCAGCATTTATTTTAAACAAGTTCATTTGATTTCTACAATAAAGTAATGTGCAAAATTCACACAATGTCCATGTTCTCTATTAATGTTAAAACTCACTCTGTGAACTGGACAATGATTTATAATAGATTTCATTAAAGAATACAATACATTTACAGATAAAAGGAAATGGACACACACACACACACACACACACACACACACACACTCTTCCTCCATGTTGGACACACACACACACACACACTCTTCCTCCATGTTGGACACACACACACACACACACACACACACACACACACACACACACACACACACACTCTTCCTCCATGTTGGACACACACACACACACACTCTTCCTCCATGTTGGACACACACACACACACACACACACACACTAGGGGGCAGTGGCGAGTCTCAGGAGATTCACTCTTGATATGAAGAAGTCACTGCCAGACATTCCAACACTGTAACACACACACTTATAACTTAAAGATATTGTTGCCTAAGTTTGAGTTTGCAGATTGTACAGTGTGTGACGGAAATAAAACACATTCACTACCAGTCAAAAGTTTTGGATCATAAGATTTTTTATGTTTCTGAAAGAGTCTCTTCTGCTGCATTTATTTGATCAAAAAACAGTAATATTGTGAAATATTATTCCATTGTAAATCAGCTGTTCTCTATGTGAATATACAGTAAAGTGTAATGTATTCCTGTGATCAAAGCTGAATGTTCAGCATCATTACTCCAGTCTTCAGTGTCACATGATCCTTCATGAAGACTCCGGAGTTTTAGACCCTCGAAAACAGACACTGAAAGTAAGACATGCGCAAGTGACGCAACCCATAGCAACCCATAGCAACCCTTAGCAACACATAGCAACCCATAGCAACGCGTTGGCAACGACACCTCATGCTGACAGAAACATAAACATAAACGTGAAATTAGGCTACTAATAATCAAATGCATTTTGTTTTATTGAGCACAATATTATCATTGATATATTTGAGAGGGACTTTGATTAATATCTCGAGTCACTTATTTTATTACTAAACATCTGGAAAATCCTAAATCTTTTGCACAGCTGTTATTTGTTGATTTTAGTTCTGCTTTTAATACAATTAAGCCCCACCTTTTAATTCAGAAATTGCAGATGTTAAATGTGAATTGTTTTGTAATTAAGTGTATAGAATGACATTATATAGATCAGTGGCTTATACTCTTTACTCCGGACCGTAAAGCATCAGCCGGTCGGGATTTCTGAACTGTCTCAACACACACATGAACAGAAGAAATCATGTTTATCATCAGAAAAGCCAGAGTTGTGCATCACATTATCAAACCTGAAGAAACACACGAGTGATGGATATAATAACGGAAGTCTTTTATAAGTTAATCACTTTAACTCATTATACACTGAGAGTCATTCATATATATTTATAAAATAATATGTGAATATGTCTGTCAGTGAATCACAGGATCTGCATTGATATAATCACTATTAATATAATCACTAATACACTGTAATATATCACTGTATTACTATATTAATGTATTAATATAATCTCTTGTTTCCAGGGTTCTTCATTGTTGCAGTGTTACCAGTGTTTACAACAGCGACAAGATACAACTGGGACACAGTATGTGGTCAACAAATGGGCTGTAAGTGTTTGATGAATTATGATCTGATCCCTCATATAAACACACATAACATCATAATCTGATCAATATATAATTCATTATGAATGTCTGATCTTTACAGAGTTTGAGGGTTTAATGAGAATAATCTGTGTTCAGTCGTTTTGAACACTTGTGAAATATTCTATATATAATGTTTAATGTGTGGTCTTGATGTTTTACTCAGTGAGTGTCAAACACAGATATGCAGATTTACACTAATATTAAACATGTTTTTCAGGTTCACCTTCGGTCAGGAGATCAGTGTATTTAATGTTCATGCTATTGATCAATGCTGTAATGATCTATTTCTACAGCACAGCTCTGGAGAATGAGAAGGGTATGATTATATTACATTATATATCTGAGACATCTCTGTGTGTGTGTGTGTGTGTGTGTGTGTGTGTGTGTGTGTGTGTGTGTGTGTGTGTGTGTGTGTGTGTGTGTGTGTGTGTGTGTGTGTGTGTGTGTGTGTGTTGATGAACACTGTCAGTGATGATCTGATGTGTGTGTGTGTGTGTGTTGATGTTCAGATCGTGTCGGATGGGTCTGTGTGATCGTGTTTCTTCAGTCACTCTGGGCAGTGATAAACTTCACATGGTCATTTACACACGGTAAGCTACAGTATTAATATTAATCATCATCTCTGATCATCTTCATCCATCAGTGGTTTATTACTATTTAAACTTCTTCTTCTTCTGAGCCTGAGTTTAGACAGCATCTCCTCCTAGTTTTCATAAAAATCATAAAAGTCCCATACGCTTTCATTGAGGGGGTCAAAACTTTAAAGCATGAACTCCAATAGAGAATTTAAGCTTCATCCACTATGTATCTGTCATGTTAGCTACATGGTTATTAATGTTAAAGTTAACATCTAAAATCATGCTAGCAACATGATAATTCATGTTAATTCATACTAGCAACATGATAGCATCATGCTATTTTATGCTAGCAGCATGCTAAAACATGTCAGCACAATTATAATTCATGCTAACAGCATGCTAAATCATGTTAGCTACATGGTAATTAATGCAAAATCATGCTAACAACATGGTAATTCACGTTAACAACATGTTAAAACATGTTAACAAAATGGTAATTCATGCTAACAGCATGTTAAATCATGCTAGCTACAAGATTAAACATGATAGCATTATACAAATTTATACTAAAACCATGCTAAAACATGTTAACAATGATAATTAATGCCAAAAGCATGCTAAATCATGTTAGCTACATGGTAATTAATGATAAATCAGGCTAGCAACATGGTAATTCATGTTAATAACATGCTTATTTTGTTAACAGCATCTTAAATCATGTTAGCAACATGGCAATTCATGCTAAATAATGCTAGCAACATGATAAAACATGATAGCATCATGCTAATTCATGTTAACAGCATGCTAAATCATGTTAGCTATATTGTAATTGCTGTTAAATCATGGTAAAACATGCTAACAATGTGGTAAATCATGCTAGTAGCGTGGAAATCATGCTAAACCCATTCAATTTAAACTTTAAGCTTGTCAAAGTTATTTCAAACTTTAAAATTGGCTTGAAAAAGCATTGTCTGAAAGTTTGTTTACGAACTTCTAGTTCACTATAAAGTTTGTTTATGAACTTTACTCATCTAGTTCAGTATAATGTTGTTTCCTCAATCGAGAACAAATGTGTGTGAAACATGAGGGTGTGTTTGTGTATGAATATTGTGTGTTACTGTCATGTTTTATTCAACTTCTATCAATGACTGGTGGAAATCCTTAATTCTACAAAATATTATTTGATTAATTTATTATTTATTATTAAAAAAATGTGGTCTTCAGTGGTTCTTTGGTTGAGGTGTTATAAAGCCCTGTATAATTCTTTAAAGGTTCTCTAACTCTCTATAGTTTAACAGGATAAAAAAAGACATTAAAATACAGTGTATTTCCTGAAGATAACGTTCTCCTCAACCTTTTACCCCCAAGGTGATGATGACAAAGTGATGATATAAACTGTATTATTATTTTCTAGTGGTGAAGATCTGAAACTGTATTATTATATCTAATGGTGAAGATATGAAACTGTATTATTATTTTCTCTAATGGTGATGATATGAAACTGTATTATTGCATCTTCCAGATCTTCTCCGTGTTGTTCCTGTGTATGTGTTTGGATCAGTCGGTGTTGTGGTCCTGAACGCTGTTGCTCTGATGACTGAACTGATCCTGAAAACAGGCGAGTGAACACTTCAACATCACTTACATTATATCTGAGCTTTCTGGTAAAAACACACACATTATAAACTAATACAGCATTTTAATCTGAACTGAATGTGTGATAATATCTCACTGTGAGGCAGACATCTCCTTCATCTGAAAGTTATTATTCTCTTTTCATTCACATATATTGATTCAGAGCAATAATAAGCATTATAATCAGCTGTTCATGCTGTAAATGAAATACTGTGGTTTATTCTCATCCTCAGTTAATGGTGAAGGAGCCGTTGGAGATATGAGGATCATCGTCTTTTCCTCTGAATTCCTCTTCACTTTATTTCTGATGGTTTTACTGGTATTTGAACCCTGTGAGTATAACCTGAACTTAAAGACCATTAAACTAATACATTCACTTCAGGTGTTTTAGTGCCTCTCGTATTTCTTTAAGGGATTTTCATTTAAAAATATGACCACATATGTGACCAATCATCTGTCTTTAGGATGCGTCACTTTCAGGGAATAAATGCTGAGTTTTGTGTTGTGATGATTGATGAATCGCACACGTGTGTTTATTGTGTTTGATTGAACTGAGACTCTACAGCTTCAGTTTGATTCACAGTTATAGATTATTGATTATGACTCATACTGACTCATTCTAAACTAAACTAAACTGAATCATCTTCAACACTCACTGAACGCTCTATTAAATTCACTGGATATCTGAAGGTTATTATATTTGTCTTTGTTAAACCAGGACTCATCTATTATACAGTCTGAAGTGTTTTGAATCTGAATAATCCTGTAAATCTCTTTTCCTCCTCCGTCTCTGAACTCACAGCGATCAAACCATGTCTGCAGTCATGTCAGGTTAGTATTTCATATTTAATGTGAATTAGATTTGATTAATTCACCTGCGGTTTCACTTCATGTTAAAGGTGCCCTAGAATTTGAAATTGAATTTATCTTGGCATAGTTAAATAACAAGAGTTCAGTACATGGACATGACATACAGTGAGTCTCAAACACCATTGTTTTCTCCTTCTTATTTAAATCTCGTTTTTGAAAAACACCCCTGAAAAACAGGCGAATCTCCACATAACACCGACTGTGAAGCAACAGTCGGGATCATTAATATGTACGCCTCCAAAAATGTGCATATGCCAGCACATGCTCAGTGCCAGGCGAAACTGCACAGCCGAATCATCGTCCGAATCATTTTTCTTCGAGAGACATCATGGCTTGCAAACGAGCAAAGCATGGCAGTTGCTCAGTGTTTGGATGTACAAATGAACACAAAGGTATTTTTTTAGTTCCTTCATCCGAGCCTCTGAAGAACCAGTGGGTTATGTGAATTTCTGATGTGTAATTGTTCAAGTTCAGACACATAATCTTTCTCTCAAAGTCGTTCAATACTGTTTATGCATCAGTAAATCAAGCCAGTGACTAAACGATCAACTTCACGTCATTTCTCTTAGTAGGATGAAAATAATCTTACTTAAATTGTGATTAATATACAGATAGCGATCAAAGAACAATCCCTCTCCAATCGCCCAAGCTGTCAATCACACAGCACAAGCTTATCTGGACACTTGCCAAAACTCGTTGTGAAATAAATTACGCTATTGCACTGCACAACGAAGCTCTTACTGTACTTACCTCATGTTTGCATTGGTGAAATCATTAGTGAGAGTCATAGACTGTAAAAAATATGGACAAAGCGTCTGTGACATCACCCATAGACTTTCTGAAGAACGGTTTTGAGGCCGTTTATGGGGGGTATGGGCGGCGCCATCTTGGAAAATCTTGGGAAATCCTAACCCCGCCCACCTTCTGGCCAATCCATATATGGGTAAAAGGGCGGGCTTTGTGTGAGACTGAGCCGGACGGTGGACCCGCCTCTTCAGCCAAGCAGTGGTATATTATTATAACAACAATAATAAATAATGTAAATTTATATATTTTTAAATATTCTTACATAGGCTATATAAAATAAAATGACGCAACCCTGTCTCTTTTTGTTAAATTTCAGTTTTTAAAAGGTATAAGAAGCTATACAAGTCAAGAAATAAAGTAAACGATTCAGTCAAACATACAGCAGGCTACAACGTTAAAGTTAAATAGCCTAAATATATAAAGTTATGAAACTTCACTTTGCCCTCAGCCAAAACGATTTGCCAGGGAACAAATTATAGATTAATGAGACCAAAGATCGCCCGTTAGATATACACAAGACGAATTATTCTCATGTTTAACCACTAGACTAAAGACATCAGATCCAGCGGCGAACGTCAGAAGCACTAGCCGAGGTAAGGCTGTTCTCGACGGGGTACATGAGCGCTGAGCGCCCGGTGATCGCTGGATCTCACAACTCCGAAACCGTCAGATAACATTTTTAAATAGGTGCTATCTTTATAAATAAACCACAGATTTGAGCTTTAAACAACTACATTGTCGACTGAAAAACTCTTAAAACTACATTTCGTGACACAATAACGGTAGTATTTTTAAATTTCGCGGCCTTTCTCCTCTGAAAATAAAAATAGTAAATGAAATACAACCAGAAAAAAATGTCAGTTTTGCTTGTGAAAGGTAATTCCCTGAGACCTGTTTTCAATTGTGTGGTGATTTGTAAAGCCCCAAGCAGCACACGAAATAGGCATTTTTCTCAATTCTCGTTATGAGAGGTATGGGAAAGTTGCCCTCCACAGTATTGCGGCGCCGTTGACGTACTATCCAGTGGCCAATAGGGCATCTATGTATTTATTATGTCTATGGGAAAAGTACCTCGGACGCTAACTTATCTGAGGCGATTTAATGCTAACTGTTGCAGTGCCACTGCCCACAAACATTGATGCTAAATAGTGCTAACTACGTGAAATAGTAGTGGAATGTCACTTACCGAAAAAAATGGAGCGAAGTCCTCCTACAGCGTCGGTTAGTGCAGTTTATAGCAGAGCAACCCATTTTATGTACGATATTTCAATACAAATGTTCAGAAAGGATACAGAGGTGGCATGATGTGTTGTCTCAGATCATGGCCGAGACGTCAAATTTCAGGAATTCCACTCGGCGCAGCCTATGCTCAGCTGTCAATCAAGCTGTCAATCAAAGTTAACCACGCCCTCATTTGTCATTAATTTTATATCTAAATACGATCTAAACTAACGAGTTAGAAAAAAATTCACCCCCCTCACAGATGTCAGGCACTCGGAACCTATCGAAAAATACAATAAAAGTCCATGGGACCAACCTGTAAAAACATGAATTTATGCTGTGAAAACGGACATTTTAACATGGGCGTTTGCTCCCTTTTGGGACCTGCCCCTAGCGGATTTTCGATGTATTGCAGTTTTTCGCACTTCCGGTTAGGCTTCATTTTTCAGATTAGAATGTTGCCGCTTGGTGAGAGTGCAGAAACTGCATTGCAATGATAAGATCTTCATTCACGTGATCAACAGGCTTACACTGAAGTCTCACAGCAGCCAATCACAGCAGTGGGCGTTTACACTGAAGTCTCACAGCAGCCAATCACAGCAGTGGGTGTTTACACTGAAGTCTCACAGCAGCCAATCACAGCAGTGGGCGTTTACACTGAAGTCTCACAGCAGCCAATCACAGCAGTGGGCGTTTACACTGAAGTCTCACAGCAGACACGCCCCTTCAAACAGAGCATTCAAATCAAAGGCTAAAATCAGGCTAGGAAAAATGCCTTTTATTTCTAAATTATATCAAATTTTGATCTAAAAAACATACTAACATTATAAGGGCACCCCAGGAAACATTCTAAAATAATAAAATAATCCATGCAATGCACAGCAAAATCCCCAGTGTTAAATTAACACTGCTCAGTGTTTATATGAGTCCATACTCAGAGTGTTGTAAGCAACACTGAAGCAGTGTTAAAGTTAATGAGATAATTAAGTAAATAATTGAGTGATGATTAAGCATCATTGACGACACCTGATGTTAACAAGCAGAATCACTGAAGGAGAAAATCACAAATTATAAGTGTTTACTTTAGTTTACTTTAGCTCTTGACCCTTACATTTTTAACTTTAGATGTAGTTTGGCTGATGTAACTGAATTATAACTGCCAGATGAACAAAGAGAAAAGGTGATCTGGTGGTGTTGGTTATGTTTTAACATAATATTTTTTTTAACTGAATCACTGAACTCATTTAGAGCCTGATCTCTGAGGAAGATTTACTTTATTGATTATAACAGCTCTGGCCTTATACATTCTAATAATTTTAGTATTTTCAATGTAATCCAAAGGATTTCTTAAGATATTCTTATTTAAAAAAAAACAACACACACACACAGACATCAAGATTCAGCATTTTTGTCAACGACACAAAACTAAGTTCCACAAAAGTATAATTTATTTAAAGTGAAAAGAGTAATTAAATTAAGGATCAGTGGCTTCAGGGTGCCCCAAGGCCAAAATAATAAACAAAATAAACTTATAATAATAATAAGTTTAATAAGTTTAATTTATATAGCGCCTTTCCCAAGCTCAAGGACGCTTCACAATAACAGTAAATAACAAGCAGTTTACACATAAACGGACAATGGACATTTGCCCAGTCTAGGGGTGTGCCATATCATACCGTCCACGATAATACCGGTATAAATTTTTACATGACAAAAAAGTGTCATATCGCGATATCAATGATATAGCGATGCGATGATGTATGGGGCATTTACGTTGTCTAGCACGCAGAACAACAACACTTGTCTGAGAGTAAGAGCAGCCTGTCAGCCTCCGATGACGATTTAGCAATTTCACAAACAGCTTGAGTGTTCAGCGGTGCTGCCGACGCCGTCTTCTCTCGCGTTTAGGAGTCGGGACATGACTGGATGGTCTCTTACACAATCAGGCCATCAGTGCATCGTAACTAAAGTTTATAATTTTCACGTCTTCTTAAGTCTTATCAGTTTAAACATTCAAGTGATTTTAAACTATCCAGTAGGCTACTAGCGCGCTCTCTGAGAGATAGTTGCACTGCGTGCATACATAGAGTACAGCTCGCGAGTAACAAAAGCTATTTTTCGCGGATTATATCGCTTTAATGGGGGGAAAAACTTAAAATTGGTCTTGGTAAGTATACTCGTAATTTAAATACAGTCGGTTAAAACGCATGTGACATTAATGTTGTCGTCAAAACAACGAAAGATAGCTTTAATTGTAATGAATGAGAATTATTAGCCTATGTATTTAATTTAGTCAGGAATCAGAACTAAAAGACTGTGTTATTTTACATTTGATTACTTTATTCTGTTTCTGTAGTATTTCTGAATACTGGTGTTACACACATTTAACATTTAATTCAAAGATTGAAATCAAGCTTCCTTGTGTTGTGTAAACTCTTAACAACAAAATTACCACATTGTAAAAACGCAATGAGTGAGCAAACATTTAGGGGAGATAAAAATAAGAAAATTTTCAACAACAACAAAAAAAATGTCTATATTGTCATAAATATCATTATCGCAAATATTCTTGAAATATCATGATATAATTTTGAGGCTATATCACCCACCCAGTCCAAGTAATGATAACCAAACATATATAAATTACTTAATCAGGGAATAAACAAAATTACAAACTTCCCTAACTCCCTATAAATAAACAAATCACAAACAAAGTCAAAATAAATGGCAGGACACCCCAACACTCCTAAAACAGAACCAAATTAAATCATCTAAACAAACGAACACAATAAACTGAAGGTTTTGGGATCTGCCGACGGGAGGAGGAATCCGGAGCTCTTCACGCCAACAAGCCAACGCCAGAATGAGCTCGCCAACTTCGGTAAGCGCCGCCCTTTTAAAAGCGGCGAATCAGCAAATCCACCAATCAGACTCCACCGACGACAGCCAATCCCTGTACACATATACAGGTGCTGGTCATAAAATTAGAATATCATCAAAAAGTTGATTTATTTCAGTAATTCCGTTAAAAAGGTGAAACTTATATATTATATAGACTCATTACATGCAAAGTGAGATATCTCAAGCCTTTATTTGTTATAATTTTGATGATTATGGCTTACAGCTTGTGAAAACCACAAAATCAAAATCCCAGAAAATTAGAATATTACATGAAATCACACAGTAATTACACAGTGATACCATGGTCATTGAACCAGGTTTTGGTTCTTTTGGCAGTGTGGGCAGGTGCAAATCCTGCTGGAAAATGAAGGAAGCATGAAGTGCTCTGGAAATGTCCTGGTAGACGGCTGCGTTGACTCTGGATTTAATAAAGCACAGTGGACCAAAGTCCTCTTTTCTGATGAGAGCAAATTTTGCATCTCATTTGGAAACCAAGGTCCCAGAGTCTGGAGGAAGAATGGAGAGGCACACAATCCAAGATGCTTGAAGTCCAGTGTGAAGTTTCCACAGTCTGTGTTGGTTTGGGGAGCCATGTCATCGGCTGGTGTTGGTCCACTGTGCTGTCCACTCAACGCAGCCGTCTACCAGGACATTTCCAGAGCACTTCATGCTTTCTTCAGCAGACAAGCTTTATGGAAATGCTTCCTTCATTTTCCAGCAGGATTTGCACCTGCCCACACTGCCAAAAGAACCAAAACCTGGTTCAATGACCATGGGATTACTGTGTAATTACTGTGTGATTTCATGTAATATTCTAATTTTCTGGGATTTTGATTTTGTGGTTTTCACAAGCTGTAAGCCATAATCATCAAAATGATAACAAATAAAGGCTTGAGATATCTCACTTTGCATGTAATGAGTCTATATAATATACAAGTTTCACTTTTTTAACGGAATTACTGAAATAAATCAACTTTTTGATGATATTCTAATTTTATGACCAGCACCTGTACAAAACAACACCCTCATAAAACAGATACCTAGGATCGTAACAATATGAATCTCAACAATGGTGGCAATCAAGAAAGCTTTTTTGTGACTTTATAGTAGTTCAGCCTTGATCAGATTTTTATTTTTCATTGTCACCATTGTTGCGATTCATACGCTGATTCTTGATGTCTGAGTGAGTCTATATGATCCTGTCAATATATTTTCTGTATAATGACTTCATAAAAGTCATCTGAGTTTCACAACCCTGCCGGATTTTCTGCACCAGTGTTGGCATGCAAAATTAACCATTAATATTTAATGACTTAAACAGATATTACACAGTACTACAGGTGGCATCAGTAACTCAGGCCACTACATGATGACTATCATCACTGAAAGTGACCAACATCATCTGATCTGAGTTTCTCTGAGATTCCTACAATAACAAATATACATCAGAGACACACAGTTAAACCAGCCAGAGAAAAACTTAAGTTAAACACTAAAAGGTCAAGAGCACACCTAAAGCAAACACTGATCACCAAAATGGTGACATCAAACTTTATTATTTTCAATAAAACTTCAACTTCTAAACCTCTGTTAATTCTCAACAAGAATGTCAGTATGAAAGAAATAAAGTCTGGATTGTAATAAGTGGAGATGCTGAGATCCTGAGAGATCTGGTAGAGTTTAATGTTCTGTTGGGGTTTAATGTGTTTCTGTATGGTGTGTTTTGTGGGTCACCATTGTGCTGAAGAGTAGAGCCTGAGCTTCAGTTCAGGATGAGTAAAGAAACACTGATGTTATGCTGCATGTTGCTTTATTTAAAAGACCATAACTAGTTGCTGATACAGTGACATATAGTCAAAGTAAATCATGCATGTAGTTCACTGCAAAATATTCACTTTTTACAGGGAATGTGTTTGTTAGTAAAAATTCAGGAAATGTTATGTGAAAAAACTGTTTCTGTTAAAAAGTTTAATGAAGATTTCTGTAGAAGTCTTTTCTACTTTATTTAAATTAGTATATTTTACATTAATTTTATGTTGTATGGCAGCCATTGCTGACAGTCATTTGACATTTTTTTATGGGGTTTTTGTGTTGTTTTGGTTGCTTGGCTGTTTCCTTGTAAAGGTCCAGAAACTCATCAAGTTTTTCATCAACTGTGTGTGTTTTTTTTTTTTTTTTAAAGATGTCATTACATTGCTGTCTTGCTGCCAGCCAATCACTGCATTGCTGATCATGGTTTTAAGTATTGATATATTTACTCTTTCCAATGAACACAAGAACGCACAGTAATCTCATGCTGAATCTGAAATCGCCCCCTAAACCATGTATTCCACTAATACTGTTCACTTAAGGGAGTGAATGAAAAGGAGTGAGTAAATTCGGACAGCCATTGAGTGTACATCAGTTGTACAAACTTTATTGCAGTGCAAGGTTGTATTGAATGAGTGACTCTTAATGTCTACTATGGTTTCAGAAACCACTACAAGTGACTCTCCCATTTGAGGGTATAGGGGACCAAAAGTCCCCAGATAGATGTCAATATCAGTAATTTCATGTTTAAATGAAATCAGCACATTAATATAGAACAGTGATTAAACTGTGTGGTGGATTTTTCCCTAAACCTAACTATCTGGGGCGTCTCCAAATCGACACCCAATCGATCTTAATATCTGTGGCGTCTCCAAATCGACACCAATACCTTTATCTGGTGCGTCTACAAATCGACACCCAGTTCCTTAAACTGGGGCGTCTACTAATCGACACCCAATACCTTTATACTCTAGCTCTTGCGTCTTCAGTCGACAACTGGCCGAGTCTCTAACTAACTTGCTTCCCTAAACTAGCTTCCTGCGCAGGAATAAATTGACAAACAGACCTACAAATGTCCTTTAAATGCTTTAATCACGGCCAGGAGATCTTCCCGAGCAGTTCTCAGGGAATCTCTCCCAAGAAGCAAGGCCGGAGGATCTCAGACAAATTCCATTGAGAATCCCACCGTAAAACACAGATAACACAGTTTTTATAGTATAGAGATATGGCATAAATGTCAGGCTGCATTACATAATTTCCCCACTGTTTGATTGGTTCTTCATATGCAAACCCCTCTGTTACTAGGTAAAGCAAACTCTGATCTTGTGATTACTTATCACAAGGTTTGAAAACTAGTCATCTGTCTAGTTTCACTTCTCTAATTGATATTTTTACACACATACTGTCACAAGTCACAAGTTTTTCCCCAAAGAGTTTTGACAGATTAAAAGCATATGAATGTTGTTCCTGCAAGAAAAACATATGTTAGTTGATTAATTATAGTTGATTAATTAAAATCCATCACAACTGACTGGAACTATCTGTGTATTTTTTTTGGCTAGTCAGAATCAAGAATTCAGACAGACCATGGTATAATATATTATAATTGATCTACAATAAAAAGCTCTTTGATTCAAATCAAACAATTGTCCTAAAGCATAAATGCATATATTGTTAAAAATGTGTGTCTTATTCTGAACCCAGAATGCAGCAGGATCTGATGAAACTCCAGCCAATGGATCAAACCAGAACCAGAACCAGAACACCGAAGAATTACATGAAATGAATCCTCTCTTAAAGACTGAAGATCAGGATACTGGTAGGACTGATGTGTAAAATTTCACTTTAATTCAGTGGAGTCACCAACATAATTGATAATCAGAGAGAAAAACTCTGTATCCAACATTATAACCATCTGCTTAAACTCTGAGGGGTGTTATAGACAAACAGACTGTTATTCTCAGTTGTAATGCAGATGGTTTTGTAGTGTGAGCTGTTTTGTTTTTTGTGCTTTTCACCGTGATTTTCCATTGCGATTTTTGGGCCTGCATAAATTATGTAGGTGTTTTCAGGAACGAGAATAATTCAGGTATTTACCTTGAGCTTTCAGTAAATGAACCTTAGTTAGGGTAGATATCAATGCAAATTGAAAAATGAATACATCAAAATAATCATGAATTAATAAAAGACATACCCATCAATTGCAAAATAGATAAAAAATAATTATTGACCCAGGCCCTGTTACTTGTTGATAAATTTGTCTAGATCCTGCTGTTCTGTTTTTCGAAACTCTTCTCTGTGTTCTTGTCTAAGCAACAGGTCTGTGAGCGAGTACACTTGTAAAACTGAACACTGAAGTGCTTTTGCAGCCTACAGAAGTTTGTTCTTTCTAACAGCCTAATGTGTTGACATGTTCCATTCTGTTTGTTCTCCACATTCTTAATTGCCACAGTGATGAAACCAATGGAACTGACAGGCAAATGTGTCGTGTTGTATGACTACACTCCTGTGGATGATGATGAGCTGGAGCTGGTTTATGGGGAAACCATAGAAATTCTCGCAAAGGTATGAGCACCAAATTGTTTTAATCCCTCACTTCATTTAAAGCTAATGTAGAGTTTTCTTAAAGGCACACTGTGGAGAAATTGTGTTTTTGTCAAACAGCGACCCCTAGAGTCGCTGTGGAATACTTGCACTGTCGTAAATACCCCTCCACCCTCCACCCTGTACACCGGTACCTGCGTCGGGCATGGAACAGGCACACAGACTCCGAAGACATGATTATTGCAATTTATCTAGTTTGCAAATTGTGCTCGTTTTCTTCTTTCTTCTTTACTTTATTTATATAGCACAAGTAAACACAACTGAAGTTGACCACTGTGCTTTACATAACAAGGAAAGCATGAAAAGGAGAAACATCACAATTGCACAATATAATCATAGCCACATAAAACATTAAAATTAAGGAAATGCCTGTTCGAAGAGATATAACTTTAGTTTAAGTTTAAACTCATAGAAGGAAGTCAACGATCTCAGCGAGGAGGGGATGCTATTCCACAGCCTTGGACCGATAACAGCGAAAGCACGATCCCCTCTCGACAATTGTCCTTTATTTAACAAACCTCTACGTTAGGCTTATTTATGTCCTGATATTTATGTGAGATATTGAAAACTGTTCTCATTATAATCGCAAGAATCAACGTCAACAGCGTCGTCTGATATCCCTCAGGACTACGTGATAAATACACCTCACAACACCTGAGTTCAGCTGGCAAACTAGTTCGTGAGGCAAGCTAGGCAATAAAACATAACGCAAAAAACACGTAAGAGAACGAGTGTTTGTTGTCTGTTAACAGCTCTGATAATCGAAAGCTAGCTAGACATATGTGGAAATTATTGGACTGGTCTAATTATCAGCAATGGATCAATGAACAGCTTGTAAAAAAAATGATATAGGCTACTACAAGCAAGCGCAACAACATACAACGTAGAATGCAAACAAGTTTACAAATAAGAGATTTATTTACTGGCCACTTCATGCGTTTTCTCAGATCGGATAGTTCTCTGATTTATCAAAACGATTCCATTTACACCTGGTCACATAAATGTGTTTTTGCTAAACGGATTTAAATCCGATCTTCAATTCTCGCGCTATATGCAGATTTAATGGAGTGCACTGCATGAGCTGCATTTTATTGATCATCAGCTTAAAATTTCAAAATCAAAGACCACAATAAGAGCAGTAACAGCCCTGGTAAGATCATTTAGTTTCTCTACTTTTAATGATGATGATGATGATTGTGTGTTAAGCATCTGCGACTTACTTTCACTTTGATTTGCGATAGTTTGCACGTTGGCTTGATGAATTGATGCTCAACTTCTCATCTGCGGTGATGCGTGTTCCAGTAGCGTCGTCATATCTGGCAATAATATATAGCCTATAAGTTATAGGCTATATGTTATTGCCAGATATGATGATGCGCTGGAACACAATAATAAATAATAATAAATAATAAAAAAAACGTGTGAGAGCGTGTTATAGGCTATAACACGCACTCACACGTTTTTTTTATTATTTATTTTTTAGCATTTTTGGGAGGAGTACAATTTACATATGTGGTTTCAACAACCAGATGCATTTACACTTGTCCAGTTTCGTCTGGAATGCGGCACAGACCTCCTCCTGAAGTGGTTTGAGCGATCGGATTCAAATCCGTCTTGAATGCGTTTCGGAGGGCATTTACACCTGGATTTTTCAAGATCGGATAGCTATCCCGATCTGAAACAACGCATGAAGTGGCCAGGTCTAAACACAACAGCCCCCATGACAAAAACATACGCACGAAAGCCGAAAACAAACGCTGGTTGGCATCTCACGTCCATAGACAGTATATAAACGCTCACGTCCGAATTTGAGGAAGTGGTGGGGGAAGTGACGTATGCCGTAAAGCAGTCGAATTTTGTAGTTCTTTTTGTGCTCGGGTTACTACCCGAACCCCGAAGTTACATAGTGCCAGTAAAAGCGATACAGACCCCTTCAGGCTATGGCAGACGTGTCATTCAACCTATTGTAAGTCGATGTACCATCACAAGGGTCTTGGAAATATATTATGAAGGTTGAAAAGTTACACGGTGTGGCTTTAAATGGTTTTGTTTGCTATGTTTTACTGGTTACTACTGGTATGCTTTCTTTAAAGCAGAAACTGTCTAGAAATCATTTGGATGGTTAAACAACCTGTTCTGGTGATATTGGTGACTTTCCCCGCTCCCCCAGCGTTCCCAGGCGGAAAACCAACCTTGCAACTTGGGGACTACCGTCCCGGCAGCGATATTTTTTTTCCCAGGATGGTTGGGGAAGACTCATGAATATTCATTAGGGAAGTCATCCCTGATTGGTCTGATGACCCACCCCTAACCCCGCCCCTAAACCTACCCATCACTTGGGTTAAGACCAATCAGGGATGACTTCCCTAATGAATATTCATGAGTCTTCCCTAACCATACTGGGAAAAAAATTTTGCGTCCCGGCAAGATAGAAATTGGAAGTCTCGTGAGAAGCAAGAACGAGAACGAGTGTGGAACACAAATTGCTTTACGGCAATTCGGCATAAACACACACGCGTGTATGCTGTATTACCAGATTACCCACCTCAGTAGACATAGCTCCACACGATACAGTTGGCTTGCTCCGATCATAACAAACGCACATGAACAGCGGTAGAGAGGGGGAGGAGGCCGCCGCAAGTGAGTTTTTTACGACTGTGAGTGTTGTGAAATATTCGCCCCCCCCCCCCCCACACACACACACACACACACAGCTGTAGGGGGAGCTCATGGGAAAAACATGCGACAACAAAAGGGAAAATCAGCGAAGAAGTGACTAGAGTTCGCTAGAGTTGCCGAGTTCTCCTTTAATACTGTGTGAACATAAAAAGTAATAGTGCTTGTTTCAAAATCATATTTTATATTTGAAACAATGTTTTTATTCTATTTTAATCCATACTTCATTTTGTGTTGCAGACTGATGGTGGGTGGTGGATGGGAAAAACAAATAGCAAAACGGGGCTATTTCCATCAAATTATGTGAAAGAAATTGCTGTCCCTTCAGAAGGTAAGTTACTGGACATGTTTCTGTCATCAGCTGTGTTGGCCTTGACTTATGTAAAATCCAAGCAAATTAAATTGGTTTAGTATTTTGTTGTTTGTTGACAATCAAGTCACGTTTATTCATCTAGTGTTTTATACAACATAGATTGCTTAAAAGAAACTTTACAGAAATTACATGGTGGATTGCAGCAGTCCAGTCATACTCTGGCAATATTTAAAGCTTGAACTGGACCATGGTTGAGAATGAGATTTATAAAAACATTATTAATTTGTATATGTAATTTTATTAACATATTAATACATTCCAGTCACCAACATAATTGATAATCAGAGAGAAAAACTCTGTATCCAACATTATAACCATCTGCTTAAACTCTGAGGGGTGTTATAGACAAACAGACTGTTATTCTCAGTTGTAATGCAGATGGTTTTGTAGTGTGAGCTGTTTTGTTTTTTGTGCTTTTCACTGTGATTTTCCATTGCGATTTTTGGGCCTGCATAAATTATGTAGGTGTTTTCAGGAATGAGAATAATTCAGGTATTTACCTTGAGCTTTCAGTAAATGAACCTTAGTTAGGGTAGATATCAATGCAAATTGAAAAATGAATACATCAAAATAATTATGAATTAATAAAAGACATTCCCATCAATTGCAAAATAGATAAAAAATAATTATTGACCCGGGCCCTGTTACTTGTTGATAAATTTGTCTAGATCCTGCTGTTCTGTTTTTCGAAACTCTTCTCTGTGTTCTTGTCTAAGCAACAGGTCTGTGAGCGAATACACTTGTAAAACTGAACACTGAAGTGCTTTTGCAGCCTACAGAAGTTTGTTCTTTCTAACAGCCTAATGTGTTGACATGTTCCATTCCGTTTGTTTTCCACATTCTTAATTGCCACAGTGATGAAACCAATGGAACTGACAGGCAAATGTGTCGTGTTGTATGACTACACTCCTGTGGATGATGACGAGCTGGAGCTGGTTTATGGGGAAACCATAGAAATTCTCGCAAAGGTATGAGCACCAAATTGTTTTAATCCCTCACTTCATTTAAAGCTAATGTAGAGTTTTCTTAAATGGTTTTGTTTGCTATGTTTTACTGGTTACTACTGGTATGCTTTCTTTAAATAACCATCTGTGTGAACATAAAAAAGTAAAAGTGCTTGTTTCAAAATCATATTTTATATTTGAAACAATGTTTTTATTAGGGCCCAAGCCCTGAAAGGGCGAAGGCCCTATTGTTTTCGTAAGGATTATTATTATTATTTTTTTTTTTTTTTTTTTTTTTTGCCTTTTTGCCACTTTTGGGGCCCTTAACATGCTCAAAAACTCTTGAAACTTTGCACACAGGTCAGAACCCGCGGCCATCAGGGCCGGACTGAAGCTGGTACCCGGGCGTGGCAGGGGGGCTCGACAGCGCCCCCTGGAATGGGGTCCGAAATCTTGGTCCATATATCAAACATGCTTGCATGTAATAATATGGCGATGAAACGAATTTATGGCGAATAATGGGACACAGGAAGTGTATTAAAACTTCTGCATACATTATCTGATCTTGCTGAAACTTCAGCAGTGTATTCGTTGTAAGAGGCCGATCACATGGATGTGACCTTTGTGAGTCAAAGTTATAGCGCCACCAACTGGCAACAGGAAGTGTGTCACTTTCAAAATGCTTTGAAATCACTTTCTTATTTTTACCCGATTTGCTTAAAACTTTATGTGTATAATGTAGACACACGGCAGATGTAGACCTGTGAAAGGATTATTGATATCTTAGATCAGGGTGGGAATTATGTAATTTTAGGGGCAAGGCCATTTGGCCTCCACCTTTTTTTTTTTTTTAGGGGCACCAAGGCCATATGAAAGGGCACAAAGGCCATTGAGTACAATTTGATGGTTTTCCCATTCAGATTGATACCATAACATCCTAATTTGGAATAAGACATGGATTATGACTTTTTTAATAAAAAAATAAAAAAAATAATGAGAGAGAGAGAGAGAGAGAGAGAGAGAGAGAGAGCGCCATTACATCCAAAAGGTATACACCCTCACACAACAATAGAAACAACATAAATGCCAATAAAAGCATTCAAAATATTCATTCAGTCCCCTATATCACGTGAGTGTGAGAGAGAGAAGCATTTCATCCAGAAGGTATACACCCTCACAATCATTATCGCTCAGCGCTCAACGCAGTTTGCTTCGCGCTCCACTCAAATCGCCCCCGCTCGCTCCAAAAAAGGAAAAAAATCTACATGTTTATCACTTGTAGCGGTCCCCAAGCTTTTTTGCGCCACAGATCGGTTTAATATCAGACAATATTTTCACGGACCGGATTTCAAGGTGTGGCGGATAAATACAACAAAATAAAATGAGACAAACGGCATAAAAATATTTTTTTAGCATATAATAATAAACGTGAATCCAATGTGTGGGCCTACTAGCAACTTTGTTAGCAGCGTCCTCTAACATCACGCCTAAAAACAACTGAGAAAGTCTGAACACAAACAAAATGCCCCCAAAAGAAAAGAATCTCTATGTTTTCGGTGCTGATGCGATGTAAGGGTGGCGCTGCTGCCAATAAAGCACCTAAAAGCTGCCAGACAACGAACCGGCAAAATGAATGATTATGAATATGTAAAATATAGCAGGAGACATTTTAATTATTTACTAATAAACCAGTTTTTTTTTTTATGTCTGTGTCGGCTGGAAAGATGCTGACTCGCGATCTTCGCATTAGTGAACGCGCCAGAGAGAAATGCACATTTCATACAGATTACATAAGAGTCTGTTTTCTTTCGTTTTGAATTGTTCTGTTTAAAAGTAGACATTTCAAGCTTTATATAAATGTCTCAGGTCTGTGAGGCAAGTAGGCTATACGCGGAGTTTCGGTTCATTTATGAGACAAGCTCCAGTTTCGCCGGCGCCTTCTGTCGTGATTATCTATTTTCTAATATATTCACTTCTAATTAATTAAATCCAGACAATTTAATTGATGAAACATTGATTAAAATTAAGATACAATTAATACAAAACGAAATTAAATTTAAAGACAGGCTTTGTGCTTTCTGCTTGAGGTCTCTGTGAAAGTTTTATAAAGCAGTATTTTAGTGCTGCTTTAGAGCGCTCACGTCCGTAACGGAGAACTGTCCATTGTTTTTTTTTGTTTTTTTGTGAAATAAATTTCTAAATAAATGCGACTTATAGTCCAGTGCGTCTACTGTTGATGACTGTGCAAGAAAGATTGATTCAGGGACAGGCATGACTGAGCATGCTTCAGACTCGTGGTGTGAGCGGAGCGAAACTGGAGCGGGAAATAGGGCGACGCTCCGTCCTTTTGAAATTGCCGCTCTGCGCTCTGTCCAAGATCTGCCCGCTCGCGCTCCCCGCTCGCTCCCGCTCCACTCCGCTCACATGCTCTGCTTTATACATGGAACTTGGACAGGGCCAGGGCACACAGGCCACTGTGGCCGTACAATGATTTTTTTTTCACGGGGCATGAAGGCCAAAGTGTAGGGCAACGGCGGCCATGGCCGTGTGGCCGCGGTATAATTCCCACCCTGTCTTAGATACTGTTGCCGTGGCAACGCATCAAACTTTAATATTCTTTTCGGATGCTTTTGAGACTCTTCACATGCTTGAAAATGCATGAAACTCGACAGACACATCACATTTATTATCCAGTAGACATGTGCAAAGTTTCAGAAACGGGCGTGGCGGAATGGCTCAGTAGCGCCACCTTTAGTCAAAAATGGAGGCTTAGTTTTTCCTAGAATCACAAAACTTGGTAGGTGTATTGTTCTCATCAAGCAGGACACCTTTCTAATTTACAGTCATAACCTCAGACCCACAGGAAGTCAGATATTTTGGTTTGAATGTGGATTTTCTGGAGAATTTTCTCTCTCTCTCTGTGTGTCTGTGTGTGTGTGGGGGGGGGGGGGGGGGGTTTGTCTATTCCATTTAATCTTTGTTTTTCAAGGTTTCAGGGGCTTTTGGGGCCCTTAACATGCTCGAAAACTCTTGAAACTTTGCACACAGGTCAGAACCCGCGGCCATCAGGGCCGGGCTGAAGCTGGTACCCGGACGTGGCAGGGGGGCTCGACAGCGCCCCCTGGAATGGGGTCCGAAATCTTGGTCCATATATCAAACACGCTTGCATGTAATAATATGAAACTCAGTACACATATAGATCTCATCGGCCCGAACAACTTTCGTGCTCTAAGTTTTACAAAAGCCCAACAGGAAGTCAGTTATTATACGTTGTTTGGAAAACGCATGCAATGGAATGTGAAATACTCCTCCTAGGGAATTAATCCGATCGCCTCCAAACTCAGTCAGCATGAAGTCAAGACATTGAGGATGAAAAATTGCCAGGGGATTTTTGATATCTCGAACGGTTTGGCCGTGGCGAGATAACTAATTTATGGTGAATAATGGAAACAGGAAGTGTGTTATAACTTCTGCATACATTAACTGATCTTGATGAAACTTCAGCAGTGTGTTCGTGGTCAGAGGCTGATCACATTGATGTGACTATTGTGAGTCAGAGTTATAGCGCCACCAACTGGCAGCAGGAAGTGTGTCACTTTCAAAATGCTTTGAAATCACCGTCTTATTTTTACCCGATTTGCTTCAAACTTTATGTGTATAATTTAAACACATGGCAGATGTAGACCTGTGAAAGGATTATTGATATCTTTAATACTGTTGCCATGGCAACGCATCAAACTTTAATATTCTTTTCGGATGCTTTTGAGACTCTTAGCATACTTGAAATTGGATGAAACTCAACAGATACATCACACTTATTAGCCAGTAGACATGTGAAAAGTTTCAGAAACGGGCGTGGCAGGGGGGCTCAACGGCGCCCCCTTAAACGGGGTCTGAAAACTTGGTCCATATATCAAACACGCTTGCATGAATTAATATAAAATTCGGTACACATATAGATCTCATCGGGCCAAACAACTTTTCCCCGGTCAAGTTTTACGCCAGCCCAACAGGAAGTCGGCTATTATGGGTTGTGTGGAGAACGCTTGCTGTGGAATGTGAAATACTCCTCCTAGAAAATTCATCCCATCCCCACCAAACTCGGTGTGCATGAAGTCAAGACTTTGAGGATGCTAAATTGCGGACGGATTTTTGATATCTCGAACGGTTTGGCCGTGGCGAGGAAACGAATTTATGGCGAGAAAAGAGAGACACGAAGTGTTATAACTTCTGCACACATTAACTGATCTTGATGAAACTTCAGTAGTGTGTTCGTGGTAAGAGGCCAGTCAGATGGATGTAACTATTGTGAGTCAAAGTTATAGCGCCACCAACTGGCAACAAGAACTGTGTCACTTTCAAAATGCTTTTGGCAAAATGGGGGGTTACTTTTACCCACAGTTACAAAAATCAGTACATATATTGGTCTCATCGAGACGGACAAGTTTCTATTTTACAGTCATTAGCTCTGACCAACAGGAAGTCAGATATTTTGGTTTGAATGTGGATTTATTTGCAAAATCGGCCTCTGAATTTTATATATATATATATTTTAAAGTGACAAGACAGAGAATATTACTTGTCCGATATATATATATATATATATATTACATATATATATATATATATATATATATATATATATATATATATATATATATATATATATATATATATAGCTGCGAGCAGCGATGGAGAGCCCAAGCCGGTGACACCGCCACCCCGGTGCCTTTAGTGCAACTAAATGCACCAGGGTGGCGGTGCCACCGGCTTGGGCCCGCAATCGCTGCTCGCAGCTATATTTCTATTTTAATCCATACTTCATTTTGTGTTGCAGATTGATGATGGGTGGTGGATGGGGGGGAAAAAAAGCAAAACGGGGCTATTTCCATCAAATTATGTGAAAGAAATTGCTGTCCCTTCAGAAGGTAAGTTACTGGACATGTTTCTGTCATCAGCTGTGTTGGCCAAGTAGTCCTTGACTTATGTAAAATCCAAGCAAATGAAATTGGTTTAGTATTTTGTTGTTTGTTGACAATCAAGTCACGTTTATTCATCTAGTGTTTTATACAACATAGATTGCTTAAAAGAAACTTTACAGAAATTACATGGAGGATTGCAGCAGTCCAGTCATACTCTGGCAATATTTAAAGCTTGAACTGGACCATGGTTGAGAATGAGATTTATAAAAACATTATGAATTTGTATATGTAATTTTATTAACATACATTCCAGTCACCAGATCAAACCAGAACCAGGATTCTCAGGTGAATATCTTTTTAGATGGTTTTATTGATTTATGATTGATTGATTGATTATAACTGACCTACAATAAAAGGATGTTTACTTCAACAAATCCTGTAAATGTTTGCTTCAGCAACTGTTCTAAAGCATAGAGATGCATATATTGTTTAAAAAACAGTATGTGTCTTATCCTGAACTCAGAATCCAGCAGAATCTGATGGAACTCCAGCCAGTGGATCAAATCAGAATCCAGCAGAATCTGATGGAACTCCAGCCAATGGATCAAATCAGAATCCAGCAGAATCTGATGGAACTCCAGCCAATGGATCAAATCAGAATCCAGCAGAATCTGATGGAACTCCAGCCAATGGATCAAATCAGAAACCAGAAGCATTACAGGAAATGAATCCTCTACTGGATCAAGATCAGGATGCTGTTAGTATCGACATGAAAGAGGAAAACCAGCTGGATTCAGTGGAATCACAAACATGATCAGCAATGAGTGAAAAAGACTTTCCACAAACTCTCATGAGTGCAGTATCGTGCTGCTTTTTCATTTTTTGAAATTGTTTTCTTGATATCACTTTTTTAAATAATTGTAAATACATTGCCTGGCATAAAAAATAACACTGTATTATTTTGTTGGATTGCCTTTAACTTTGATTACAGTATGGCATTGTTTTGACAACCTTATACAGAGTCAGAGTCAGTTCATGTGTGAAAATGATTCCTTGCCTCCCTGAACCAGTTTTTCAAAATTTTAAGCCTGATGAATCTTTAATTAATTTATTGGTAACATGTATATAGCACTTTTCTCGCCACTCAAAGCTCTCCTTACATGGAGGGAAAATCTCCTAAACCAACACCAATGTGCAGCACCACCTGGATGATGCAACGGCAGCCATATTGAGCTAGAACACCCACCACACACCAACTTATTGGTGGAGAGGAGACAGAGTGACGAGCCAATCTGTATAGAGTTTAGCTCCAGTCAGCTCCAAAACACCTGCCTGGAAGTTAGTAATCATGAAGTTTGATTAGCTGGTTCTTGTGAAATGTCATCAGTCGCTGTCCAAAAACTGTTCCAATTCATAATTCACATCTAGCTAAGTCCAGTTCAAATCCCCGGATGTGTTCTTGATCCGCTCCTTTTTACAGAGGATGCATCGAGAAGTGACTTGTGTGGACTTGAGACAGCCAGGTATCCCAGAATGCATCTGGCACCAACCAGCAAGCATCAATAGCAGAGGAGAAAACCCTCGTAATTTAAAAATACTACCCGGAAAAGTTCTACTAATTTTAAAAAAAAATGGAAGCAATTTTTTTGCAAACCTCTATTTTTTTTTAGGTTTGCAAACTTAAATATTAGTAAGGATAGTTAGTTTCTTAAATAACTGTAAATTACAAATAAACATTAATTTAAATCAAAATACTGTATATATTTTGTGTTTTGATCATCTTCATTTAATGACTTTAATTACTTCACTTTATTTCACTTATGCAACTTAAAATATCCCTTTTATACATATAATTTTTTACTTTATCTAAACTTAGTTTTTTTTAAGTCACTTTAAATTTTATTAAATTAAATTATATAATTTCATAAAACTTAAATTGTAGTAGCAATGTTACTTAAATATTTTGAGGCAACTGATTGCCTTGTTTTTTTTTTTGTTTTTTTTTTAAGTTTACTCAAATATCTACATTTTAGAACTTAGACACACTGTAAAGTCACCATGATGGTAACTCAAACTAAAATCAAACTTTAATAGAAATTCTTCTAAATTAACATACACTGTAAAAAAAAACAAAAAAACCCCAACTAATTTTACAGAAAATAACTGATTTTTTGAGTTTGTCTAAAATTCCAAATAATATCTGTACATTAAAAATGCAGATGTTGTTTTAGGTATTGTGACATTAATGACAAATTGCAGTATTTCACATTTTTATACAGAAAATGTATAAATTCTGTTTTCTTAAATTACATACCAATGTATGTAAAATTACAAATATAATCTAATTAAACAGTAGCAAAACAGTTAAATGATAAAACGGTCTAGCCCACATGTGTAGCCTACATCATGTCCAGAGGTGGGAAATCCAGGGGCCAAAGAGTAAAAGTCCTGCCATATGTTTATTCCACCCATAAACTCAGTCAGCTGATTTCACTATAGTTCTCTCTCCTTCTGAATTAGCAAATCCACGTGATTGGAACAAAATACTGAGGAGGACTTTTACTTTCTGAACCAGGGGCCTGTTTCAATAAGGAGGTTCAACCAACTCTGAGTTAAAACTTGAACTCTGAGTTGACTTACCCTGAGATTGGAAACTCTGAGTTTTCGGTTTCAGAACAGCTGAAATGAGTTAGTTCAATCAACTCTGAGTTGACCTACTCTGAGTTAAGCGCGTGCACCACAACTATAAAAAGCCATTATCAATGGAGCGCAGATATTACGAGTCACCATGGCAACAGCGCCAAACAAAAAGAGGAATTACTGTTATACAGTGTTGGGTGTAATTAATTACCAAGTAATCTAAATATTGTGATTTAATTAAAGGGATAAATCTTAATTATTCTGTAATTTAAAATAAAATCTGATGTAATTACATTAAATAGGCTACTGCATAGACTATAGAGAACAATTCTGTATAAAACAATAGTGGATTTAACATACATTTTTAAAAGGTATATTTTTTATGTAACCTTCTCCCTCTACACACTTTGGTCAAATCAAGAATAGTTCATGCAATTGTATATTGTTTATTTGAAAGCATTAAAAGTGCAGTTTCTTGTCTCTCCTTGTATTGTTCAAGTGGTTGAGGTTGATATGGGATTTAGTAATTAGTAATAAGTAGACCAAAACTTTCTAAAGATAGTAAGTATTACATTAATCTAATTACACAGTTGAAGATAACATTGATAACTATTTTAGAGTAACTTACCCAACTGTTATAATATCAGAGGTGAAACTGGAAGAACAGTATGTTATTCAACCTAATTTTAATTTTCATGTGGAGCAATCCTGCAGGCATTAAAGACCATGGCAGCAGCTGAAAATGAAATATAAAAACATAATTCAATCAGGTAAGGCTTGAGCATATCATGGGTGTAAGCTACCTGACTTTACAAACATTTGACATATTAAATAACTAAATAGCGTCCAGTGTCTAGCAGTGCAGCAGCATTTACGGCTGAGGGAATTCCAGGAGGGACTTCAGAGCCAGTCACTCCCATCCAAGGGCCTTCATAAAATGTAAGAGGTTTACATATGTGTTATTTTTTAGATAGGCTATTTTTGATATTTCCATTTATTTTACTTTGGGTTGGGTTTTTTTTTGGTCTTAACAGATTCTGATGGTAATATCTGTCTTTTGGAGCATCCTGTCCCAACAGAACCCCAGGCAGTTGTAAGTCTCCTACTCAATACACCAGAAATTAAATAGTGTTATAAAGTGCACTCGACCAAATGCTCATCTTCACAGGACGATGAGGATAAATAGTTTCTGCTGCCACAGAGAGGCCTACAGAGGTAATGTTAATATTATGTGTCTACACATCAAACAATCTACCCATTCAGATTTTTTCAAATTTTTATGTGGATAATCTAAGTTTAAATCTAAGTATAAACAGGTATTCTTATCTCTCCCCCCGCCCTCAGAGTGTGGAAGAACAGCAGGAGGACGGTCCATCAACTTCTGTTGCACAGATTAACACAGTTCAGTGATTTCCAGTAAATACCACAGTTTAATTCTGTAGAATTTGTTTAGAACTACATTATATAACTCTAATCTACTACTGTATTTTCAGTTGCCAGTTAAGGAGTTATTTAGACTTCATCTTATAAAAAAATATATAAAAAACTGCAGTAAAAATATCAATATTTTATTTATTAATAAAATATTAATTTTATTAATAAAAATTTACTGAAAGAATGAATGAGGTGTTTAAACACCGCTTCCCCTTCAAAAAAGGGGAGGAGACCGATAGAAACTCTGGGTTTACTGAAGAAAACCTGCTCCCGACCAGGTTAGGTTCACAGAGTAAGTTGCTATGGTAACTGACTCTGAGTATAAGTTACCTCTCTTTCTGAAACAGGCTTGACTTACTCTGCTTTCTCAGGTTTAACATACCTCCCATTCTGAAACAGAAAACTCAGAGTTTCCCTCATTCCAGGGTTAACATACTCAGAGTTTTCTCTTAACCTCCTTTCTGAAACAGGCCCCTGGACTTACACCTCTGCATAGCAATGCCACATGTCAGCCAAGAGCAAAGAAATAAACCAGAACTGGACCTTATCGTAGCCAAACAATCTGTGTATATTAAATATGGAGTAATTTCAGCCACAGCCTCAGATGAAATCAAATGAAGACAAGAGACATTAAATCTGTGAAGATCTCAGCAGAGGAGGATTAAACAACTCCACAGAGGTTTAACTCTAATGTGTTTCATTTGAAGTCACCATAACAGTGATTAGTGTTCCCATTAGTTGGGCTCTTAACTCTTATTATATCTTTAGGTTTTTTTTTGGCCGCTGTAACAGTGTGTTTGTCAAACAAATTTGCAGCAGCAAAGAAAGATAAAGTGAAATGAGATCAGGTGATGATGGTTACCTGTTGATGGTTTTATAATCATCATGATATAGACTGATTCACTGAGGTTTTTAATAATCTAACAATTATGTTGTTCCACTAATATTTTCACATCACAAACCCTGTGTTCAGCGGAGATAACGAGCCGTGCTGATGAGCCACATCCATTCACACAACACGCACACACATAGCGAGGGCGAGTCAATGAATACATGAACCGTGACTCTTCTGCCCTCGGTTGAGTGTGTGGCTACTCAGCCTATGCAGCGAGCTAAACATACAGTAGGAGAAGGTCGTTCCAGGAATAACAGGACACCATTTTCTTCTTAGTGCCTTTACTGAAGACCTCTATTTTTTGATTGTAAAACTGTGAACATACAAGCAAATTTTATTTAAAACACATTATTTAACAAACCAAGACTCATTGCTGTGAATTTAAATGCTGGAAGTGATCAGAGTTCAGTTCAAGATATAAGAATAACAAGATTACATTTTTAAATAATTCAGTTTGTGTCAGTTTGCCACCATGTGGTTGTGGAATATACTGCAGTTAATTGCAGTTTCAGTGCACAGATTCACAGGCAGTTCAAAATACTGTTCAACATATCTGTAAAAGTATAACAGGTCTTTCCTCTTTAGTTAGATTTAGTAGAACATGAACTCAGCAAGCCTTAATCAAAGCTACACAGGAAAACAAAAGCTACTTGTTTTACTTTTGACAACCTGTATGTACAACCTGACGACCTGGGTTGAGTAAAAAGCAGTGTTCACATTGACTTATAAGATATTGTACAACCACAAACTAAACAGAAGCTAGCAACATTAGTGTGGCTTAGATCACAAACAACTTTTTGCTTGTAAGAGTTTAAATAACCTCTTAAGTAACAGAAAAGTAACAAAACATTTAGAAAACAAAATTGGCCACTAATTACTTACAGATTATGGCATGTCAAAGCTTCCCGAAGATATAAGGGGTCTGAGAGGAGTGTAGCATGTCAACACCTCCGGAGATTTTCTCACACAGCGTGTCACAAACTTTTTCCTGCTGCCTCAAAGCATCACCACAGAGCGCCGTGTAGCCTACATAGATATCATATATAAACGCTAGATGTCTTATGGCGCAGTCACTTCCGGCATCACCGTTCGGCCATCTTGCCACAGTGAAGCTGTGAATTAAGGTGAGTGATCAGCACGCACACAAATCCTCTTATCTCGCTGAAATCTTGACGGATTTACAAACGGTTTGGTTTCTTACAAACGTTATTAACGTGGCTATAATTCCTAATGCTTGAACATGTATGTTATAATTATTCATATGTATGCAGTGTCATAACTACATCTCTGACGTTTGTAACAAACCAAATCGTTTGAAAATCGGTAGAAAATTGAGCAAGTTATGGTTATTTAAAAGTACATGCACCATTAAACGAGTGAGCGAGCACACTGTGGCAAGATGGCCGCCACATGCGGACGTCGTCGACCTCCATTGGCCAGCAGTGCGCACGAGACATCTAGCGTTTATATATGATATCTATGGCCGTGTAGCTCACGCAATATATAATCAAAGAAGAACCCCAAAAGAAACACTAAAGGAGATACTTACCCCTAGTGGGAAAATAAAGAAATGCACCAGCGAACTAATACAATACTATTGAACAGAGGGACAGAATAGTGACAACGTGCTTATTTTTAATTTCACGAAAACACAAAAACATTTTAAAACAATAAACACCATCAAGTTAATTAGTTTTTCCGATTACAAAATCAAGTCGTTATTTTAGTAGCATGAAAAAAACAATAGGATTATAAATTAATATTGTAATAAACCTAAATCAGGGGCTAATGTTGTGGCTAGAGAAATCTACTCTATAAAGCAAGCAGCACCACGGGATTAGAAACAATAATCTTTATTTGACATAATTCATTCAGTTACCAAACATTTCAGAGACTGGGTCAGGTTCTAAATGTCCCAAATACCTATGTTAAGTAGCCTGGGCGAACAACACCACAATGGAGCATGCTACACAGAGGAAACCGCAAATAATTAGACAATCTAAAAGCTAGTATAGACACAATAGATATGCAAAAGCTATAAAACACATCACCACCGCAAGACACGGCACACATTCACAAGGCACGTGCAACATACAAACTTAGTTCATTCTAACCCTCCCACCCATCATGATATAGTTATACTGCTAGATTTAAAATCACAAACACACACACACACACATATAAAGTTTGGTACTTAACTCTCCCGGGAGACGAGACCCTCCCCCAGGGTCTAGGCTTTGGCGCTGTTTGGTCAAGGGGAAAAAGCAAACACCAATACAGCGCTCGTGAGGCCTCCGAGCAATAGCGGAAACGGAACACCCCTCTTCTGAAAAGCTGCGGCGCCCAACGCACTCCTATACCCGGCCTTATCTACAGTTTAGCCCGCAGCCCGCTACACTATCTTCGCCGCCGGCAGCCCTAAACAGCGTGCGAACGGCACCCACCCCCCAACCTTGAGTGCAGCTCGGCGTTAGTAAAAACACACCGCTTCTCAGAACCCCGCACGCTTCGCTGTGCCCCTCTTTTTATCACTCTCTTCCTTCACGCTCATCAATGGTCAGGTGCAACAATCATTTAACTCAACCCACTCTTCCCTCAAATCCCCCCCCCCCCCCCCCCCCCCCCCCCCACACACACACACACACACACACACACACACAACAGTCATAACAGTACACTTTTCCCACATCACTTCATTACAATATCTTACTTGCATCTATAGTTTTCCTCGAGTGAATTCAGTGAAATCCAGATTGTGTCTGTCTGTCTCTGTCTGAGGTGAGCGGCACTGGCGTGAACATGGCATGGCATCTGACGCACAGAAGCCAATGGCACATGTCACTATGCGTATTGGCACATCCGGTCTTCATTGGCATGTGCCAGTGGATAGTGGCATGTGTCACACTGACATTATTGGCATGTGCCAGTGGTGGATAGTGGCATGTGTCACTGACATCGCGACACACTGACACTGACATGACACCTGACACCACTCGCGGAACATGTCACCGTGTTGTGACACTTCCAGTAGTGACTGACAGATTAATCGAACACCTATAGCCTACTGACGTAATTGTGGCACAAATTCCTAAATAAATAGCATAATTGTGTGATATTTATAATATCAATTAAACGAATGGTTTTGAAACATTTTTATTCATAAAAATAAATCATGAGAACATGAACTTCATCACTGCATTTGCAGGAATTGTAAAATCTTTTTTCTTGTTAACTCATGAAGCAGCCTAACGCAATATTTTTACTCTAATAGCTTATCTTTCCCCACACATAGGCCTATGAACTGATCATGCACAACGAAAAAACATGCAATAATTAAATCCCCCTCCCAGTACCATGGATAGTGCCACTCGGCTAGACATGTCAAAACACTTATTTATGAATGGCAAAACTAAATGTCAACTTAAACATAAATAGTGTAACATCGTGAAAGGCAATCATTTAGGCTATTTTTATACATCTGAACTTGACAAAGGTTCTAAAAATGTCCAAAATCGGTCCGGTCAGACTTGGACGTCTATAAATCCGTTTAATCACGTGTACATCAACACATTATTTGTGGACTAAACTAAAGCAAAAAAGTGTGCTATAATTTAGCACAACATTTTATAGTGAATATTACATTTGAAATGTCTTCCAGTTGTTAAACAGCTACTATTCAAAAAAGATACTAGAAATAGTACAATGTGGTAAATTCTGTGACGGCATTTTCTCTAACAGTTTCACATTAAGGTTAAGCAGACATTAATCAAACCAGAAAATAACAAAAGTACAGGAACAGTCAACGCATTCAATTTTTAGAGTCTTTCTATAATATGCCATCATTGAAGTCAGAGCTGTGGCAGTGCTAAGTTTCAGTTACTAACAGTCTTGCATTACTGTTAAACAGCCATAAATAAAAGTTTTTAGAGTCTATGAAGTTTGTTTATGGCTTTATGGTTTTTGTTTTGTTTATGGCTCATTTTTTAAATCCACCACCCTCAGCTGTTCCTGGAGCGTTCTTCAGGTGTTCCTCCACTGCTGCATCAATGTCTGAGTCTGGAGCATTTGGGCTCCACCTCATCACAGCATCTGAGGAAAGAGAATATGGTTTAAAAAAAAGAAAAAGGCTAATTTCTAGGTTAATGACGTACTTTTTTTTAAATTGTCGGAAAATAACCATGTTATTTTACTGCATAATAATCTTATGCCAATAAAAGATGTTCTGCATTAAATTCAATACTGAGCCCTTAAGAAAGACCCTTTACTAGGTGTGTAACTGTAAAAGTGAAAAGGACATTTCTGATAAAGACAGGTGGTCTTTTAAAGAATGCCCCCGGAATAGATAAAAGTTAACAATAAAAATTACATTAATATTAGACAAGGAACAAGAGATTTTTTTTTTAATGTCAATAAGGCCAAAATTACCTTGAATTACATCGTCCATGTAGCGTTGAATGACTTCTTTTGAATTTGGCCACCACTCCTCATATTGAAAATCGCCATTAAGGCATTTGACGTGATTCTGTGAAAGAAATTACACAGGATTACTTCACCTCAAAAAAAAAAAATTCCAAGTAATGGTCAATTTAGAGGAGACTGAATTGACAACGAGCGAAAACAATGGTATCAATAATCATTCAATACTTGGTGAAATATTTGTACTTCTATCAAAGCTTGACAACAAACTCCGAATAAGCCAGTGTTTTAAACACACCATATATAGTTAGTTAAATTTTGTTTCTGTGTCATGCCAAACATTTGGCCCATCCCACATGGGATTACAAAACACCACAAACTTATTTAGCAAACATCTTCCGGTCGCATATACAAATCATTCGGAGAAATACATGAATACAAATATATACATACACACACACACACAGCATATACAAACAAATCCTCATCTACAGATCATCTCGATAAAGAGCTTTTTTCCTCTTCTCCCAGGCTTTCTCAAGATAATTGGCTAATTTATGTGTTTCACATGTGAACAGCCATCTCAGTCTTTGAGCATCATCCATATTTACCAAATCAATCTCTGATTTTATCTTACAAAACAAAAAAACAAAAATCATGCTGTTCACAATAATTAGAAATATATAATATTTCTTACTTTCACTTTCAGTTGACATGGGGTAAGCGCTCCTTGAGAGTCTGGTGCCAGCTATTTCAAAACCTAAAGATTTGTAAAATGTAAGTTCAATTTTGGATAGGACAACCCCATGGCTGGAAAAGACCATTAACACACACACCCTCACTTCTGTGCTCTCTCCCGAATGCAGCGGTCAAGAGGCAAGACAACATTAGGAAATTCTGTTAATGAAAACAAAACACACACAAACTTAAATAAGAGGGTAGTTAAATAAAAAATAGAAAACAATATTGTTTTATTTTAACTACTTTGTGGATGTAGCAAAGATTTAGACTTCTTGTAATCCAATTGGACATAGTCAACTATTGTAGCCATATAATAATCATTCACATTGACTAAATCCAAGGTAGCCAACCCTGGTCCTCGAGAGCCACTCTCCTGCTGGTCTCCAGACTATCCCTGCCCTACTTCCTGCTGACTAATAATGGATCAGGTGTGCTGTCAGTCAGAAGCTGGAAGGGCAGGAATAGTTGGAAAACAAGCAGGGCAGTGGCTCTGGAGGACCAGGGTTGGCTACACCGGGTTTACATATTTTAAATTGTGAAGTGATAAGACTGCTGTTCAAATATACACTTCACAGTGTAATACTGCATTAGTCCCTATGAAATTAGCTGGCTGTACTTTAGCTTTTACTTTACTTTACTTTAGCTTTTAAGTAATGCCATAAAGCATTACTTAAGTATTTAAAGCTGAGGCCATAGGTGAGGAATCAGGTAAAGTTAGTCTCCTTCCTGATACTTGACTATTTTCATTGTGCATTAACCTCACCTGCACAAGTAGTTAAATGTATGGTGTAAGATATAAACACAGTAAATCACAGAAACGTTTTTGGATATTATGTTAACATTTATGCAAAACACCTCCTGACTCATAAAAAATATCCGAAATGGTCCGAACTAATAAACGGTTCGTAAGCACAAACGAGTAGCGCAGTTTCATTACGCTCTCATTTTATTTTATTTTTTTTACCATTCGCTGCTGGGCAAATGTTGCGGTCGCGTCAGCGCGATCTATAACAGAATTTGGTCTCACCGGCAGAAAAATATTAGCCTGGTTCTACCAGACTCTCGTACATTTAATTTGTACAAAGAGTCTGGCCCCTCTCCATTGACAAGCGTTAACTTCATTGAAGGCGGGTACTCTGTTGAAGCAGAGAATGTCTAATGTTACATTTATATTACAAAATGTACTTACCCAACAGCAGATTTTTAGTCATTCGTCAACTTTTTGTAATTCAGCAACACAACAATGCACCCTCAAATCCTGCTCGCCTCGTGGTTGTAGAAAAAAACGGGAAAATGGCTGCGTTATCGCTTTATCGCGAGATAATATATCATATTGTGGGATTTTGCAATATCGCGAGATTTGCTACAACATCCCGGTGGCACAGTTTTGTAACGAATACGACTCTGGGTAAATGTGAATTAGCTCAAGAATATGGGGAATTCTGGGAATATTAATATTTATGACTCATGGTCATAATTCATAAGTCGCATGTACATTTATTTTATCAATTATCGAGATTACCTTGTTCTGTAACTGGTCTGACCAACATTTAATTCGTCCAGCGAAACAAATGTAAAATCATTAGCCTACAGTCAGAGGTATTCACAAACTTCAAGGAAGTTTATGTCCTGGCCACGAACATTAAACTTTATTGAGTTTATTAATTGAAACTACTGAATGTAGTCTAATATCGAGCTTGTAGCTTAAGATCTTTTGTTTCATTGACTTTAGAATGGTGGGTTTTCAAACACGGAGACAGTGAAAAGTATTTATGAATTTTAATAAATGCAAAACTATAGATTATATGAGCTACGAATATAAACGTACGTAAAAATGCAAACAATAAACAAACAAACAGATAACCAAACAATAACATAAGTGATCAGAATGAAATGAAAGAAAGAAAGAAAGAAAGAAAGAAAGAGAAGAGAAGAGAAGAGAAGAGAAGAGAAGAGAAGAGAAGAGAAGAGAAGAGAAGAGAAGAGAAGAGAAGAGAAGAGAAGAGGAAGAAGGGTAACTTAATTCACAGACCTAAGAGATAGACACCCGGAAAACAGCTTTTATCAAACTCAATATACTTGCAGTATTCTGTGCTCTTTCTGGTGAGGCTGTAAAAGAGGCGCGCGTGTCCGGCTGGTTTGCGTCTGGCTTCGTCTTCTGGGTCGTTTCGCAAGATGATGTAAAGGCTTACTTGAATTTAAGTTACCGCGAAAGTTAGGTTCGTCTCCCGGGATGGGAGAGGTTTCAGATCTTGGTTGCAGAGACGGCAGGCTTTTTCATGGTGCGGGCCATGTGTCCCAGAGGCCAAGGCAAGGCCCGTTCATCTGGAGCAGCGCTGCACGTGGAGAAGGAGGAGGAGGTCAGCGGGATCGATGAGAGAAGAGCGGTGAGCGAAGAAGGAAGAGTGTGTGTGTGTGTGCGTCTGTTGGAATGTATTTGAGGCTGTAAAGTCACAGGAAATCCATGCTGAACTGGGGGGTTTTACAAAGGGGTTCTTAAAAACAGGGTCCTCTTTATGGCTCAAATGTCCCTCTGGGGAGATTATTAATCAGATTGCAATTTTGACATGTCCAAGTAGACTTAGCGACGCCATGGACAGACTCGTTGTCTAAAAAGACAACGAAGGACGTGTTTGGAGACAAGGAATTACTAATTGGAACAGCATGTGACCGCATGTCAGGCATTGTCGCTACAGTTTTGACGTGTAAAGCACGTCAGTGTACGTCTTTTCAGAACCTCTTAAAAACTACTTGAGGCACTTAAATTAATTATTGCAATATCAACCAAGGTGTAAGCATAATTGCTTTTGCATATTTCATAAGGATTTCATAGAGGGTCATGATGGACTATAAATGCACGTGTAAAGGACGTTACCTACTGGACGACCTACAACGACTAAAATGCAGTGGCTTTGCAATCACTTAACCACACTGGGCACTTTGTGATTATAATTTATTTAAACAAGATAAAGTAAATATATTTACTTTGTATACAAATCGTGTATTTCATATAAAGATAATTCCTGTTATTTTCTGTCTTGCTTGACTAGACGTGTAAAAGACGTCAGTGGATGTCTTCACAACCTCTTAAAAACTACTTGGGCAATTAAATTAATTACTGCAGTATTAACCATGCAAGGATTAAGCACAGCTTTTGCATATTTCACAAGGATTTCATAGAGGGTCATGATGGACTATAAATGCACGTGTAAAAGACGTCGCCAGGTGACGTCCTCGCACCCGATACACTATATAATGAACTACACGTAGCTAAAAGTCAAAATAACAATTATACATGCAACCAGTGGCGGATTTAGCAAATCGGGGGCCCAAGGCGAAGGTAGGCAGGCTATGGGCCCCTCCCCATCCAATCTTTAAAAGAGAATGATAAAAATATGTACCGACTGAATGGTGGATAGGCAGGTAAAGCTAATCTATGGGGAAGTAAAGGTTAGAGAAAAAGCGTCCCCTTTAAACCCTGCATACATTTCTTTACTCCTAAACAGAAACATGTTACAATGTTTACATGGTACAATTTCTGGTAAGCTATGTTTTTGTGTGTGTGTGTGTGTGTGTGTTTTTTTTTTTTTGCTTGACAAATATCACCATTTCGATTAAATTCTTGTGATTTGATTCAATATTGACTCATTTGGATAAATATTAGGTAACGTTTCACAAGACAGGCGTTACTTTTTCTCAAGAAAAAAAAGCCCTATCAGCCCTATCAAAAATAAAGTCGAAATATTTTGAGAAGTTTACGAGAAGTCTTCTGTAAAAGTTTGTGCGTGCGTGTGTGTGTGTGTTGCAGAAGAGTCTCTGAGTCCCGCATGTCTACACTAACTACACTTAGTGAAGCCCCACCCCGTGAAGAAACAAGCCTGGATGTCATCGACTAAAACTAAATTATATTTTTAAGAAAATTATGTATGAAATGTTTGTGGCTAAATTATTTTGCTTTCGAATCTTATGAATTATGAGAGAGAGAGAGAGAGAGAGAGAGAGAGAGAGAGAGAGAGAGAGAGAGAGAGAGAGAGAGAGAGAGAGAGAGAGAGAGAGACTTTATATTTCTTTTGATTCTTTATTGATTCTTTATTTGTTTTAAAGCTCAACACACTTTTGCCATAACAAGGAAAGACATCACTTATTTTTTTAGTGACACCTATCATGTGGAGAACGATGTTCACATCTGACGTCAGGTCGCAGTTTAACACAGGTAAACCAGTCAAACCAGTGGACCGGTCACATGCGTGCCCGTTTTAATATGATGCGCATATTTAACCATAGGATATATGAATATTGTATTCTTCCGTGAACTCGTTTAGTGGAAAACAAGTCTGTCGGTAGTAAGGAGTTCCGACATCTGGTTGAACGAGTTCTTCCGCATTCAGGAGTAAAACCCCCTCAGCTGTTCTAAATCCACTGTAAAACACGGCTTCAAGTGGCTTATTGCTTTTATAAAACGGGTACTCTATAAAAAATATTCATTTTAATGTTTATTTTATTCAGAAAATAAACACCAGCAACAAAAATATAACGTTATAACACAATGTATTCCTCCGCCAAGCAATGTAGTTCCAAAGAGTTTGCCGAGCAACCCATGAAGCAACAAAGCATCACAAACGGAAGTTGCGCACTGCGCAGTAACACTAATGTAATGTAATGTTATCTCCCATATGCCTCATACAGATGAGGTGAAGATGCATAAAGGCAGGGAGAAGCAGCTCTAAGTAGCCTAGCCTACATCTCCTTTATAAAAGCTTTACAAGGCATAACTAGTCCTCACTTTAGATGAGCTCACAAACATAGTTAACTGGCCACTACTAAATGCTTTATAACTACCTGAATTAACATGCATTACAGTATAAATAAATGTTAGTAAAGCATTTATTAACACACTAAGTAACTATTACTAATAGGTAATGAATGTACACTAAAACATTTTAATATTAATCATTTACTTACACTTTCCAAGTGATCTTATGAACCACTGACAACTCTTAAATTACTGGTTTGTAAATAAAGCAACACTTCATTCAGAAATGATAAATGGATCAGAATAAAGTATGAAAATAAAATCATTTAAATCTAGAATAAAGTATTTATAGCTGTATTTATAAACTATTTTTAACTTTATATGATTATTATTAATTATTATTATAAAGTGTTACCAAATTATATCTTAATGAGACCATAAATGATGTTGAAACCACATTTGGTCTAAACTAGAAGGTTCCACGAGCTTCTGTATGACAGGCAGAACACGTCATAAAAGCAGACACCTGTAACTATAAAAGACATCACACACAACGGAGACTTCACAGAAGAACAAAAGATGAACAGGTAGGTCAACTATTTTCTTATGAATGAATGAATGAATGAATGAATGAATGATAAATCTTTATTTCAAACTATTATAGGAAGAAAGGAATGCATAAATAAATTAGAAATACAAACGAGTAAAAATAGAAGAAGTAGAAAAAGAAAGGGGATCCAGCAAACATGGGCCCGACGGCAGCGTCGTGTCTCTGGCCAAAAATAGTCGCGGTAGGACGGCAGAAATCGTTAAACATGTGTAACACAGAACAGATGCATGTTCAACTTTTATTTTCCAAATATTTATTCAACTATTCCAACGGGTCGGAGGGACGTCTTTTCAATGGCCATTAGCCTATGCTGGGAGAAGCCCTATCAACACGAGACGGTAACACTTTAGAATACTGTATCTTACTTACTGCATAACTAATAAGGAATTATTGAGGAACTAATAGATAATTATTTATTAACACTTAAGTCAATACTGTTAACTACTAAGGAAGATGTGTTAACTAATTAGTATGTAATAGAATTGTATGATTGTGTTAAGTTTCAGTTAGTTAATCAATAACTAATGAATTATGTCATAACTCTTGAAGAACTATTATTAATTATCTATTACTTAATGTGCAAGAAAAATAACTAAGAAGGACCTACTAATGAACAGTCATACACAGTGGTTACTACAATAAACCGTTTTATTTTAGCAGTGGAGTGGTGGATGAAGTACACAAATCAAGTACTTGAGTAAAAGTACAGATAACCCAATAAAATATTACTCCAGTAAAATGATAAACTATTGGCCTATTCATTTTCAAAATTACCTTAGTAAAAGTACAAAGGTAATTACTTGAAAAGTAAAAAGCACTGATCAATGTTTTTTATTTTATTTTCTAGCCAGTTTTAGTCATTCTTCAGCACTAATAAGAAAGATAAGTGCAGACATTTCCTAGGCTATATACTGATCTGCAAATAAGCAAACTTTTTATTTAATTAGCAAAATGTATCATAATGTATGATAACTTATCTATTTTACAAAGGTTTAGATAATACCGTTAATAATGTGTTTTTTTCAGTAAGTTTGATTTGAGTCAGAAGTATGTGGTAATTCTGTATTAATTACTAATGAGTTCCCTATATTCTCACTTTAGAATACTGTTCCAGGTTCCAAGTAATTCCTGAAGAATTATATAATAATTATTTGTTAATTACCAATTAATTTCCTTATATGTTCACTTTAGAATACTGTTTCAGGTTATAAGTAGCCTAATTCCTGGATAATTATTTGATAATTATTTATTAATTACTAATGAGTTCCCTATATTCTCACTTTAGAATACTGTTCCAGGTTCCAAGTAATTCCTGCAGAATTATTTGATAATTATTTATGAATTACTAATAAGTTCCCTATATTTTCAGTTTCCCTCAGTCATTGCCTCAAACATGAATTTACTCAATGGCATTCTATGCTGAGGAAAACAGACACACACAGTACTGTATATAAAATATAAAAACTAATCTGAGGTTAGTTTTGTGTGACTGTTCATTAGTAGTTACTTCTTAGTTATTTTTCTTGAACCTTAATTAGTAGATAATTAGTAGTAGTTCTTCAAGAGTTATGACAGAATTCATTATTTATTGATTAACTAACTGTTACTTAACACAATCATAAAAATATATTACATACTGATTAGTTAACACATCTTCCTTAGTAGTTAACAGTAGTGAAGAAGTAGTTAATGAATAATTACCTATTAGTTCTTCAATAATTACTTATTAGTTCTGCAGTAAGTAAGATACAGTATTCTAAAGTGTTACCCACGAGACTTATCATAACCAAGTCCCAATCAAACAAGAAATATCAGGGCTATTGAGCGCTTTATAGAAAAGAGATCGCTATGATAACTCTTGTTATGCTATTTTCATATGGCGTCAAATACAACTTGTAAAGTCAATCAAATATAAAGGCAATATGCTTTATAAATAAGCTTTATTTAGTAGTAGCCTAGTTGATATCTTATGTTTTTAGTAGTTTAATCGTAGATTGTTTCTAGTCTGATTCCTTCACTATATAAATATTTTCGACTATAAACTGATGACTAATGCTTGCTTTTCGTGCTAAAAAGAAAACCAACCAGAGCCTCAAAAACACTGCCAGCTTCCTGAAGTTTTCTCATACCTTAGCCCTGCCTGTTCACCAGAGGTATGGCCACGTGCGTCAGACTATAGAAATTGTGAGAGTTTTGGGTGTGTGCTCGCAAGGGCGTAGGATTGATTTTGCATCTGCCATTGAAGGGATAGATCACCCAAAAATGAAAATTCTGTCATCAGTGAGTCACCCTCACATTGTTTCAAACCTGTATGAATTATTTTCTTCTTCTGAACACAAAAGAAGATATTTTGAAGAATGTCGGTAAAAAAAAAAAAAAAAAAATCATATATATATATATATATATATATATATATATATATATATATATATATATATATATATATATATATGATTGTTTGCTTTGTTATTATATAATAATAAAATAAACCAATGTCAACCCGTTGTAGAAGCCCTATAGCTCATCAGGTCCAGTACTGACCAAACCCAAATCATAATCAAAGAAGAAAAAGCAGGCATACCATTTGAAATAATACACAAATACTAAACCAATGTACACCCTACTTTATAATAAATCAAACAGCATTTTCAACTGTGCTGAATTTGCACTCTCTCTCCCCAATTCTGTACTTTTCTGTAGCGAAATACGCAAACTTTAAAACTGTTAAGATTAAGGTTACGGTTTTCAGATTTTGATGAAGTTAATTATTATTGTAGCCATATTTGAACAGTGTATTTTTTTTTTTTTACTTTTTTACTTGTTACATTTTAGTCACAGCAACCAGAACTCTGCTCAGGAGCCGGAAGCCGGCTCGTGTTTGGAGACAGGGATCACCGTAAGTTAGATCGGTCATACAATTGTTCGTTTTATTAAATAAATAATGTCAATATATTCTGTGTAATTGTTTTTTTTATGTTTATACCCTAATTCCCAGGGCAGTGACATCGAGCCGGTACCCTGTATCAGCTGCGGTCCAGACACGATGAGAGAGAAGGTCGTCGACTCAATCGACAGCAACCAGAACTCTGCTCAGGAGCCTGAAGCCGGTTTGGAGGAGGCAGGGATCACCGTAAGTTAGATCGGTCATACAATTGTTCGTTTTATTAAATAAATCATGTCAATATATTCTGTGTAATTGTTTTTTTTATGTTTATACCCTAATTCCCAGGGCAGTGACATCGAGCCGGTACCCTGTATCAGCTGCGGTCCAGACACGATGAGAGAGAAGGTCGTCGACTCAATCGACAGCAACCAGAACTCTGCTCAGGAGCCTGAAGCCGGTTTGGAGGAGGCAGGGATCACCGTAAGTTAGATCGGTCATACAATTGTTCGTTTTATTAAATAAATCATGTCAATATATTCTGTGTAACTGTGTTTTTTATGTTTATAGTCTAATTCCAAGGGGAATGACAGCAAGCCGGTACCCTGTGTCAGCTGTGATCTAGAGAAGATCACAGAGAAACAGTTTGTGAACGATGGAATCAAGATATTTGACACAGAGGGTGAACACGACCTCGCAATGCTCGACCAACCCTGTGAAGTGCGTACCAACTTGGACTTGAGTTCTGATTTTATGTTGCATTTGTTTTTAAATTTTTATTTTTATTTTAATTATTATTTTCCTTTTAATTGTAACTCTGATTCTAATTCTGATAATGATTCTGATTCTGATTCTGATTTTGATTTTGATTTTGATTCTGATTCTGATTCTGATTCTGATTCCGATTCTGATTCCGATTCCGATTCTGATTCCGATTCCGATCGTAGGCCTATACAAATTCAATACCCAGACATTAACATCATAGCAGGAACACCGATCAGAATAGAAGGTTATAATCACTATGCTGCACTCATTTATTTTCTCATTAATTTTTGGTATAAAAACCCAGATGGGCAGGCTATCGACTTCTCAGTTGGTAAATTTACGGTACGGATGCGACCAGACGATCTGTACTGCTGTCCAATCGAAGAAGGTGACAAAGAGATACCTGTTAAATCCAGAGATCTTTGTTATACGACAATGAAAACATCAACAAAATTCAATAAAAACTGTTCTGAGACTCTCTGGAACTTTATTAACGGTTCTAAAGTTGATGATTTTATACAGGACGCTGGAGACGCCACTGCACTGTGTGCTGTTTTGTTCTCAGAAGTTATCAGGTATCCTAAAGTGTTTTTCCTTAACTTCCTCATGATGGAGAACTTTAAATCGTGGGAAGAGTTTAAAGACAATCATCCCATGTTAGCAGGGGGAACATGGAAAAATCAGAATCAGAGTAATTCTGTCCCAGAAAAGGTTAGAGAAAGAGAAAAGAAACTCCTTCCCGCTTGTGCCAGGAAAATAATAAGTGATTGGTTAAAAAGAAACGTGAAGTTTTGACACTGTCACACATGACGCATGTTTTAACCACTCTATTATATTGATTTTATGTATATTAGAGTTTTAAGAGGTTTACATGTTGTCTTAGTCATTTTAGTCCATATTATTCCTCTTATCTTTTTTCTCTTATTTTTCGTTTTCTTGTATTTCTTGTGTTTTTTTAAAGTTCCTTATGAATATATAAACTTTTATATAGGGTGAATTCAGGTTGAGTGGGACACTTAAGCGTTTGGGTACTGTAAAGGGTTCATTTTGTAAGCCAATCACAACAATTGTTACTGTGTTGTAGCTGAATGTCTATTGGATATGAAATAAAGGTTGTGATTGGTGTGACATCACAGATGTGGTCCGGTTGTTATTTCTCAAATCGCTTGACTCCTGGGACCTCGCGGTAAGCCACCCGGCAAGTGTAAATCTATTTTAGAATAATACGTTTGATAATTCTGTCACTTATGGTGTAACAATAAAACTTTTGCTTTACATTTACTGTCTGTGCATTAGAGATTAATTATTACATGGCTTGGCTGAATTCCAGTGTAGAATGCGCGTGTTATTTCTTGATAGCCACTGCGAAGTATAACACACCGTTGCCATGGAGAACAGAGCGTTGCTATGGACGCGTAACGGACAATTTCTTTAGCGGAAGCAATACAATCATTTTTAAATCAATAAACTCATTTTTTTATATCAATATTTTGTGTCAAATTATTTATTTATTTGGTAGCCATGTAATAAGCGGGATAATGTATAGAGAGGCGGTCGTTATAGGAATAACAACCTCTTCAGGCTGATTCAAGCTCTGCTTCGCGTCGGGGTCCCGTTCAGCCTGTCAGGGCTGTTATTCGCTGTAACTACCGCCTCGCTATACATTATAACATATTATTACATGGCTTGGCTGAATTCCAATATAGAATGCGGTCTGTTATTTCTTTATAACAGACCGCTGCGAAGTATAACAGACCGTTGCCATGAAAAACAGAGCGTTGCTATGGACGCGGAACGGACTATTTTCTTTAGCGGAAGCAATACAATCGTTTTTAAATCAATAACCCCTTTTTAAATCAATAATTCGCGGCAAATTATTTATTTATTTTGTAGGTAGCCATGTAATAAGCGGGATAATGTATAGAGAGCCGGTTGTTATAGTGAATAACAACCCCTTCAGGCTGATTCAAGATCCCTCCGCTTCGCGTCGGGATCCCGTTCAGCCTGTCGGGGTTGTTATTCACTATAACAACCGGCTCACTATACATTATCCCTTACACAATAAGCATCTAGCTGTATAAAATATTTGTGAAAATTAGATTCACAACACTGTCCTACTCAACCTGACAGTGTTAGGTTGAGTGGGACAGTTTTAGGGCTAATGCTAGCAAACACAGTGCAGCCATTTCATGAACAAGAAGATAACATTTTTAAGTTATAAGTAATAATAATAATGTGTCTGAATATAACATTTTTATAAAATTGATATTTTTCAATATAGCCTACACAAGATGGCACCCATACAGAGAGGAGAGGGACAGATAGTGACAGGGCAGTACAGAAAAGGAAAAGACGGCAAAGTAGGAAAGGAAGAAAACTAAATGATGTTTTATTAACAAAATTCGGGAGGAGCAGGTTCAGATAATCAACCATATTATGCACACCTGGAGATTAATCAGTAATCAACTCAATGACAGAGTATAAATTCACAGCAGACCTATCTCTGTTCATTGAAAGTTTGCCAGCTTCCCTCCTCCACCCCATCTCCTCACTTCCAGTTCCATCTACACTTACCAACTGGGGGGAGTACTCTGGGTTCGGGCCTAACTCCGAGCTCGGAGCCCTCCCCCCGGACAGCACGGCAAATACGCATAAACTTATTGTACTAATTATATGTAGATGTGAACTCGTGAAACCAATGGAGTGAAGAGAGAATGGCAGGGGCTATTGAAGAATATGAGCAGGAGGTGACTGAAGGACACAAACCAGAATTAAGGTTTCTAGCCAGATGGCTAGCCTTGTTACAATGTTAGCTGAAAGGGGGTTCCCCCTGGAACGCAGTGATATACGGCGTATTGTGTTCCAGTATGCCAAAATTAATGGCGTCCCTGGTTTTTCTGCGGAAAAGCAAAAAGCCGGTCACTACTGGTTTGAGGGGTTCATGAAAAGGAATCACTCTCAGCTGCAAGGCCTCTGGGATGAATCTCACAGAGGTTGAGCAATGGTTTCAGTCACTCCTCCACCACCTACAGATCCAGGAGATGCCATCTCACCTGTGGAACTGCGATGAATCCGGACTGCAGGACCAGTTCATCTCAAAAAAGGTTGTTGGGGTGACTGGAAAGTCCTGCTTCCAGGTGACATCAGGGGAAAAAGGAGAAACGACAACAGTCCTGTCTGCGTTCAATGCGGTTGGGACTTACACCCCCACACTGTTTTAATATGATATGTACAGTATACGTATTAATCTTGCGCTGGCCACTGTTACACTCTCTTATACTGACACCTACTGGCGTGCGTCTGTGCAGCATCACGCAAAAATAAAGATTTACAGTAACGGACGCGACTGTATTCGTAGTGACCCATGATAGATGTATTTCGTGTCTTTCCTAGAATGGGCAGTTTGTGACTTTGCGAGATAAACAACATAAATTAGCACTGGTATTACAAAACATTCAGTGGCACATACCAATCAAATAGCCTACAGACGTGACACTGACGCAAATAACACGTTTGAAAAAATATTAATGCACTTTAATTCGTTTAATTGATATTTTAAAAATCACAAAATTAGGCTATTTATTTAGGATTTTGCGCCATTATGACGTCAGTAAGCTATAGGCGTTTGATTAATCTGTCAGTCACTACTGGAGGTGTCGCAACACGGTGACATGTTCCGCGACTCGGTGTCAGTCAGGTGACATGTCAGTGTCAGTGTGTCGCGATGTCAGTGCAGTGACACATGCCACTATCCACCACTGGCACATGCCAATAATGTCAGTGACACGTGCCACTATCCACTGGCACATGCCAATGAAGACCGGATGTGCCAATACGCATAGTGACATGTGCCATTGGCTTCTGTGCGTCAGATGCATGTCACTTAATGTTAAAACTGCTACTGGGTCAGTGCTTAACTCAAGGAGTTCAGTGAAGTTGGCAATATATTCACATAGGCTATTCAAACTTCCCAGATCAATATTCTTTAGCTAAACGTTGTTAGAACACAAACGATCACCTATTTACAATCACAATAACCTAGACAACGAGCTACAACCCTTTTTCTCTTCAAAACGAGCTTTATAATATAGGTTAAATGGATCTCTATGAGCAGGCGGCTGAGAGACAAGTTCAAAGGGACTGTCTGCAAAGTGCAATATATCCCCAAAACGACTACAGCATCAACTCATAGTCAGAAATACAAAAATACCCAGCAAACATTGTGACGTTTAATGACCGTTGAAATGACGTCCCTCCGACACATCCCGTCATGGTTGAAAAATAGTTCCAAAATGAAAGTTGAACCGACGTCTTCGATGTCATCTGGCCGTGAATTCCACGTCTTTTCTGCGCGTCCCTGGACGTCTAAATGGGTTTATTTTTTTAGTTCTTCTGGATGTTTATAAGACGTGTTGCTGCCAAATGTGTATAATCATAATAATGTGAATATTACATTTGAAATGTCTTCCAATTGTTAAACAGGTACTATTCAAAAAAGATACTAGAAATAGTAGCCTACAATGTGGTAAATTCTGTGGTAATGGCATTTTCTCTAACAGTTTCACATTAAGGTTAAGCAGACATTAATCAAACCAGAATATAACAAAAGTACAGGAACAGTCAACGCATTCTATTATTAGAGTCTTTCTATAATATTCCATCATTTATGAATAGAAGTCAGAGCTGTGGCAGTGCTAAGTTTCAGTTACTAACAGTCTTGCATTACTGTCAAAGAGTATAGAAGCCCAAGAGGCGAAACTCTGTTGTGTTATGGGTAACAGTCTGTAGATGGCGCTGCGGAGGCGCGTCCGCCATTATGGACTGAAAGCTGCTGAAATCGTTAGCGCCAGTCAATGGCAAAATCCATTTTAGTAGGTGTTTATAGTTCATGTGTGCACTTGCTAGATTGCACATCTTTTTTGTACCTTTCCGCCTGTAATAGGAGATTCATAGATTGTTTTTTTTCTTGCCATTGAAACGTTCACTGTGTGCACTTTCACTGAAGATGTTGAAAAAACATATTTTTGTGATATTCTATGTAAAATATTAACTGTCTTTAGAAACGTTCATTTATAATTTTATTTATTTATTTATTTTTCCAAATCATATATATGGTGATGTTCACTAATTTCAAAATCAACATTTGAATAAATATCTTATTACTTATATCTAATTACTGTGTGTCTGCCTATAGCCTAGCCTATATTATTTTATGAACTTCTGTTAGTCATATAACAAGGAAAATGCATAATAGAACATAAATATTGATAGATTAAAGGTTTGCAGTAATTTTATAATTGTATCTTTGCAATCCGTGGTAGGCTAATGAAGCCAATTCGGTGGGGGACATACCCTTACTAAAAAGTACTATAGGAATCTTATAGTATTTTGGGACAAAATATTATAGTAATCTTATAGGAATACTATAGTAATTTGGGACATACTACAGAAGTACGATAGGACTACTATATAAATACTATAGCAGCTTAAAAATATTATAGAGGTATTAGCCTACAGAACATCACAGAAGTATGTTATGTAATACCTCTATAATATCCTAGAGCCGCTATAGTATTTCTATAGTAGTCTTATAGTAGCCTACTTCTAGACTATTTTAAGGGTAATTATGCATAACCAACACATAGACGTATATTTCTGTCATTTGTGTAATTTAACGTCGGTCATCCTCATCAATGTATGTTAAATTGTTTTCATATTTAGATATGACGGCCAGAAAAAATTAAGTTATGTTAAGTTTTTGTTGTGTTAAGTTTTTCAGTGCCATTGACTTCCATTATTTTTCAGCGTTTTCCTTCAGTTTTCAGTCCATAATGGCGGCCGCGCCGTCACGTCATGGGGGCGACTGTTGCTATGGAGCGTTCTATTGAGTTTCGCCTCTTGGGCTTCTATACTCTTTGTTACTGTTAAACAGCCATAAATAAAAGTTTTTAGAGTCTATGAAGTTTGTTTATGGCTTTATGGTTTTCAGAACAAAAAAACAGCTGTTTGAAAATACATGTCTATAAAATTCAGCCATAAAAACATTTCAATTCGTTATGTTTATGGCTCATTTTTTAAATCTGTTCCTGGAGCGTTCTTCAGGTGTTCCTCCACTGCTGCATCAGTGTCTGAGTCTGGAGCATTTGGGCTCCACCTCGTCACAGCATCTGAGGAAAGAGAATATGGTTTAAAAAAAAAGGAGAAAAAGGCAAATTTTTAGGTAAATGACGTACTTTTTTTGAAAATGTCGGAAAATAACCATGTTATTTTACTGCATAATAATCTTATGCCAATAAAAGATGTTCTGCATTAAATTCAATACTCAGCCCTTAAAGAGGCTATATGCAACTTTTTCCCCAAAATAAACGTAACAATAGCCTTTTTATTTTACCATTTATGACTCAAACATCTCCTGATGAGCATACTGACACCTTGTCCGCTCACAGTGGGTGCACCTATAAGCCTGTATCCTATTTTTCCTATTTTCTGTCGGGTCTGATTTTTCCCGCGCTGTCTGCGGATATGACGTCAAGCGTGTTCATGTTAAACGTTTCAGATCACTCTGCCACCAACGCTAGTCAGCAAGTAGCCTATACTCGCAAGCAGTGCAATGGATGATAAGAGAACACTTATCTCAAACAATATATCTATTTGACTGTTCTTACCTCAGTAAACATAATGTTGACCTCCTTGCAGCAGATGACTTGTGAAGTGTGCACGTACGAGCGCGGGCTGCGAGAGCGAGCAGGAAGGAAGAGCAGTTCTGTTTTTTGGCCACGGGTGTCAATCGCGAGTTTAAATTTCAGAAAAACGCATATAGCCCCTTTAAGAAAGACCCTTTACTAGGTGTGTAACTGTAAAAGTGAAAAGGACATTTCTGATAAAGACAGATGGTCTTTTAAAGAATGTCCCCTGAATAGATAAAAGTTAACAATAAAAATTACATTAATATTAGACAAGGAACAAGAGATTTTTTTTTGAATGTCAATAAGGCCAAAATTACCTTGAATTACATCGTACGTGTAGCGTTGAATGACTTCTTTTGAATTTGGCCACCACTCCTCATATTGAAAATCGCCATTAAGGCATTTGACGTGATTCTGTGAAAGAAATTACACAGGATTACTTCACCTCAAAAAAAAAAAAAAAAAAAAAAATCCAAGTAAAGGTCAATTCAGGGGAGACTGAATTGACAACAAGTGAAAACAATGGTATCAATAATCATTCAATACTTGGTTAAATATTTGTACTTCTAACAAAGATTGACAAACTCCAAATAAGCCAGTGTTTTAAACACACCATATATAGTTGGTTAAATTTTATTTCAGTGTCATGCCAAACATTTGGCCCATCCCACATGGGATTACAAGACACCACAAACTTATTTAGCAAACATCTTCCGGTCGCATATACAAATCATTCGGAGAAATACATGAATACAAATATATACACACACACACACACACAGCATATACAAACAAATCCTCATCTACAGATCATCTTGATAAAGAGCTTTTTTCCTCTTCTCCCAGGCTTTCTCAAGATAATTGGCTAATTTATGTGTTTCACATGTGAACAGCCATCTCAGTCTTTGAGCATCATCCATATTTACCAAATCAATCTCTGATTTTATCTTACAAAACAAAAAAACAAAAATCATGCTGTTCACAATAATTAGAAATATATAATATTTCTTACTTTCACTTTCAGTTGACATGGGGTAAGCGCTCCTTGAGAGTCTGGTGCCAGCTATTTCAAAATGTAAAGATTTGTAAAAAGTAAATTCAATTTTGGATAGGACAACCCCATGGCTGGAAGAGACCATTAACACACACACCCTCACTTCTGTGCTCTCTCCCGAATGCAGCGGTCAAGAGGCAAGACAACATTAGGAAATTCTGTTAATGAAAACAAAACACACTCAAACTTAAATAAGAGGGTAGTTAAATAAAAAATAGAAAACAATATTGTTTTATTTTAACTACTTTGTGGATGTAGCAAAGATTTATACTTCTTGTAATCCAATTGGACATAGTCAACTATTGTAGCCATATAATAATCATTCACAATGACTAAATCCAAGGTAGCCAACCCTGGTCCTCGAGAGCCACTCTCCTGCTGGTCTCCAAACAATCCCTGCCCTACTTCCTGCTGACTAATAATGGATCAGGTGTGTTGTCAGTCAGAAGCTGGAAGGGCAGGAATAGTTGGAAAACAAGCAGGGCAGTGGCTCTGGAGGACCAGGGTTGGCTGCACCTGGTCTACATATGTTAAATTGTGAAGTGATAAGAAATGTACACTTCACAGTGTAATACTGCATTAGTTACTATAAAATTAGCTGGCTGTACTTTAGCTTTTTCTTGAGCAATGACAGACATAATAGGCTCTATATTTGTAACTGTATGAACAATTATTTAGAAAAATGTATGTTTGTATTTAAGGTATATTGTGTATAAAATAAGATGCGAATCACAAAGTTCTCACATACAATGGGACTGGGATGATAATGCAGAATTTGGAACGGGAGACATTAAAAACAAATGGGTGAAAAAATATGTAAGGTAGGTGTAAAACAAAAACAAAAAAACCACACACACACCTTTATGAAGGACATTAAACAAGAAACAAATGCAATGTCTCTTTGGTTCTGCCAGATGGCCTGGACAAGGATTCCTGAACTCTACGTCTGACAGATGGCTGTTCGTTATGTGACCCTGAAAGAAAAATTTCAACTTAATGTAATTTCGTCAAGTACAACAAACAAAGTCACGTTTTAAAAATTTCACTTAAGTGATTACAAAATTGGCAATCTTAGAATATGGTTAGAGAGCAACTTTGTAACAGAGCAAACCTGAGCCATTAACTGCCTTAATATAGAGAGCACATAAACTGCCCTCCAAGTGACAATAATACACTCACAATACATTTCAAATATGATCAAAAACTGAAGATTCGTTCTTTGCATACAGACAGGATTTATATTCATTATGCAAAAAGGCACGGCCATAAAGCATTACTTAAGTATTTAAAGCTGAGGCCATAGGTGAGGAATCAGGTAAAGTTAGTCTCCTTCCTGATACTTGCCTATTTTCATTGTGCATTACCTCACCTGCACAAATAGTTAATTTTATGGTAGTGTAAGATATAAACACAATAAACCACAGTAAATCACAGAAACGTTTTGGGATATGTTAACATTTATGCAAAACACGTCCTGACTCATGAAATATCCGAAATGGTCCGAACTAATAAATGGTCCGTAAGCACAAACGAGTAGCGCAGTTTCGTTCCGCTTTCATTCTTTTTTTTTACCATTCGCTTCACCGCCAGAAAAAAATTAGCCTGGTTCTACCAGACTCTCGTACATTTAATTTGTACAAAGAGTCTGGCCCCTCTCCATTCTCCGTTAACTTCATTGAAGGCGGGTACTCTGTTGAAGCTAGGGATGGCTGACGCGAAACAGTCGTTCCGAAGCTTTGCGAGATCCCGAAGCGCAGATGTTTCGAAACACTGATCCGAAGCGTGATTCAAAACACCCATGTCACGTGACTATGGCCAAACAAAGCCTCAAAGTGTTTCACATACCTGTATTTACATCCTGTTTTCGGCTGAAGTCCACAGTAGTCGATTGTCGAGTTCACGTGCATAGGTTATCACGCGAGTGAACTCGACAATCGACTACTTCGGACTTCGACCGAAAACAGGATGTAAATACAGGTATGTGCGCTGGCTGAATTAACATCACTTTTATTCATATCTTTTACATCTACTGCAGTCAGATTCACCCGTGTTCACTCTGAAGGAATCACTCACATTGGCTGTGCACTTGTAATGACACATCAAGGATGTTAAGAGGCTAAAAGCAGGTTTAAAACTTGCCCCATTGAAGTCAACAGGGTGCAAATTTTAAAAAGAGGATAACACGGTGAAGGCAACACCGATTTTTGTCGTTGTTCTCTGTACTGACAGCACTCCAAATTTACAAAAAAATGAGCTCAATGTTAAAATTGACCGGAGTTCTCCTTTAAGCGCGTTGGTCCAGAGGATACTGCAGGAAGAGGCCCTCGGGTGTGACGAGACCATGCCCAGTCTGTAAGTGCTGACTGTGTTGTCTTGGTTCATTGGAATGTTAATGGATGGACGCTAAATAACTGTAAACTTAGAGCGCATCTGCTGTTGTCTCTTGAGCCAGACATTATTTCTCTAAATGAAACTCATTTATCTATACTTACCCCCGAACTCAGTGGATTGGACATAACAGGGTGGCACACAAAAAAGCAGTAAAAGCCTCTGGAGGTGTGGGTATTTTTGTTAAAACCGCCTTTCTGAACTATTACATTATAAAATCCATTGATAAGAAATTTGATGGAATTTTGTATTTGCGCTTTAAGCATATTGTTTCTCAGTATTCCTTCATGGTAATTTCATGTTATTTATCTCCAGAAACCTCACCATGGGGTCGTAATGCGGATCTTTTTTTTGCTCATTTGCTGTCATTAATATATGCTGCTGATTTCGATTTCTATTTATATATGTGGGGATTTAAATAGTCGCATTGCGCACCTTAGAGATTATGTTGATGAAGACGACATCCCCCCCCCAGAGTCGTCTTGGATGCAGGCCTAAATAAACACGGAGAAAGTTTCATTGATTTTCTCAGAGATTCTAAATGTTGTGTTCTGAACGGAAGGGTTAATCCTGAAAATGATGGCTTCACCTCTGTATCAGTCAAGGGGAGGGTTGTGGTGGATTATTTAGTGATCCCACATGTGGACTTAAAAACATGCTCTGAATTTAGTGTTTTTACCCCTCATGACCTGGTGGACAAAAATGGGCTACAGGGGATAGATATGATAGATGATAGATGTAGGCTTCCTGATCATTCTGTGCTTTATCTGCGTTTTCAAACAAAGCAGATTCTGTGTGTTGGGAATGATATCGAGTTTGGTCTACAAACTAAAAGGTTGATAAGAAAGTTGCATGATAAGTTTCTTGATTCTGAAGTTTGTGATAATGCTCTAAGTCAGGGTTTCTCAACCGGTGGGTCGCGACCCACAAGTGGGTCGTTGATAATTCTATAGGGGGTCGCAAGACTTCTGTGTTCACTAGCACAGCTAATAAATGTGCTTCACAATAGTCTCATTGCAATAGACTACGTTTACATGCAACAAAATAATCCGTTAGTAAACGCATTGGCGGCTCAATCGGACTAAAAAGCCTCAATGTAAACACCTAATCATAAACGCGCACAGATTGAAACAAAAGTTGTGCATGTAAACAGCCAGTCCTCCAACGAATCTGATTTTCGAATGTCGTAGGCTACTTCATTATTGCCGTGGCTTCTAACGCTGTATTCAGGGTGCGATTTGTGAGAAAAAAAAATATGTTTTGAATGTATGGATGTTTTGAAACATTTTTATTCATAAAAATAAATCTGTCACAGTGTCTGGTTGTGTTCCCCTGGTATCCACTACATGTCCTCCTTTCCCCACGGTGTCATTCAAGAACTACCTTTCCCACAATTCCTGTATGTGTGATTGCACAGGTGTTTGTTATCTGTTCCCAGCTGTTTCTCGTTGTCATCTAGTTTGTTCCTGTATTTAAAGCCCTGTTTGTTCCATGTCCTGTGTGTATCGTTGTTTATGTCACACCGCGTTTGGTTTACCGTGTTCCCTGCCTGAGTCTGTTTGTTGTTTTGTACTGCCTGTGTCTGTTTGTTGTTTTGTACTGCCTGTCTGGATATCGAACCCTGCCTGTTTTGACTACTCTTTTGGATTACCGTTAATAAACCTCAATTTGACTGCACTTGGATCCACCTTGCTTTTTCCCTTGAGCGGATCGTGACAGAACGATACACACCATGTATGGATCCAGCAGTACGGGGTTTCGGATCCTTCCCCCCACCACTGAGAAGGAGAGGAGGGGAAGACTCCAAAATTTAATGGCCCTACACCAGCAGGGTCAGACAGTGAGTTGTTTGTCTCAAACTTTTTGGACCTTATCGAGAGGCATGAACTATAATGATGCAACCTTGAAGGACCTTTTTAACCACTGTCTTGATGACCCGTTACCGCAATGGGAGATGAAGGGACTGGAGATCCTTGACTTTTGGGGGTTTACGAGGTATCTACACCACCGTAGTCACTGGGATACCCCAGCTTCGCCGGCATCTCCTAGCGAGATGTTACCACTGCCCAGTCGAGAGAGTGCATCACCGCTGCCCGGCCGAGAGAATGCTTCGCCGCTGCCCGGCCGAGAGAATGCTTCGCCGCTGCCCGGCCGAGAGAGTGCATTGCCGCTGCCCAGCCGAGAGAATGCATCGCCGCTGCCCGGCCGAGAGAACACATTGCCGCTACCTATCAGGCCCGGAGCCGGATCAGTATCTGGGCGTCTTAGATTAAGGTCCAGCGTGATGGACCCAGCGCTCATGTCAGCACGGAGGGCCCAGAGGATCAGCCGAACGGGGTTCCACAAGCTCATAGCATCCCCTCAGCCTGAGCCCTCTTCACCGCTGGTCCCGTCCAGCACAGAGCCAGTGCCGGTGGTCCCAGTGCCGGTGGTCCCAGTGCCGGTGGTCCCAGTGCCGGTGGTCCCAGTGCCGGTGGTCCCAGTGCCGGTGGTCCCAGTGCCGGTGGTCCCGAGTCCGGTGGTCCCGAGTACGGTGGTGCCAGTTCCAGTGCCTGAGCCGGTGGTGCCAGTTCCAGTGCCTGAGCCGGTGGTGCCAGTTCCAGTGCCTGAGCCGGTGGTGCCAGTTCCAGTGCCTGAGCAGGTGGTGCCAGTTCCAGTGCCTGAGCCGGTGGTGCCAGTTCCAGTGCCTGAGCCGGTGGTGCCAGTTCCAGTGCCTGAGCCGGTGGTGCCAGTTCCAGTGCCTGAGCCGGTGGTGCCAGTTCCAGTGCCTGAGCCGGTGGTGCCAGTTCCAGTGCCTGAGCCTGTGGTGCCAGTTCCAGTGCCTGAGCCTGTGGTGCCAGTTCCAGTGCCTGAGCCGGTGGTGCCAGTTCCAGTTCCTGAGCCGGAGCCAGTGTCTGTTCCTGAGCCGGAGCCAGTGTCTGTTCCTGAGCCGGAGCCAGTGTCTGTTCCTGAGCCGGAGCCAGTGTCTGTTCCTGAGCCGGAGCCAGTGTCTGTTCCTGAGCCGGAGCCAGTGTCTGTTCCTGAGCCGGAGCCAGTGTCTGTTCCTGAGCCGGAGCCAGTGTCTGTTCCTGGGCCGGAGCCGGTAGTGTCTGTTCCTGAGCCGGAGCCAGTGTCTGTTCCTGAGCCGGAGCCAGTGTCTGTTCCTGAGCCGGAGCCAGTGTCTGTTCCTGAGCCGGAGCCAGTGTCTGTTCCTGAGCCGGAGCCAGTGTCTGTTCCTGAGCCGGAGCCAGTGTCTGTTCCTGGGCCGGAGCCGGTAGTGTCTGTTCCTGAGCCGGAGCCAGTGTCTGTTCCTGGGCCGGAGCCGGTAGTGTCTGTTCCTGGGCCGGAGCCGGTGGGGTCTGTTCCTGAGTCGGAGCCGGTGTCTGTTCCTGGGCCGGAGCCGGTAGTGTCTGTTCCTGGGCCGGAGCCGGTGGGGTCTGTTCCTGGGCCGGAGCCGGTGGGGTCTTCACCGCCGTGGCCGCCCGAGGGGTCTTCACCGCCGTGGCCGCCCGAGGGGTCTTCACCGCCGTGGCCGCCCGAGGGGTCTTCACCGCCGTGGCCGCCCGAGGGAAAGTCTCCGCCCTGGCCGCCCGAGGGACTGTCTGCTCCGCCCTGGCCACCCGATGGACTGTCTGCTCTGCCCTGGTCGCCCGATGAACTGTCTTCACCGCCCTGGCCGCCCAATGGACTGTCGTCTCCGTCCTGGCCGCCCGAGGGACTGTTCGCTTCGCCCCGGCCGCCCGATGAACTGTTTGCTTCGCCCTGTTCCCCCTCTGTACTGTCTGTGTCACCCTGGCCCCCTTTGAGTCTGTTACCCCCTGTTTCTGTGTCCCTTCATGGACCTGGCCCCCCGTCCCTCCCCCTGATCCTCCACCTTGCCACCTCCCTCCTGAACTTTTGTTTTGTTCTGTGTCCGGTCTTGGAGTGTCTGGGAGCCACTCCGTAGAGGGGGGGTTATGTCACAGTGTCTGGTTGTGTTCCCCTGGTATCCACTACATGTCCTCCTTTCCCCACGGTGTCATTCAAGAACTACCTTTCCCACAATTCCTGTATGTGTGATTGCACAGGTGTTTGTTATCTGTTCCCAGCTGTTTCTCGTTGTCATCTAGTTTGTTCCTGTATTTAAAGCCCTGTTTGTTCCATGTCCTGTGTGTATCGTTGTTTATGTCACACCGCGTTTGGTTTACCGTGTTCCCTGCCTGAGTCTGTTTGTTGTTTTGTACTGCCTGTCTGGATATCGAACCCTGCCTGTTTTGACTACTCTTTTGGATTACCCTTAATAAACCTCAATTTGACTGCACTTGGATCCACCTTGCTTTTTCCCTTGAGCGGATCGTGACAAAATCACGAGAACATGAACTTCATCACTGCATTTTGCAGGAATTGTGAAATATTTTTTCTTATTAACTCATGAAGTAGCCTAACGCAATATTTTTACTTTTACTTTAAAAAACATGCAAGAATTAAATCTCCCTCCCAGTACCATGGATAGTGCCACTCGGCTAGACATGTCAAAACACTTATTTATGAATGGCAAAATTAAATGGCCCAGTTTTACTGCTGCTGTTAAAGTAATAACGTTAACTTTACATCGCGATGCTGAGCTACAGTGAAATGATAGAAAAGACAGATGCATTATCTCGTGTTTCGCCTCATTCGCGCGAACTGGACGCGCCCGCGCCGCGCTAAACGCCTCATTCGCGCCGCAGGACCTCTAGATGCGCGTAAACGCGTCTTTACATTGAATTGAAATCACTCGTGCCAGACGCTCAAGAGTGAGTGAGTAAGCAAATAACATTTGCTTTAGCCTCAGTTAAGTGAAACTCCGTATGTGTGTAACTTCTCAGTGGTGTTACTGGGACGTTTGTCATCATAGAAGCAGATAATCATATTGTGATGTTTGTTCCCGCTTCAGTAGGCTAATATCCTGAATATGCTGCCTTCCAGCTATATCAGAGCCAGTCAAAGAAGCGCATTTTAAAATAAAATTGACTTTAATCAAACCGCACGGATCTGTGATAAGTGTTGTGATCCGTCTCGGTCTCGTCAGTCGTCACTATAGTGTCTCAAGTGTCACATTAACGTGAGTAAAAAAGAATCATTTTGCCTCATAGTCTGTCTATTGAAAATGTTTCTGTGTTTTTGTGAAATTAATTATAATAAACATATAGGCCGACGGAGTAGTAGCCTATAGATCTGAGAGGCATTTCAGTTATTGAATTATTTCCAGCCTTAGTGGGTCGTATGACTGGCAGTGTTGGGTATAGTTACTTTGGAAAGTAGTTAATTAGGTTACAACGTTACCATCAATTAAAAGTAATCAGTTACGTTACAGCGTTATCTATTCATAAAAGTAACGCGTTATGCGTTACCAAAAATTAAAAGCCGTTTGCAGCGGCTCACACATGACAGACACAGCCCCCGGCCCCTTTAAATGCACCTAGAAGTCGTGACTCCTGACAATGAATAACGTCAGTCATCCGACTAAATTAACACTGCAGGATAACAATAACAGGAAAGACAGTCAGCAATAGGCTATTATTCCACATGGCGTTTTATTTATTTATTATCACAGTACATATTAATCAAAATTCGCACCTACAGCCCGGGTAGCCTAGGCTAGGCTACTGTATATGAGCACCATACAAGATAACTCCTGATTTTTTCTTTAACTCTAATGCAGTTATCAAAGTGCATCAAGTGTGCTTACTTGTAAACACAACCTGAGGTAAACAGGCTTGCAGATTTAAATCCATTTAGAAATGAACAACCAGTCAACGATCTAACAGAAATTAACAGCTGCCTGTCAAACAAAAATTATTACAAACCGAATTAAATTTTTGGCGGTCGACAGAAGCTTTTCACCAACGCAGAGTGTGCATTTTACCGTTATGTTCTTTTCCTTTTCGTTGACAAATTGAAAATGATGTGCTTACTTCCATAATCCAAACGCTGTCCTCTCTGCAATCTTGCCGGCAGTTCGAAAAACACACACACATATGGCAAGCCGTTTTAACATTTAACAGCTAGACTGGATATGTGTTGCAGATATCTGTAATTCAGTTTTGCCTAGTCAAAAAGAACATTTCAGATATCCGCAACTACATTCTTCCTATCCATAATTGTCATTTCAGATATCCACAAAGACATTCTTCCTAGGACAAATGACATCACTTTTGCCATTCATTTGAATGGGGTTTATCATTACAGATATCTACAATTCAGTTGCAGATATCCACTATGTGAATTACGGATATCTGTAACTGAATTGTAGATATCTGTAATTCTAGTTTGAGATATCTTCAATTAGATTCTGACTAGTCATAACTCCAGTTCAAGATATCTTTAATTCACCTCAATTCAAGATATCTACATGTTCCTTTTCAGATATCTTAAATTAAGTTTTGACTAGGCGAAATTACGTTGTAGATATCTGTAACTGGAGTTATGTCTAGTCAAAATGGCGTTGTAGATATCTCAAACTGGAGTTAGGGATAGTCATAATTTAATTGTAGATATCTATTATCAAGTTAAAGATATCTTGAAATTAAGTTTGATTAGAGATATCTGAAATTTGAGATATCTGTAACTTTTATTCTGCCTAGTCAAAATGTAATTACAGATATCTTGAATTAGAGTTTTGACTAGGCCAAATGACGTTGCAGATATCTGTATGCATGCATCACACTTTAGGCGGGAACAGAGCGTGTTGTTCAAATCATCAAATCACATAGCACATGTTAACTGTTAACTTTAATTAGCACTGATTAGCACCATGTCGGAGCAACCAGAGTTTTTAATCGTCTTTTTTCATGCTGTTTCAAACTGAAAAAATAAAATAAAAAATAAGAACTAATCTGAACTAAGAACTTTGTTTCTCATCTAAGGAAGTTAATGTTATTGTACTTTCAAGAATAGCATGCATGTAAGCATCTTTATTAAAGTGAATTATTGTGAATCTTTTTCACGCATAAATCTTACGGCAACAACAACCTTTTAAGCATGAACATAAACATAGCATTGTAATTTTTTTTTTTTTTTTTTTTTTTTTTTGTATATAAAAAACATTTTCTGGTGTTTTTTTTCGATTACAGCCAACGCCATGCCTGCTTCTTTCTTCTTCCATTCATAGAAATAAAGAAATTAACCCACTTTTTCTTTGATTATGGTGGGGAGGGGAAATGGATATGTAAAATAGAGCAACGTCATGCACAATAATTTGCACTAGTCATAATGACGTTTGAGATATCTTTAACATTCATTCTGCCTAGTCAAAACTGAATTACAGATATCTGCAATTGTCATTTAAGATGTGTGACGAGTTGAATGTCATTTTCAATGACGTCATTGCAGATATCTGTAATTCAGTTTTGCCTAGTCAAAACTGAATTACAGATATCTCTATCTGTCGTTTCGACTAGTCACAATTACGTTACAGATATCTTGAATGACAATTCCAACTATCCAAAATGTAATTACGACTAGTCAGAAAGACATTGTTGATATCTACAATGTTAATTCCGGATAGTCAAAATTTGCTTTTAAATGTTAAAACGGCTTGCCATACACACACACACACACACACAGGGTCAGGCGCAGGGCACTGACGTGTCACAGCCATTCATTGACTTTACGATCACAGCGCTTCGGCTCCGCTGATACATCCGCAGGTGGCACAGTAGACCTAAGCCTACTGTCTGACAAAAAGCAGGCTGCAGTCGGGATTTTCCTTTCCTTAAAATAACGGATTACTTTTTTAAAAAAAATAAAGAAGTTATTGATTACTTAACGCAAGAAACTAACGCGTTAAGTTACACATTTCACGAAAAAGGTAATTAGAGTACTCAACACTGATGACTGGCATACAAAAAAAAAAGTGGGTCGCATTAAGCAAAAGGTTGAGAAACCCTGCTCTAAGTGTCATAAGAGAGGAATTACAACTTGGAGAAAAAACACAGGATAATATGAATTATTGTTATGAACGTCTCTGTATGGTATTAAATAAGGAAATTAGCAAATACGGACCCAAAAGTGAAATGTATAGTAGAACTAAACAAAGGCAGTATAAAATCAAACAGCCATACTGGAATAATGAACTGCAGAGTGTGTGGCAAAGTCTTCGTATGGCTGAGAAAAAATACTTGAAATGTAAAGATCCCTCCTCAGGGCAGGAGTTATACAGAGCTTTTAGAAGTGGTCAATCTGAATTTGATAAAAAGCTCAGAACTTACAAAAGGAGTTGGGGGAATGTTCTTTAGCTGGAACAGTTTCATACACTGAAAAAAATTTGGAGTAGGATTTACTTGAAAAAAGCTAGGCAACTTTTTCCACTCAGAAAATGCTAGTAAATTTACAAAGATTTGCCAAGTAAAAACCTAAACATATTCATCAGTAGCTTTAATTAGAAATCTTTAAGTTAAATTTACTTATGGAATTAAGTAAACTTTACTTAACCTAGTCAAGTGGAAGTAACACAGACAAAAAGTAATTTTAACTTGGCTAGTAAAAGGTTGATTAATATCAATTTAGTTGAAATTTCCTTTGCATTACATTTCACTCAAACAATAATATTGAATTATACCAATCATTTATAGTATGTGCTTTACTTAGATTATCTAAGTAATTTATACTATAGCATATCAAATGTTAAGTATCATGTGAATGCAAAGACCTCAATACTTGGTAGACAATACACAATGACGGTAACATTTGATGGATCGTTTTTGTGTTTGAATGTGTCATTTTGAGCAGAAAATTTACTCGAAATGTCACAAAATGGCAAGTTACTAATCCTGACAATAAAAGCAATGATAAAACAGTAAATACAGCTGGAAACCAGTGAAAAATTAACCTCATTAATTATTCAAGGTCCAGTGCATGATGGGAACTCCAGTATCAGAAAAGCTGAGTAATTTTTACTTAGTTTAATTGAGTTGATATTTACGCTTTCATTTCTACTCGCTTGAATTAAGTACTGATATGGAATTTACTTAGTTTTTTAAATTCTTGTCTGAACTAACTTTTTCATGTAAATTACATTGTTTTTTTTCAGTAGTATTTACTTCACCAAAAAAAACATTTTTTACAGTGTAATAGTAATTCTAAATACTTCTGGCAAGAAATAAATAAGCTTGGGCCTAAGAAGAAAAAAACTATCCCACTTGAAATTATCACAGAGAGTGGAGAATCTGTCTTTCAAACTGATCAGGTGTTGGAAAGATGGGAGGCAGATTATAGCAACTTGTTTGCTAGTAGCTGCTCCTATCAGTTTGATGACCAGTTTTTTATAAATACCTGTAAGGCCAAGGCAGTTCTCGAAGGGAACAATGTTAGTCCACCACTGCTTTCAACAAATGATTTGTTAAATAGTGACATTACAGTGGCGGAGGTACAGAAGGTAATTGAAAAAATGTAATTACAAAAAGTGGTGGGAGAAGATGAACTGACAAATGAAGTTCTTAAATGTCCCAAGCTTTTGAATACTCTGCACTGTTTGTTTACAAATTGTTTTTGTAGTGGTGTCATTCCATCAGGGTGGTATAAATCAATCATCAAGCCAATCCCCAAGTCTTGTCAGGCCGACCCCAGAATACCTCTAAATTACAGAGGCATAAGTTTATTGAGTACAGTTTATGAAGCTTATTCTGCCATTTTGAACAATCGGCTTTGCGAGTATATTGAAGAGAATCAAATAATGGTTGATGAGCAGAATGGATTCAGGAAAAATAGGGCATGTATTGACCACATTTATGTCCTATCATCCGTGGTGAGAGCATGGCTACAGGAGGGAAAAAGTACATTTGTTTGTTTTGTTGATTTAAAAAAAGCGTTTGATTGGATAAACAGAGACCTCCTGGAGTATAAATTAATTAATTATGGGATTAATGGTAAATTTTATAAATCAATTAAAGCCCTGTGTAAGGCACCAGTAGCTTGTGTTCAGGTGAATGATTTAAGGACTGGTTGGTTTCCTACTCCATTTGGGGTAAAACAAGATGTTCTCTCTCCAACGTTATTTGCTCTTTATGTTAATGATTTGGCACAAGAAATTAAAATGGCAAATCTGGGAATAACTATTGAAGACCTTAATCTTAGTATTCTTTTATACGCTGACAATATTGTGTTGATTGCAGAAAAAAATGTTGAATATTATGAATGATTGGTGTACCAAATGGAGACTTACTATTAATTTAGAGAAAACACAAATTGTGCATTTCAGAAAGCCATACCTGCCAAAGTGATTATGCATTTTATTTTGGTCAATCATTGTTGAGCTATTCTGCAACATACACTGTAAAAAATTAAACCGTGATTTTTATGGTAAAAAACCGGCAGCTGTGGTTGCCAGTACTTCACCGTCATAAATACGGTAGCAACGTTATTGGTTTTACAATAAACTTAAAATTTACAGTAATAAACTGTAATTCATTATCTGATATAATGTGAATTTACCGTCCTATTGAAGTATTAAAGGGTACATAACATGCACAGTTACACCTAATCTCATGTTAATCTTGAGTACCTATAGAGTAGTAGTGCATCCTTAATATCTCCAAAAAGTGTTTAGTTTTATTATATTTAGAGAAGAAAAATACAGCTTTCCGATTCTCTCCGGAAAAAGCCGAGGTCCTGGAGGCGGAGCTATAGAGTCAAGCGGTAGTGCTTGATTTCCAGCAAAAGACAGAAATCTGATCCAGTTGTACTTAAATGAATGGGGTCTTTTATCACTGGGACCGCTCCACGTTTTAATAGCAAACGATTTGCAAATCCAGCGTCGACCTGGGCCTTGTTAATAAAACATTCGTCACTGAAACGACCAGAACACACAACCGCACTTCCTACACTCCGTTGCTGCCCCGGAAAAACAAACTGCATCCACTGTTCCTGTAACACTGGGTTCTTTGGAAAACTGAACACGGTAAGCTTTCCCTCACATCCAAATACTAGTGATGTGACATTTGAAGCGAGGCGTCGGAGCGTGTGTCGAGAAAAAGTGGGCGTGCCAGATGAAGCCGCGATTCGAGGCTTGTGTTGTTAACGTGAAAATCACGTGACTAATGACAAACGAGGCCTCGGTTTGTGTAAATACGTCATCGGTTCGGTCTGAGTGTCGCTTCCGGATAAAAGGTGGTTCGAAACTCGCGCCACCTTGTGGGTGTTGCAGGAGTAGTAGAAGCAGTTGTAGTAGTGTCAGAGAGTCAGAGAGTTAGAAAACTATCATTGTCACTGTCGTTATTGTGTCATATGTGAAGGCTGTATATTATTACATTATCAGGTTAGAATAGTTATAGTATATTATTATTATAGTAGGTCTATATTATAGTCTTGTTATATTAAGATTTGGATTGCTCTGGATTTTTGGATCTGGACTGGGCTGATTTTTTATTTGGATTGCCCTTTTGGATTTGTTTGCTTTTTGTGACTCTTCCTTTTTCCTGGTAATGGAGCCAGCAAGAAAGAGGGAATCCTCCCCTGTCTGGGCTCAACAGAAGCATCAGTGTCCTCATTTGTACCACTGCCATTTTTACATTCCCCTGCATCCTCTCCTTGTGAAAGAATCTTTTCCCAGGCTAGAGAGATTTTGTCCAAGAAGAGAAATCGTCTAAACCCCAACACACTTGAATTAATTCTGTTTCTCAATAAAAAATCTATTTTTATTTTCCTTCCTTCCAGACTATTCTGTTGCAGTTTACTTTAATCTGTTATCTATAATCTGTTAAATTAATAAATGTACTTTATTACACTCCCTCTAACATAAGCACTGCACTCAACAGTGTTACTGTTGTTGTTCATACTGTCCCTATCCAAACAATTTATGAATAATTAATTAACTGTGTGTGAGACTCTGGACAAGTAAATTAAGACAGAGAAAGATACATATTTTATATTATACACAGTAATGGACAAATGTCTGATCATGTCTTTTTATTATTGCAAATGAAAGGTTACAGACATCAACAGTGAGTACAAAATAAATAAATATTTTTTATTTATAAATTTGTTTTTATAAAATATACATTTAAATATAAATATTCAAATAAATATAAATATTTATTTGTATATTTACATTACAAATAAATATTTTTATTTATAAAAGTATTTTTATAAAATATATATTTTTTTATAAAAAAATATATATTTTTTTATAAAATTAGGGAGGGCGTGAGGGAGGGAGGACGTGACACTGGTTCAGAACTATGGTTCAGAATGAATTAATTTGTCTGCTATTTCTTTGCACAGTAGCTAGGTGTCACTAGTGAGTAATGCTGAATGAAGCTTCGAGTAATGAACCTTTAGCTGAAGCAATGGCCTGCGAGGTTTCTGTGGTTCAGGAAGCCTCATTTTGCCATCACTACCAAATACACACTTTTTTGGAGACATTCTTGAACAAATCCTATGCAGCGCTGGCTGGCGATGATTTCCTGTTGAAGCGCGTTGATGTGCGCGGGCGAGCTTTTCCGAGAGCAATGCTCATATAAGGAGTTCCACTCTTATCTACGTCATTAGATCCACGGTCGAAAAAAACCCAGCCAAAACTTGTACCAACCCGGAAGTAAGATTTTCGGCACAGAAATTCTCCGTTATTCGTCCAAAATATTTTTTTTAAACTTTGCCCATGTTTAGCATGAGAATCTATCTCTTTAACACTGTAAACAACTCTGAATACATGAAACACCATTGTACCCCCCCTTTAATATCTGTTTTGTACCATAATACACTGATAACCACCAATCACAGCAGTGATGAGAGTCACATGATCAACCAAAGCTCATCACAAGCAGCTCTTCTACAAGAAAGTTAATACTATAGAAGCTGCACAGTGTCATTCACACAAACATTAAACACCATCACGGTAACACACATGAAATTTTAAAAATGCATTAAACTTTAATTTAACAACATTAAATGTAACATAAAACCCTAATGTACATAACTGATTAGAACAAACTAAGAAAACTATGAAGAAACATAGTTATTTCAACAAAAATACATCAAATGTGAAGTGTCACAGGGAATTGTGGGAACGTCAATTTACGTTTTTTTACTGTAAATTATACAATGTTCTTTTTCCCTTTCAAAAACTGTAAATTTAACGGTATTTTACAGTAAAATTACATTAAATGTACCATTAGATCTATCACAGTTATTTACCGTATATAGTACGGAAACTTTCTGTTAACCAATTAACAGTTTTTAACTGTAGCATTTTTACAGTCTTTTAAATCAAGTTAAAATCACGATAATTTTTTACAGTGTATAAGTACCTTGGCTTTGTTTTTCAAGAAAATATTAGTTTTTTTGTGGGCAGGAGAGTTTTGGGGGAATCTGCTGGAAGGGCATTGGGGTCTGTGGTTAATAAGATGAAGGTATGTCCTGATTTGAGTTTCCCTATATTCACGCGGCTGTATGATTTTATGGTTGCACCTGTGCTGTTTTATGCTGCTGGGGTGTGGGGATTTATGGAGAGTCCTGAGTGTAACTCTGTTCAGCATAGAGCTTTACGTTGTTTTCTCGGTGTTCATAGGTTCGCCCCTAAGGTAGCTGTAGAGGGAGACATGGGTTGGGAGCCTTGTGTGGTGAGGCAAAGGGTTAAAGTGTGTAGATTGTGGAATCACTTGGTGAGCCTACCTGACTATAGACTTACCAGGAAAGTCTTTAACTGGGATAAAGCCAATGGACTAAAGATGTTCATGAGATCTCATATAAAGTAAACTCTCAAATTTTGTTTCAGAATAATTTACAATTTAAAATACTATTATAAAAGAAACATTATTTGATATTTATAAAAAGCAGTGGGAGTTAGAAGTGTTAAATAAACCTAAACTGAGAATTTATGTGCAGTTCAAGGTCTGCTTTTCCACAGAGCCCTATGTGAATTGTAATATGAAAAGGAGACAGAGATCCCTGTGTGCACAGCTCAGAGCAGGAGTGCTGCCTTTGGAGGTGGAGGTGGGTCGGTATAAAGGGGATCCTGAGGAAGACTGGCTTTGTGCTGTCTGTGATTTGAGTTTGGTTGAGGATGAATTTCATTTTATGTTTCACTGTCCTTTGTATAATGATTTGAGAAATGTTTTGTTTGAAAAGATTCAATGTAAGAATCCTGATTTATTTTGGTTATCTGAAGGGGATATGTTGGGCTGGTTGTTTAGTAATGACTGGTTTAGTGTGGCAACATTTGTGGAGAAAGCTTGGACTTTAAGGCAAAGAACGCTCTATCCCAAGATGTAATGATATTGTCTATAATGGTATAAGGTCCGCTTTTCATTTGAAATGTCAGTGTCTTATAAGCCCATGTGGGCTGGGCACAAATTCTGTGCATGACACTCAAAAAAATAAAATGAATGAATGAATGAGTCCAATTCATAGCATCACTTACAGTTGTATGAGCCATATTCATATTGTATTTCATGTAATTTTGTCCTGTGCCACTAGGGGGCTGTATGTGCTTTGTGGCTCAGCTGATCTCGGATCAGCCTGGGTAGGCCATTTAACTTAGAGGAAACCCAGACACAGGTGTTGCTGATTGGGAAGCAAACAGTTTTCGACTGTGCCTTTATGTCTTTGTGCCTTGCCTTTGTGGTGAACAATTCGGTTTGTTGTTTTTTGTTATATGTATTATGAGTTAAGATATTGCCGCTGTATGATATATGGAGGAAAATAAACTTGCTAGATAATACTTAACATCAATGAATTTTCCGTTTGTTTGGTGTGAGGTCGCACGGGCACACGTCTAAAATTAATCCGCTTAGCAACCAGTACTAGACTTTGTTTAGGACTTAGTCAGTACAACAGTTATAAGAGTTCCAATATCATTCAGTCACGGGACGTCACAAGTGTTGAATATGTCTGCACAGTCTTCAGAGCTTTACAGTTCTTTGAATATTTTATGGAGTCCAAATATTCATTTATTTCACTTTCAAATGAAGGAAAAAAAATCCTGAAAAAAGCTGTTGTCTTGGCTTTCCATGCCTTTTTGCACCTCCCTTTCTTCATGTGTTCAATACTTTTTCCCTGTGTCATTTCACATTATTACACATAACTTAATTTCTGAGCTTATTTGTTTTGGTTTCTTTGTATGTGTAGCAGGGTGAAGTGTATCTGTGTTGATTATTGGCCAGTGTCATGTGAAACCATTGAACCTATCAACAGTCTGGTGTCATGGTATAAAATGGGGAGGTTGTTTGTCACTTGGGATGCGTCGTCGACACCCGTACCGCCCCTTTACGGAGGCCGCCATTTATGAATGGAGAGTATGAAGTGCTGTCTCGGCTCTGTGCGGCCGTGCACAGTCTGCCCCGGGCTTTGAGGTTGGTAACCTACGTCTGTTTTGAGGATTTTCATCAATGGAATGTGTATTTACTATTTTGAGTCTGTGTAGTTCATTGACGAGCAACCGGCGGTATGTTGAGGCCAGCGAACACGCATAGTGCTGCGCTGAGAACGTTTCCGGTATGTATGAGAGCCATTCGCGTGGTTTGTCCCTTTTATTGTTTTATTAGTAATTTTTTCTGTTTCATGTTCGACAGATTTGAGTGACGAGAGCAAGGGTTTCACCTCTATATTGCGGGAAGAGATGCGCGTCTGTTGACGTAACGCACTGCTGTCTTGCCTGGGCTTAGTTTTGTCGTCTTTTCGTTGGAGCGAACTTGAACTTGCATAACAGCGAGCTGGGACGATTCCTCGCCGCAGTGTGCGAATTAACGTGGAAGCGCGGCTGTTTCCTCGCTGACTTGTTCTGCTCTTTGAGTGTGTGTGCGGCCGATCGTGGCATGTTTGTTTTATTTTGATGTGTCTTTTGGTTTGTTTCGAATTTTAATTTAGATTTCTTTATTTTTGTCTTGTGCTCATTTTTGCGTATTTTGTATGTAATTTATTTTTCTTTGTTTAAGTTTAATTAGTTTATGTTTTGTTTGTGTATTTTTATTTATTTAATGTTTGTGAACTGACGGTGTCCTTTCTTTTTTTCTCGTAAACAACGTGACGAAGAAAGTGTATTGAGGAGGGGTTTATAGCTGCTGTTTAACGGGGTTTACATTGAGTGCTGTGTTTGAGTGACCTGACTTCACCAGAGCGGGTGTGTGTGGATATTAAGTGTGTTGTGTGAATTGAGGGTCACAGCAGGCCATCTCCCTCCTAATTAAGCTTTCTTGTGTATTTGTATTTTTGTATTTATTTCTTTATTTTGAAGTTTTGTAAAGTGGTGTTTGTTTTCCTTTTCTTTTTGACATGTGAATATTGAGCCCTTGTTAATGTATTGATGGTTTTAAATTTTGTATTTGAATAAAGCTGCCTCATCATTGGTATTCCCTGGCCTATGTCTCTCTGCTTACCCATTTCTTTTGGTAACGAACCTGTGCGCTCCCTGATTTGGGGCTGATAGTTCCCGGTATATACCGGGTGGCGTAGTCGAACGTTATATAATAGTTTCATACAGTTCCCTCAGTACCTGACGCCACTGGCTACATATGTACTGATTCCTTGGGTTGTTATCAACATCTGGTGAAAATTTCATGTCAATAACACCTTTGGAAATATATTTACTGAGAAAAATGGTGACGTGTTCAATACTTATTTCCTCCGCTGTATATTGAACTACACGTAGCTAAAAGTCAAAATAACAATTATGCATGCAACCCCAGAGAACTGTGGACATGTACAAATGTATCTGAATGCATTTTTAGGAAATGTTCTGTGTTACATATTTTTACCGATTTATGCCGTCCTACCGCGACTATTTTTGGCCAGGGATGTTGCCATCGGACCGATGTTTGCTGGGCTTTTTCCAAGGCTCATCAAAATTGTGGCTTGACTTGATACACAGTCTGGTCTAATTCTGACAAAATCCAAATTTTAAACATCCTTTGCTCTAGCAATTGTATAGGCCTTATGCGTAGCCTACACTTCCTATTTGAGCCAGTGCAGTTGGATGATGAATGAGCAAAGTTATTTCAGAGCAAGATCGCCCCGAGTGTAAAGCCAAACGTGATTTGTGGCCGTTATCTAATTGGATTGAGTAAACGGTGGGTGGAGTCCACTTTGTGGATTTCTCTGCACGACGACGCTAGAAGTGTTTAAAAATCCACAAATGCGTGAGGGGATTCGCTAATGCACAAGAAGAGATTCACAGATACATGCAGCGATTTACAAATGCACAGAAACCGGTTCACAAATGCCAGGCAGAGTTGTGTTTGTAAAGTAATAAAACATTTGTAATTTTTTTATTTGCAAATCTCATTTAATTTATTTGTGAATTTGATATTTTTTTGTGAATTTCCTTACATTTATTTGTGGATCTTAATCAATTTATTTGTGAATTTGATATTTTTTTTGTGAATCTCTTTACATTTATTTGTGAATATTAATCTATATAATGCATATATCCTCCTCTGCCTATTCTGCCTATTTTGGGCTTCACTTGAAAAAGTTCCTTTCACCTTTAGTAACTGGAGTCACTTCAGTTCTAAAATAATAATAATGGAAGGCTTCTAGTAAAGCTGAATCTGCGTGGCCCTGATTGGCTGCGGGGGTGTCCCGTACGCGCGTGCGTTGGAGGCCGATGACGTCACCGCTCGCTCGCGCCGTCTCCTCCCTCATTGAGAGTTTTGTGTGAACACCATTAGCGTCGAGTCTTCTGAGGTGAGGAGAGAACATTGGTTTCTGAAGAGATAGCAAATAAATGTATATGGGATGTGTGGGAAGAAAATATTATGGGCAGTGATCATTATATAATTTTATGTAAGGTAGGGATAAGTGTATTGGAGCATAATGTGTTTTTAGCACCAAGATGGAGATTTAAAAAAGCAAATTGGGAAGTGTATGAGTATTTAAGCGAGGTAGAAATAACATCATTAGATCTAAACCTGATAGAGGATATAGAGGAGTGTAATGAGAAATTATGTAAAGTTTTGTTTGAGGTAACAGATAAAGTTATAGGTAAAAAGGGATCATGTAAAAAAAGGAAAGCAGTTCCGTGGTGGACAGAAGAATGCAGTACCGCAGTTAAAAATAGGAATAAAGCATTTAGGAAAATTAAACAAACTAATTTATTTGAAGATTTTATATATTATAAGAGAGCATTAGCTGAGGTGAGAAGAATAGTAAGAACAGCTAAAAAGAAGTACTGGAGAGATTGGTGTAATTCAATAGGAGGAGATGTTGACATTAGTGAAATGTGGGGATCAATTAGAAAAATGGGAGGAATATATAGAAATAACGTTATACCAGTTTTAAAAAATGATGTAGGAAAAATGGCTGTGGCAGATAAAGAAAAGGCTGAAATGCTGGCTAAAGTATTTGTTAAAGTCCATAGTGATGATAATGTAACAGAGGATATTAAAAAGAATAGAAATAAGAATAAGAGTCAGCATCCAGACGTGTTGATGAAAAGGAACCCTACTGGCGACACCTTAGATGCAGATTTTAGTATTTATGAATTAAAGTTGGCTTTAGGAGGAGTCAAACATACATCTCCTGGAAGAGATGATATTTGTTATGCAATGATACAACATTTATCAGATAGATCATTGAAAGTGGTTCTAAATTTATTCAATAAGATCTGGAATGCAGGAAAGCTTCCTTCTTCATGGAAGCATGGAATAATAATACCAATAGGTAAACCTGGAAAGGACAAATCCAATCCAATTAATTATAGGCCAATTGCATTAACTTCTAATTTATGTAAATTGATGGAAAAAATGATTGTACGTAGACTAAATTATATATTGGAAGTTAAAGGATTTATGTCACCATACCAAAGTGGATTCAGGGCAGGTCGGAATTCTATGGACGCTGTGTTAAGCCTAGAAGCAGATATCAGGAAAGCGCAGGCTAATAAAGAAGTAATGGTAGGGGTGTTATTCGACATAGAGAAAGCTTATGATATGCTTTGGAAAGAGGGACTATTAATACAAATTAAATGTATGGGAATTGGAGGAAAGATGTATAATTGGATTATGGATTTTCTTCTTGAAAGAACAATTCAAGTTAGGATAGGAGTAGAGAATTCAGAGATATACAAGATAGAGAACGGAACTCCTCAAGGAAGTGTATGCAGCCCAGTTTTATTTAATATTATGATAAATGATGTTTTTTGTAATTTAAAAGGTGATGTAGGAAGAGCATTATTTGCGGATGACGGGGCAATTTGGAAAAGAGGACGTAATATTGCATGTGTAACACAAAGTATTCAAAAAGCAGTAGATGAAGTGGAGGGGTGGGCAAATAATTGGAGCTTTAGATTATCTGTGGCTAAAACTCAGGTTATATGTTTTACTAAAAGGAAAAAAATACCAGAGGTTAAATTAAAGTTATATAAGCAGGAATTGGAGCAAGTGCCAGTAGTCAAATATCTCGGTGTATGGATGGATTCCAGGATGACTTTTGCTATACATGCTAAAAATCTGATTAAGAAATGTAAAAAAGGAGTAAATATATTAAGATGTTTAACAGGGGTTGAATGGGGAGCTTGTAGATTATCGTTGAAAAGAATATATAATACTTTAATTAGATCAAGTTTAGATTATGGAAGTATAATTTACGGTTTTGCAAACGAGACTACACTCAAAAAGATTGAAGCAATACAAAATCAAGCCCTAAGAATATGTTGTGGTGCAGTCAGAACATCTCCCATAGCAGCTCTACAGGTAGAAGTTGGGGTTGCTCCGGTAAAACTTCGAAGACTTAAAATAAGACTGAATTATTGGGTTAATATAAAAGGTCATAAAAAGAATCATCCAGTGAAGGGAGTACTAGAAGAATGCTGGGAACATGGGAATAAAAACATTAAAAGCTTGGGATGGAGTGTTCAAAGAGAAGTACAAGAAGCAGGTATTGAAGATTGTGATGTTAGCCCTACTGTGATATTATCCAGTATACCACCATGGATTTTTCCAATGCCAATAATTGACCTACAAATTCAAATGAAAATTAAGAATGAGAAAGACATCCTAAAGAATATTATAGCACAGCAGTATTTAGATCAGACTTACTCATCATGGGTGCAAATATTTACTGATGGGTCTAAGGATCCTATCTCTGGAAGAACAGCAGCTGCTGTATTTATTCCTAAGTTTCAAATTAGTATCAAGAAAAGAATAACTGATCATATCTCAGTATTTGCAGCAGAATTAGTTGCCATGATGGTTGCACTTCATTGGGTAGAGGATGTAAAACCGAGATTAGTAGCTATATGTTCTGATTCGTTTGCAGCAATCACAAGCCTCGTAAGTGGAAATAAAGTATCAAGGCAAGACATTATATATGAAATACTTGCAAGTTTGTTAAGAATAAGTAGTGTAAGCTTAATAGTGTTTGTGTGGGTTCCTGCTCATGTGGGATTGGAGGCCAATGAAGTGGTAGATAGACTAGCAAAGCAAGCAGTAAAACATAATGAGATAAATGTGCAAGTGACGTTAAGCAAAAATGACGTTAAAAGTAAAATAAAAGAATTCATAAACAATAAATGGCAAGAACTATGGAATAATGAGGTCAAGGGAAGACAGTTGTATAGTATTCAGAAGCAAGTAGGAAACGGAAGAAGTGTTTTTGGGAATAGGAAAGAGGATACGATTGTTTCTCGTATTAGAATAGGGCACACACGATTAAATCATTCCTTGTTTAAGATAGGAAAACATGATACGGGAAAATGTAATTATTGTGATCAGGCAGAAACAATAGAACATGTTTTAATAAAATGTTTAAAATATGGAAAAGAAAGGTTAGTACTTAAGAGGAAAGTAAGAAAATTGGGTGTGGTAGTATTCAGTATGGAAAGTCTATTGGGAAAGCAAGTAGAACAAGTAAAAATATATAGTGAGATAATGAAGTATCTTAAAGCAATAGGAGTAGGTTGGAGAATTTGAAGTATTGAAGTTTTTTTTTTTTTTTTTTTTTTTTTTTTTTTTTTTTAGTGCTTCACACTCCAGTCCAGTTGGTGGCGGTAATGCACCGGAAGTTGGTTTGCCAACCGCCATAAAACACCAAATGAAGAAGAAGAAGAAGAAGGTGAGGAGAGCAGTTCACGGTATTTCTCATATTTACTCAACCATCACACACTTTATACAGTTTGATTAAGCGACAGGCTCATTTCTGTATTGTTTTCATCGATCGCAGCGATACTTGTGCGTCTTTTCTGGCGTCTTCCTTCTGAAATAAACATTTAGTGCAGCAGCAGCGAGCATGAGGAGAATATGTTGAGTTCATTCAGACCTGAGCGATGTTGAGTTCGTTTGTGTGATTGTTTCGTCAAGTCAAACGTTAAAGTTTGAGATCTATGAAGGGAATGAATGGATTATATCGATCTCAAGTGTCATACTGGAACAGATCTGCTAAATGCTTTACTTTATTTTACTCGTATACAGCCTATAATGAGCCACGTGAGACATTAAATCAATAGCCTAGCTGCTACTTATTATGAATAGCGTTTTACTCTTCGTACAATAGTGCTCTGTGGTGCTCTTTATTTTCAAAAGTGTTATGGTAATTTTCAGTTTCTGCGCATATAAAATGTTATTATAATGATCTAACTTATAGTGATTAATGAATCATAACATTAAACTATATTTTAGATTAGATTAGATAAGATTTTAGATTAATTTGGACATATTATGCTGCTGTAGTTATTTATCTGTAGTAGGGTTGGGCGATATGGCTGAAAACTGTATCACAATATGAGTAGGCCTAGCCTAAGTGTTTCAGATCGATATTGATTATGACCTATTTAAAGGACCATGAGAGAAATATGTTACATTTAAACATTTTTTATTTTAAACTTAACCCTCCTCTGATTATAATCCCCTTAGTTATAAAGGCAGAAATGTCAACACAACCATGGAAAACACTCAAATAATTATAATAATGTAAACATAATAAGTCTAAAATCACAATGAACACTTAACAATTATCTTAACATTAAGGTGCAAAATTAATAAATGCGCAAGAAATGCTTAATAAAGAGTAATAAAATAGTGCAAAGTGTTAAATAAACATAGAGAAAACGACGACGGTCTTGCATAATTTGCAGACGACATTGGTCTGACTCAGGGCTGGACTGGAACAAAAAAATCGCCCCAGGCATTTTGGCCAAGACCGGCCCACTATATGATCATAAACACCACCCATCTTTGCACGCCCTTAAAGGAGAACTCCGGTCAATTTTAACATTGAGCTTATTTTTTTGTAAATTTGGAGTGCTGTCAATACAGAGAACAACGACAAAAATCGGTGTTGCCTACACCGTGTTATCCTCTTTTTAAAATTTGCACCCAGTTGACTTCAATGGGGCAAGTTTTAAACCTGCTTTTAGCCTCTTAACATCCTTGATGTGTCATTACAAGTGCACTGCTAATGTGAGTGATTCCTTCAGAGTGAACACGGGTGAATCTGACTGCAGTAGATGTGAAAGATATGAATAAAAATGATGTTATTTCAGCCAGCGCACATACCTGTATTTTCTTCCTGTTTTCGGTCGAAGCCCACAGTAATCAATTGTCGAGTTCACGCGCATGATCATAGGTAACTAAACCTATGCGTGTGAACTCGACAATCGATTACTATGGGCTTCGACCGAAAACAGGAAGAAAATACAGGTATGTGCGCTGGCTGAAATAACATCATTTTTATTCATTTCTTTCACATCTACTGCAGTCAGATTCACCCGTGTTCACTCTGAAGGAATCACTCACATTGGCTGTGCACTTGTAATGACACATCAAGGATGTTAAGAGGCTAAAAGCAGGTTTAAAACTTGCCCCATTTAAGTCAACAGGGTGCAAATTTTAAAAAGAGGATAACACGGTGTAGGCAACACCGATTTTTGTCGTTGTTCTCTGTATTGACAGTTGGGTGTAGGCAACACAAATTTTTGTCGTTGTTCTCTGTATTGACAGCACTCCAAATGTACAAAAAAATTAGCTCAATGTTAAAATTGACCGGAGTTCTCCTTTAATTATATGCATACCAAATCATATTCCTTAAAACCGCTAATGTCATGTAATGAGTGAGTATAAGAATGAGTGAGAGTTAACAGATGAAATAAGTAAAAATGTGACATAATTAATACAGTTGAACTATACTCCACAGCGGTGAATCCTAAAACAACTTTTAAGCTGCATTAGCATAGCAATACCAGTGTTTCTCACAGGATTTGTTAAATCTGTGGTGGGTGGACCTCGGTAGGGCTGAACGATATGGACAAAATTTCATATCTCGATTTTCATGCCAGATATCTCGATATCGATACAATACAATATGACTACGCAAGTACTAAAAAAACAATAGGCTACATGTATTCCCAGTTACGAGTTGGAAAAACACGGGTTACAGGTTGCCTGTAACGTGGCATAACAGATGATCGGTTCACGTGCCGCTTGAACTCTGTCAGCGATTTGTCAAGCACCAAAACCGTGTTTATTTTTTGAATTTCATAATTAAATCGACAGAATCTGAGAGCTGAGAAAGTAAGAAAAGTTACAAAAGTAACTAATTACCAGGGAAAGTAACTATTGCGTTACTTTAAAAAAAAGTGTTTAAATATAAGAAATTTCTTGGATACCCCCAATATGAAATGTTAAATGAATTAAATGGACACTAAATAGAACACTGTATTATTATAAAACATTGTACACTTATCTACACTAATTTAATGTTGCTGTGGGACAATGTAAGAGACACCTATAAACTTATATTAAAGGTGCCCTAGAATGGATTGTTTTATTATTTTATAATGTTTCCTGGGGTGCCCTTATAATGTTAATGTTTTTTTAGATCTAAAGTTGTTATAATTTAGAAATAAAAGGCATATTTCCTAGCCTGATTTCAACCCCTGATTTGAACACTCTGTTTGAAGGGGTGTGTCTGCTGAGAGACTTCAGTGTAAACGCCCTCTTCTGTGATTGGCTGCTGTGAGACTTCAGTGTAAATGCCCACTGCTGTAATTGGCTGACATGCTTTCATATGAAATATCTGGCATTACATGTAGATCTATCTGGAAAACTTTTACTATTACAGCTTTTATACGTTTTTACTATTACAGCTATCGGGATTAACGAATCGTGAGAAGTTTAAGTATTTAGATCTATTCCCATCACATAAAAGGTTGCAGTGATGACTAGGGATGTCAACGATTAATCGACGATCGATTAATTGTCGATAATACATTTAATCGATAGAACTTATCGATCATCGATTAAGCAGGTCTTCATGCGGGTTCGCGGCGTGCTGCTCAACCTGAACCGCGAAACATGTAAAGCGAGCGCGCCGGAGTTATGTTTGGGACCATTTTACACCTTCATCATCATGTAAGTTTGCGTGTGCATTCGCAGCCTTTTGTTTTGTTCAAATGTAAGTTGTAATACTGTTTATTTTGTGTATGCCTATCTATATCTGATTTATCTCATATTGGATGCATTTGGTTAAGAACTCTGTAGTAAAGCGTCAGCTTCAGCGCGCGCAGCTCAAACGGCAGTGCACGACTAATAATGACTAATTTGGGACTGTAATATTACATAACATTATAAAGAGAACAATATTGTAATAACACATTGTGAATTATTTGGGTTTAGTTGCCGTGTCGCGTTGCTTCAGGAAGAGCGCGTCCACAAAAGGAGTAGTTCTGAATGAATGGCACGTAACTTAGTTCAAGTTCACTTGTGCATGAATTTGCGTCATTTTGTGCAGATATAATTTGTAATATTGTTTATTTTAAATATATCTGATTAATCTCATATAGGATGCGTTTCTTTTAGATAAATAACGTGCTAGCAAAGTGCTCCAGTTTAACGGTTGCAGATTCATTCAGCGCGTGCAGTTGTTCCAGGAAGAGCGCGTCCACAACAGTCACACATTCTAGCGCATATGAGGCGGCGCTGGTGACGCGTTGTATTAGTAGTTATATTTGATTATTAAATAATTAATTTAATTATCAATCACATCGAAACATTTTACAAATCCTACTTTATTTAAAACCATTCTAATCGATTTGGTGAGGAACATTAGCATTTGCAGACCCTGTCATGCTGTTGGCCATATGCCACTGCAGTTGACGCATATCGCAGTATTAAGGCTAACGATTAATCGATTAATTGATCGTTAATTTAAACGACGATCGATCATGGGAATTTGTGAAAATTGACATCCCTAGTGATGACCATTGAGCAGATGACAGCCTGTCGATCGCGTGAATGAAGATCTTATCACTGCAACGCAGTTTCTGCGAGAAACGACGAGAAGTTGAGCGTTTAGTCACTGGCTTGATTTACTGATGCAAACAGTGTTGAACAACTTTGAGAGAAAGATTATCTTTCTGAACTTGAACAATTACGCATCAGATTTTCACATAACCCACTGGTTCTTCTCCAGAGGCTCGGATGAAGGAACTAAAAAAATACTTTTGTGTTCATTTGTACATCCAAACACTGAGTAACTGCCATGCTTCGTTCGCTCGTTTGCAAGCCATGATGTCTCTCGAGGAAAAAAAAAAATCGCGCTGGATCTAGATAACACAGTGTAAATTATCATTAATAAAATCACTACTTACCACTTGCGGGAATATAACGTTAGTTGAAATTGCCCCCTTCGTCAGTATGAGACGCAGAGAGAAGCCTGGCTGCTTGATATTGTTCCAGGTTAGAAAAACAGTCCGTGGTGAAATGGGCAGAGCAAACTAACAACTTCGAATTAAACTGTAGCGGTATCAGATAGATCAGGGATGGGCAACTTCGGTCCTGGAGGGCCACTGTCCTACAGAGTTTAGCTTCAACCCTAATCAAACACACCTGAACAAGCTAATCAAGGTCCTCAAGATTACTAGAAAATTACAGGCAGGTGATTTTTTTCAGGGTTGGAGCTAAACTCTGTAGGACAGTGGCCCTCCAGAACCGAAGTTGCCCATCCCTGAGATAGATAGATAGATAGATAGATAGATAGATAGATAGATAGATAGATAGATAGATAGATAGATAGATAGATAGATAGATAGATAGATAGATAGATAGATAGATCTGCCGTTTTCCCTATGATCCTTGCTTGTTTATTCACCTGCAGAACTTCCGATGATTTGACATTGAACATTGAACATGGCATTGAACATGGGCTGGCATATGCAAATTTTTGGAGGTGTACATATTAATGATCCCGACTGTTGTGTCACAGTCGGTGTTATGTGGAGATTCGCCTATTTTTCAGGGGTGTTTTTCAAAAAACGAGATTTAAATAAGAAGGAGAAAACAATGGTGTTTGAGACTCACTGTATGTCATGCCCATGTACTGAACACTTATTTAACTATGCCAAGATAAATTCAATTTCAAATTCTAAGACACCTTTATTAAAATATTATCATCGTTCCCTGCAGGTTATTTTGGAGTTTATGTTATATAAACTAATTTAAACATTGTAGGCTATATGATACCAATATGCTACAGAGATTATTCTAATGCTGAAATGTGTAATTCACATTCGGTCACATTTGCAGCTCAAGTGGCTGAGAGAGAGCCTACTCGGATGAAAACTGTTTCAGTGAGCTCAATTATAGTAATGCCGCATTTTTAGTAACAGTAACGGTAACAGCGTTGTAACGGAGGAAACAGTAATTAGTTTGATTACTCGTTATTGAAAAAAATAACGCCGTTAGTTACGCTGTTTATTTATAACGCCGTTATCCCCATCACTGGTTACGTGCCATTCAGAATGACTTATGTTGTGGACGTGCTATTTCTGGAGCAACGCGACACGGCAACTAAACCCAAATAATCCAAATAATAAATGTTTTATTACAATATTGTTCTCTTTATAATGTTATGTAATATGACAGTCCAATAGTCATTATTAGTCGTGCATTGCCGTACACTGTACGTGCAATACCGTACACTTCACTACATAAATTCTTAACCAAATGCATCCTGTATGAGATAAATCAGATATAAATAAGCCTACACAAAATAAACACAATATTACAACATTGCATTTGCACAGAACAAAAGGCTGCGAGTGCACACGCAAACTTATAGTCATGATGGTGTAAAATGTATTATTGATGTTTTATCCATGTCATAGTGTGAGAAATGACAGTATTGTCTTTCAATTGAGCAGTTTAATAGGCTTTTGTCATCTATCTGACTCAAATAATGTGTTTCTAACAGGTGCCTACCCCTAGTGCTCGAATCATCTCCACAATGTAGTTTAGTTCTGTTTGTTTTTCAACAGTATTTTGTTACAAAGAAAACGTCTCAGGTTACAACTGTAACCCTAGTTCCCTGAGAAGGGAACGAGACGCTGCGTCGATGATGATTTGGGAACGCCCCTACGTGATTGCGTCTGAAGCACGTATGTCAACTAGTCCATTGGAAAGAAGGAACGTCACGGGCGGGTAAAGGATAAAAGCACATCCTGTGCAACCGGTGCTAGCTTCGAGAGCCAAAGCAAAGTCGATCACAGGGATGCAGGAAGTATGTGCAGGGTGACGCAGCATCTCGTTACCTTCTCAGGGAACTAGGGTTACAGTGGTAACCTGAGACTTTCTCTTTCGAGGGAACTCGCACAGCATCAATGACGCTTTGGGAACAAGAATTCCCAATATGCCATGCTTAAAATTGCCTGTATGTAAAACTGTCGGCAAGATACGTCCAGGTCCAGGCTATAATATCTCACAAATGTGAGTGGCGAGGACCAACCCGCCGCATCACAAACCTCTTGAAGGGAAGAGATAGGTAGGGAGATAGGGAAGAGAGAGAGCCTCAACTATTCACTTGCTGATTGTCTGCTTAGAGGCTGGAAGACCCTTCTTGGGTGATCCAAAGCAGACAAACAACTGATCGGATTTTCTCCACTGGGCAGCCCTGTGGACACAAGTATCCAGTGCTCGCCCTGGACACGAGATTCAGTTTTTCCTGGTCTGAAGAAGTAAACAGAGGATGACAGAAAGCCTGCAGTACAATAGGCCTCGGAATATTGGTTGGCACCTTCGGGACGTATCTCTGCTTAGGGTATAAGAATGCCTTGACCATCCTGGGTGAAAACTCAAGGCAGGTGGGAGGAACCGAAAGGGAACCGACCCTATTTAGGGACGAAATAGCTAGAAGAAAGATGGTCTTGAAAGTCAGAATGAATCTAGGGGCTTGAATGGAGTCCCTGACAGGCCTTCCAAAACTATTGCCAGGTCCCAAGCCGGCACCCTAAGGCGAGTTGCTGGCCTCAGCCTCAAGGTGTCACAAAGCACTGCAGTACTACAAGGTAGTGCTCTATTCTTTGACAAATCCAATAACAACGACTAACATTTCACTTCAAAAAAATTTACATTGGAGACCTAGAAGCTGCGCTGATCGTAACTTACACAACACACAAATACTTGAGCATGCTACATAACACATAAAAGCAACAATTATTAATAATACTTACAGGTTGTGATTCGGAGGAAGAAGCTGATCCAAATAAACTTGGTACTGAACTTTCCTTCTGTAACAACCGGCTCGCGAATCCACACTTGAAAGCAGTTTGTAAAGCAATCGTCATTAAAATGACGCGAACACAGCACAAGGTTTGGGCTACAACGTTACTTGCGTGGTATAGTTGTAAATATAAACTCTAGCCACTGATTCTTCACATGCTCGTCCCTGGGCAGTGAAAAAAGGTCACTTTTGATTCGCACTTCAGAACACCGTTTTGTTGTCGACATGATGTTTTCAAGTTTTCCCTGGTGTCTGCGTGCGTGCGCAATGAGTGGGTGCGGCCAATTTGAAATTTTTTCGTCTTGACGTCACAACGAAAAGGAAAATGACTCATTGGAAAAACGATTCATTAAAATTGACTCAGAGTCGACTCCTACTTTTGAGAGACAATAACTTTTTTTACGGTGAACTTTCATATATAAAACTTTGCAGGATGTTTTTGTTCACTTAGATCTATGTTACACACTACATGAAAGGTCCTTTTCAAAATTCCATAATAGGTGCCCTTTAACGCGCTCCGGCTGCCCATCCGCACAAAAAAGTGCCTAGTGTCTCGAGAACGCACTGCCTGAAATAGGTTCGAAGGTGCAAACGATTACCCATTTTCTCTGCGCAAACCTCTCAAACGCAAATCCGGGAAAATGCAGAAGGCACGCATATGTGTATCACGTGTTCGGGCGATAGGTATGCCTGTTTGAATATGTGCACAGGCGTGTAGTCCTTCACAAAATCAACTCTCAACAAACTACTTTTTATGCCTTAAAGATTTATAATACAGAAATTGTCGTCGCGTCTGCGTAGCCACGCGAACCGGAATTATCCCGACAACGTTTTATCTGGTAAAGGGAAGGAGGCCTTCATAGGGGAGAAGACTAGTTGACAGTTCAGGACTACGTTGTTGTCGTGTCCAGGCGCTGGTCCTTAAAGAGGGGGGGGTGAAATGCTCATTTTCACTCAATCTCCTGTTAATCTTGAGTACCTATAGAGTAATATTGCATCCTTCATATCTCCAAAAAGTATTTTGTTTTATTAAATTTTTAACATAAAGATAGGCTGTACCGAGTCTTTCCGGAAAAAAACGAGCGGCTGGGGGCGGGCCGTGTGGGCGAAGCTTAGCTGTGCTAACGCACCAAGCTAGTGACAACACACAGAGACATTTGTTCAACAAACAGTTTTACTCACCGTCCGGTTCCAACGCACGACCGCAAACCTTTATCATTGTGACTGCTCGATCCGTAAGCATTAGACGATCTGCAAATCCGTAGATCTGGGCTTTGTTTATAAAACAATCATCGTCGAAATGCAGGGAACAAAAGTCTTACACAACTCCGTTTATGCTCAGGAAAACAAACTGCCACGGGTTACTTAACGCTGGGTTCTTTGGGAATCTGTGCAGGGTTGTCTTGCCCTGGCAACCAAAAACACACTTCTTTGGTGACATTGACTTCCCAAAAGCCGGGCAGGGCGCTTTGATGGGGAACTGCTTTCACTCTCTTGCTCTGTTTTACGAGTGCGCGCGCGGCCGCGATCTTACCGGAGAAGTGCCCTTAGGACCCATATGAAGGGAATTCCGCCCAAGGAAATTCCGCCCTATCTTACGTAAGACAGAGCCATACTCGAAAAAAACTTTCCGAAACTTGTGACAAACCGGAAGGAGTATTTTTGGAACAAAAATACTCCTTCAAACGTACAACTTAGTTTTTGAAACTTTGTCCATGTTTAGCATGGGAATCCAACTCTTTACCAGTGTAAAAAACTCAGTATGCATGAAATAGCATTTCACCCCCCCTTTAATCAGATCTGGATACGGCCTGGATACGACGGACTGCGGTAAACTTTGGGATAAACAGACTAATATTAGCGTAGATACCATTCTTCTTATGATGTAACGAGTACATCCGGATTTATGGGAAGTGTTCCCGGTCTCGGCTGACCTAATCTATGCAGCCTAACATTGAATTATAGAAGTCTATAATGTGTTATGTGTATGCTAGGTTAAAGAGATGTGTTTTTAGTCTAGCTTTGAACCGACAGAGTGTGTCTGCTTTCCGGACGATGTTAGGGAGATTGTTCCAAAGTTTTGGTGGTAAATAGGAAAAGGATCGATTTAGTCGATTTTGATATAGTATTTTCAACTGCCCGTAATTTTGAGATCGTAATAGACATGAAGGACTATAATGCGTTAAGAGCTCGCTCAAGTACTGCGGAGCTAAACCATTTAGTGCTTTGTAAGTAATCAGCAATATTTTAAAATGTTTGCGATGTTCAATAGGGAGCCAGTGCAGTTTTGACAGAACCGGGCTAATATGGTCATACTTCCTGGTTCTGGTAAGAACTCGAGCTGCTGCGTTTTGGACCAGCTGTAGTTTGTTTATTAAGCGTGCAGGGCAACCACCAAGTAGAGAATTACAATAATCTAGCCTTGATGTCTGGAACGCATGAACTAATTGCTCAGCATTTTCATTGAGAGCATATGGCGTAATTTAGATATTTTTTTTATCTTTTTAGACACGTGACATTATAAGAAAGATTGGTATCAAAGAGCACACCCAGGTTCCTCACCGACGACGAAGACTTAACAGAGCAGCCATCAAGCGTTAGACAGTATTCTAGGTTATTACGTGAGGACTTTTTTTGTCCAATAATTAGAATCTGTTTTTTGTTTTTTCAGAATTAAGTAGTAGGAAATTACTAGTCATCCAGTTTATTTATATCTGCTATGCATTCATTTTGTGAATTGGTAAGTTTCGTTAGGTTTTGAAGAAATATAGAGCTGAGTATCATCAGCATAACAGTGAAAACTAATGCCATGCTTCCTAATGATATCTCCTAATGGTAGCATACAGAGTGAACAGCAACGGTCCTAGTACTGAGCCTTGTGGTACGCCATACTGAACTTGTGATCGATGAGACATCTCTTCATTTACTGCTACAAAATGATAACGGTCAGATAAGTATGATTTAAACCATGCTAATGCGATTCCACTAATGCCAACAAAGTGTTTGAGTCTATTTAAAAGGATGTTGTGGTCGATAGTGTCAAATGCAGCACTAAGATCGAGTAACACTTAGGCTATAGAGAGATAGAACCATGATCAGATGATCAGAGCAAATCATTTGTGATTCTAATGAGAGCAGTCTCAGTAATGTTGTATCCTAATGACAAAGAGGAATTAACCCTCTGGAGTCTGAGGGGTTTTTGGGGTCCTTGAGATGTTCTGACATGCCCTGACATTTGTGCTTTTTTCAGTTGCTTATAAACATATTAATGGCAAAGGTGTAAATTCACTCTATTTAGCACAAACAGGGCTACCATAATATGTGAACAACTTGCATGTACATGTTTGTATTTTTGATAGAATAATGTTTATGCATGGTTTTTTAAAAAACAAAAAACTAAAGTTTCTGAAATAAGGCCATAAAACACATTCTAAATATATGTAAATAAGACTTTTGACTAATGGATGTCGTTGCCTAGAATTTTTTCTTCAAAAATATGTGAAAATCATCCTGCCTAATCATTCACATAACACAATACATTGATTTAAATCTTGTAAAACACTTTTTGTTTGGAAAGGCCATATGCGGGTGGGCGTGATTCACACCTGAGTCAATGGGGCCCGTATAATGAGGCTGCATACGTAATGAGCCTTTCATTCAGGTGTGTGACTGAGCCACAAGAATGCAAGGACAATATATAACTGGTTTGTTGTTTTTTCCACAAATTTTGCTTGCAAATTGTACAATATCCAAGGTAAACATTTATAGTAATTGTGCAGTTAATTGTTCTCATACTGTATTTTCAGATTTGGAATATATTCTCTTCCCAAATGTGTCACTAATAAAGCATAATAAAATTATTTAAAGATAAGGCTTATAATGACCTTTTAAGATTTTGTTTACATCTATCCTTATATATATATATATATAGCCTATATATATATATATATATATTTTTTAAGGTTATACAATTACAACAACATTTAAAATTGTAACAATATTTCCAGTGTAATCTTTCTTTGTATTCGCGATTCATATTAAAACAGTATTTTTGCCAGCTGTAGTAGCTCCACAACAGCACGCATCTTTGCGTTCATTCATTCATAGTAACGCGATTCATATTAAAACAGTATTTTTGCCAGCTGTAGTAGCTCCACAACAGCACGCATCTTTGCGTTCATTCATTCATAGTAACGCGATTCATATTAAAACAGTATTTTTGCCAGCTGTAGTAGCTCCACAACAGCACGCATCTTTGCGTTCATTCATTCCGATTAGAACAAAGCAAACAGAACTGACCTAATTCCTCAGCGGGATCCGTTTGCTCCTCGAAATGATACTTCCAGAACTTCTGAGGTAAATTTTTGCAGGATTATTATCAAGATAGTATTATTCCTCACAGCATCCTAAAGTACATAAGTCTGAAAGTGAACTCGCGGTGTGTGTTATCCAGCTGATGGGCGTTTTACAGGTTTGTTTGGATCGGCTCACATTTGCGTTTGAATAGCGCGTGCTCTCCGTGGGCGGAGCACATTAAAACTTAATTAGCTGAGATGAGAACGACTGACATCTCTCTCTTTGCATACATATTACATAAACTGTGAATATTTGTTTTTTATAAAAATTACTTTGTTTAAAAGAAGATAATTCAAGCTTCATGCCTGTATGTCTGAATGGCTGTTTGACTGAGTATTCACTGAGTTTTGGTTCATTTTCGGACGCGTTTCAGAATGGACTACACTGAGAGAGAGGAGGCAGAACTCGCTTCGTGTTTATTTTTCTTTATTTGGCAAAAAGCACAACACTTTGTTTTTATTGTGAGTATACACAAAAATAATACACATTTAACAGAATCGATTGATGTATGAAACTCCAATGGAAAATCAAAGTCAACCGAGTATTTTTGAGTTTCTTTTACACTGCTAAAAAAAAAGCGAGCTGGTATCGCCGGCGATACCGCCGACTTCAGGGGGTTAATGATATTAAAGTCCCCATGAAATCAAAATTGACCCTATTTACTTTGTTAGCGCATACTACTAGTCTTGTGGTGAACAATTAATCCGTGCAAGAAAATATTAAAAAAAAAATTTTTTTACCATGGTAATCTTTAATCAAAATCTGAAAATGCCCCTCCCCTCTGCATTGGAGGACCTTCTCTGATGACGTAGGTTTGAGGAATTGGTTTGGGCAACGCTTAACCACTCCCCTCAAACCGTTAGTCTGCTATGAGCAGAGATGGAGAGGAGGAGCGCTAGAGTAAAACCCTGCCCTCTGTTCAATATTCCGTTTCACTGGGAAATACGTCATAACACTGGAGAAAAGTCGTTTGCAACTTCCGGTTCACAGGGACTTTGGATCTATGACCTTTGGAAGCATATATTTCATTAGCTTAGTCGGTATTGGGGACCCAACAATAAACAGTGTTCACTAAGCTAGTCACATCCAAAGCTGTATCTAAAGCCCTTGCACTCTTACTATCCTCAATTAAAGTTTGGATGTGTGTGTAATGACTGAGTCAAGTCAGACACAAGTATTTGTTATAGTTTAACAAATGATAATGAACAAAAGAACTCACTCTGGGATCTGTGGCCCCATCCCCCAAAACAGGGCAAGAAGGTCTTTGTCACCATGACCACGATCAGATAAGTTGGTTTTATGACTCTAAGCAATGTGAACAGGGCCTCTGCTACAAAACCTACAGATATTAGAACGACTCTCCTGCATTCATTTATCGAAGAACTGATAAACATGAAATTAATATGCATTCCAGAACATTTTTTGAATGATTTACTGTCTTGTGTTGTGTCTTTAAATACTAGTATCTGTTGATACTATTATCCCTTTGATACTATGTATTTTATTATAGAACCAATAGTCAACGTAACCCCACACATATAGTTTGGTCTCTATAAATTGGTACTTTGAAGATCGAAATGATTGCTTTTAAAGGGCCTCTTCGCTAGCCCTTCTCTCTCTTCTCTGCTGGCCTCAACTGCTGTTGATACTGTGGGGGACCATCACTGAATGGGCAACGATCAACTCTTGGCCTTCTTGATACGTTCAGGATGCTGTGCTGTCCAGCGTGGCCTCAGCAGGCCCGGGCTGCAGGCTTCGACTCACAACATAAATTTAACATATAACAAATAATAATAAGTACAAATTTTAAAATAAACAATCTACTCCACTTGAATGCTAAACGCTTGTGTTATTTCTCACAGGGTAATTCACTTGAGCTTGTGTTTCTGGTGTCCCACTTTAACATGCGCATGAATGGAAGTCAGTGCAAGGAAAAGTCTAGTGTGAACAGCCATTAATAATTAACGGTTTTAGTCAAATAAATATCAATCTCAAAGTTGGTATCGAAACATGGCAGTATTGTATATTTTAATGTTAATATCATGTTAGATAATTGTGTCATTGATCAAATTAATAGTTATTGCTAAAGAAACATGGGATTTGTGCCTATAATGTTTTAAATATAATAATTGGAAGATAAATTTACCTCATTCATGGAAAGTTTCAAGGACATATAATCAATTATAAAAAGGCATCAAATTATCATATTATTTTATAACAGTTGTCTACTTTCTACTATAACATCAGGGCTAACTTTCATGTCCTTCACTGTATATTTCTCTATGAATTATTTTGATGTACTGAAAATTAAATGTAACATTTGTTTCTTTCCTGTCAGACCCGATGGAAGTGAAGGAGGAGAGTGAAGAACTGAGTGAAGTGAAGGAGGAGAGAGAAGAACTGAGTGAAGTGAAGGAGGAGAGTGAAGAACTGAGTGAAGTGGAGGAGGAGAGTGAAGAACTGAGTGAAGTGAAGGAGGAGAGTGAAGAACTGAGTGAAGTGAAGGAGGAGAGAGAAGAACTGAGTGAAGTGAAGGAGGAGAGTGAAGAACTGATGAAAGTGAAGGAGGAGAGAGAAGAACTGAGTGAAGTGAAGGAGGAGAGTGAAGAACTGAGAGAAGTGAAGGAGGAACATCATGTCAATCCTGAAGGAAAACCATTGAGTCGCTCAAAGGCTAAAAAAAATGTTTTAAAGAAAAGAGCCAAGAAATCTTTCACCTGCACTCAGTGTGGAAAGAGCTTCACAACCAAAGGAAGTCTTGAGCGTCACATGAGGATCCACACTGGAGAGAAGCCGTTCTCATGTGATCAATGTGGAAAGAGTTTCAGTCATTTATCATCCCTTAATGTTCACATGAGGATCCACACCGGAGAGAAGACGTTTTCATGTGATCAATGCGGCAAAACATTTCTTAGAGCATCAGACCTGAAGACACACCTGACAGTTCATACGAAAGAGAAGCCACATTCATGTTCTGTGTGTGGAAAAGGTTTTTCACTGCTGCAACATTTACATAGACATCAGAAAACTCACACTGGTGTGAGAGAGTACATGTGCTTTGAGTGTGAGAAGACTTTTACTACAGCGGACGGTTTAAAACGGCACCAGAGAATTCACACTGGAGAAAAACCTTACAAGTGTTCACACTGTGACAAGAGATTCAGTCTGTCAGGACATCTGAAAACACATGAGAGGATCCACACTGGAGAGAAGCCGTTCTCATGTGATCAGTGCGGGAAGAATTTCAGTCGATCATCAGCCCTTAATGTTCACATGATGGTCCACACCGGAGAGAAGCCGTTCTCATGTGATCAGTGCCGGAAGAGTTTCAGTCGATCATCAGCCCTTAATGTTCACATGATGGTCCATACTGGAGAGAAGCTGTTCTCATGTGATCAGTGTGCCAAAACATTTCTTAGGTCATCAGAGCTGAAGAGACACCTGACAGTTCATATGAAGGAGAAGCCGCATTCATGTTCTGTGTGTGGAAAGAGTTTTTCACGGCTGCCTAATTTACATAGACATGAGAAAACTCACACTGGTGTGAGAGAGTACATGTGCTTTGAGTGTGAGAAGACTTTCACTAAAGCGGACGGTTTAAAACTGCACCAGAGAATTCACACTGGAGAAAAACCTTACAAGTGTTCACACTGTGACAAGATTCAGTCTGTCAGCAGATCTGAAAAAACATGAAAGGATCCACACTGGAGAAAAAAATCGATCATCACATCTGAAAATGCATGAGAGGATCCACAGCAGTGGGAAGCTGCACACGTGTGATCAGTGTCGGAAGAGTTTTGATTTTAAAAGTGACATGAAGCTACACATGAAGATCCATGCAGTGGAGAAACCACTTAAACACAGTCTGAGATCACGGTAATTATGACCGCCGCTAGCGAAAGCGGTCATAAAGGGATTGTCAAAGGTTTTTTTTTTTTTTTTTCGTCATCTACTGAATTTTTCGTCAACGATACCAGGGACACCGAAACACCGGGGAACATGAAATTTGGTGAGCATGTAGCCCCACTAGACTTAAAAGAAGAGACTTCTTTTAAAAACATTAAAAATCTTACCGATCTAAAACTTTTGACCAGTAGTGTATAACACAATAAAAATAAATAAACAAACAGTTTATCACCCATATACATATGCATATATTTTTGTTGGCTTTATACAAGAATTGAGCAGTATAAAAATATGCTTAGAGGGTATGTAGTGAACTTTTATAATTATTGCCACAAATTTCTATGCAATGAGTATATTATATTCCAAGACATTTAACTTTATTAATTATACAAATACTATTAGATACTTTACCTTGTATGTATCTGATGTGTGGTTTCCAGCTTAAAGGGATACTCCACTTTAAAATGAAAATTCTGTCATCATATATTCACCCTCATGTTGTTTCAAACCTGTAAGAATTTCTTTCTTCTGCTGAACACAAAGGAAGATATTTAGAAGAATGTCAGTAACCAGACAGTTTCTGGTCTCATTGACTTCCATATTATATTTTTTCCTACTATGGAAGTCAATGGGACCCAGAAACTCTCTGGTTACTGACATTCTTCTAAATATCTTCCTTTCTTTTCAGCAGAAGAAATAGTATATGAGTATATGATGACAGAATTTTCACTTTAAAGTGGAGTATCCCTATAATTTACTATCAATAGTAATTCCCAAGAATTTAACTTCTGACACTATTTCTAATGCAACACCATCAATACTTAATAATATTTCTGCGTTTTCTTTATAATTACCAAACATCATTCCCTTCGTTTTATTTCAATTCAAAGATAATTTATTAATATCCATCCATATTTTTAGTTTTACTAATTCTTTATTTACTGTCTTTATAAGTATATTATAGTTATCAGTATGAGGGTGCAAATGTTCAGTCTCATACAACATATTGTGAACACTTGAAGGCTTTGAAGGTAACCATGAACATTGTATTGTAAATAAACAACAAACTTTTTTTCAAAACAAAACGTTGATTTATTAATGTGCAATGAGTAATAAAAGTGCCAAGGGCAAAGGTTTAAGTACAATAAAAAAAATATATATAAGAGTAATGGGCACAAGAAATATAAATATAAAACACAATATAAGTTAACTGTAATATAAAACATTATCTAAGAAAATCAACTATTTACAAATATTTATAAAAGTGCACTGAATCAAGGCAAGGCAAGGCAAGTTTATTTATATAGCACATTTCATACACAATGGTAATTCAAAGTGCTTTACATACTATTAAAATAATCAGAAGAAATAAGAATATACAAAACAGTTTAAAATAAAGAAACAAGAAAGAACTAAAAATAATTAAAACAGTTTAGAATAAAGAACAGTTTAAAATAAAGAAACGAGAAAGAACTAAAAATAATTAAAACAGTTTAGAATAAAGACTAAAATAAGACACAGTATAAACAGTCGGACAAACAGTGACACAGTGCTCATTCAGTAAATGCAAAGCTAAACAGATGTGTTTTGAGTCTGGATTTGAATGTGACTAATGTAGGAGCACATCTGATCTCCTCTGGAAGCTGGTTCCAGCTGCGGCTGGCATAATAGCTAAAAGCAGACTCTCCTTGCTTAGAGTGAACTCTTGGTACTTCTAGCTGATGTGATCCTAATGATCTGAGTAATCTGTTGGGTTTGTATTCCGTGAGCATATCTGCAATGTATTGAGGTCCTAGGCCATTGAATGATTTATATACTAGTAATAATACTTTAAAATCAATCCTATAAGTAACTGGCAGCCAGTGTAATGACCTGAGTACTGGTGTGATATGATCATATTTTCTGGTTCTGCTAAGAATCCTGGCTGCAGCGTTCTGTATGAGCTGCAAATGTCTTATGGTCTTTTTGGGAAGGCCAGTGAGGAGTCCGTTACAGTAATCCACCCTGCTGGTGATGAAAGCATGCACTAGTTTTTCTAAGTCTTGACTGGAAACAAAGCATCTAATTCTTGCAATATTTTTCAGATGATAGTATGCTGATTTAGTTATTGCTTTGACATGACTATTGAAACTAAGGTCTGACTCTAAAGACACACCAAGATTCTTGACCTGATTTTTTGTTGTTTGACCTTTAGAGTGAAGGTATGCGTTCACCTTGAGAACTTCATCTTTGTTTCCAAACACAATGATTTCAGTTTTGTCTTTGTTTAACTGTAGAAAGTTTTGGCACATCCAGCTGTTGACTTCATCAATGCATTGAAGCAGATGGGGCTGTAATCGTTAGGTGATAGGGCTAAATAGATCTGTGTGTCGTCTGCATAGCTGTGGTAAGAGATTTGGTTCTTTCTCATTATTTGGCTCATTGGGAGCATGTACAGGTTGAACAGGAGTGGCGCAAGAATTGAGCCTTGAGGGACTCCGCATGTCATGGGCGTCCACTCAGACTTATGGTCACCTATACTCACATAATAACCTCTCCCATCTAAGTATGACCTGAACCATTTTAGAACTGTCCCAGAAAACCCCACCCAGTTTTCCAGCCTGTCTAGAAGTATTTTGTGATCGACAGTGTCAAATGCAGCACTGAGGTCGAGTAGAACCAGCACTGATAATTTGCCTGAATCCGTATTTAAGCGAATATCGTTTATTATCTTAATGAGCGCTGTCTCTGTGCTGTGATGTGATCGGAAGCCAGATTGAAAATTATCAAAGTATCCATTTGAGTTTAAGAATTTGTTCAGCTGGTTGAAGACAACTTTTTCAATGATTTTGCCTGTGAAAGGAAGATTTGAGATCGGTCTATAGTTGCTTAATATAGTCTTATCCAGATTGCTCTTTTTCAGGAGGGGTTTGACAACAGCAGTTTTAAGGGAGTTTGGAAAACTTCCATAGAAAAGTGAGGCATTTACCACTTCTAGGAGATCTGCTTCTAAACAGTCTAACACACTTTTAAAAAAAGATGTGGGAAGTGTGTCAAGGGCGCAGGTTGATGTTTTAAGGTGCTGTATGGTTTCTTTCAGAATTTTGCCATCAATTTCTTCAAAATCAGACATAGTAACTACTTTCTCAGGTTGTAGTCTGATCTGACTGACCCCAGCACAACTCAAGGATGTGCTGATCACCTTTCTGATATTATTGATTTTCTCAGAGAAAAAGGTAGCAAACTCACTACACTTGCTGTCGGAGAGCATTTCACTGGGAATCTGGCTTGGGGGATTTGTTAGTCTGTCGACAGTAGCGAAGAGATTTCGAGTATTATTTATGTTTCTGTTTATGATATTGGAGAAGAAAGTCTGTCTAGCTTTGCCTAGTTCCATATTGAAAGCACGAATGGTGTCTCTATAGATGTTATAGTGGATTACAAGTTTTGTCTTTCGCCACATGCGCTCTGATTTTCTGCATTGTCTTTTCATAATTTGCACTGCTGTTGAGTTTCTCCAAGGTGCTTTTTGTTTACCATTCTTCCTGACTTTCACAGGAGCAATATCATCAATTACATTTTTAACCTTCGAGTTAAAAGAATCAAGGAGAGAATCAACCGAGTCAGCAGATATGCTCGGTCTTAGGGATATGGCCTTCATAAATAGTACACTAGTGTTCTCATTTAGGCATCTCTTCTTGACAGACACAGATCTAACTTCAATGGCAGGAGAGATCAATAAATCAAAGAAAATACAGTAATGATCAGAGAGTGCGACATCCTTAATATCATTCAATGAAATGTTTAGACCCTTACTGATAAGTAAATCTAGAGTGTGTCCACGATTGTGTGTGGGCCCATGTACATGTTGAATCAGATCAAAAGTTTTTAAAACAGTAATGATTTCTTTTGCCATATTATTTTCTGCATTATCTATGTGAATGTTAAAATCTCCAGCAATAGTGAAACTGTCAAACTCTGAGGAAATTATTGATAACAGTTCTGTAAAGTCTTCAGCAAAGGCTGAAGAGTATTTTGGAGGCCTGTAAATAGTGATAAGTAAAATCCGTGGAGCACCTTTTAACACAATACCCAGATATTCGAAAGACGGGTAATTACCAAATGATATTTGCTTACATTGATAGACATCTTTAAAAAGAGCAGCTACACCCCCACCTCTCCTTCCAGCTCTGGAGACACTCATAAAGGTAAAGTTCGGAGGAGATGTTTCATTGAGGATTGTTGCACTGCAGCTGTCTTCTAGCCAAGTTTCATTTAGAAATATAAAGTCCAGGTTGTATGTGCTTATAAAGTCATTGACTAGAAGTGATTTATTTTTAAGTGAGCGGATGTTTAAAAGTGCTAACTTAACAGTCTTGCTTTTTGTGTCCACAATCTTAGTTTGTCGTGTGATAGGCACCAGATTAGATGGGTTTGCTGTACGGCTTTTAAAGGCCTTAGACTTTCTAACATGTGAATGAACAGATGATACAGGAACACTGGGTTCCCGCTTGTTCTGTAAACATTTGAGAAAGTTACTGTTATCACAGCGGGGACCCGGCACAAATCACTTGGAGCTGGTATCGGTTGATTTTGTAACACCTCGAGCAGACGGTGGAAGTTGTGGGCCCTGGCGTTGTGGAAGGGGCCTTAATGCTCGAGGAGGAGGAAGAGGGGGAGGGGGGAGAGGGCGAGCTGCGCCCATAGACTTTGGTGGTAGTGATGTTTTTCTGGTTGATATCTGGGGGCTTCCAGCGAATTGGGTTCCAGCATACACTAGTTTTTCCATTTTCTCTGAGAAACACATCAATGGGGATGTAGGAGATAGTGATAGCGGTGAGAGTGGCTGTGGTGTTAATGGAGGCTGTAATATGCTGTCTTGGCTTCCCTGGTCATTCTTGGGTGCTGAATCTGTTGTTATTCGAGGCTGTAATATGCTGTCCTTGGGAGCTGAATCTTGTGACATTTCTAATATGTCACAGTCTGACTCTGGTGAGCTCAGTGGGCAGGGCTCAGCTGAAGTTGTGTCCGTGAGCAGAAGTTGTTTTGGCTGCATGGTGTTATCATTGTCTTTGTGAGATGTGTCAGCATGTCCATTCAAGTCCTGAAGTGAAGTCCTGTGGTCATTCAAACTGTGTCCAGGTGAGTGTGTGCCATTCTGGTTGATTGGATTGGCAGAAGGATGATGAAGGGAGAAAATGATATTGTCCTTTAGCACTCTTGAACCCAGTTTGTTTGGAAGATGGCCATTTTGTTGAAACAGTGGCCTCTGATTCCAGAAAAGATTAAAGTTGTCTATGAAGTTCACTCCTTTTATATTACAGGTTTTTTGCAGCCATGAATTAAGCCCAAGCAACCGTGAGAACCTGTTACTTCCTCTTGCTGGGAGTGGTCCACTGATGAATGTTTGTACTTTCAGTCTTTTGAGTGTTTCAAAAAGTTCATTGAAATCCTTCTTAAGCTGTTCTGACTGCTCTTTATGGATATCATTCTTCCCCACATGAATGATGAGTCGATTTGCAGTCTTATGTTTCATCAAAATGTTTTGAATTTCTCTGTTTACGTCAGAGGTTGTTGCTTGTGGAAGGCAGCATGTAGTTGTATCTTTCGAGCTGATATGTCTGATCGTAGAGTCCCCAACTATCAATGTTTTGACCTCGGCTGCGCTCTGAGCTGAGTGCCGCTGTCTGCTTGACCTTGAGCGCCTGTTAGTATCAGTGTGAGATCCTGGCTGTCTGTGTTCATCCACATTTAACAAATTTGAGCATTCCTCATTCAATAATACTTCAAATCTGTTCTTAAGATGAATAGGTTGTGGAAGACGACCAGTGTTTGTAATCCTTGTAGCTGTGTATGGTGTAGATGAAACTATTTTTGCCTGAGAGAGTCTAATGTCTCTATTTTTGGGTATTGCCCCCTCTTTGTACCAACGGTTTGTAGGTCGATCGGCTTGTTTCTCTGCACTAGGTATGTTCTGTTGAGGAGCATTAAATTCATTACACTCACCGGCTGTGCGCTGTATTTGTCCATGATGAAACTCTGTTGTCGGTTCCGTCTGGTTTGATCCTACCATTAGCTTTGTTTCAAGAACTGTAATCCTTTGTAAAAGTTTTTGGCAGTTAGTACAGCAAGTAGAATCAAAAGGATGCATTTTCTCTTATCCTTGTGAATGTTTTCTCTTCCGCCGGAATGTAAGCAGTTCAGTTTTCTCTTCCTCGGAATGTAAGCTTCAGTGAATTCTGAAGGAATGAAAATAATTCTGCTTTTTTATAGTAATCCAAGTGTTCTGAGCACTGTGCTGATTCACTGAAGTTAAAATTAGGTGATAAAATGTAATAATAACGAAAGCGATAGAGCAAAGTGCGGAGCAGTAGGCAAAAGCGTCCGAACAGTAGCAAAGCAGGAAGCAGCTCAAGTGAATCAAGTGAAGTTAGTATGCACTTACAGATACTTCCTCCAAAGGACAGTCATCTGAGAAGGTTTCTTCACTGTCCTGTGCATTGGAAACAAATGGGCATTACAAAGTGTTGCACTTTCTTCCCTTTTGATGTAAAAAGTTAGAAAAAAAGTCCACTTACTGCACATGCTTTACTACTACTTGCTTGCATGGAAACAGGTAAAAGTGTTGGCGTATTGTGTAAATCTGCACAAAAGAGGAAAACGTCTCAGGTTACGACTGTAACCCTAGTTCCCTAAGAAGGGAACGAGACTGCATCGAGGATGCTTTGGGAACGCCCCTGCGTGATTGCGTCTGAAGCACGTATGTCAACTTAGTCCAATGGCGAGAGTGAGCGTCACGGCGGGTGACATCACGACCAGGAAAGGATAAAAGCACATCCAGTCTCAGTGGCGTCATGCCCATTCAAAGTGAGGGGGCACGGGCCCCCTCAGATTTTTCCTACCTGCTAATTTTTTTGTCAGAACTTTATTACTATTATGCTCCATAATATACCAGAGCCTATAACGACTCAAATGTATTCTTCTGGATGTGTAATAAATCGGTCAGCATCAGCCTTTTCCTAATATGGTGTCTGTGTATCAATACGCTACGCGCATAGCGCTCTATAATCTTTGCTGTGTATGTTCAAGCAACTCACTCGTCTCGCACGTTGAGCTGGCAATGTTTTACAGATGGTCTTGAAGTGGTAAGTGGGCAAAGCAACAAATCAGCATTGAATTAGTTATCGGATGATATTAAAAGGTAGTGGGATTATTTGTGGTTGACCTGGAAATTTTAACTTGATCAAAAAGTTATGGATTTGATATTAGCTGCGAATTCAGAGCATTAACTTAAGTTGTGTCAGTGTAACGTTATCGATAGCTAGCCTAGTCTAACCGTAAACTATTTGGCTAACGTTACTGCCATACAAAACCATAGTAACGTTATCTGATCGGTTTTGAAACATCTGTTCTGTTTTGTCTTGTGTCAAAGTCTCCAGCTGGTTCAATTGTTTTCAGTTTCATAAAAACGAGGGTGTTAAATTTGTTGTAGGCTAACTGCAAAATCCAACCTAACGTTATCAAGGCATCGACGTTTCTCCCATAGACTGTTATTCACGGTTCTTCACGGATCAGGCAGCTAATTCAAATGCAGTGAAAAAAGATAGGCTACCCGTTCGAAAGCTACAGCATAGTTGTATACAGATTAATATTAATATACATTAATATACATTAATATACATATTAATATTAAAATAACTTAATTTCAGAGCACCACAAAGTCAGACCTCAGCACCTTTATGTACCTTTAATGTAAGATTGTTCTTAGGTCACATACCAATTTAAAATCATAACCTAAAAACTGCAATGGTACTGTTTTTAAAATCATGTGTAGTAGGCCTAAGTGTACAGTAAGTGTGTGTGTAAACATGCTTTAATGAAGTAGACTTCAAAAGCTTTTGAATTTGAGCTTACAGTTCTTTCATCAACCTGTCTTTTGCATAAACTTACAAAATAGATACTTTAACTTAGTCCTCAGATAGAGGAGGGTTGCTGCTAGCTCCGTTAAGGTATTTATGTCCCTCCCAAACTGCATTGAAATGGTATGTTTAGCAGCCAGAATTTAAAAATTTTCAGGGGGAGAAACCCTCTGACCCCTCCTAACATGATCCATATCACCCGTCAGAAAACAATTGCAACGTCTCAGATTGTGCCCCCCCAGAATTTTGGCTTGCATGACGCCCCTGTCCAGTCTGACTGGCATTAGCTTTGAATTAGCCGAAGCAAGTCAATCACAAGGATGTATGGCAGGGCGACGCAGCGTCTCGTTCTCTTCTCAGGGAACTAGGGTTACAGTCATAACCTGAGACGTTCCCTTTCGAGGCATTAAGTTTCCTTGTGTAGGAAGTCCAGGAGGGAGGTGGACAGTGGAGGGATGGAGGGCCAGGTCCATGGAGGGGAATAGGAAACGGGATGGAAGTCTTAACAGGTGGCCCGGGTGGAGCAGGTCGTGCAGACGGCCAGGGTGGAGCAGGTCGTCTATCAGGCGGCCAGGGCGAATCAGACGGTCCATCGGGCGGCCAGGGCGAATCAGACGGTCCATCGGGCGGCCAGGTTGGAACAGACAGTCCATCGGGCGGCCAAGACGGAGACAACTCTTCTGGCGGCCAGTGCGGAGCAGACAATCCATCGGGCAGCCAGGGCGGAGACGAACCTTCAGGCGGCCAGGGTGGAGACGACCCTTCAGGCGGCCAGGGCGGAGGCGATCCTTCAGGCGGCCATGGTGGAGACGACCAGGGTGGAGACAATCCTTCAGGCGGCCATGGTGGAGATGTCCATTAGGGCAGCCATGGCACAGGAACAGACAGCGGCGCAGGAACAGACACCGGCTCAAGAACAGGAACAGACATCGGCGAACAGAAACAGACACAGAGTCCCACAGCCAGGGACCAAAACAACTGAGCAAAGCCACTTACACTGGACCCCTGCTGGCGCAGGGCAGACAATGATTGACGTCGTTCTCTCAGCTCTTTCTTAGTTGCTGGAGGAATTGCTGCCGAATTCCCATGCTGCTGGATCTGAGTTGATCGAGTTCTTTCTCTGGATCGTCAGACGTGACGTGAACAGTTTCTGGATCGGCAGACTTGACCTGAACAGTCTCTGGATCGGCAGACTTGACCTGAACAGTCTCTGGACCGGCAGACGTGACATGAACAGTCTCTGGATCGGCAGACGTGACCTGAACAGTCTCTGGATCGGCAGACTTGACCTGAACAGTCTCTGGATCGGCAGACTTGACCTGAACAGTCTCTGGATCGGCAGACTTGACCTGAACAGTCTCTGGACCGGCAGACGTGACATGAACAGTCTCTGGATCGGCAGACGTGACCTGAACAGTCTCTGGATCGGCAGACGTGACCTGAACAGTCTCTGGATCGGCAGACTTGACCTGAACAGTCTCTGGACCGGCAGACGTGACCTGAACAGTCTCTGGACCGGCAGACGTGACATGAACAGTCTCTGGATCGGCAGACTTGACCTGAACAGTCTCTGGATCGGCAGACGTGACATGAACAGTCTCTGGATCGGCAGACGTGACCTGAACAGTCTCTGGATCGGCAGATGCGACATGAACAGTCTCTAGATCAGGGGTGGGCAAACTTTTTGGCTCAAGGGCCACACTGGGCTTTAAAATTTGACAGAGGGCCGGCCCAGTAGCAGATTATGAAACACGATCTCATGAAAGTGCGTATCTATACCACAAATTTTATTTCTCGTGCCATTTATACACAAAAAATGTTTTTTTTTGCATGCATATGCTACGCACTGTAAACCCCTTGGTTAGGATTAGGGGTGTGGAGTGCGTGCCTATTACACACCATAAAGTGCGTATCATATGCATGCCAAAACTGCGTATCATAAGCACTACAAATACAATTCGTGGTATTCGCTCTTTCATGAGATCGGGCTGAGCAAACATGTTGTGGCAACGTCTGCGCGAAATTCAACAACTGAGAGACGACATTATGACAATAAATTTGTTTATGCTAGATATCCCCCATTTAGCATGTTATGTTTTGAGGTTAATTTTTAATTAGTCAGATGTTAGATAATTATAGCCTATTCTTTTTAAATATTGTTTATCCTTATTATTATTTAATGGGCCTAACAGTAAATTAGAAACAAAACACCTGCAAGTGTACACTTAAAAGAGTAAAAATGACAGAAGGTTACGTTAATTCAACTTTATTAAAACTGCATATGGCAATCAATTTGCACTTCCAAAAGTCATACATTTGTGGGAAAAAAAACGAAATAAATGAATATACAAATTTATTTTAAGAATAATAATAATAAAAAAAAAAGCAAATCAGAACATTTAATGAACAAAACCGGGTTCTGTATATGGCAGACAGGGAAGCGTAGTCGAAAGCCGGGCGATAAAGGTCGGTAAACGGAATCAGTCAGGATACATCCACAAATCCAGAGGAGCAAAGAAACTAAATAGCAGACAAATCAAAGGAAAAACTAAACAGGTGTGCAAGCGGTTACCAAACATTTTTTTCTCTGTGAGTTTCCAAAAAAGGAAAAAACATTAATGTGCAACAAGTCTATGCGCTTAAGTCGCTGTCTGTTTGGTTTCCATGGTGACGCGTCATTGCTTGTCATCGCAGCCACAACAGCGCTGAATGAATGATAATCTGCTTTTATGTCATTTTTCCTTTTTTATATTTGTTAGCTATGGCATGAAATATCTGATATTCCGATTGTCAAATATATGCAACGCAATATATATATATATATATATATATATATATATATATATATATATATATATATATATATATATATATATATATAACGCAAAGTATTGCAAGAAAAAGGCAAAATGGATGCGATCTTAAGACAATTTTTTAAATACTCGACGGGCCGGATTAAACAGCCTAACTGCTGTAGATCGACAGATGTGACGTGAACGGTCTCTGGATTGGCAGACATGACCTGAACAGTCTCTGGATCGGCAAACGTGACGACCTCCATGTCTTGAGGAACGGTGGATGCCTGCTTCCTCCTCCTCCGGGCTAAACCCTGGCTCAAACTTGGAACCGCTGGACAGCTCTGGTTCGGGGCTGAGAAGAGGCGAAAGCGGAGAGTGGTGTCGAGGTTCATATCTACCACTTCCTCCCCTACGGCCTCCACGGGTCCCAGAAAACCTGGCCAGACGGGTTCCCTCAAAACATTGTCTATGGACTGGGGTGTTAATTGACCAGTCGTCTGCTGTGCTGACGAAAGAGGGTTCAGGGGAGCTGACCGCCATGGTCTCCTCAGTCTTACGCGCACACATGGCAAAATACTCAAACAAGGAAATATGAGACCCTGAATTTCCTCCAGGTGTAAAAACCTCACTCCGCAGTATCCGGAGTATAGGTCAGTTCGTTCTGCAATTCTGCCGTGCTTGCTGGATCTAAAGATGGTCTGTTCGTTCTGTCACAATGAGAGTCGAAGATCCAATTGCAAGCAAGCAGTTTATTGACAAACAGCTTGAACTGATGGAAACGCTCAAAAACACCACGATTAGCAGGCGAGTGACCTGGAAGCAGTTATACAGGAGAGGATGAGTGATATTAATAGTCCTTGAGCGGATGTCAAACGGTAAATGGAAGAAGAGGACTCCAACGAAGTCTGGAAACACAGACGAGATCGATCCTATTCCATTATTCCTAGCTGCGGAAATAATTCCATCAGGCAACTCAGACACCGGAACTGGGAAGAGAGCATACACAAGAGTAACGAACCAACAACATGCAATAATCACTCCCGCTAGATATAGGCAGCTAACAAACAGAATTAACTAGCTGCAGCTGCGGACTGATTAAGTGATCAGCTGGTTTCTAAGCAACAAACAAGCAAACCACCCACAGATCCCACACCCACAACACATCAATAGACACACAAAACCAAACACTGTGACAGGAAGACTCTTCCTATAGCAAAAACCTCAGGCTAAATGTGCCTCGTTGAACATTCATAGGGAGGACATACAGTGCCCTCCACAATTAATGGCACCCCTGGTAAATATGATCAAAACTGGCTGTAAAAAATAAATCTGCATCGTTTATCCTTTTGATCTTTCATTCAAAAAAATTGCAAAATTCTAACCTTTCATTTAAGTAAAATAATTGAATGTGGGGGGGAAATCACATTATGAAATAAATGTTTTTCTCCAAAACACGTTGGCCACAATTATTGGCACCCTTTTATTAAATACTTTTTGCAATCTCCTTTTGACAATATACCAGCTCTGAGTCTTCTCCTATAATGCCTGATGAGTTTGGAGAACACCTGACAAGAGATCAGAGACCATTCCTCCATACAGAATCTCTCCAGATCCTTCAGATTCCCAGATCCATGTTTGTGCTTCTTCTCTTCAGTTCAGCCCACTCATCAGGTCAGGGGACTGGGACGGTCATGGCAGAAGCTTCATTTTGTGCTCCGCAACAAATTTTTGTGTTGATTTTGATGTTTGTTTTGGATCGTTGTCCTGATTGAAGATCCAACCACGGCCCATTATAAGATTTCTAGCAGAAGGCGTCAGGTTTTGATTTTTTTATCTGTTGATATTTGATAGAATCCACGATGCCATGTATCTGAACAAGAAGTCCAGGACCTCCAGCAGAAAAATATGCCCACAACATTAAAGATCCAACAGTATATTAAATTGTACACATGGGGTACTTTTTATCCTTGTGTTCACCAAACCCATCTAGTGTGTTTGCTGCCAAAAAGCAATTTTTTTAGTCTCATCTGACCACAGAACCCTGTGCCGTTTGAAATTCCAGTCATGTCTGACAGTTAAATTTGCTGGAGTTTGTGTAAGGAGGAGCGAGGAGGATTTTTTTTGAAACCCTCCCAAACAACATGTGGGGATGTAGGTTTTTTTTGTTGTTGTTTTTTTGGCTTTCTGACCCCAATTAAGACTCAACTAATCTCTGCAGTTCTCCATCTGTGATCCTTGAAGAGTCTTTGGCCACTCAAACTTTCATCCTCGCCGTGCATTAAGACAATATAGACACATGTCCTCTTCCTGGCAGATTCGTAACATCTTTAGTTGATTGGAACTTCTTAATTATTGCCCTGATGGTCAAAATGGGGATTTTCAATTCTTTAGCTATTGTCTTACAGCCACTTTCTATTTTGTGATGGTCAACAATCTTTTGCTACGCATCAGAACTATATTCTGTGGTTTTACTCATTGTGATGGATGATTAAGGGGATTTGGCCTTTGTGTTTCCTCATATTTAAACTCCTGTGAAACACGAAGTCATAGCTGGACAGTTTCATGTTCCTAGTCACCCTGGTGTACTAAAAAAGGTAAATATTAATGGGAATATACTTCAGAGATATTTTACTCATAAAAAATTCTAGGGGTGCCAATAATTGTGGCCAACGTGTTTTGGAGAAAAACATTTATTTCATAATGTGATTTCCCCCCACTTTCAATTCTTTTACTTCAATGAAAGGTTAGAATTTTGCACATTTTTTGAATGAAAGATCAAAAGGATAAACAATGCAGATTTATTTTTTACAGCCGGTTTTGATCATATTTACCAGGGGTGCCAATAATTGTGGAGGGCACTGTATATATATATATATATATATATATATAAACTTTTCTTTGATTGATCCCTCAGTGGTCTCCTCCTGTGGGGTGATATTGGATGCAGAGGATGAGCTAGAACCTGGACAGGACTTAAAAGAATAAGCAGCTGAAAGTTCCAAAGAGCTGCAGCACTTTATCAGGCAGTTTGTGCTGCAGTATCTCCATATTATCTGGGAGCCTTGCTCACACATCTCCTTCGCACACAGTCCTCCTCCTCTGGATAAATATATAGCCAAGGTATGGCTTGGGAGAAATGTGGCCATCTATTGATTCTTTTAGGACATCCATGTTTGCCATTGGGTTAATGACCCTGCTGCAGACAGACTTTATTAGCCTCATTAAACAGTCAAGCAGCTTGAGCGGATCCAACTGATCCCTGTAGCGAATACGACTTTGGGTAAATTTGAATTAGCTCAAGAATATAGGGAATTTTGGAAATATTAATAATTATGACTCATGGTCATAATTCATAAGTCGCATGTACCTTTATTTTATCAATTATAGAGATTAACTGGTTCTGTAACTGATCTAATCGTTATTCGTCCAGCGAATAAAGGTGAGATTATCACAGTTAAGAAGGGTTATCTCTTTACAAACTCCAAGAAAGTTTGATCTCCTGGCCACGGACATCAAACCTTCTGAGTTTATTAATTAAAACTACTGAATGTAGTCTAATATCGAGCTTGTAGCTTAAGATCTTTTGTTTCATTGACTTTAGAATGGTGGGTTTTCAAACACAGAGACAGTGAAAAGTATAAATGGATTTTAATAAATGTGACTAAAGATTATATGAGCAACGAATAGAAACGTACGTAAAAATGCAAACAATAAACACACACAAACATTTAAACAATAATAAGATACGTGATAAGAATAAAATGAAATGAAAGAAAGAAATAGAGAAAAGGGAAAAGCTAGTAATTGTTACATACAGAAACCTAAAAGCCGGACCCCAGAAAAGCAGCTTTTATCAGATAAATATACTTGCAAGTCTGTTCTCTGTTTGGTTGATGCTGAAAGCGCGGACGAGGTCCTGTTTCGACTGCGTCTTCCGGTGTCGCGGGAAGCTTGAAAAGGCTCACTGAAATGTAACGTTACCGAGAAAGTTCGTCTTCATCTTCCGTGAAGGAAGAGGCAAATATAGCTTAGTTGCTAAGGAACGGCTGCTACGACTCGAACATGTGTTTGTCCGAGGCCTTCCGGGATGTTCCTCGGGGAAGCGTCGCGCCGGTAGAAGAGGAGGAAGGATGAGAGCGAGGTGAGAGAGTGAGGTGAGAGAGCCCGCTGTGTTTTGAAGGAGCTAAAGTCACGCCCCCTTGCGTGCGTGACCCAATCGCCTGGGAGGACGTATTGTGGTCATGTCCTTTCATTTGGAAAGGTACACGCCTCTTCTAACTAATGCTGGCGGAATGAACTTCGTTCATAAACATTTATAAAACTGGTATTAATCAAATAATGCATCCTCTAATATTCTGTGCTAAATATTCAACACCGTTGTGTTCTTCTGAACAAAACAATACCGCGAATGACAATTCTGTTAGTCAACAACACAAAGAAACAGGATTTCTCGTGATTACATGCATATTAAACTGATTACATATCAATAAAGCTTATAGATATCGGATTTCGGGTATAAGGATCATAAGCACAGCAAGAAATACATTTTAAACATTTTAAAAAGGTACTTTTGACCACAAGTGGTCGGGCATGATAAGGAGTCTGTGTTTTGTGTGTGTGTATGCAGAGTCGTGCACACGTGGAACCGCGTGGCGAACTTTGTCCTTCCTTTTCAGTGTGAATATCTTCTTGAGTTGATGAGATTAACTCAGGGGACCTGACCGAGCATCTGCTAACACTGTTGTTTTGTTTTGAGGGGTTAATCAGTACCTTTTGTTTGTTGATTAGATTTGATTAATCAACAAAAAGGCAGACCTGATCATCTGCTTTCCGTTACAGTCCCCCCTTGATGAGTTGATAGGGCATGTATGGGCCTAGTTGACTCATCACGATAACAATGGTCAGATGGCAGGTGGTTGCTAGGCTGATGACTCAGCTCAAATGAGGTTAAGGGGGGTCGATAGTGTGGGATCCCCCCTTTTCGGGGTTCCATAGGAAACCGCCAGACACGGCTTTGTGAGCTGGGCTGTGGATGCTCACGTCTCGTTGAGTCTGGTGCAGGATGAAAGCCGAGACGAGTGTCGGGGCGTGGTCGGTGACCGTGGAGGTGCCCATCACAGTGTTAGACTTCCTGAGGGTGAGTCCTGCCTTGGTGATCAGGAGTCGGGCTGCTCTCTCTCCATGCGATGCCGTTTGCCGGATCTGGTGATGTCCGATTGCGGCTGCTCTCTAGCGAACCACCACAGCATCCTGTTGGAGGAAAAAGAGAGAGAGAGAGAAAGGGAGGAAAAACTTCAGCGATGGATGTCCTTGGTTGGTTAGGACAGTCTTGTTGCTTCGCTGAGGTTGGTATGCCACATGCTTTGATGTCCCATGCGTGGCTTTGGTGCTGCGGTGTTCAGCACATGATGTGTTCTCGGCACGCCTGACCCCCCTTTGTGCGCTGTGGCCTTACAAGCTGTGGCGCTGTGATGGCACAGGTGCACAATGCGTACTGAAGTCTTGTGAACGCAGCTTGTGCGTGGTGGCAGACAGTTGTCTGAGGCACTGGCTGCCAGTGAGCTCAGATGGCTTGCGAGGGTGGTGGAGGGGTAAGTGGCGGCATAGAAAAAGTCTGTTCGTCAGAGGCCCGCATGACCTTTTTAACACAGCGGAGGTAGCGTAAGCAGCTCTGAGGCGTGCAGTGTAGTTGGTAAAGTTCGTTTTGGCTGTGTAGTCACTGCAATCGTGAGGGTGGTTGGTCTGTGTGTGGCGCAGACATTGGTCTGGTTACTCAACTGCAGTTCAGTCCAGGACCTTGAAGCAGCAGGTGTCAGTGTTCGTTTTCTGTGTCTGTGTCAGACGTGGCTGCACTGTCTTCATCTGTTGTGTAAGAAGACTCTGGCTCACCAGTGTTCTGGGGAGAGTGGTTCCAGGTTCGACGGTCTGGGCTTGGAGTTCTGGACGGCGGATGATGCTGGTTCCAGAATCTTTCTGAGCGCTCGGTCCGACGCGTTGGATGAGCACCGTCACAGTCGTGCTGCCACCGGCTGTCTGGCTCTGAGCAGTGTTCAGAGACGGAGTAGATTGTGTGTGTTTTTACAGTCTTTTCATCTATAGCCCTTTGCTTGGTGTAAGCCTTGTGGACTAAGTCTCTGAGTTTTCGAGTGGACATTGTTCGTGGGCAGACAAGCACGTCAAGATGTCCACTCACGCTGCTATGTAGATTCCGCAGAAACAACGTTCTAAAGTTCACATCTTCTTCCATACCTGGGGTGTCGGTTGCTCCGAAAAACGTTTGTCGGAGTCGGCCATGATAGGAGTTTGGGTGTTGAAGTCGGGCCTGTTTCACGTCGAGGGCCGTGATAAACCCTTGGTCAGATTCTGGGTCAGAGAATTCATGGATCAAAGCTTGTCGCAGTTGCTTGTAATCTGCCTTTACAGGGTTTGGTTGGCGATCCAGGAACTTACGCACATCTCTATTTGCAGTTATTCATAGCAGATACAATGCGTCCCAAGCGGTCACGTTGGCGACAGTTTGCAAGTGAAAATCAATGTCTTGTAAGTAAGCAAAAATGTCATGGTTTCCTGCAGGATCTGGGTTGAACGTAGGAATGTTGCGGGCTAGCTTGTCAAGGCTTTCGGGAGGAGAGCTGTTGCTGGGAGCCCAATCCGTCTGGAGAGGATTCTGACCCTTTACAGCTCCGCCCCCTTCAGCCATTGGGGTGGCTGATTGGGAGAAACTCTGTGAGTTGTGTTTCTCTGTTCCAGCCACTCTGCAATCTGTAAGCATGTTTTAGTTCTGCATGAACAGTGTCAAGTTCATCTTGGAGCTCGTGTCTCTGCTGAGCAAGATGATGGATTTTAGTCTCTGCTCTCTCAAGGTGAGCTTCAGCCCGTTGGAGCCTTTCGTTGAGTTCCTTCCGGGTGAGTTCCTCCGACTGTTGTCTTTTTTCTGTGTGCCGATGAAGATCGTCTAGGGCATTTTGAAGTCTTTCAACTTCCTGTTGTAGCGTTGTGTCCGTCTCGTCCTCTTCCTCAGTCAGGAAGAGTAGCTGGTCTAGACGGTTCTGTGTGTGTGCTCGGTCCACCAGGGCCTCTGTGGCCTGGAGCTGTAGTGCGGCTGTCTTTTGCTGCAGGTCGGCGTTGGTCCTATCGCTGGCCCGGGCCTTGATGACGAGGTTGAGTGCGAGTTCTCCGAAGATTTTAGCCAGCTGCTCATGGTCGTACTTCTGGGTTGGATCGTAGGTCTCAAACTGGTCCAGGTACTGTGGGTCAGCGGCGTCCTGGGGCAGAACCATTGCTGTCATTTCTCGCAGCCATGTTTCGAGAACGTGCCAGCGGACTGCGGGACTGGGTGAGCTCGACATTTCGGCTTACTGTGGTGAGAGAAGCACAGCACACACAAAAAGAGACAAAATGCAAGTTTGTTTTAGGGTCAAATGAGCTATACTCATACGGGCTATGCCGTTTATGAGAATTTCGGGGCTAACTGATGCCGACAGTTAGCGGAGCCAATTTCGTGGGTATGGATAAACCCACAATAGAGATTTTGACAGGCGGTAGCCTGGGGGTCGTCTAATGACGCCGGCTTTGATCGTTACTCTATTCACTTTCCTGGGGTCTCTCTTAGGTTCTGTCTTGTAAGTGAAATGAGAGAAACAAATCACAACAGAAATGGAGAAAAATTAAAATAAAAACAAAGTTGAAGGCAGGGAAGATCAAAGGGAAACACAACACAAGGAAGTGAATTGGTCTGCAATGAAATGTCACAAACAATAACACGGGGAGTGTTATAAACTAAAAATAAAGAGGCCTAAGCCCATAAACACTGACTGAGTCCTGCCAATAGATACACGATAAGGGATTAAGATGTTAGACTTAATGTAAATTAAGGCTTTCTGGTGTCATCAAATTGAGTAAATATGTATTCAGGAGTCCGAGGCAAAGGCTTTACTAAAATAGTGATACAACAAAAGGGAAATTATGATAACTGATGGTGATTTATCAGAATAACCAACCCCCCACCCCCCCCCACCCCCCCCCCCCCCCCCCCCCCCCACCCCCCCGTTGGAGAATAGAGGGAAGAGAAAAGAAAAAATTATCAATGAAATAAAATGTGAATAACAACACAGGCTTGAGACGCAGACAGAGGGATAGGCCCCGGCAGTGGGTTTGTGCCACTAGGGTAAGGGCCGTATGTCTTCTCAGTGGTCTTCCCTGGCTGATTAGACACAATTTTGAATTAAAATTCAAACTAGTTTGAATTGAAATTCAACTAAGCATGCAAGGGGAGGTTGAAAATAATAAAAAATAAGGAAGGAAAGAAAATTAGAATGATGACAGTGATGTATCCATACTAAAATTAATTAAACTGAAATTCAGAATGACTTCCTATAATCCTTACAATAACACTGACGTTATTAGTATTGATTATAAAAATAATCAAACGAAAAGGGTAGCAATGAGACACTTCAATTGCAGACTGGGGGGTTAAACAGATATTGATAAGTCGACCCAAGATGGCCACACGGTGGCGTGCTTCTTCCTAGGTGGACTTATCAATGAACTGAGTGAATCAAATCTAAGTTTTTAATTCGAAAAGTTTTCTCTTTTTTAACTTAACTTAAAGTGTGACAGTCAAAAATAGCAAAGAGAATTGTCTAACTCCAAATAATATCAGCATAAGCTAAGCTTTGAATGCGGTTAAGTATTTGAGAGAGAAAATGAATGCAGAGAGAAAAAGAAATTGAAAGCAGGTATTATATTAGAACGCCAGCAGATGGCGCACTTGCGCTCGCGCAGGCTGACGTCAGTGGGAGGCGACGCTCACGCAGGATGACGTCGGTGGGGGGCGCGTGATTTGAGAACTGCCACACACCTAGAGGCTGCCCTCTAGTGTCGGTGACGTGATTCAGCAATTTAGACAGCAGATTTTTTTTATCTGTGGAAATCACGAGTATTTCGCGCTCTGTTGCATGCGGAAAATGAGCGAGTTTCATAACATGTGACTAACAGGAATTACACATCTATTTAATTACACATTATATATGAAACGGTTTAAATAAAACAGGCATTAAAACTTCCGTTTTTAATTAATCGAGCTGTGAGTAAACAGGCATTAGACTTCGGTTTACTTACACATTATACATGAAACGGTTTGAATAAACAGGGATTATCTTCTGTTTATTTCAGCTGTGAACAGGAATTTTTTCTTCTGTTTAATTACAGCTATGAACAGGAATTATGCGTCTGCTCATCTCCCATAAGCATTAATCAAACTAGCACTTTATGATAATGCGTAGGTTTACAAAATTGGATCGCGAGGCCAATTTCTGACCAGGAGCTTATCGTTAACGTATTGTATATCATAAGGTCTATTAAGACTGAAAAATTGAGTCACTGCTCAGGTCAGATTTACGTCTTAGTCCTAAAAGAGATCCCTTCGTCTTCATTTAGTCGGTTTAAATTGTATTACATGAACTAACTGTAAAGAGTTTTGCTTCGTCTTTACAGAGACAAATGTAATATCATGAACTGCAGTTTTAGCAGAGCTGAGCTGGCTTTGTGCCTGCCTTCAGCTGGGTGAGTTCGCCTTAGCGACTTACCTCACAATTCAAAACGCGCGTATAGCCTACAATTATTAATACCAATAATACACATTCAACTGAAACTGAATTTGTTCCACCAAATAAAGTTTGAAACTGCCTAAAATAACTCCGCCAAAATGTAGCGAATACGACTTTGGGTAAATATGAATTAGCTCAAGAATATAGGGAATTTTGGAAATATTAATAATTATGACTCATGGTCATAATTCATAAGTCGCATGTACCTTTATTTTATCAATTATAGAGATTAACTGGTTCTGTAACTGATCTAATCGTTATTCGTCCAGCGAATAAAGGTGAGATTATCACAGTTAAGAAGGGTTATCTCTTTACAAACTCCAAGAAAGTTTGATCTCCTCACCACGGACATCAAACCTTCTGAGTTTATTAATTAAAACTACTGAATGTAGTCTAATATCGAGCTTGTAGCTTAAGATCTTTTGTTTCATTGACTTTAGAATGGTGGGTTTTCAAACACAGAGACAGTGAAAAGTATAAATGGATTTTAATAAATGTGACTAAAGATTATATGAGCAACGAATAGAAACGTACGTAAAAATGCAAACAATAAACACACACAAACATTTAAACAATAATAACATACGTGATAAGAATAAAATGAAATGAAAGAAAGAAATAGAGAAAAGGGAAAAGCTAGTAATTGTTACATACAGAAACCTAAAAGCCGGACCCCAGAAAAGCAGCTTTTATCAGATAAATATACTTGCAAGTCTGTTCTCTGTTTGGTTGATGCTGAAAGCGCGGACGAGGTCCTGTTTCGACTGCGTCTTCCGGTGTCGCGGGAAGCTTGAAAAGGCTCACTGAAATGTAACGTTACCGAGAAAGTTCGTCTTCATCTTCCGTGAAGGAAGAGGCAAATATAGCTTAGTTGCAAAGGAACGGCTGCTACGACTCGAACATGTGTTTGTCCGAGGCCTTCCGGGATGTTCCTCGGGGAAGCGTCGCGCCGGTAGAAGAGGAGGAAGGATGAGAGCGAGGTGAGAGAGTGAGGTGAGAGAGCCCGCTGTGTTTTGAAGGAGCTAAAGTCACGCCCCCTTGCGTGCGTGACCCAATCGCCTGGGAGGACGTATTGTGGTCATGTCCTTTCATTTGGAAAGGTACACGCCTCTTCTAACTAATGCTGGCGGAATGAACTTCGTTCATAAACATTTATAAAACTGGTATTAATCAAATAATGCATCCTCTAATATTCTGTGCTAAATATTCAACACCGTTGTGTTCTTCTGAACAAAACAATACCGCGAATGACAATTCTGTTAGTCAACAACACAAAGAAACAGGATTTCTCGTGATTACATGCATATTAAACTGATTACATATCAATAAAGCTTATAGATATCGGATTTCGGGTATAAGGATCATAAGCACAGCAAGAAATACATTTTAAACATTTTAAAAAGGTACTTTTGACCACAAGTGGTCGGGCATGATAAGGAGTCTGTGTTTTGTGTGTGTGTATGCAGAGTCGTGCACACGTGGAACCGCGTGGCGAACTTTGTCCTTCCTTTTCAGTGTGAATATCTTCTTGAGTTGATGAGATTAACTCAGGGGACCTGACCGAGCATCTGCTAACACTGTTGTTTTGTTTTGAGGGGTTAATCAGTACCTTTTGTTTGTTGATTAGATTTGATTAATCAACAAAAAGGCAGACCTGATCATCTGCTTTCCGTTACATCCCCTTCAAAAGCCTTAACAGCGGACTGCACCTCACTAATGATAGATTTTAAAAAAGTGAGATACAGGAGGTTCTGTGGGTCACTGTACATGGAATGTAGAACATCTGCCATGCAACAGTGTTCACTTGACATGGTAAGGCTGAAATGCAGTTTTAGCTCCTCCCACTGATCCAGGATTCTGGACACAGCAGGCTCTATGCCAGCATGTGTCACAGACCTTTGTTATCAGCAAAGGCTTCTCCCCACAGTTTATTGTCTGATAGACAGCCTTGTATGCCTCTCTGCACTTTGGAGAAATAGAGAACCAATTATAACTACGTGGAAGGGTTTATAGAGCAGAGCTTACAGCTAACTGTAGAGAATGACACACACAGCGGATAAGGACTAGATGTTGTAAGCCTTCCTCCTTCAGAATTTTGTGCACACCATTGTACACTCCTGTCATTACAGATGCATTATCTGTGCCAATGCCAAGAAAGTTCTCCTTCTTGAGGACACACTTCCCAAGAAAAGCTAGAACTGCTCTGGCTATTGATCTAGCATCCCCTCTCTCCAGCTCAACAAGGCCTAGGTAGGTGGCCACCACATTTGTCTTGTCCTCACTAAAATACCGAATTACGATTCCAAGGTACTTTTAGACACTTACATCGGTGCTTTCATTAAGAAGGAGGCTGTATTTGGAGTCACCAATATCAGCCACCAGTCTTTTAATGAAATATGGTGCCAACACCCCATTTATCATTTCAGTACACTTGGTACGGTGCATCTGAAAAAGTTGGGCTCCACTAGAATTAGGAAAAAAGCAGCTTTGCATGCCTTACCAATGTAGTCACAAGACAGAATGGAACAGTGCTCAGCAATCGCCATTGCCATTGTTGCCTCTGCCTGTTTGCAAGAGTCTGTGTTTTTTGGAGCAAATGTTAATGTTGTTTGTTTGGATTGACTGAAGGGCTTGGACTTTTCATTGTGCTTTCATGCTTTTTACCATCCGACAACTTGGCACAAAATTCTGTCTTGCAGTACAGACAGTAAGCCCTTGTGTCATTGCCCACATAGGGCTTCAGCCACCCCTTTAATTCAAGGATTGTCTCCCATTCTTTCCTGTACTTTTATGAATATATCTTAGAGTGTGACATGTTTGATATTTTAAATTTGTGTGATGTTTAAGCTGTGTGTATTTGTATTTATATTTACTTGTGTATATATGCGCTTTTTATATTTATATTATGTGTATTAGTTGAATTTATATTGTGTGTATAAACGTTTTTGTATGTGTATATGAGTAGGGCTGTGACGGTATGGGATTTTTTCTTACCGCGGTGAAGAAGCAACAAATATCGCGGTTTGGCGGTTAACCGACATCCCCCCAGCCCCCCCCCCCCACACAAAAAATCACCCGCGGCCGCATCATACACTGCAGACGCGATCAAGACCGCATGTAGCTTGTAAATGACAATGGAAATGAATAATTATAAAGCAGTATTCTTTATTAAAAAAATAAACAAATTAACATTTATATTAAATTGTAAATATTAATAATTAACTATTAATTAGGTAGTCTTAAGGCCGGCGACACCCTGGCTGTGTGGTGTGAGTGTGGCGTTTCTGTTGCGTGTCAGTTGCGTGTCTTTTTCTATGTCTTTGCACACCAGAAACATCGCTGCTGCTGCTAGGTGACATATACGCCTCATTGGTGATATATTCGACATATGGGGAGAGAGTTGTGGAAGGCCTAGGCTACTTAATGTTAAACATAAATTTATAGCAGCAAAGACAGCGTCGGCACTCGGCAGTATTGACGGCAAAATAGGCTACAGAATATTTCGTTCTGTATTGACAGGTGCAATATTTGAAAATCTATAATATTTTTTTTAATTACATTTATATCTACATTTATGTCAAAACCTTAACTTTCAAACATCAAAATGTAATTTATTAATATGCATTATTAATGGCATGCATTATTTCTGGCATGCACGCGTTTTCAGCGCGGCTCGTGCCGCAACTGAGAAGCGTGTCTCACGCTCTCAAGCTCTAACCTGTTAACATGGGAGCCGAAATAAAAACGGACACGCCACGCAGCCAGTGTGTCGCCGACCTAAGGTAGGTGTGCTGCACTTTAGTCCTGCAAACGCCACAGGAAGGTTCATTTTTCTAAGATGTGGTCTAGTTATTGGTTAGTGGTATTTCCTCACGAGACGAATACTTTTGTGCGCCTTGTCCAAATTCACCGGCTTCCCCTTAATTGTCACCTGCCTCAAAGGCGACACAGTATTTGGACTAGATTCGTGGCTACTTTTTGAATCATTCGGCTAGCGCTGTCAACTGTTATTTCCTATACCGATATAAGAGAGATCGCTACTTGCAATTAAAATCTAACTCCAACTGTTTACATTATGCTTGTCTTTTATTCCTGTGTTTGTTTGTATTTAATTGAACATTATCTGTAAACATCACAAAACCTAGCAGTTAATTAATAATAATCAGACACACAAAAAAAAAAAAAATCCCCCATAGGCTATGTTTAACGGACTGTCCCTCGACTCCCTCCCTTGCACAGGAAGCGTTTTTTTTTTTTTTCCAGAAGCCCTTGAACATGGGACTCGCAGAATACAGTAAATTATAAGCAAAATATTAATGTGTTTATAGTTCATATCACACACCATATGCACTCCTGTAACTTTCAGCAAAAAAAAAAAAAAAACGTGCGGTGATGACCTCACACCGCGGTAGGCATCTCATCAACGCGATATTGCAGTGATGCGGTTATCGTCACACCCCTATATATGAGTTTGGATAAGTACAATGTACAGTCTATAAGATACAGTCTGAAGTCGGAGAGTTCAGAAACCGGAATGAACTAAAGCCCTGTGATAGTGAGTAATATAAGCACATGACAAGAAAAAACAGTCAAATTAAATGGTTTGAATTTAAAACAAAGGAGAAGCTGATAAGTAATCACTGATTAGTCCGTGGCAACACAGCATGCACATGCACAGCTCATTCATGGCTATGTCAACTGGCGTGCGGTCAACGGAATGTGCTGCTAGTCTCAGCCGATCACTGTACAGAGCAGACGCAGTCACACAGAGAGAGATGTGGCTGCATCGGGGATGTAAGACCTCATGCTTGCAGTACTGGCGATATTTTGAAAGTTGCTAAGGTTTGTCCAAAAAGTTGCTAGATTTATCACTAGTCGCTTTTTTGGGAAAAAAAGTTGTTAAAGGGGTCTGAAAAGTCACTAAATCTGCAACACTGTGTGTATGACGTAGGATGTAGGAGAATCATAAGCTTAGACACCTCTCGTGGTTTAAACAAATAGGGCTGTGCAACAAACTCAAGCTCCTCTTACATCGAAATCCTCCGACATTTCTCGTTTTAATCTTCTAATTTGCAATTTTGCTCTATCCTCTGCGCTTCCGTGTTGGTCATTACGTCATGCGTCAGGTCAGAGGTCACTCTTTCATCGTAAATTGATGTGTACGGCCATCGGTCGGAAGCTAGTTATTACAGTTTATAAAGATTTGTGTTGTTTTGCACAATGTATTTTATATATATGCATGTTCACATGTACTTGCTGTGTTTCTTTTGTTTGCAAGCAGTATTCCCAAGCCATGCCTCTATTTCCTGTAATTCAACATACTTGTAATTCAAATACATTGGACCAGGGGCGGTTTCTTCATTAGGGCGATTGGGCGACGCACCTCCACCAAAGTGCGAAAGGGACTTTTCAATAACATTCGCATTCATCCCATGATTCAACCAGTCAATGAAAGCTTTAGCGTTAGTTCTGTTAGGAAGACTCAATCGTTGCGTCACTTGTTACCTCTACATCTAACCAATCATGTGCTAATACTTGCAGTATAAACGACTGGTACTTACACATGTCTGAGTTTGCAGATGCTGACGCTGCCAATTACCTCCATCCTCCCCACCTCCACCATGATGGTCCCTTCCCATACCTCCCGGGGGTCGGCTGTGCCCCTGCCTTCGTCTTCAGGCAGTAAATGCCTAGGGATGGGGCCTACGCCAGAGAACATTATAAATATTTGCTTGCTGGGCTGTTAATATATATATATGCTTTGTTATATCATTCTATCTCCCAAGTCTTTCTGGTAGAACTGTTGTTCCTGGCGGATGCTGTATATTGGAACAACAGGAACAACAGTTGCATGTATATATGTACAACAAATATATTGCATGTATTTGAACACAAATAAACCGGAGAAGATGTGAATGAATGCTTTATGAGTGATGATTTCTATTCAAAATGTTTAATCAAAAACAGTGGTCAAATATCGAAGCTGTTCTAATCTTTTTGGTTCTGAGATCACCAAAATGCTTTTATTTTGATATGGATTATTTCAGATCAGCTGACTTTTTATTATATTTGTTGGTTTCAGCCAACCCTACACTTGCTATATAAACTGTGACACGAGCACAATAAAGCTGACTTTGAGTGAACTACTCTTCTGTCTGTGTGTCATTCTTGGTCCCCAGATCTGGTGTTCTACTCTGCTCTGCTCTTCAATGATCATTGACTTCATTCTAATATCCAATTTTAACTAACAGACTGTTAATGTGTCACTGAAGCGTTAATCTCTCCTCACTTTACACTGTGTAATCTTAAAACAGATTATAATATGGAAATGCTCCAATTCTGTTTCTCAACTGACTATTCAAATGCTCTAAAACAATAAAGTGGTCATGATCTCTCCATTCGTTCACTGTGTATACCAGTGATGTGATAAAGTAAATTATATAGACAGAAACTTCTTTCACATGGGAACATCTGCTAACAATGGGAATTTGCATTCAGAGTTTATTCCTTTTGGGGGAATGAGACCATTTGCCAGGAGACCACCTTGTGAGCCAGTTATCTCTAAACTCTTAAAAACTTTATTACATTTTGTTTCACTTATTTGTAAATGAGACCAGTCGCACTAAGACATTTCAAATGATACCAAACATGTGTAATACAGTAATACTGTATGATAATTATTCACATTAACCGTATAGATTCTTGGGTGAATTTTGGTGATCTCAGCATGAGGGATGTGGGAAGAGGGGAAGAAGATGTAGATCTGGATTGCTAGTTTCACAAGAGAGAGTTGAAATGTTAATTTCCAGAGAGGTCATTTGTCCTCTCAGGGAGTGGTCGTTCCTCAAGTAGACTTGCCTGGCATTTATCTAATTTCTCAAGTCTTACAGTTAGATGGAGATGAGTGACATAGCAGCATGCGGTGAGGAACATTCTTCGGTTTATGATATATCGTACAGCTAGATCTATAACGACAAGACATTTCCCAGCAATGCCTATTGACATCATATCCGGGAGATAAGTCAGTAAATTAGAGTCAAATCACAGGCTGATCCAGAAAATCACTTATCCAGTGCAAATGCGCCACACGCAATTCAGATGTGGATGGGTAATTTCTAAATCACACGTGGTCCCCAGATAATACTAATCCATTGCAAATAGGGCTTTACTTAATCTGGACAAACTGAGCATCATTAGAAAGATTAGAACAGCTTCGATATTTGACCACTGTTTTTGATTAAACTGGTTTGCAGTGACAATTTCTTAATTTATGCCAGGAGTGCAAAATAATTAATCTGTAACGTTCGTCATTTTGAATAGAAATCATCACTCATAAAGCATTCATTCACATCTTCTCCGGTTTATTTGTGTTCAAATACATGCAATATATTTGTTGTACATATATACATGCAACTGTTGTTCCTGTTGTTCCAATATACAGCATCCGCCAGGAACAACAGTTCTACCAGAAAGACTCGGGAGATAGAATGATATAACAAAGCATATATATATATTAACAGCCCAGCAAGCAAATATTTATAATGTTCTCTGGCGTAGGCCCCATCCCTAGGCATTTACTGCCTGAAGACGAAGGCAGGGGCACAGCCGACCCCCGGGAGGTATGGGAAGGGACCATCATGGTGGAGGTGGGGAGGATGGAGGTAATTGGCAGCGTCAGCATCTGCAAACTCAGACATGTGTAAGTACCAGTCGTTTATACTGCAAGTATTAGCACATGATTGGTTAGATGTAGAGGTAACAAGTGACGCAACGATTGAGTCTTCCTAACAGAACTAACGCTAAAGCTTTCATTGACTGGTTGAATCATGGGATGAATGCGAATGTTATTGAAAAGTCCCTTTCGCACTTTGGTGGAGGTGCGTCGCCCAATCGCCCTAATGAAGAAACCGCCCCTGGTCCAATGTATTTGAATTACAAGTATGTTGAATTACAGGAAATAGAGGCATGGCTTGGGAATACTGCTTGCAAACAAAAGAAACACAGCAAGTACATGTGAACATGCATATATATAAAATACATTGTGCAAAACAACACAAATCTTTATAAACTGTAATAACTAGCTTCCGACCGATGGCCGTACACATCAATTTACGATGAAAGAGTGACCTCTGACCTGACGCATGACGTAATGACCAACACGGAAGCGCAGAGGATAGAGCAAAATTGCAAATTAGAAGATTAAAACGAGAAATGTCGGAGGATTTCGATGTAAGAGGAGCTTGAGTTTGTTGCACAGCCCTATTTGTTTAAACCACGAGAGGTGTCTAAGCTTATGATTCTCCTACATCCTACGTCATACACACAGTGTTGCAGATTTAGTGACTTTTCAGACCCCTTTAACAACTTTTTTTCCCAAAAAAGCGACTAGTGATAAATCTAGCAACTTTTTGGACAAACCTTAGCAACTTTCAAAATATCGCCAGTACTGCAAGCATGAGGTCTTACATCCCCGATGCAGCCACATCTCTCTCTGTGTGACTGCGTCTGCTCTGTACAGTGATCGGCTGAGACTAGCAGCACATTCCGTTGACCGCACGCCAGTTGACATAGCCATGAATGAGCTGTGCATGTGCATGCTGTGTTGCCACGGACTAATCAGTGATTACTTATCAGCTTCTCCTTTGTTTTAAATTCAAACCATTTAATTTGACTGTTTTTTCTTGTCATGTGCTTATATTACTCACTATCACAGGGCTTTAGTTCATTCCGGTTTCTGAACTCTCCGACTTCAGACTGTATCTTATAGACTGTACATTGTACTTATCCAAACTCATATATAGGGGTGTGACGATAACCGCATCACTGCAATATCGCGTTGATGAGATGCCTACCGCGGTGTGAGGTCATCACCGCACGTTTTTTTTTTTTTTTTTGCTGAAAGTTACAGGAGTGCATATGGTGTGTGATATGAACTATAAACACATTAATATTTTGCTTATAATTTACTGTATTCTGCGAGTCCCATGTTCAAGGGCTTCTGGAAAAAAAAAAAAAACGCTTCCTGTGCAAGGGAGGGAGTCGAGGGACAGTCCGTTAAACATAGCCTATGGGGGATTTTTTTTTTTTTTGTGTGTCTGATTATTATTAATTAACTGCTAGGTTTTGTGATGTTTACAGATAATGTTCAATTAAATACAAACAAACACAGGAATAAAAGACAAGCATAATGTAAACAGTTGGAGTTAGATTTTAATTGCAAGTAGCGATCTCTCTTATATCGGTATAGGAAATAACAGTTGACAGCGCTAGCCGAATGATTCAAAAAGTAGCCACGAATCTAGTCCAAATACTGTGTCGCCTTTGAGGCAGGTGACAATTAAGGGGAAGCCGGTGAATTTGGACAAGGCGCACAAAAGTATTCGTCTCGTGAGGAAATACCACTAACCAATAACTAGACCACATCTTAGAAAAATGAACCTTCCTGTGGCGTTTGCAGGACTAAAGTGCAGCACACCTACCTTAGGTCGGCGACACACTGGCTGCGTGGCGTGTCCGTTTTTATTTCGGCTCCCATGTTAACAGGTTAGAGCTTGAGAGCGTGAGACACGCTTCTCAGTTGCGGCACGAGCCGCGCTGAAAACGCGTGCATGCCAGAAATAATGCATGCCATTAATAATGCATATTAATAAATTACATTTTGATGTTTGAAAGTTAAGGTTTTGACATAAATGTAGATATAAATGTAATTAAAAAAAATATTATAGATTTTCAAATATTGCACCTGTCAATACAGAACGAAATATTCTGTAGCCTATTTTGCCGTCAATACTGCCGAGTGCCGACGCTGTCTTTGCTGCTATAAATTTATGTTTAACATTAAGTAGCCTAGGCCTTCCACAACTCTCTCCCCATATGTCGAATATATCACCAATGAGGCGTATATGTCACCTAGCAGCAGCAGCGATGTTTCTGGTGTGCAAAGACATAGAAAAAGACACGCAACTGACACGCAACAGAAACGCCACACTCACACCACACAGCCAGGGTGTCGCCGGCCTTAAGACTACCTAATTAATAGTTAATTATTAATATTTACAATTTAATATAAATGTTAATTTGTTTATTTTTTTAATAAAGAATACTGCTTTATGATTATTCATTTCCATTGTCATTTACAAGCTACATGCGGTCTTGATCGCGTCTGCAGTGTATGATGCGGCCGCGGGTGATTTTTTGTGGGGGGGGGGGGGGGGATGTCGGTTAACCGCCAAACCGCGATATTTGTTGCTTCTTCACCGCGGTAAGAAAAAATCCCATACCATCACAGCCCTACTCATATACACATACAAAAACGTTTATACACACAATATAAATTCAACTAATACACATAATATAAATATAAAATACCTAGGGGGCAAAGGGGGTTTAGTAGACATGGGCTGCTGTAAAAGGTTGTCATATAAAAATGAAATCTATGATGTCTGAGGATCACAACCTGGGTGGCCAACCCGGTCAACAAGCTGCTGGAAACTTGTAATTAGGGTCAAAACAATGTTACCTCAAATTCGGCTTTAACTCCCAGAATCACCCAAACATGCTAAAACGGTTTAATTATATTCATGAATCGTGAGCCATATCTCCCTGATACTTTATGCTAGAAACAAACTGAGCACACCTTTAGAAAGAGTGGAAGATAAGCTTTCATCTGATGCCTTGATTGTACATGTAATTAGAATGTAAGAGTTAACAATGCCTCTTAATTCATAGGTAGGCAAAAAAAAGAAAAAAATATTGAACATTCCATTTGTAATCGGTGGCATTCTTTTCCCTTTGTTGTTGTTAAAATAAACAAATTACCATGTAAAGTTAACTTTTACTGGATGAAATCATATTTTGATTTTTTTTTTTACTAACCAGACAGTCCTCATGGCCCATAACACATTTAGAGGGAATTCAATTTCAAGCCTATAATAGCCTGTCAATTCAAACAAGATCCAAGAAAGAAGTTTACCATTAACTGGTGTTAATTGTATACTGCTCTGTTTCTGTATGTACAGTATATCGTTTGCATATTTATGCAATATCAATTATTTGTATTGCAATCTATTTCTAATATTCTTTCACAAGTGGGATAGCTTTATTTATTCTATTGAAATAAAAAAAAGGGATTTGAGGATTTTGGTTTAGGCTGGTTACTGTTCCATCCTGGTGTGTGGAGTGTGAGACAAAGGTACTGACAACTAAATGCTGAAAGACTAAAACACACAGGAGTCATGTGTGGAGTAGGTTTAAAAGTATTTACTGATTAAAACTGTTACATTAAGTAGCAATTTGTACCAAAAAAAAATAATAATAAAAAAAACCGAAACAGACAAACAGATTACAATTTAGGGTGATAACTAATTTCTGTAATAATGTTTATACAATTTGTTTAGCTGTTTTCGGAGCCACTGCTGCTGTCGCTGCTCTCTAGTGTTTCAGCATGCTGTATCACACTACATCTGGTTGCCAACCCCTAGCAACGGCATCCTATGTAGCATGGAGCAGTTCTTCTGACAGCCTTTAACCAGAGATGGGCACAAATACATCAAAAAGTATTTCATTAAAATACAAGTAATTTGTAATTTGAAAATACAAAAATATATTTTTTACAGTCTTCTGTAGTGTAAGGGTGGCGTTAGGTACATGTAAGAGTCTAGAATCTGTCCATCATAAAAGTGTGTCTATCTATCATAAAAGTGTGTCTATCCATCATAGATGCACTTTTATGATGGACAGATGCACTTTTATGATGGATAGACGCACTTTTATGATGGACACATGCACTTTTATGATTGACACATGCACCTTTATGATGGACAGATGCACCTTTATGATGGATAGATGCACTTTTATGATTGACACATGCACTTTTATGATGGATAGATGCACTTTTATGATGGATAGATGCACCTTTATGATGGATAGATGCACTTTTATGATGGATAGATGCACTTTTATCATGGATAGATGCACTTTTATGATGGATAGATGCACTTTTATGATGGATAGATGCACTTTTATCATGGATAGATGCACTTTTATGATTGACACATGCACTTTTATGATGGATAGATGCACTTTTATGATGGATAGATGCACCTTTATGATGGATAGATGCACTTTAATGAAGGATAGATGCTCTTTTATGATGGATAGATGCACTTTTATGATGGACAGATGCTCTTTTATGATGGATAGATGCACTTTAATGAAGGATAGATTAGTGCTGGGCGGTTTGACCAAAAATCAACATCACGGTTTTTTTCTAAATTATACCGGTTTCACGGTTTTTACCGTTTTTTTTTTTTTTAAGCATGATGGGTGTTAACCACATTTTCTACTGAGTGAGAGAGGAAATACTGGAGTAGATTTACTTATAATGCCCTATTTTATTGTCATGAGTGAATATTATAGAAAAAATCCACACTAATATTAATAATACAGGTTTGCAAGGCTGTTTACAAAGAGGTGCCAGCAGGACGCGCTTTAGGAGCGGCAGAAACAGTGGTTTCCCCGGTAACGGCTGTACACAAAGCAGCAACGCTCATAAACACTGCTTTATCAGGAAAGATAAAGAAAGATTCAATCGTAATACCAAAGAAACTTTTCTAAAGACCGTCAGTTCACTTCAGATACGTTAATACAGTATAAAAACACGCGCGCCGCGAGAAAAAAAGACACTCTCACCCCCACACGTCTCGTGCCCATTCTAGTCAAAGCTTGTGTTTCAGATCGAAGCTTCCCAGAAGCGGCTCTCCGCGCCGCTTCGCTAAATATAGGCGCCTAGTCTATTTTGACGCACCGCGTGGAGGACGGAATAAAACCTTGTCGCAGCTGTAATGCGCCGCAGACGTGTGTTGTAAATGAGGGGTGAGACTGTGTCGCGCTGCGCGCAGCGCCGCGTTCCGATTAAAGCGACATACACCGGTATTGCGGTATATTAAAAATTCATATCGTAACAAAAATAAACACCGGTATTCGGTTCGAACCGGTAAACCGCCCAGCACTAGGATAGATGCTCTTTTATGATGGATAGATGCACTTTTATGATGGACAGATGCTCTTTTATGATGGATAGATGCACTTTTATGATTGACACATGCACTTTTATGATGGATAGATGCACTTTTATGATGGATAGATGCACCTTTATGATGGATAGATGCACTTTTATGATTGACACATGCACTTTTATGATGGATAGATGCACTTTTATGATGGATAGATGCACCTTTATGATGGATAGATGCACTTTTATGATTGACACATGCACTTTTATGATGGATAGATGCACTTTTATGATGGACAGATGCACTTTTATGATGGACAGATGCACTTTAATGAAGGATAGATGCTCTTTTATGATGGATAGATGCACTTTTATGATGGACAGATGCTCTTTTATGATGGATAGATGCACTTTTATGATGGACAGATGCACTTTAATGAAGGATAGATGCTCTTTTATGATGGACAGATGCTCTTTTATGATGGATAGATGCTCTTTTATGATGGATAGATGCACTTTTATGATGGATAGATGCACTTTGATGAAAAATATACCCATTGACTGTCATTATAAAGCTTGGAAGAGCCACGACACTTTTTAATATAACTCTGATTGTATTCTTCTGAAAGAAGAAAGTAATATACACCTAGGATGGCGTCAGGGTGAGTAAATCATGGGCTAATTTTCCTTTTTGGGTGAACTATCCCTAGGACCATAGACATAAAATACAAATAGGACTACCAAATTGCCTATCACAGTTTTTGGCAAGTAAATCACGTGATGTGACGCATCCTATTGACCCTGTTCACATTTCTGGGTTTCTCAGAAGTGTAAGGCATCATAGTTGGGTTAACTTCTATAGCAGTGAATGAAAGACTACATTAAATATATATTTTTGTGTTCCAATTTGCTCAAATAGCAAAAGAAAAACGCCACAACAGTGTTTTCACAACTTTCAAAAAGAGTAAAAAAAATAGATAATGGCAGTCGGAAGAAAGAAAGTTGTCAACTTTGTCACAGCCGCGCTATTAGAAACACCCTCACAGCAGCGTTAACTAGTTTTTGTGTAAATAATACAAATATAGTGTTATATGCGTAATTATATTTTATTATGACAGTATGTGGCAACATGTACGTTAAAAGCAAATCTTCTGCACTAAACAATAATATTGCAATATTCTAGACTCTTACATGTACCTAACGCCACCCTTACACTACAGAAGACTGTAAAAAATATATTTTTGTATTTTCAAATTACAAATTACTTGTATTTTAATGAAATACTTTTTGATGTATTTGTGCCCATCTCTGGTTAAAGGCTGTCAGAAGAACTGCTCCATGCTACATAGGATGCCGTTGCTAGGGGTTGGCAACCAGATGTAGTGTGATACAGCATGCTGAAACACTAGAGAGCAGCGACAGCAGCAGTGGCTCCGAAAACAGCTAAACAAATTGTATAAACATTATTACAGAAATTAGTTATCACCCTAAATTGTAATCTGTTTGTCTGTTTAGTTTTTTTTTATTATTATTTTTTTTTGGTACAAATTGCTACTTAATGTAACAGTTTTAATCAGTAAATACTTTTAAACCTACTCCACACATGACTCCTGTGTGTTTTAGTCTTTCAGCATTTAGTTGTCAGTACCTTTGTCTCACACTCCACACACCAGGATGGAACAGTAACCAGCCTAACCCAAAATCCTCAAATCCCTTTTTTTTATTTCAATAGAATAAATAAAGCTATCCCACTTGTGAAAGAATATTAGAAATAGATTGCAATACAAATAATTGATATTGCATAAATATGCAAACGATACAGAAACAGAACCATATACAATTAACACCAGTTAATGGTAAACTTCTTTCTTGGATCTTGTTTGAATTGACAGGCTATTATAGGCTTGAAATTGAATTCCCTCTAAATGTGTTATGGGCCATGAGGACTGTCTGGTTAGTAAAAAAAAAAATCTAAATATGATTTCATCCAGTAAAAGTTAACTTTACATGGTAATTTGTTTATTTTAACAACAACAAAGGGAAAAGAATGCCACCGATTACAAATGGAATGTTCAATATTTTTTTCTTTTTTTTGCCTACCTATGAATTAAGAGGCATTGTTAACTCTTACATTCTAATTACATGTACAATCAAGGCATCAGATGAAAGCTTATCTTCCACTCTTTCTAAAGGTGTGCTCAGTTTGTTTCTAGCATAAAGTATCAGGGAGATATGGCTCACGATTCATGAATATAATTAAACCGTTTTAGCATGTTTGGGTGATTCTGGGAGTTAAAGCCGAATTTGAGGTAACATTGTTTTGACCCTAATTACAAGTTTCCAGCAGCTTGTTGACCGGGTTGGCCACCCAGGTTGTGATCCTCAGACATCATAGATTTCATTTTTATATGACAACCTTTTACAGCAGCCCATGTCTGATTTCCTAAAAAATAGGTGTTTTGCCCCCTGGGTAAAAAGCGCATATATTAGGGATGCACCGAAATGAAAATTCTTGGCCGAAACCGAAAACCGAAAAAGAGGAAACCAAGGCCGAAAACCGAAACACCGAAAAAAATTATGCCAATTATTGTTAGTACCATTGCATTTATGGCTATGACTGTGTACTAAGTTTACTAAAATCAAGGCATTGCAATTGCATAAATTAATATTAAAGTTTCAAAGAATAAATCCATTAAAATTTTATGCAAATATTTATTTAGCATTTGCAAAGTATAAAATTAAATGTTTAACTTGACCCCACTCATGTGTACATTAAATAATAATGTAAAAGCCTACTGGCCTGGAGAAAGGTTTAAAAATGAAATGTTCTCTCATAAAAACAAACAGCATTTAGGTCAATACTGCCATAGCCCAAAATAATATCTGCAGTTATATGCTCATGGACGTGAGTTGCAAAAACCATAAACAGCTCAGGTAAACCTCTGAGAAATGACGGCTGCTCTGCACACACACGCAAAGGTCTCTCGCTCCCTCTCTCTGCCGCGCGCGCTACTGGTGCGTTCAAGTCATCTCGTATAGATCGTATTTATGAGTTGAACGCACATGAACGCCACCACAATGTCGTAAATACCAGTGGGGAGCTCGGGATTTTCTCTAAGCTCGGATCTTTACGAGTTGGGGGCGTGTCAGTGATTAACATGGCGGAATACACAATACGTAAAGGTATTTAGCTGTGATATTGTCAGGCTTTTCTATTAACAGCTCAGATAGCTAATCGCCAACACAGAATATGATAATATAACAATGCAACATGTAACGATGTGTTGGCAGTGGCTTCATAAATTAATTAAAAACATAAAAATACAAAGTACACCTGATGCACATTTCTTGTTCTTCATTTTCTAGAACAAGAGTTTAAGAACCATACTGTATTTTTGTGTAATTAATTAAGAGAAAGTACTCCGCCATTTTGCTCCGACGAAAGTGACTTGAACGCACATGCCGTTATAAGCACGACTTCCCACCTCGTACGTACGAACTTCCCAGGAGGACTTGAACGCACCATACGTATGCGCGCTCATGCTCGCTCGCGATTCCGGGAGATTTAAACTAATTTGCGGGCATTAGGGAGCCGGTATCAATACGCGGGAGACTCCCGGAACTTCCGGAAGACTTGGGATGTCTGTGTTTTGAAAATCGCTGTCCGTGGGTCACTCTTATATATTTAAATACGTCCACACCGCAGATATGTAATGTTGCTTCAGACAAGCACGTGCAGGTCGCGGTATCTGCTGTTTGCGTCATCACAACATTTCGGCCGTATTGTTTCGGTGATAAAAGTCTTTCGGCCGAAAACCAAAAATGCACTTTTGGGCCATTTTCGGCCGAAAATTTTCGGTGGCCGAATATTCGGTGCATCCCTAGCATATATACACAAGTAAATATAAATACAAATACACACAGCTTGAACATCACACAAATTTAAAATATCAAACATGTCACACTCTAAGATATATTCATAAAAGTACAGGAAAGAATGGGAGACAATCCTTGAATTAAAGGGGTGGCTGAAGCCCTATGTGGGCAATGACACAAGGGCTTACTGTCTGTACTGCAAGACAGAATTTTGTGCCAAGTTGTCGGATGGTAAAAAGCATGAAAGCACAATGAAAAGTCCAAGCCCTTCAGTCAATCCAAACAAACAACATTAACATTTGCTCCAAAAAACACAGACTCTTGCAAACAGGCAGAGGCAACAATGGCAATGGCGATTGCTGAGCACTGTTCCATTCTGTCTTGTGACTACATTGGTAAGGCATGCAAAGCTGCTTTTTTCCTAATTCTAGTGGAGCCCAACTTTTTCAGATGCACCGTACCAAGTGTACTGAAATGATAAATGGGGTGTTGGCACCATATTTCATTAAAAGACTGGTGGCTGATATTGGTGACTCCAAATACAGCCTCCTTCTTAATGAAAGCACCGATGTAAGTGTCTAAAAGTACCTTGGAATCGTAATTCGGTATTTTAGTGAGGACAAGACAAATGTGGTGGCCACCTACCTAGGCCTTGTTGAGCTGGAGAGAGGGGATGCTAGATCAATAGCCAGAGCAGTTCTAGCTTTTCTTGGGAAGTGTGTCCTCAAGAAGGAGAACTTTCTTGGCATTGGCACAGATAATGCATCTGTAATGACAGGAGTGTACAATGGTGTGCACAAAATTCTGAAGGAGGAAGGCTTACAACATCTAGTCCTTATCCGCTGTGTGTGTCATTCTCTACAGTTAGCTGTAAGCTCTGCTCTATAAACCCTTCCACGTAGTTATAATTGGTTCTCTATTTCTCCAAAGTGCAGAGAGGCATACAAGGCTGTCTATCAGACAATAAACTGTGGGGAGAAGCCTTTGCTGATAACAAAGGTCTGTGACACATGCTGGCATAGAGCCTGCTGTGTCCAGAATCCTGGATCAGTGGGAGGAGCTAAAACTGCATTTCAGCCTTACCATGTCAAGTGAACACTGTTGCATGGCAGATGTTCTACATTCCATGTACAGTGACCCACAGAACCTCCTGTATCTCACTTTTTTAAAATCTATCATTAGTGAGGTGCAGTCCGCTGTTAAGGCTTTTGAAGGGGATCAGTTGGATCCGCTCAAGCTGCTTGACTGTTTAATGAGGCTAATAAAGTCTGTCTGCAGCAGGGTCATTAACCCAATGGCAAACATTGATGTCCTAAAAGAATCAATAGATGGCCACATTTCTCCCAAGCCATACCTTGGCTATATATTTATCCAGAGGAGGAGGACTGTGTGCGAAGGAGATGTGTGAGCAAGGCTCCCAGATAATATGGAGATACTGCAGCACAAACTGCCTGATAAAGCCAAATTATCACATATAAATGTGTGGTTCAGTTAAATAATCATATAATAAAATTGTAATTTGAGCATAGATTTTTTCTGTAAATATGCACACAGTTTGTTTGTAAATGTGCCCAGGTTTGCTTTTGTTTTTGTACATATGCACATCATTTGTAAATGTGCACCGTCTCTATGAGTTATCATTGTACATGTAAATATAACTGATAATATCACAGCACACATGCTGTCTTCAACTTACATGTATAGTAATTTTGTCTAACGTCGTCGTGGTTATAAATCCGGAATTTCGTCAGTGCTGTGGAAGTAACTGCTGGTTAACATGTGGTAGCCTAGCCTAAGTTCTACCATAAAGACTCGGGAGAATAAATACTGTGACAATTATACATTTATTAACAGCCCAGCAAGCAATAAAGTTATTTGGCGTAGGCCCCATCCGTAGCTCGCAATCCGGGGGTCCGGACTCTGCATATGACGAAGGCAGGGGCGCAGCCCGACCCCCTTTGAGGTAGGCTATGGGAAGGGACGGGAGGGGTGGTGGTGGGGAGGATGAAGGGAAGGATCCGTCTTGGAGGTGGTGGGGGAGAATGAAGGCGAATGGAAGCGTCAGCATCTGCAAACTCAAACGTGTGTAAGTACCAATCTTTTATACAACGTGCATTAGAATATGATTGGATAGATGAGAAGGTAAAGTGACGTAACAATTGAGTCTTCCCGGCATAACTTATGCTAAAGCTTTAATTTCTGTTCCGTTCAGTTGTCTAACAGACAAGATGTAATTGAGAAGAGCTTTACTGGACATTCAGCTATATACTTATATCAAAACAGTATGTGAGCACGGATTAGGGGAGATAACTGTTATAAACTAAAGTACCGACCTTGGGCAGAATCCAAATATGACGCAATGACGTCATTAATATGGTAATGACGCATGACGTCATCTGGCGACATTTAGCAACATTTCAGTTTTTAGCTACTTTCCACTGAAAATAGTTGGCAAAACGGTCGTCTGCCGGAAGCTATTATTTTAGATTATAAAGTCTTAAATATGGATATTTTTCTTACACAAACGCATCACTTCCCTTAACCCCCTGGAGCCGTGTGGATTACTTTTATAATGGATGGATGCAGTGTTTTGGGCTTCAAATTGTCTCCAACCATTCACTGCCATTATAAATCTTGGAAGACCTAGGACATTTTTAATATAACTCCGATTGTATTCGTCCGAAAGAAGAAAGTCATATGGCTTGAGGGTGAGTAAATCATTGGCTAATTTTAATTTTTGGGTAAACTAACCCTTTAATACAGACATGTTTTTGTTTTTTGAATATGACAACAATCCCATATCCCATTGAGAGACTGCACTGTCAGGGAGTTTGGGAATATTCACACCCATCTCAAACAAGCCTCTTCTGTCATAAGGCAAAGGTCTAGTGTTCAAACATTGCTACATTAAATTTACCACACATGCGCAAAAATCGCAAAGAGAGGTATAGGGTGGACTAGAACTCAATAAATCAATAATTTCATATAGGGGCCAAAGTGACAGAGGGGCTGAACCGCCCCTGTTGTTTGTTCATTTTTAAATGCCCATAGGATTCGTTCTTTCATGTTTATCTTGCATAAACTTGAATCACATCTTCAAAAGATTACATTTTTTAAACTGTAAACAGAAAAACATATGTAAAGAAGTAAAACATGAAACTAAAGATCTTATAATCCACAATAATAATATTAATTCTACAGACAAAACTAATTTATTTGGTTCAGTCTTTATATTTACTTGGCAAAAACTTTCCTCACTTCATCCTTAACTTTTATTTAACTACACAGTCTGATGCATTTCAAGTGAGCAGGGCCACAATGTTTATTTCGACCAAAGTAAAGTGCATTTGCATAGCAGAACATATCAATGTAAAATACAAACTGCTGTCTTTACTACAAAAGAGATAAAAGACCATTATGGAAAATGGAAGAGGGGTGTGACAAATGAGTGATAAGAAGAGATACTGGAGAAGTGGGACATTATTAAAGGGATTGCGAGAGACACAGAGGACCAAATTACCACCGCCATCCATCCTGCCAGAGAAGAGAGAGTCTGAGTAAAGATGTGGAAGTTACTGTGTGTGACGCTGGCTCTGCTTATATGTGCCAAAGGTAAGATCTCATCATTTGAGGACCACCGTATTATCTGTATTAACTTGATCAGGGGTGTCCAATCCTGTTCCTGGAGATCTTCCTTCCTGCAAATTTCAGCTCTAACCCTGACCAAACACAACTGAACCTTATAATTAAGTTGATAATTACAGACTCCGCAGGAAGATCTCCAGGAACAGGATTGAGCTTCCCTGAACTAGTGAAATAATTGTTAAATAGGGACTTTAAATAGCTTTCTTTTCAAATGTAAATGTAATGTGAATACTATAGGTTTTGATGATTTCCATTTATAATCTGTAACATTTTCTCTCTCACTGCAGATTCCCTTTCTCAGCTGAATGGTAAGAGCCCTTCTCTCTCTACATGTTAATATGAAATCTTGTGGTCTAATATTTTTGCGGTACACTTTTTGTGTCACTGTGAGCAATCTCTGTCTCTTTCTCAGTATGTGGACGTCCCCCTTTAAACCCTCGTATTGTGGGTGGTGTGGATGCACCAGAAGGGTCATGGCCATGGATGGCCAGTCTTCACTATGATGGGGGACATTTTTGCGGCGGCTCCCTCATCAACAATGAATGGGTGCTGACAGCTGCTCACTGTCTCATTGGGTTAGACATCACTCACAAACACACATATTTTAATACACTGTTTTGCTTGGTGATATATTCTTCCTTGTGAAAAATTGTGCTTAACTGCATTGCATTTTAAAAGTATATATTTAAAAGATAATACAATTTTAATGAAATAAAAGGCCACTTTAGTGTACTCAAAGAAAGTACAGTTTCATGACTATGTTTCTTGATGCACTTAAAGGGATAGTTCACCCAAAAATTATTTTAGGTGTCATCTCACCCTCAAGTTGTTCCAAACCTGTATAAATGTCTTTGTTCTGCTGAATGTTGGTAATCAAGCAGATCTCGCCTCCCATTGACTACCATAGTAGGGGAAAAATACTTTTAAAGCAATACCAAAGATTCTTTTGTACCTTAAAATAATGTTTCAGTGGTTCATCAACTCGTAACAGGGTGAACGGCACTTCTGCATTCGCTTTGCAGCCCTCTATCAACTATAACCGCACTATGTAAGTTTGCCAGATCGGGTAGCGGATCTGTAGTTCAAATGAGACATAAGAAACTACTAATTTGACTTGCTTTACAACAAGCGTTACAATCATAGACTGTAAAAAAATATGGACGCAGTGTCCGTGACGTCACCCGTAGGTTTCTGAAGAGCATTTTTGAAGCCTAAAGTGGGCGGAGCCGGCTGTCGCCATCTTGGCCTCGCGTCACTCCCAGATAACAGAAAATGGGCAAAGAGGCGGGGCGTGAATGGAGCTGAGGAGCTCAATTAAAAGTTCCTATTTTTGCCCTTCGAAATATTATAATAGTTAAAAGACATGGCTACAAGTGAGACTGTGTATCGTGATTCTGTACTATTCTGCTAGTTGCAAATGCATTATGCAGTAACTTAATATTACTCTGTAATATGTGTGTGTGTGACAGTGATTTATGTGCATACATGTCAGTCACTCTTTTTTTATATGGTCCGTCAGCGCGGCATCGCTCGTCAAGTTCGCAGAGAGCTTATTCAGTCCATTTTAAATTCTGATTTTGGCCGCCTCTCAAATGGGTTAAACCATAGATATATTGCCTATGAAGTTCAAGTAAATGCGCTAGAAAATCCGCGCTCTTTCAAGGATGTGCATTTAACGTTATTGCATGGACGGAGAAAGCGCAGACGCCTGCACGATTTCATCTGACGGTACATAAGCATATTAATCCATCTGTTCCGGCAGGGCAGAACGAACGAGCCTTTATTGACGTTTTTAAATCTGAAAATTCCAAAAAGCAACGAAATTGTCAGACATCCATTAGTGCATGTTCACAGAGGAAAACAACTGAAATACAGCGCTGGTTGTTCTCTCGAACGATACTCGACGACAACGACGGAATCCTAAGCCGTGGGCGAAGTATATGGGTGTTTTAAATTGTATGAAATAATCCCGAAAACTAACATTTGCTGAGGTGAACTGACGGCTAGTAACAGCAGACAAACGGCTAGCATTGACATCAGCGGCAATCCACCTGTCACTCAAGTGGCCACACCCTTGCAGAACTTTAAATATTAATCAACTAAACGGAAGAGTTATAAAAAAATTCACCCCCCTCACAGTTGTCATGAAGGGCAAAATTAGCTGTATAGACCAAAGCCACATACAGACACCAGGCTGTAAACATGTTTTTTTCTGCTGTAAAGTTGGTAATTTTAACATGGGGGAGATACAGATTTGACTCACTTTTGACAACAGCCTCAAGCGGCCAGTCAACGAATTGCAGTTTAACTCACTTCCGTGTTGGTTTCAAGAGAGAGACGGGGAGGTTGCCGCTTGGTTACAATAGTAAAAAAAAAAAAAAAAAAAAAAATGGCCAGCAATGTCATTAGTTTGTTTTTCTTAATTTCTGATGTTGCAATACATACTTTCATGAAATCATGCAACATACTCTACCTTGTCTGTGGACATCGAGATTTCCAAAGCCGGTGCTGCATAAACAGCGAGCGTGCGTGCGACGGTAGGCGAAATTATTTACGACAGCGCTAATGGACAATTCCCCTTCCAACCTGTAGGGCGACCGCAGAGGAAAAGTGCTTTGGTGTTGCTTTAAAAAGCACATGTTGTAAGAATGTCATATTAATGTCAACTTTTACTTTCAAGCACATTTTAATTCATTATGTTTTAATTATCTTTTGTCATGCATTAACGAATTACACATATTTTGATATGCCATACAAGTTTAAATAGAAATTATATTTTAGTTTACCATAAATGCTTGCAAGTACATTCCACAATAAACTGTAGTCATATTTAAAAGGCAACAGGAGTAATTATGAAATTACATAAAGATAAGTTAAGTTGGTCAAAAAAGCAGTTTTAAGTTCAACTAATTCCATTTAATATAAATTAAACTATAAAACATTTTAATTTAGTTGTAAATAACATGCAGTTAAGCATCCAAAAACAGTTTGCACTTGTAATATTTATGGTAAAGTATACTTCCTTTGTATAGCAAAGTTTGCTATATTTTTCTTTTGTTTACTAATTTTCTCTCCATGTATTCAGTATAGACAAATCCGATGTGCTTGTGTATTTGGGAAAGATGTCACAACAGGGAGCTAATACCAATGGAATCACCAGGACTATCAAAGACATCATTTACTATGGTTTACCGTTCAACAAAAAAACCTACGATGATGACATCGCTCTACTGCGCCTGTCCTCCACAGTCACCTTTACTAACTTTATTAGACCCGTGTGTCTAGCAGCTCAGAGCAGTGTGTTTGCTACCAACACCAATGGCTGGATCACAGGCTGGGGAGATGTTGGACGAAATAGTAATACACTTACACAAATACATACTGTACTCTTATTACGTCACATAAAAATGCCTACTCCTAACATCATTAACTGATGTTTGTATGTGTGTGTGTCCAGCACATTTACCTCCTCCTGGGACTCTGCAAGAAGCTACAGTTCTAGTGTTGGAGAATTCAATGTGTGATCCACTCTGTTATGGGAAAATCACCAACAATATGATTTGTGCTGGTTTAAGAAAGGGAGGCAGAGGCCACTGGAAGGTACAACTACCAATCAGATCAATTCTAAATGAGAATTATGAACACAGCATAATTGAGGGTGCATGAAGACTGACTGTATCTTGTCCCTGTTTGGTGTTACTAAAAGAACTGAAAAACATAGTATCTCTTTTTCCATGTTTCTCTCTCTGTAGGGGGATTCTGGTGGTCCGATGGTGAGTCGGCAGTGTTCATTATGGGTTCAGTCTGGTATCATTAGCTGGACTTTAAATTGTGCCATGCCAGACAAACCTGATGGATACACTCGTGTGTCACAGTATCAGCAGTGGATCACAAAAAACACTGGTCCCAACCTGCCTGGATTTGTCCTCTTCAATCCCCAAGATCCATGTTCTGCCACCAGCCGAAGTTAAATTCGCCCCTTGACATGCTGACACATTTATACAGCCTTAAAAACACATCATTCTCTAACTACTGATTGTTTTTGTTTTTTTGTAGCTTCAACCTCCTGTCATGGGAGATGCAATGAGAAGTACAATGATGGCAATGTCTGCAACTGCAACGCTGGCTGCACAACAAAGTGCTGCAGCGATTACAACCAGCAATGCATGAGTGAGTCCTCAACTTACACACTGAAACAACACTAAAAGTACATTTTTCTCTCGCTCTCAATCACTGGATGTATTTGTTTTCGTATCTCTGAAGGTTGATGCTCTGAATCTGGTAACTCTGGAGATCCTCAGCTGTGACATGATGAAGTCTCTTCCTGTCTGTTATCTGTGATATTCTGTTTATGGTCGATGTTGCTCTGGAAATTCTGCAATGTTAGTAATAAGTTCCAATGCATACAGATTGAAACTACTTTTTACACTTTTAATTTTCTCTTATAAATAATTTGCCTAAATGAGAGTTTGGGAGAATAATATTCATCTAATCTCGTCACGTGCAAAACGACAGTTTATCTCACTAATGTGACAAGTGTTCTGACATCACTCCACCAACCAACAAAAAATATGTATAATATATATTTGTATGTTGTCATTCATATAAATAAGGTTTCACAACATGATGGAAAAGTACTTCATTATGTTGCAGCATGTGCACAAGGCTTTTATGAGATTAATTAAATATTTTAGAACTGCACACTTTTGTCTTCATTCAAATGAATAGACATTGAACAAGGTTTATGTCACGGTGTGACAAATGAGAAGGCGGAACTAAAGTTCGCCGCAATTTTGTCCCCTCCGGTACAATAACAAGGACGCACCACCCCCGTGTAAATGTGTATCTGTTGCCTTGCCAACCGGGATGAGGAAATCGACATCAGGTGTGGGGAATTAATCTAGAGCCATGACGAAGCCATGCGAGCATTGAGAAGGATATAAAAAGCCAGCGAAGAGAGACTGTTGTGTGGTTCTTCCCCGGGACAAGCAGAGGTGGGGCGTGCAGCACGTGAGCGGCCGTGGCCGCGGTCGCGGCGGGAGGCCGCGGGAGAGAGAGGACGAGAGAGAGAGAGGACGAGAGAGAGAGAGGACGAGAGAGAGAGAGGACGAGAGAGAGAGAGGACGAGAGAGAGGACGAGAGAGAGACAGACGAGAGAGACAGATGAGAGAGCCAGAGAGAACTTCGGCTGGATGGCGGGCGGAGGCCTTGGTGCACTGTGGGTCTGTTGAGTTGCAGTTTTATTGTGGAAATGAGCACGAGTGAAACCTTACAGTGTGTGGTGGAAATGTGAGTGTGGGAATTGTTTTTGCTGTTCACTCGCAATCACAGCTGTCCATTCCTCTCTCTGCCTGAGCTCAATGAAGAGCCTGCTAATGCTGTGAGTTATACATATTCTCCTCTCTCTGTCTGAGTCCAGTGAAGAGCCTGCTAATGCTGTGAGTTACACGTGTCTGTTCCTCTCTCTGTCTGAGTCCAGTGAAGAGCCCGCTAATGCTGTGAGTTACACGTGTCTATTCCTCTCTCTGTCTGAGTCCAGTGAAGAGCCTGCTAATGCTGTGAGTTACACGTGTCTATTCCTCCCTCTGTCTGAGTCCAGTGAAGAGCCTGCTAATGCTGTGAGTTACACGTGTCTATTCCTCCCTCTGTCTGAGTCCAGTGAAGAGCCCGCTAATGCTGTGAGCTACACGTGTCTATTCCTCTCTCTGTCTGAGTCCAGTGAAGAGCCTGCTAATGCTGTGAGTTACACGTGTCTATTCCTCCCTCTGTCTGAGTCCAGTGAAGAGCCCGCTAATGCTGTGAGTTACACGTGTCTATTCCTCCCTCTGTCTGAGTCCAGTGAAGAGCCTGCTAATGCTGTGAGCTACACGTGTCTATTCCTCTCTCTGTCTGAGTCCAGTGAAGAGCCTGCTAATGCTGTGAGTTACACGTGTCTATTCCTCTCTCTGTCTGAGTCCAGTGAAGAGCCCGCTAATGCTGTGAGTTACACGTGTCTATTCCTCTCTCTGTCTGAGTCCAGTGAAGAGCCTGCTAATGCTGGAAGAGCCTGCTAATGCTGTGAGTTACACGTGTCTATTCCTCCCTCTGTCTGAGTCCAGTGAAGAGCCTGCTAATGCTGTGAGCTACACGTGTCTATTCCTCTCTCTGTCTGAGTCCAGTGAAGAGCCTGCTAATGCTGTGAGTTACACGTGTCTATTCCTCTCTCTGTCTGAGTCCAGTGAAGAGCCCGCTAATGCTGTGAGTTACACGTGTCTATTCCTCTCTCTGTCTGAGTCCAGTGAAGAGCCTGCTAATGCTTGAAGAGCCTGCTAATGCTGTGAGTTACACGTGTCTGTTCCTCCCTCTGTCTGAGTCCAGTGAAGAGCCTGCTGATGCTGTGAGTTACACGTGTCTATTCCTCTCTCTGTCTGAGTCCAGTGAAGAGCCTGCTAATGCTTGAAGAGCCTGCTAATGCTGTGAGTTACACGTGTCTGTTCCTCCCTCTGTCTGAGTCCAGTGAAGAGCCTGCTAATGCTGTGAGTTACACGTGTCTATTCCTCCCTCTGTCTGAGTCCAGTGAAGAGCCTGCTGATGCTGTGAGTTACACGTGTCTATTCCTCCCTCTGTCTGAGTCCAGTGAAGAGCCTGCTAATGCTGTGAGTTACACGTGTCCATTCCTCCCTCTGTCGGAGTCCAGTGAAGAGCCTGCTAATGCTGTGAGTTACACGTGTCCATTCCTCTCTCTGTCTGAGTCCAGTGAAGAGCCTGCTAATGCTGTGAGTTACACGTGTCCATTCCTCTCTCTGTCTGAGTCCAGTGAAGAGCCTGCTAATGCTGTGAGTTACACGTGTCTATTCCTCTCTCTGTCTGAGTCCAGTGAAGAGCCCGCTAATGCTGTGAGTTACACGTGTCTATTCCTCTCTCTGTCTGAGTCCAGTGAAGAGCCTGCTAATGCTTGAAGAGCCTGCTAATGCTGTGAGTTACACGTGTCTATTCCTCTCTCTGTCTGAGTCCAGTGAAGAGCCTGCTAATGCTTGAAGAGCCTGCTAATGCTGTGAGTTACACGTGTCTATTCCTCCCTCTGTCTGAGTCCAGTGAAGAGCCGGCTAATGCTTGAAGAGCCGGCTAATGCTTGAAGAGCCGGCTAATGCTTGAAGAGCCGGCTAATGCTTGAAGAGCCGGCTAATGCTTGAAGAGCCTGCTAATGCTGGAAGAGCCTGCTAATGCTGTGAGTTACACGTGTCTATTCCTCCCTCTGTCTGAGTCCAGTGAAGAGCCGGCTAATGCTTGAAGAGCCTGCTAATGCTGGAAGAGCCTGCTAATGCTGTGAGTTACACGTGTCTATTCCTCCCTCTGTCTGAGTCCAGTGAAGAGCCTGCTAATGCTGTGAGCTACACGTGTCTATTCCTCTCTCTGTCTGAGTCCAGTGAAGAGCCTGCTAATGCTGTGAGTTACACGTGTCTATTCCTCCCTCTGTCTGAGTCCAGTGAAGAGCCTGCTAATGCTGTGAGCTACACGTGTCTATTCCTCTCTCTGTCTGAGTCCAGTGAAGAGCCTGCTAATGCTGTGAGTTACACGTGTCTATTCCTCTCTCTGTCTGAGTCCAGTGAAGAGCCCGCTAATGCTGTGAGTTACACGTGTCTATTCCTCTCTCTGTCTGAGTCCAGTGAAGAGCCTGCTAATGCTTGAAGAGCCTGCTAATGCTGTGAGTTACACGTGTCTATTCCTCTCTCTGTCTGAGTCCAGTGAAGAGCCTGCTAATGCTTGAAGAGCCTGCTAATGCTGTGAGTTACACGTGTCTATTCCTCCCTCTGTCTGAGTCCAGTGAAGAGCCTGCTAATGCTTGAAGAGCCGGCTAATGCTTGAAGAGCCGGCTAATGCTTGAAGAGCCGGCTAATGCTTGAAGAGCCGGCTAATGCTTGAAGAGCCTGCTAATGCTGGAAGAGCCTGCTAATGCTGTGAGTTACACGTGTCTATTCCTCCCTCTGTCTGAGTCCAGTGAAGAGCCGGCTAATGCTTGAAGAGCCTGCTAATGCTGGAAGAGCCTGCTAATGCTGTGAGTTACACGTGTCTATTCCTCCCTCTGTCTGAGTCCAGTGAAGAGCCTGCTAATGCTGTGCCGAGAAACGCGAAGAGAACGCTGAAGAGAATGCGGAAGCTGTGGATTATGTCCATTCCCCTCTCTGTCCGAAGGTGCTGAGAAACGCGAAGAGAACGCTGAAGAGAATGCGGAAGCTGTGGATTATGTTCATTCCTCTCTCTGTCTGAAGGTGCTGAGAAACGCGAAGAGAACGCTGAAGAAGAGAATGCGGAAGCTGTGAATCATGTTCATTCCTCTCTCTGTCTGAAGGTGCTGAGAAACGCGAAGAGAACGCTGAAGAAGAGAATGCGGAAGCTGTGAATTATGTTCATTCCTCTCTCTGTCCGAAGGTGCTGAGAAACGCGAAGAGAACGCTGAAGAGAATGCGGAAGCTGTGAATTATGTTCATTCCTCTCTCTGTCCGAAGGTGCTGAGAAATGTGAAGAGATACATGAAGAGAACCTGAACTGAAGAGACTTTTAACATTGTTTTTATTATTTAATAAAGAGTATATTTATTTTGAATGCTGTGTCCGCCAATTCCTTCGTGTCCACGGCCGGCTCCTCAGGGGCGGCACGCAAGCGAAGGGGTGGGCGGCCCGCTGGCGCTCCACCCCGACCTGTGACATAAAATGGCGTAGTCGGCAGGGTGCCGCCCTGAGTTGAGCAACCGTGGGCCGAAGGGATGGCGACCAGTTTTTTTTCCCTTTTTTTTGTTTATTTTTGCTTTGTTTCTTTTTTTGTTTTCCTCTTTTTTTTTCTCTTCTTCAGCATCCTGGAGCGGTTTGGTGGGGGGGTATGTCACGGTGTGACAAATGAGAAGGCGGAACTAAAGTTCGCCGCAATTGTGTCCCCTCCGGTACAATAACAAGGACGCACCACCCCCGTGTAAATGTGTATCTGTTGCCTTGCCAACCGGGATGAGGAAATCGACATCAGGTGTGGGGAATTAATCTAGAGCCATGAGGAAGCCATGCGAGCATTGAGAAGGATATAAAAAGCCAGCGAAGAGAGACTGTTGTGTGGTTCTTCCCCGGGACGAGCAGAGGTGGGGCGTGCAGCACGTGAGCGGCCGTGGCCGCGGTCGCGGCGGGAGGCCGCGGGAGAGAGGACGAGAGAGAGGACGAGAGAGAGACAGACGAGAGAGACAGATGAGAGAGCCAGAGAGAACTTCGGCTGGATGGCGGGCGGAGGCCTTGGTGCACTGTGGGTCTGTTGAGTTGCAGTTTTATTGTGGAAATGAGCACGAGTGAAACCTTGCAGTGTGTGGTGGAAATGTGAGTGTGGGAATTGTTTTTGCTGTTCACTCGCAATCACAGCTGTCCATTCCTCTCTCTGCCTGAGCTCAATGAAGAGCCTGCTAATGCTGTGAGTTATACATATTCTCCTCTCTCTGTCTGAGTCCAGTGAAGAGCCTGCTAATGCTGTGAGTTACACGTGTCTATTCCTCTCTCTGTCCGAGTTCAGTGAAGAGCCTGCTAATGCTGTGAGTTACACGTGTCTATTCCTCTCTCTGTCTGAGTCCAGTGAAGAGCCTGCTAATGCTTGAAGAGCCTGCTAATGCTGTGAGTTACACGTGTCTATTCCTCCCTCTGTCTGAGTCCAGTGAAGAGCCTGCTAATGCTTGAAGAGCCTGCTAATGCTTGAAGAGCCGGCTAATGCTTGAAGAGCCGGCTAATGCTTGAAGAGCCGGCTAATGCTTGAAGAGCCTGCTAATGCTGGAAGAGCCTGCTAATGCTTCTGAGTCCAGTGAAGAGCCTGCTAATGCTGTGCCGAGAAACGCGAAGAGAACGCTGAAGAGAATGCGGAAGCTGTGGATTATGTCCATTCCCCTCTCTGTACGAAGGTGCTGAGAAACGCGAAGAGAACGCTGAAGAGAATGCGGAAGCTGTGGATTATGTCCATTCCTCTCTCTGTCCGAAGGTGCTGAGAAATGTGAAGAGATACATGAAGAGAACCTGAACTGAAGAGACTTTTAACATTGTTTTTATTATTTAATAAAGAGTATATTTATTTTGAATGCTGTGTCCGCCAATTCCTTCGTGTCCACGGCCGGCTCCTCAGGGGCGGCACGCAAGTTGCACAGCAAAGTCATCAGCTAACGGTTTGAGTTGTCAGAATCATTCCTGTCTTTTCCAGAATGCTTAATAATAATGGTTATGAGGTACTAACTACAGTACATGAAAACCCTATTTAATATGAAAAATAATTACCATAAACCACTGGCTCAACCAATTCAAAACATCTGGCTCAGTTGCCAAATTGCCTTGTTTAAACGTACAAAAATAAAACAATAAAAATCGTACAAAACAAATGTCTCAGATGTTTAGCATTATCATAAATTTCGGGTATAATAATACTTGGGCAGGATATTTGTCACTGAAGAGTTGGAATCTCTCCTCATTTTATGCTCAGTTTAATTCTAAAACAGATTATAATATGGAAATGGCTGCAATTCTCTTTCTCAACTGACTCGCATAACTATTCAAATGCTCTGAAGCAATACATTTAAGTTATTCTGTTTCCAGTTGCGGAGTGTGTATATCAGTGAAAACCATATGTCATCATGATTTTAGCATGATGTGACTTAAAGGGATATTTCACCGCTGGAAAGATGAATGTGTGTTTAAATTGGGTCATTTATGTAATAGAAATGAGAAATTATTTTAGAAGTTGGTGCCTTCTAGACTGAGAAAATCCAGAAAATGTATTTTTGGCTCATGTGCATGAAAGACAACAACTCCCAGAATGCACTTGCTTTGCTGCTCTACGAGGCCACGCCCAAGCCACGCCTACCGGTTACACAGGGCAGTATCAGGAGAAATGATACAGCTAGGCTACTAGTCGACTCGAAACTGAAAAGATGCCGTTTTATTGCGAGTCTCCATGACAAGTTAGATGGCTGACAGTATTTGTACATTATGTGGGTGAGACAGCCCTTTAAGCACTGTTTTTTTATTTATTTTTTTACCTATATTTAACCAGGTAGGCACATAGAGGACTCATTCTCATTAAAAACGGCGACCTGGCCAAGATGAAGCGTCATGGTGCAGACAACATAAAGTTACACGTAAAAGACAAGACAGTATAATACAGGTTACAAACAGTTGTTCAGTCAAGAGTGCATCGTACAAAAATAAGTCAGAATGCAACAACTAGACAGTATTAGATACGTTAGAACATTAGAACGTACTAGATAAATAAACTGTATATAAAATAAAGTGCATTATGCAATATTGACAAATATACAGAAAGAAAATATGATAAAGTAATTGCACTAGTTTGCACAGGGGAAAAAATGGTAATGCTAACATGAACAGGGGTGTGACAGTAGGTTAGATATCAATCGTTTGAAAGCGGATAACGGTACAATTGATTCAAGCCTTAAGGATTTTTGCAGTTTGTTCCAATCAGATAGACCTACTGATAATGAGATAAACCTACTTGATCGCAGATTGCGAGAGGGAGAAGCTAACGAGATTAGGTTTCTCAAGTAGGTAGGGCCTTTGCCTAGGATCATTTTATAGATTAAGTAGAACCAGTGTCTTTGTCGTCGGATGTGAAGGGAAGGCCAACCAATGAGTGTGTAGAGATTACAATGATGAGTACTAAATGGGGCGTTGGTAGCAAGGGATAACTAAAAGGGATAAGGGATAGTTAAAGGGATACTTAAAGGGATACAGTTTAGCTGAGCTAACAGCAGAGCTAAAATCAAAACAAATTTACATTTGAAATGCACGCGATCAGCACGCGGCTAGCGCGATTAACGATCTTTTATGAGCATCTCAAACAACATAAAACAATCTGAATCTGTGTCTATATGGCATCAAACAGCAATAATCAGGGTCACAACTCTGATTGGTTTTAGAAGAACGGTATTTTGCACAATAATAGAGCTAGCACAGTCAGCATAACACTCGCATTAGTATTATCATCCTTACCGGAGATTTCTCGAGGAGCTCGCAGAGACATGCGGCTTAACTCTCTCTCATAACTTTTGTTAATGAAAAATTCATTGTTCTTGAGTTTATTCATTTAAACTTGTTGATCTCATTTAACTATGTGTAGTAACATCTGACCATGTGCTTCTGTGAGGGTTTTCTAACAGCTGAAGAAGGGACAGGAAGACAGGGTAATAAAATACTTACACCTGGGCACGAGAAAGGATCCGGCCAGGAGAATACAGGGGTCGTTTAACAATAAACATGGGGTCCCATGCCCTCCCCTTAGGGGAAGCAGGAGGCAATCTAGCAGGAGGCAATTTAGGTCATAAATGAAGGCCTTTTGGCTTCTCAGGGACAAAGAACAGTGTGACCTGCTCAGGGGGGTAGAAAGCCAGTCCAGGCCAGTTGAAGATAGGGGGTATCTTTTGGAAAGTTACAGAAAACTAAGTAGGTGTGGTCAAGATGTTAGAAACCTGTATAAAATGTCTCAGTTTTATTATGTTTTTGGGATTGTCTGTTTTTCATGGCTGGGTGGCTGCGGTCTGTGAAAAGAATCCTCAGAGAATAAAGCCTTTTCTCTTTATTACAATTTTGCCTCTTGAATGTTTCTTACACCTGTTGATGCTGTTTTTCAGTAAGGTTAAAAAATTGCTATTACAGCTGGTGTCAGAAGTTTGGGATCCTGTGCGGACACTTCTTCTCCTGGTCCTGAGAACGGATTTGACGGGAAAGTGCACGACCTCGGCAGCACCAGGTGGCCGTCTCATACCTCGACGGTTTGAGATAGAAACTCAACAGATTACGGGAGAGAGAGCCAATACCGCATTCAGGGCCAGTGGAGGAAGCTCCCACCAGGACCATAAAGAATCCGCGGATTGCGGGAGAAACAGAAAAAGCATCTCTGGGTAAGACATGGCAAATTGTTTTATTGAAGTTGAGTGTAATTTGATAATTGTGAGTGAACATGAACCATATTGGCTGGGTTTTGCTTTTTGGTACGAGCGAGAGGTGATTCAGTTAACCCTTGTGCATCCTTGAGGACATTTTTGGCTTTTTCAGTTTTGTTTTTTTGATCACTTTGCCTGTGTTAATGCTAACTGCATAAAATTTGGCACAGGTGTGTATTTTTATTGGAATTTTACTATTTCATCATCATTTTCTTTAAAAAAAATATTTTGCACTAGTTACACAAAATACTTCCTCTCAGGACCTTAAGGACAAAAATGTCCCCATTGAAATCCATTAAAACTGCATTTTTTAATCCCTGTGCCGTTTAACTATAAAATGATGCAATCTTTTTTAATAGGCTTTCATTCTGTTGGCAAGGCTTCAAAATTGACATATTTACCATTTTTTATCAGATGGTGCCATTTTTTCAGGTTAGGCCTATAAAGCAAATACTCGCTTTATTCCTGTTTTCTGCTTCGGCATATTATAGAGCCAACTGGATAAATTATGCAACGATAATTGTGTGGGTGTGTTGGTATGGATGTCTAAGTGTGGTTGGTATGTGTGTTATAAAAAAAAATGTGTTTGTGTGCATGTGTGTGCTTGTAATATTTGAGAGAGAAAAACTCAACTGCAAATCGAAAATTCAATCACTGTGTTCACCAGTGGAGTTTTGCTGGGATCCAATGGGGAAAGTCTGGTACTGCGCCCAAACAAAATCTTACTGAAAGCTCATTTTTTGAGATATCATCCTCAAATTTGGAACACAACCTGTTTAGATTTATGGCTTTGAATTTATATCAGTTTTAGAGTTCCAAATGTTTCATAAAATATATATTTTATATAAAATATTGATTATAATGTTCATAAATATTTTTCATAAACTTAAACTTCTATAAAAAAAATTTGGTTGCACTTTTTTTCAATTTTTTCACTTCAACAACAATCTGCCAAGGGTCTTCTTTAAAATGAGACCAAACTTAAGTATTTGCTCCCAAGCATAACATTTTTATGAGAGTTTTTTGACTTGGACATTTTTGTCCCTTTTGGACCTATGAGTAAGTTTTTTGTTTTTTTTTTATGTTAACTGCATTAATTTTGGCACAGGTGTCTATTTTTATTGTAATTGTACTATTTCACCCCCATTTCATTTGAAAAAAAAAATGTTGCACTAGTTACACAAAATACTTCTATATATTTTATATAAAATATTGATTATAATGTTCATAAATATTTTTCATAAACTTAAACTTCTATAAAAAAAAATTGGTTGCACGTTTTTCACTTTTTTCACTTCAACAACAATCTGCCAAGGGTCTTCTTTAAAATGAGACCAAACTTAAGTATTTGCTCCCAAGCATAACATTTTTATGAGAGTTTTTTGACTTGGACATTTTTGTCCACTTTGGACCTAAGAGTAAGTTTTTGTTTTTTTGTTACTGTTAACTGCATGAATTTTGAGCTATTATAGAGCCAGTTGGATAAATTATGCAATGATAATTGTGTGGGTGTGTTGGTATGGATGTCAGAGTGTGGTTGGTATGTGTGTTATATAAAAAAAAATTGTTTGTGTGCATGTGTGTGTTTGTAGTATTGATAGAGAAAAACTCAACTGCAAATAACAAAGCCAATCACTGTGTGACCAGAGGAGTTTTGCTGGGATCCAATGGGGAAAGTCTGGTACTGCGCCCAAACAAAATCTTACTGAAAGCTAATTTTTTGAGATATCAACCTCAAATTTGGAACACAACTTATTTAGATTTATGGCTTTGATTTTCTAGCCGTTTTAGAGTTCAACTTGTTTCATAAAATATATATTTTATATAAAATAATATTCATAAATAATTTTCATAAACCTATATAACTTTTTTTTGGATTTACTTATAAAAAAAATTTAACTTCAGCAATAATCTGCCAAGGGTATTCTTTAAAATGATACCAAAGTTAAGTCTGTGCTCCCAAGCATCAACTTTTTATGACCGTTTTTTGACATGGACATTTTTGTCCTCTTTGGACCTATGAGTAACTTTTTTAAATTGATGCACAAGGGTTAAATCACATTTTTTTTGGGAGAAATTGATCTGACGGTTTCAGACCGGTTTCTGCCTCACTTAGCTCGTTAGTGGACAGGAGTCCACTGGTGACTAAACCTTAGAGAAAATTTATTAAGTAAGCGCAAAGGCGCACGTGAGAAAACTTTGAGTGGAACGTAATTACAAACTGAAACCCGTCCAATCTCGGGGTGAAGAAAAGATCGGGTCTGTCGAAGACGTTTGACAGATTCTGTAAGACACGTGTCGAATTGTGAAATCCAGAAAAGGGGGACTCAGCCAAAATGGGGTCATCTAACAGTAAACCAGATCATTTTTATACACCAATTTTCTGCCAAATGAGAAATAATTATGGTGGTAAATGTATGACTGACATACAGAAACTGATCAAATATCATGATTTCCCTGAAGCGGGAACATTGAGTAAAATAAGACTTAATGTCGTGAAAGAGTCAGTGGAAAAGAACGCAGGGAAACGGAGAGGCTGTTGTGTGTGTGTCAAGCATGTGTGTAAAACTGTGAACAGACAGTAGTTTGTTGAACTGAAGAAGATAGGGAAAGATAGAATGTTTTTCCTGATGGAAATTATAAACAGAGAATTGTTGGATTGCAGATAAAAGAGAACAGGTGCAGAAGGAACTAGCATGTAGGGGAAGATAGAGTTCATGGAACAAGTTATGAACGCCTATTAAGTCAAATTAAGTTAAAAATGGTATGAAAAGTGAGTTTTTTAGATACAAATAAGGCATTGAGTATGATTAACAGGGATTAACATGATATAAAGATGAACAAGAGTTTTATTAAGCAGAATGGGAAACAATTTTATTTTACTGGTAAAATAGTGATGTCTAGAGAATTTTCATAACAAAAGTTGAAGGAGCAAGCAGCTATAATGGCTGCCTGTGCGATTTAGGGATTGAGAGATGAGTAATATGATATTTTGTTTTTTGTGAAACAGCAGAGCTAAGTGGGACTGAGAAAATATTAATAACGTTAAGTTGAACCTGCAGCCTAACCATTTGATAGAGGAATACTGTTTCAACACAGTTTTAACCCTCAGAGAGTCTTCGGTCAAAAATTTTCTGTTTTGAATTTTAAAAAATCACAGCTTCATCGGAAGGTTATGATACTTGGTGACTTTTATGGCATTAGGTATGTGTATGCAAAAAAAAATTGAGGTCATGATCCGAGCATGCAAAGTGGTCTTAAAAAAAATAGTCACACTCAGTGCCTTCGGTCAAAAATGACCGACCCATAGGAAATGAATGGGAAATTTACAAAAACACAAAAATTCTCTGAATTTTTGTCTGTACAATCTACAAATCGGCCACGATTCAAAAAAAAAGTACACCGCAGTAAAGGGGTGACACTTTACAACATCAAGAGTGCAAAAAATTCACACCCACCCACACACACACACATACAAACACACTTTTATACACATACACACCAATAAATTCAGATTACAAAAAATCTGTTTTGAATTTTTAAAAATCACAGCTTCATTGGAATGTTACGAAACTTGGTGAATTTTCTGGCATTAGGTATGTGAACACAGAAAAAATTTGAGGTATAAATAGTCACACTCATGGTCTTCGGTCAAAAATGACCCCCATAGGAAATGAATGGGAAATTGACAAAAACACAAAAATTCGCTACAAATCGGCCACGATGCAGAAAAAAGTGCTCAGCAATGAAGGGGTGAAACTCTAAAACATCAAGAGTGAAAAACATAACATAATTAATAATTATAATTAATATATATATATATATATATATATATATATATATATATATATATATATATATATATATATATATAATAATTATTCAAATTATTAAAATAATAATTAATAAAATGTTATAAACCTTGGCAAAAAGTATTATTTGAGAATTTCTAAAAAAAAAATACATTCAATCCACATCTTAAAAGTAAGTAATTTGGTCCAAAAACAACTAGAATTCACAAGCATCTCCATTTAGAGCTATACAGGTATGGAGGTAGATTTGTGTCTTTATTATTCAATCAAAAAAAAGGTTGCTTCAATCAAAAAATATATTTTCAATCAAAAAAACCCGTTTCAATCAAAGAAAAAAAGTGTTTGAATGCAAAAATATATTTGAGACTCAAAAAAATGCATTTGAACACTATTTTTTTTGCTTGAAAATGTTTTTTTTGATAGAAGTGAAGGTTTTTTTGTTTGAAGCAACTTTTTTGATTGAAGTATTGTTGTTTTGTGTTTGGGCCATATTATGGGTAGGACATTTGTGTCTTTATAATTCAATCAAAAAAGAAGTTGCTTCAAACAAACAAAACATATTTTCAATAAAAAAATCACTTCAATCAAAAAATAAACCTTTTCAATCATAGAAAAATGTTTTTGAATGCAAAAAAATATTTGAGATTCAAAAAATTGCACTTGAACACTTTTTTTTTGATTGAAAATGTTTTCTTTGATTGAAGTAATCTTTTTTGTGTTTGGACCATGTTATGGGTAGGACATTTGTGTCTTAATTATTCAATCCCAAAAAAGTTGCTTCAATCAAAAAAAAAACATTTTCAATCAAAAAAAAATAATTTCAATCAAAGAAAAAACTGTTTAAATGCAAAAAAAAAAAAAATCATTTGAAGTGTTTTTTTTTTATTGAACTTTCTTTTTTTTTGAATGAAGTGAAAAAAGTTTTGAAGTCGTTTTTTTTTTTAAATCATTTTGACACAAACGTACCGCAGTGGGGGCGGGTGCTTCCCCATTGGTCAGACATGCTTGAGTGACAAGTGTCTACACCAACGACGTCTTTCTGACAAGCAAGTCATGGTCGCCACTCGCCAGCGAGCCAGGAAGCAGTGGTGGAGTTGTTGGTAAGTAGATAAAACCGTATTAAAATGATTGGTGTCACGTTATTAGCCTACTCTGTTTGATATTTCGATTAAACATACAGCTTGCTAACTTAGCTCACGTTGACTAATTTGTGTGATGGTGTTAGATATCTGACGCCTCATATTGTCAGGCAGGCTAGCAGGGTGCGCTAACGGCTAATTGAATTGTTTATTTCACTTAAGTAACGTTACAGAGGCTTGCTATGTGCTTGTGCTATATTGTGTTATAATACGTAACGTCATTAGTGGTCAAACAACAGTCCACAGGCCAACTGTTGCCCACAGCGCTGCCTGTTTAGCAGCAACAGGTCATGCAGAGCCTGAGTCTATCTTCTCACACAGCCCACAGGATTACAGCTATTTGACCGTCCCGCTCTCTCTCTCGCTCACGGGTAGTGGTCTCCCCACCATCACAGTCAAATGCTCGCAGACACAGAGGCAGATGCTGTTATTTTGAGAGCGGGGCTTACATATGCCGTCCCGTACGGAAAATAATGTTGCATACCACCGGTAACATGAATATATATTCCGTTGCTCGGTGCGCAAACTAGCTGTGTCAGGCATTATTTATAAGTAGCCTAATGTCCTGCACAACTCCACATGGAAAACTGGCAGTTCAATGAAGTGATGCTTATTGTCTGACATAGTGTACAAGTAGTTACTAGCTTAAAGTATTGTGCCAATAATGATCCTTCTGGTAAATTTGGCATTCAGTTGAGACACAAAAGCTCTTAGTTTAATGAAAATCTTTGGAAAAGAAGACAAGATGGTTTGTTTAATTAGTATTCATTTATTTAGATTTCTAATATCATATAGTATTGTCCTGTCAACCCATTACAAGTCTTGCCTTATTCAGTGTTGATTTATTGACATGTTTATGTAAGATGTTTTATTAGAAGGTGTGTGAGTGAAAGTTGTCTGAAGTTGTATTTTTCTATTTTATTGCAATGCTGATTGATAATGTAGGACTCTGGTCCTGGCTTGGCCTAAGTTTTGGTGTCTCTAAATGCTGTGCTCTGTAGGCATGACACATTAATTTCTTTATGTGATACTTTATTTTTTGCATCAAATTATTTGAAGTATTGATAAGCAGTATTGATATCGATACAGGTATTGCTGCACTCTCAATTATAACTGCTCAATAGTGTCGTATGGTTACTTTTATTATACAAGCCATCAATTTTGATGGCTTGTTAGTGTAACCGTTAAGCATAATGGCATTAATGCTATATATAGCGTACATTTAGCCAGATATTTTTTTTTTTTTTTTTTTTTTTTTTTTAAAGTAGCTAACTAGCTAAAGCCTTAAGTAGCTGAAATTAAGTTGTCTCGTGTCTCTGTCTGCAGCAACACACACACACACACACACACACACACACACACACACACACACACACACACACACACACACACACACACACACACAGACAACGATAGCTACCTACATTAACTGCAACATCTTTCCAGGCAGCAGATGGACTAATTGTTTTTCCTGTTGATCAAATTATGTTTTTTTAGGCCAAGAACTCCACTAAAACTTTTTGGAACAGGATTGCTTAATAAAGGTAAGAATGGATGGGTAGATTTTATTTATGGTTTTGCTCTTTTTATGTGTCCGGTGTATTGTAGGTCATAACCATTTTCACAACAGCCATCTTTTCTCCCTCCCATTTAGAAAGACCAATACTACACATCACCTCTTGTGCATGTCTTCATGGCAAGGCGATTATCACATACTCAGGTTACACTCCACTTGCTGTTAACTGGATTCACACTTTTTAATCTTTTTAAAAATATATATATATATATATTAGTCTTTTTAGACTCTACCTGCTTCATCTAAAGTGATTGATGGTGTTATTGTTGATAACAGTGGTTAACTTAGGATCTAATCTCTCATCCCAGTATGACGAGCAGGCAGCCACTGCCGCTGCGCAGACTTTTCTGTCAGTGCTTAATCGCACCATAGAAGAACCCAGGCAGAGGAGTCAGGACATGCCTACTCCTTCAACTGTACAAAACGAGATGTCCAGGTAGTGTAGCCAGCCAGCAGTAGTGCATTTATTTTTCAAGTCAGCCATGCGGTATCAGAGCTGAGGGTGTAGCAACAATAGTCTTGACTCAAATGCACGACTCAAACACAGCGTTAGGCAGGGTAACAGTCTTTACTGGAAAAACAGGTTCGGTACACAAGTAATCCATCAGCGGGGGCAAACAAACCAGACAGGGATCAGGCAAAGGCGAGGTCAACCAGAACACAGGCAGGGGTCAATACCAAGGAACTAGAAAATACTACAGAGCAATAAAGGCTATGAAGTAACGCACGGGGACAAAAAGACGAACTGGCAACGGACAGGGGAAACACAGGGACTATATATACACACACACAGAACAGGTGAAAGTATTGAGGGTGGGGACAGACAATCAAGGAGGAGGACGAAACCACACGAGGAGGGAAGGGGAATCTGAAACGAGAGGAGAAGTCAATACAACAAGATGACACAGGAAACAGAACTATAACATGGACCGAGTCATGACATGCAGGGGGGATTTGTGAAATGTTATTCCACATACACAGCCATCCCATGCAAATTTAATTTTTTACTGACCCCTTTTTGTAAAATATTACAAATCTATTTTACAAACAAGGGTCTCACATTTTTTTACTTTTTTGCAGATCATTCCCTGGATTTTTCAAAAGAAAATCTGCAGACAAACACAGAGACAAGAAACATAAACCATGGAAAGGATTTGACATGGCTTTTTTCTTATTGAGTGACAAAGCAGAAACAACCCCGACCACACAAGATGAACTGGAGCTACTACAGGCAGGGCTGGGAAAGAGGACTCTCTCGATCACTAAAGACTTAAGCCATGAAGAGGTGAGGAGCAGCATCTTTCTTTATCTCCCCCTACCTCCTCTATCATTGCCTTCTCCACAATCGATTTTTACAGATATACCTTCCTGAAATGTTCTGTCTTTATTACTGTAGTTGTCCACTTTACTGGAGAGCACCTACCCGAAAATGGCAAGTCTTGAAGGAGGATGGCTTCTATACAAAGCAGCTGGTATGTTAAACAAGACATTAGATTAACATAAGGCTATTTGAATAGAATCTTTAAATAGTGTGGAGCCCTGCACTACACAAGGCTTTTCCGAGTTCAAAAGGAGTTTCCAGAGTTTCCCTAAATAAGCTGTTCGAAAATACTGACTTGACAGTTTTTTTGTTTTTTTTTTTAGTGGGCACATCCATGTGTACAGTGATCATAATGTGATAACCAAACTTGCCGCAAGGAGATATGGGAAATTTAGTGAATAATGTTAGAGCTTAACTCAAGAAGAGATGTCATAGAGGCTCGTATCTAAACATAAAAACATCTAATATATTTTTCTGAAACATGACATTGTAGATTATTATAATGCAGAACACCTGATTGTGCACGTTTTAACTTTTTGTCCTCGATTTCATTATCATTACAGTCGATAATACTTTTCCTCATGTCATTATTTTTCACTTACAAGTATGCCATGAATGGGTCAACTTACACTGGCTGAATGCCATGCTCAGCACACTGATGTTAATATACTTGGTTGGCACTACTTTTAATTCCCATAAAACTTGAATTTGCAGGTGGACATGGAAGGAGGAGAATGACCGCTGTCGCCTTAGAGTCAGAGGGATACACTGGCTCTGTTCTTAGAAGCGCCTCCGCAGGAGGGAAGTTTATGTTATATATTGCTCCTCTCCAAGAGAAGATTGATCTGACACCACTGCCAGTGGATGCTCCAGAGTTCAGTCTCATGCCAAAGGCTACATGCACACAGTGCAAAATGGTCATGCCATTGCAAATGCTTGCCCTTCATGTGCAAGGTGATTGTGAAGGGACGTCTTGGACAGCTCTTTGTGATTCAGAGGTGAGACGCCTTTCTTGTCACATTTTTCCACTTAATGCAAGTGAAAGGTGAATGTTGCCACCAGGCCTCCAGACTAACTTTTTTTAAAACTGTCCCTGGACATTCCTGAAAAACGGTCTCAACCATCCCGAAGTGAATGTAAACTGTCCCAAAATCGAAATGGTGTTTTTTTTAGTGTTTTTTTTCTTCTCTAATTGTTATCATCTATGTCTGTTATTGGCATAAGATAAACAGAAACATCATTATGAGAAAATAAAGTGTAGTCATAATAAATTAAAAAAGCCCCTGGAAACATGAATTTGAATATTAAAAATACATATATTATATCAAAGCCGAGTGTCTGATTAAGCATCCACAAAAGTCTGAGTGAAAATAACCATAACTATAAGAAAACCTGGTTTAAAAAAATGAATTTTGCTGTTTAGATTAAAAAAATCTTGGCCTGTTTAAATGTTAAATGACTGACAACTGTCAATCAGTGTTATCTAGTTATCTGACACATTGTTTGGCTGCATTTTCAGCAAGAAGATGAGGAGCTTGATTCTTCTGTTCCTGCGACTTTAGATGTGCCACCATCGAACAAGGTATGGTTATATGTAGGACAGAATAATATTTATTGCAATAATAATATAATCTTTTATATTTTTATTACTCCTGATTTTGAGTGAAACCATAAATGATCAAATGAACATTTACTATTTACCATTTATGCTGAGAGGGTTGCTATAAAAATTGGAACTAATCCTGTCCATACATCTTCCCATTTAGCAAAGTAAGACAAAATGCCCGATATGCAACAAATACTTCCCAAGCCAGGACATTGAGTTCCACGCCAGTATCTGTGGAACAAGGTAAGTCAAGTCACATTTATTTATATAGCACATTTCGTGCGACAGGTGCAGACTCAATGTGCTTAAGAGTAAAAAAAAAAATAAATAAATAAAACAGACAAGTGGTGTATGTCCTTTGCATATAATAACATCACATTTTTTAGTTTGCTGTGATTAGATGGAATTCATTGTAACTTCCATTCTTAGTTGTAGTCCTGTATGGAGCCCAGATGCTGGACCTGAAAGTCCCCATGATCTGCAAGAACCAACACAAGATCCAATAGATGACATCTCATGGTAAAAAAAAAGAAAAGGGATCTTGAAACTTTGATTTTGCTGCCAAAATATCTTTAGATTTTTAAGATGTAATAATTTATTTTAACAGTGAAGAAGATGTTCTGCGTTGGGTTGACTCAAAAGTTGAGACGGGGAAGACCTTCAACATTTGTGTCTCGAGGGACAACATGCTGGAGAGAGGTCTAAAGCTTTGGCAGCGCCAGAAGACTGGAGGCCCAGCGAACAAACTGAAAATTACCTTCATAGGAGAAGCTGGCATCGACACTGGGGCATTAAGGAAGGAGTTCCTGTCTGGTAAGTAGTAAGCCAGTCACAAGTGTGTAATACTTCCAAATCAACAATAAAACCCTGTGACTGAGGCTGTTCTCTGGTTTGTTTATGTCCACAGAGATGGTTGCTGGGATAGAGACGCGCCTCTTTGAAGGGGGGAAGAAGGGGAAGATCCCAAAATACTCCATCACTGACCTGGACAAAAACTATTTTAAGTTTGTTACTCTTATTCATATTCTCATATTAATCAACAGTATTACTTATTTACTTGCATTTACACAATGGTGTATACTATAATGGTGTGTACAACTACTCACTGCTAGAGGAATAGACTACATTAAAAAGATATTGCTCGTGGTACACCTCTACATATCTTGTCTTAAGACACTTTGACTCTGTGACTTTGGGTACATAGTAAGTAACCATTCCAAATATTGGCTCCTGGCCATTCCAGCCAGGAACTTATCTCCTGATTCTGTAACGTGAGGCACCTTGGTGTACAAGTGCACCCCCCTGACATGATGCTGGTATGTCACAGGGACTTGGGTACATAGGAATGAATTTATATTTTCACCTCGTGCATTGTATTTGTCTTATCCGGCTTAGTACAATGTTACGATGTCATTTAGCAGACGCTTTTATCCAAAGCGACGTACATTGAGAGTTCCTACAACACAAGCAAGGACTTGTGTAGTACTTCCTACTCTTTGTAACTGGATATCTCAGGACAAACAGCTTGGCAGAATTTGATTATATGTGACCAGAAGGTCCAGTTGGACTCTGAACTAATTAGATTTTGGAGTTCAAAGGTTAAGGTCACTGTGATCTCACAAGGTGGTTTTAGTCTGAAGAATGTGATCTTTGGGATGGATTGATAAATTAGTCAAAATTAACCTAAATATTCACTTTCATATTTAAATTATATTCCTTCAGCCTTCACCACATGGGGTAAACAGAGGATGTTGGCCTAAATGGCAAACTGACTCTTGTTGCTGGAGGAATATACGTACATGGAAGTATTTTCAACAATCAACTTTCTCTAGCATAGTTTTTAGATAATAGAGGAAAAAAATATATCCATGGTAATGGTGTGAATGAACAGGGAGGTCAATACATAATTTTGTCATAGCATCACTTTTTTATTTCCCCCTCTTATATCCAGAGTTGCTGGTGAAATATTTGCAGTGAGCCTTGGCCAAGGTGGACCGCCTCCAAGCTTTCTTCAAGAGTGGTGTTACCAGTATCTGGTGACCGGGACACTGAAGGACATCACAAAAGAAAATGTGCATGATGCAGAGTTGTCCACATTAATCGAAATGGTGTGTTGAAATCTCAAGCGCATATCCTTCCCATTATGAAAGTCTTGTGTGAAAAATATTTTTTCTGGAAGTTATGTTTGGAAAATATGCTTTCAGATTGAAAATGCAACTGACGTGACACAGTACACAGAGGAAATTCTTAACTGTGGATATACGGGCCCCATCACCTTGGAGCACAAAGACAGCATAGTAAGGTATGCATTGTTTTTTCTATAGCTCACCAAACGTTTCATGGATTTTTACCAAGGTGCAGTGAGCCAACCATGGTCTACAGATGACAAGTTAAAGTCATTGGGCCTCATTCACCGCCAGTGCATACGCACAAATCTGTGCTTAAACCTTGCGTACAATCGTTTGACACACAAATCTGGGATTCAGCAATATTTTCAAAAGGTCTGCAGTAAGATAGGCACTAAAGTTAATGTCCAATGTCTATCTTTTTGTTAGAGCTGTTTTGCTACATGCCACCACGAAGCGTACACCAATGCTTCAACAACTGCAAGAAGGCCTTGAACTCTACCAACTACTGTCAGTCATGCAAAGGAAACCCAAGGAATGTCGGAATCTTTTCGTGATTGGGGATGATGACAAGGTAAAATAAACAAGACGGGTGCTCATAAAACACAGTCTTGCTAACGAGCCTAAGGCAAGGCAACTGTATTGAAATAGCAAATTTTAAGCACAAAGTGATTAAAAGTGCTTTACACAGTAAAATAAAAATCTGCATATAGAATCCACATTTATAAAATAGTAACATGAATGCCTAAGTCCAAAACCAGTCCAAAACCTGTCTCACACCCCACACTTGGAGATGGCTTTCTGTGTTACCTTCAGTTGAGAGACAGCCATTTTAGTCCCCCTCTTAGACAATTTATGGAGTGGGATTTTGATTTGATTGGTGGTTCCGACCTATAATAACTCTACTGTTCAATTTAAAGTGGTTCATTATTTCCTCGCCCCACTATTTTACTCGTGATCTAACGGCAAGTGACTTTCCGTTTGTCTGAAATGCATGAAATTTTAGAATTAGACTCCCACTTAAATATCACGTCTCATACTGTTTGTTGTGCTAAATATAATTGGTTTTAGCTATGCTCTTGTCTGTCTTGACTTCTAAGATGCAATCCAAACTAGTGATCGACCGATGTATCGGTTTACCGATATTTTTACCGATATTTAAGCATTTTCCCATAATCGGGTATCGGTTTTGTAATATCGGATTCGCCGATAAACGGCGCCATCTTGTGGCCGTTTTGAGAATTCCGCCATTGCAGCCCGTGTCTGAGGAGATCAGTCAACAACAACTCTGTGCACAGGTAAAACATATGTTCTGCTTGCTTTGCTTTAATTTTTCAACTTTATTTAACATAACAGACATGCAGAAATGAGATTTGAGACATGAATGCCTGATATAGCCTAGTTTATTTATGCAGCTTGGTTCTAAAAAATTGAGACGAACTCATGGAGTCACTAGCGTAATCCGTCATGTCCTGCCCCAATAAAGACGTAACTTTACATGAATTAAATAAAACAGACATGAATGAGTGCATGTTGAAAATAAAAGCACTGAATTTAATTCTCTATCAGTTGTATTTGCTCACCATTAGTCTCGAGAAAAAAGTTCGTTCATATTGCTGAGCACTCACTGGGTTGATGATCAGGATGCTCACGGCCACTGAATGAAACTTTTGACAAGATTATCTTGTTTAAACATCCTAGATTATATTATTTACTACATAGCAATTATTTCGCTAATAACGTTACACATCTAAATATACCGCTTTGTGGAAATTAATTATTTATTATCTCCACGCGCGATCGCGGTTGAGTTCTGTGTAAAATAAATGCATAGATAAACAGCACTTTGTCAGTTGGCATTTGCCATTTCATGATCTAGATCATGAAATGTCAACTGACAAAGTGCTGTTTATATAGTCTCGAAAAAAAAAAGTTTGTTCATATTGCTGCGCACTCACTGGGTTGATGACCAGGAATGCTCAAGCACGGCTACTGCATGAAACTTTTGACAAGATTATCTCGTTTAAACAACCTAAATTATATTATCATTTACTGCATAACCATTATTTCGCTAATACAAATCTAAATAAATACCGCTCTGTGGAAATTAATTATTTATTATCTCCACGCGCGATCGCGGTTGAGTAAGTTATATAGTTCTGTGTAAACGCATAGATAAACAGCACTTTGTCAGAAAGGATTTCATGATCTAGACCGACAAAAACATTATTAATAATTAATAACATACTAGTTAGAAAAAAGCAAATATGCTGTTTTGTTTGTTACTTTCCTGATGTTATATTCCAGCTAATATTATTCAGTGAATTAATATTACCCAGTGAATTATTCCTCACTCTTTAAACCTATTAAATGGCACATATAAACCTTCTAAAACTGTTTAAAATGAATTACATTTCAATACAAAATACAATACAAAAAATACCTCCAACATGTGGAACCACTTAAAGATACATCACTCAACTATCTTTGAATATAATTATGTTAGAATAATTTTTGTGCTTTATTTTTTACCTCATCAAAGCTTTTATTTTTAAACAAAGACACTTAGTAACAATGCACTTTATTTTTTGGACTCAGACCCCTCTATTTATTTGTGTATAAATATAAAGTTTTTTATGTATGCAAGGAGGGAGTGATTGTTATAAATAAAATTGTTTGTTCAGTTCATTTGTGTTGTAATAATTGTGTCAAAAACAGAAGTATAACAGTAAATAAATATCGGTTCTGCATATCGGTAATCGGCACATAAACATGCAAATAATCGGTATCGGTATCGGTTATAAAAAATCAATATCGGTCGATCACTAATCCAAACTAACCAGCCCAATGTACTTTATGTTTCAAGGTTGATTCACATTACATCATCTCCAGCCTGGCTCCAGTGATGAGCGAGACAGGTTCAGTAAAACAAAGGACAGAGACGCAGATACTGAACTTCTTTCAAGATTTCCTTCTCGAGCTGGAGGGTATGTATTGGCATTACATTTTTACATGTTGGTAGCAGAGCTACTCCATGTCTACAGCAGCTGGTTTAAGGTCATATGCAAGTAAATCACAGACATTGTGGGGAGTCTGGGTACGCTACATGAGCGACCTACAATCTGTGCAATTTATGCTTGTTCTACTAGTGCAGCTTACTCCCCCCCGCTTTTGGTAATTTTTCTAAAATCACGTTTTGCTTTCAAATCAACTGAGCTGCACCAATGTCAATGTCATCCATCAAACTGAATATGAAACTTTTTCACCATTTTCTTGCATTTGACTATGCTTAACTAAAGATGGGGACACCAGTCAGCCTGATGAAGAAGACAATGGAGCACCGCTCTCGGTTCCTCGAGTGATGCAGTGGCTCACGGGGCAGGCTCACAGACACATGCTGGTCTCAGAAAGGGAGAATTTCAAAATCACAGTCCTGTTCGATCACACTTGTCTTGAACGCATGCCAAAGCACACAGTGTGCTACCCTGTTGTGAGTGCATGCAGCACCACTATAACATTCCCCACAGCACATCTGAAAGATAGTGATGCATTTAAGTCCAACCTTGAAATTGCAATCCGATATGGTTCCAGGTTTGATAGAGTTTAACTTTTTGTTTTACTAAACCTGATGTGTTTAGTCAGTTAATTTTAGTTCAACCCTGATCCTCTCAGACTACTAGTAATCACCACTCCTGCAAAATGTCTCCTGTTGTCTGCTGGGTGTTCTGTTATTTTCTTGCAATCAGTCTTGCATATAGAAACGTTCTGAAATATACTGTACAATTAATGGTATACCAGCATTGACACCCCCTCCTTCTCTGGGAAACAAGCAGAAACTGATAACATGACAGCAGAATTTCAATTGGCAACACACTCAAAAGCTCTGAATGTTTGGACAGTTGCTATTGCTCTCATGTGTCTGATACACTGCTCAAAATTATACAAAGCAAAATTTAAAGAGGGATGTATTTCTTTGCATTTCTGCTTGTTTCCCAGAGAAGGGTGGGTATAAGTCTGACATTTGACATTAGGTGTTGACCACTGAAGAGACCAGAAAGTGCCATAGAGGTGTTAAAAATCTTGTTAAAGTTATAGTCTTTTGTTACTATAATAAGAATTGTTGTTAATAATAAGAATAATAATTATTATTATTTGAGCCGATAATGTAATTCATTGTCATATGATAATTGTCATTTTAAATATTTTTGTTATATTGAATATACTGTATTTTTCACCGATCGTTTTTACACACAACAAGCAGGCAGCAAACTTAATTGATTAGGCTATTCAAATCTTCCTATGTGGCGGCAGGACAATTCAGGATCTACTGTAAGGTCATTAATGTTCTGTATTTTGTTCCAGCAATAAAATAATTTGAATTAAAGTGGTTCTCGTCAGGATGCGAGGGTCTGATGCTCCTTCTGTTTATGCATTTTTCATGTTTAGAGATGTGTGTACATACGGATATGATTACCCAGCAAACATTTTGATGTCTTTCTCACGTCTGATTAATGTTGTACATTACGAACCGAATCGGGTTGAATCGGAAGCTGACGAATCGGAACCTAACTTCAGCGTCGCTTGGAGTTAGGTTCATCCTGTCGTCTATTTGAGGCAATAGAGGGGCTGAAATGAAAGTTTTTCTTAGGTCGTTTTTCAGATGATTAAACGCCGGCAAATCGACGTGGAAGCGACAGAAGGAAAATGCAAAGATTGAGACTTGAACTCACATGTCCCAGCTGAGAGACGTGTGCTACCAATGCACCACTGAATTGAAGAGCCCCTTACGTGTCAGGTTGATCTGTATCATCATGTGTACACAGCTGATCAGAGAGGGATTTTGTTTCGACCTACATATTGTTATGATTCTACTTACCGAAAACAGATAATTAAAAATCTTTATATAAAACAAATGTTCAGTAAAACCAGCTGTTTGTGCTGTCACCTTACGTTTATTCCCCTGCTGTATAATTACATATTTATATGGGAATTTTATATGAAACAATTTTACATTTTATATGAAACATATTCTGTTACATCATTGCAAGTTTTTCCTCAAAATCACCATTTCCTGAAGATTATGTTTTAATGCTCTAATTATCATTTAATCATAATTTATGAATGTTTTTCTCATATGGACAGCTAGCAGCAGCAGGATCAGCAGCTTTGAGAGCTCCACAACACACATTCCATACATTATCTTTTATGGCAAATAAAATATGGTTTGGGGAAACATCACAATGTGGAAATCAAAGACCAACACTAGTTATCATTTTAGGGTTTAAAGATCCTTGGACGTATTCATTGTTGATCAAAAATGACCACTTCCAAATACTGTGCTATTATGAACAACAAAAATAAAACTACTAGCAATAACATAAACAATTTTTAAAAACATGTTTTCCAACTGCTTCACATTTCAAAAATTCACGTATAAATCAATATAACAGACATGCAATAACATTTCATATTTAAAATGTATTTTCAAACTTATTATACGGGGTATATGCAGGAATGCAAAAGTTTATTTCAATACCTTTTATAAGACTTTTTATAGACCTCAAAATACTTTTAAGACCTCATTCGGTCGGTGGAGGAAGTGGTGTAGGACTTCTTTAACAGGAACAGGAAGCCAGGGAGGCAGAAGAGGACATTGATGAACTTGTGGAGGTGATCTGTAAGGTGGTGTAGTGATCCATCATGAAGCCCCAGGCGTGTTAGGGCTGCAGTGGGTTATACTGTTGCTCTTTATGCTGTTGAAAGGGGGAGGGGTCTAGCAGAACAAATAGTTTTATATGTTATAGTAATCAGGTTTTAGATTATTATATATAGGTTAAATTTTGGACATTGACAGAAAATACTTAAATGCCTGTAGTGTAGAATGTGAGTAACCATGTGTTAGTTACCTTCATTCAAAGCTGAGTGGTGTCTGTCCATTTACGCATGGGCTGTGGGTTTCAACATACAAAGGTTGGGTTGGTTTTTGGAACGCATTTAGAAAAATATGTTTAAAATTTATTTCTAGGAATTTGTAAAAAGTAAAGACATTTTCTTAGTGCCCCTTTTTTAATCATAACATTGAAATGATTAGCTGTGTATTTGTATTGTTTCAAAACATGTTTGCTATAATCATTAAGCATTTAATAGTGTGGAGCGTCACTCACTCATTACAAATTGAAGAGCACGCAGGTATATATCCTGACCAAAGGATAAGGAGTCAGAGTTAGGATTAACTTCATGTTGCAGCAGAGCAAGATTCTCTGCAGACAGGGGGGATGGAATGTAAGGAACAACAATCCCATGGTCAGTGTCTTCAGATACCTCCTCCTGATGGTCTATGTGCTGCAGCTGCATGGCCCAACAAACAAATTAATGATAATAGACAAAGTGCTTAAGGGAAAAACTGCCATGCCAATCAAGTATTACATGCCCACCTCTGCATAATTTGGCTCAGGCACAGGTGCTTGGAGCATTCCAATGTTCCACATCTGTTGAGGTGTAAGGTTTGCCTCTGTGCGGATCGGGTGGTTGTTCCAACTGTCTGTGAAATGCTGTAGATCTGACCGCAGACGAGGTACGAACACATATTGCACACAGAAGAGGTGGATCGCATTAGACAGATCAATGAAGCCCTCTTCTTCCAAGCTGTGTAGTGCGTTGTAGTAATTTGATGTTACAGAATTCCAAACATCTCTCCATAAGCGTTCCACCCTGAAAAAAGGCAGACAGACAATGGTTAGAATAAGAAACACTGGTGCTGTCTGTTCATAAGTAAATGGCATTTATGGCTTTTAAGTGGTGCAGCCACTTTTATGCCGGTGTGTGTGTGTCCGCCAGTTCACACCAGGAAATTTCAATCAGGAATGGAGAGTATAGGAGAGAGCAAGCTGAAATCTGTGCCAAGGTTTGTGACCACTGTTCAATGTAAAAGATGACTGCCAACTATAACCAGCATACCATGGAGCTTGTTGAAAGCAGCCATCTTGACAGAAGAGGGTAAACCAACATCCGGTCAGACTGACACATGATTGACACAAATTGATAATGTAATTAATGCTTCCTGTTAGTCACATTAATACAATACAAGTTTACCTTCAGTTCTCTCAAAGGAGCTGCTATAAAAAATGGTCTATTGTTGCTAAGCAGCAGAGCACTGCTTACTCCTCCACTCTGAGAAGGATTATCAAAAAAGCAGATGTCAAGTGTAGATGCGACAAGTTCATTTAATTACCTCTGGTTATGGACACTTTTGCCTGCAATAAAGCTTCCACGGCCTGTTCCTCGGACAGTAAACATGCACCTGGCTATGTCGACATTTTCCACCCCTTGATCAGCTCTCACTCTGAAAGAAAAGCAAATGCTTTTCCCCCCCATATATGACATAACTTCATAATGTACAGCAGCACGTCGTTCTTTTATTTCTCCTGCAATTTGAATATATACCTTGAGGGCCATCCATTTCTCTGAACACCCTCCATGAAGAAGCCAAAAGCAGTTGCTGCTTTGTTGTTAGCTGCTGCATCCAGATACAAAATCTATGAAAGAGGTAGACGCATACCATGTATGTTTTGGAGTTGTTCATAAATAAACAACGTTTAACGTATGTTGTGAATGAATAGAAAATAAAATATCTACCTTCCTGGAAAATCCATCTATTCCTCCAAAGATGACGATGTTATACCTTTAAAAAATGCATTTGAAAAAATATATAATTCATTGTGTATTACATGTATGTAAAACTCCCACATCATACAACACAGTAAATTGGTCAACAAGCAACGTCATACAAACGTAATATAAGTTCTGCCAGACAAGACATTAATTTACCTTATCAGTTTATGATTTGTATCAACATGGACGAGAGACAGGGGAGCAGGGACAGAGTAGCTTCGTCGAGCAATGCAACGAAGCTGGATCATCCTGGCAATGATACCTGCACCATCTACACGCTGCAAAGACAGCCTCACTCTTTTCCATTGAAGACGAAGGCCCATTGCTTGGAGACTTCCTTTGACCATTCTGTAGCCTGCATGCGGCATCCTTGCCTTAATAGCCCTGACTTTCTGGTCTAATTCTTCATCAGAAATTACAGAATAGCATGCCCTCACTGACATGTTGTGGTCCTTCATTCTTCTGTAAAGGGTTGACCGTGAAATGCCATGCATTTCTACTAAATGAACTAGAGGTAAAGAGGTATCCAGCAACGTCTGTAGTGTGTCACGACTCATTTGTAGTTCTGGCCGTCCTACATTCCCACTCCAACAAGTGGTGGCTACATCATTAAATAGTGGAGGAACAGGATTCTGTGACAGATGTGAACTGAGCACTAAAGTCAACTGTTGCAGACCATCAGCCAGCTCTGCGGGAATATCCATGTATTGTGTGCCAGCTTGAATAAACTGCAACTCTTGAGTGCACACAAACAGGAGGTACTCAAAATCAATGGGTACTCTATTGATGACAGAAACCAACCTATCCCTTAACCTCAGTAAGAGCTGTTGTGCCATCGGATGCCTGCAAATTAACATTTAGCATTATAAGAGGAGCAATTTTGAAATTCATGTATAAGTGTACTTGTATGAGATAGTCAGTGCATTACCTGCAATAGATAATGGGGAGCACAACCCCAAAATGGAGAATCAGCAGCAGAGGTGATGTGTAGTATTGGTCTTTCTAAATGGGAGGGAGAAAATATGGCTGTTGTGAAAATGGTTATGACCTACAATACACCAGACACATAAAAAGAGCAAAACCATAAATAAAATCTACCCATCCATTCTTACCTTTATTAAGCAATCCTGTTCCAAAAAGTTTTAGTGGAGTTCTTGGCCTAAAAAAACATAATTTGATCAACAGGAAAAACAATTAGTCCATCTGCTGCCTGGAAAGATGTTGCAGTTAATGTAGGTAGCTATCGTTGTCTGTGTGTGTGTGTGTGTGTGTGTGTGTGTGTGTGTGTGTGTGTGTGTGTGTGTGTGTGTGTGTGTGTGTGTGTGTGTGTGTGTGTTGCTGCAGACAGAGACATGAGACAACTTAATTTCAGCTACTTAAGGCTTTAGCTAGTTAGCTACTTTAAAAAAAAAAAAAAAAAATATCTGGCTAAATGTACGCTATATATAGCATTAATGCCATTATGCTTAACGGTTACACTAACAAGCCATCAAAATTGATGGCTTGTATAATAAAAGTAACCATACGACACTATTGAGCAGTTATAATTGAGAGTGCAGCAATACCTGTATCGATATCAATACTGCTTATCAATACTTCAAATAATTTGATGCAAAAAATAAAGTATCACATAAAGAAATTAATGTGTCATGCCTACAGAGCACAGCATTTAGAGACACCAAAACTTAGGCCAAGCCAGGACCAGAGTCCTACATTATCAATCAGCATTGCAATAAAATAGAAAAATACAACTTCAGACAACTTTCACTCACACACCTTCTAATAAAACATCTTACATAAACATGTCAATAAATCAACACTGAATAAGGCAAGACTTGTAATGGGTTGACAGGACAATACTATATGATATTAGAAATATAAATAAATGAATACTAATTAAACAAACCATCTTGTCTTCTTTTCCAAGGATTTTCATTAAACTAAGAGCTTTTGTGTCTCAACTGAATGCCAAATTTACCAGAAGGATCATTATTGGCACAATACTTTAAGCTAGTAACTACTTGTACACTATGTCAGACAATAAGCATCACTTCATTGAACTGCCAGTTTTCCATGTGGAGTTGTGCAGGACATTAGGCTACTTATAAATAATGCCTGACACAGCTAGTTTGCGCACCGAGCAACGGAATATATATTCATGTTACCGGTGGTATGCAACATTATTTTCCGTACGGGACGGCATATGTAAGCCCCGCTCTCAAAATAACAGCATCTGCCTCTGTGTCTGCGAGCATTTGACTGTGATGGTGGGGAGACCACTACCCGTGAGCGAGAGAGAGAGCGGGACGGTCAAATAGCTGTAATCCTGTGGGCTGTGTGAGAAGATAGACTCAGGCTCTGCATGACCTGTTGCTGCTAAACAGGCAGCGCTGTGGGCAACAGTTGGCCTGTGGACTGTTGTTTGACCACTAATGACGTTACGTATTATAACACAATATAGCACAAGCACATAGCAAGCCTCTGTAACGTTACTTAAGTGAAATAAACAATTCAATTAGCCGTTAGCGCACCCTGCTAGCCTGCCTGACAATATGAGGCGTCAGATATCTAACACCATCACACAAATTAGTCAACGTGAGCTAAGTTAGCAAGCTGTATGTTTAATCGAAATATCAAACAGAGTAGGCTAATAACGTGACACCAATCATTTTAATACGGTTTTATCTACTTACCAACAACTCCACCACTGCTTCCTGGCTCGCTGGCGAGTGGCGACCATGACTTGCTTGTCAGAAAGACGTCGTTGGTGTAGACACTTGTCACTCAAACATGTCTGACCAATGGGGAAGCACCCGCCACCACTGCGGTACGTTTGTGTCAAAATGATTTTAAAAAAAAACGACTTCAAAACTTTTTTCACTTCATTCAAAAAAAAAGAAAGTTCAATAAAAAAAAACACTTCAAATGATTTTTTTTTTTTTTGCATTTAAACAGTTTTTTCTTTGATTGAAATTATTTTTTTTTTTATTGAAAATGTTTTTTTTTGATTGAAGCAACTTTTTTGGGATTGAATAATTAAGACACAAATGTCCTACCCATAACATGGTCCAAACACAAAAAAGATTACTTCAATCAAAGAAAACATTTTCAATCAAAAAAAAAAGTGTTCAAGTGCAATTTTTTGAGTCTCAAATATTTTTTTGCATTCAAAAACATTTTTTCTATGATTGAAAAGGTTTATTTTTTGATTGAAGTGATTTTTTTATTGAAAATATGTTTTGTTTGTTTGAAGCAACTTCTTTTTTGATTGAATTATAAAGACACAAATGTCCTACCCATAATATGGCCCAAACACAAAACAACAATACTTCAATCAAAAAAGTTGCTTCAAACAAAAAAACCTTCACTTCTATCAAAAAAAACATTTTCAAGCAAAAAAAAATAGTGTTCAAATGCATTTTTTTGAGTCTCAAATATATTTTTGCATTCAAACACTTTTTTTCTTTGATTGAAACGGTTTTTTTTGATTGAAAATATATTTTTTGATTGAAGCAACCTTTTTTTTGATTGAATAATAAAGACACAAATCTACCTCCATATTTGTGAAAGTCCAATAAAGGTAAATGTGGCTAAATAAATATATAAATAAATGCTCAAACCTGTAAAGTTGTGTGGCTCCCGGTTTTCATTTCATTATCGCTGTACGCTTGGCGGATTAGTTGTAACATTGTACTACATCAAACCCTGCTGTGTAAAACATATTTAAGCCTAGCTAACAGTTGCTGCTAGGAGTTGGTGACATGTTTTAAATGGTGCAATGTTTTAGCCAACAGTGATGAAGGTCATATAAACTTAGATTAGGTGATATACACACCCAACTCAGAAACCGAAAAAAGGTGTTTTTGAAAACAATTGCTTGCATGTAAAAATGTACTGGCATGGTGTCAAAACACTCCCATTATGTCACGAAATCATATCAAAACTTTCCACAAATCAGCGGGAGACTGTCTTCTGCTGGCAGTGAAAGAGAGAATAAGCGGAAACACAACCAGAGGTGCGTTTCCCAAAAGCACAATTAGCCAACTGTAATATGCTTTGGTGCATCATAAATGTGGAGACATGGAGATAAACTACTTTGAATCTTTATTAACAGGTGCAGAGCGGACAGCGCATCAGCAGATTACAGACTGACCCCGGAACAGCACTACTCTCTGCTCCAGTGCATCAGGACTCAGGAGAAAAGGTAACATATGCAAACCCATGCCGCCCTCTACTGGACAACATTGTCTATAGCATCACATTTACTACACCAAGTAGCCTATGTCACAACATTATGACCATCGTTGTCAGCATAGTTCAACGAGTCAGTGTTTCCCGCAACCATTCGAACATTCGCAAACAGCATCGCAGAGTTGTGTGTTTTCTGTGGTTAGAAGCTGAAATTCTAGATTGCATGACATGTGGACTTAATAAATCCTGATCGTGAGCAAAATAAGCAAGGTGACATTCAGTACAACCCGTGTCTTTAATTTAGAATACAAATGTCATTTACGTCTTTTAGTTTGTCAAGAGATTTAAAGCACCGTTTCTGAAGACTGCGCATGTGCGAACGTGCTCTACAATGTAAGAACGAGCCTACGAATGAATCTGGAAATAACTGAAAATAACTGAGAAAAATGAGAAATAGTCCTCAGATGCTATGTTTGTAATTTATAGCAAAACATCTAGCGTTAATTCGATCTCAAACAGATTCATTAAAAGTTATTAGGCTACTCCACCACGTGCGTGATGTCATAAACCAACGTGGTTGAATGACCACTTTGCAACAATACGGTTTCGGGAAACAGTCCTGACCATAGATATCATAATATAATAAAGGCTAGATGTCTCGTCCGCGCTGCTGGCCAATGGAGGTCAACGTCCGCACACGGCGGCCATCTTACCAGGGAGCTCGCTTGTACTTTTGCATGTACTTCTTAAATAACCATAACTTGCTTAATTTTCTACCGATTTTCAAAAAAGTTAAAATGTCCATCATTTAATAGTTGTATCTGAAAGAATGGCTTTTTACACTACAAGAAAAATATATTGGTCCAGCTCAGGGAATGACTAATAATTTTGACCAAATTCTTCACACATGCAAAGGCCAAATGTCCACCGGACATTCTCATATCAATTAATAAATGTTTTGAATTCACAGTTATTGAAATATTTACATTTTCTAAGAGCTAAAATGTCCATCATAAAGAGCATAACGTGTTCATCAACAAGCATTATCTTGAAAAAAGTTGTTGTATTTTAAGGCACAGTGGTAATTTCAACACATTTCTTTTAGAATAAAAAGACATTTCAATGGAATTTTGTCCCATTTTTAAATCATTTCATTTTGCCATTTCGTTCCCTAAAATTAACCACAAAGATATGCATAACATTTGTTGATTAGAGCAACAGTCAAGAGGCGTGTTCAGAGGAATTTTCCATCAGAGTAACAGGGACATTCAATCCAGGGACACAACATATTTTAAAGACTTTAAGCATTAAAAATGTATTACTAACAAAAAATATATTTTGGTGAGGAATATTATAAATAAGAATATACAACAATATTAAAAAAAATTGGAGTTTATTTGATTTTTATTACTTATATTTGTGGCTGAAGTTATGCAAGCTTACTTGGGGACATGGCAGTTTAGCCTACTTGCACTAAAATCAGAGTAATTATTTTTTTAATTAATTAATCCTGGGTACATTTAATTGTGTTCTATGGTAAAAGGGGATTAACTATTTAAGATGATCATCTGGAAACAAGTATTAGCCCATTTATACTCAAAATATACCACATTATGTCATGAGGACTCAAATGGCACCGAATGCTAAGAATGACCCAGCTTCCCTGTGGTAAGATGGCCGCCGGTGATGCCGGAAGTGACTCCGCCTTAAGACATCTAGCCTTTATATGATATCTATAGTCATGACAAGCTACTTGATTTCTTCAACGATGCATCGTACTATGGTAGTTAAGCAGCGAGTTACGCCGTTGTTCGGGAAACGCAGGGTGCTGTTATTGTTCGAACAACGCAACGGTGTAACTCGTGGCTTAACTATCATAGTACAATGCAACAAAAACAAGAAAAAGACAAAAGAGGGCACAGGGCCATATATTTTATATTGTGTATTTGCACTGATATATACATACGCTTTTTATACAGTTCTGTTGTGCAGCTCTGCATTTCACCAAATGAAGAATCATTGTTTCATTGTAAACTAAATGTTCAATTGCCATTTTATTACATGATGAAATATAGATTCAACTCAATTGATTTGACATGATTTTGATGAGTAAAATGCATCAAATTAATAAAATGGAAAATAATTCTGACTCTTTAACAGTTAGGCCACGGCTGAGCCATGATGTATATTGTTAAATTTGAGCTAAAAAATAAAATAATAAACTGCAGTTTAATGAATTTCAAGCATCACATGACCACGGGGTCTCTGATGTCACTTAGAGCCGGCACTAACACACTGTAAATCTGCATATTTCAGTCACTAATGCCGTGCCGCAAGCAATAGTGTCATATCTGTAATTATTTATTCACATTTATAAGACTTCTATTTACAAAAGTGAACAAATAAAAAAAAAAAAAAATATATATATATATATATAGATATGATAATAGGGGAAATCTATGCAGAAAGTTGTTGTGTGTTGATTGTGATTCTAGATGAGTAAATGTCTAAATAACATGCTAAAAATTCTGTCATTTATTGTTTTAAAACAGGTTCTTCATTTGAGTTGAGTCATGATGTCTAACATCAGTGTGTGTTGTGGAGAGATTGAGAGCGCTGTGGGGTTTGTGTATGTGATTCTACCTATTATACTGAATCACACACTCAATGAAGACTGTGAGCAGAGCTGGCTCTCAGAGGTGACTGTCACACACACACACACACGCACACACACACACACACACTGACTGTGAGCAGAGCTGGCTCTCAGAGGTGACTGTCACACACACACACACACACACACACACACACTGACTGTGAGCAGAGCTGGCTCTCAGAGGTGACTATTACACACACACACACACTCATGATCTGATCCTCTTGTGTGTGTTCAGGACGGGCGTCTGATAGCAGATCCATCAGATCCTGAAACACTGAGTGATCCTGTTATTTCAGTCTCATCTGATCGTCTCGTCACGTCTCGCTGTGTGAACGTCCTTCATGAGATCCTCTGTGACGCTTCAGGAGTAAATCAACTCTCAACACATCATTCCTCTGTTTTCATACTTAATATTTCACTAACATCATTCTCTAATGCTTCTTTATTTCATCACAGTCTCATCACAGTCTTAAGACCATGTTCAGAGGTGAGAGAGACACTTCAGTGAAAGCGATGCATGATATACAGTATCGGTGGATATATGATAATTTTTTATGTTATTGGCATCGGCCTGATAAGTACATTTGTCCGAAACCGTAATTCCTCAAATAAAAACCAGGTTTATTTACGTGAACTGCAGAAGGTAACAGGGGCTTTTGTAAGAGGCAGGCCTTTATTTTTAGATTTTAAATAAATTTTCATCTGGGGTTCATGCTCCTCAAGTTCGATTTCAATAAAGTTGTTGAAAAGTCCGTTACTACACTGGCACTAAATGAGACCCGTGTTACATCCAATGTAGCTCCTGCCATCTACTGGCACACGAAAACCCCGTTTTTATCACAGAAAACTATTATTTCTTTAATATCTTCTTCTTTATGATAGAAATGTTACAGCCACTGTAATTTCTTGAATAATTACATGTGGACATCAAAACACGCAAACTCATGAGGGTTTAAACTTTTATTTTGAAGTCGCGATGATTGAACAGTTTGCATATTGATGTATTCTCCTGTGTTGGTCTATTATAGATGATTTACATTATAAATCTGGTGAAATGGCGTACATTGCGTTCCCATATGAATCTCATTAACAACCCTAACTCACAGCATAAGCAGAGATGGAGTTTGTTAAAAGGACGTATTTACTTCCATGTTGCAAAATAAAGTGGATAGGCTTCAGAAAATTATAATGAGAACATCATAATTGTGTGCTTGGCTTTTTAATGGTGAAATTTTTTTTTTTAATCAGGCTCAAAAAATTTAGATTTATCGTCCAATATATCAGTTATCGGCTTTCAAATATAAATAACTATTAGTTATCGGTATTGTGTGTACTGTGTTGAACTGAATCTTCTGTAAGTGAATCTTGATGATTGTGAATGTGTTTTTCAGTGAGGAATGAAACTGCAGCGACTCCAAACTCAGGTGAGTTTCAGCTGATAAACGTGCGTCTAATTCACTAATAAAACACTGATTCAGATCAGTGTGTTTCACATCTATCTAAATTAATCTACCTTCGAACCTCTTCATTTTAAATGGTCCTTCGAGCCGGAGCAGTGACTTACAGCAGAGAGATGACATCCCATTCTGAACCAGATCCTCCTGTTGTCCAACCTAGATGACAAATAAGACTTCCTGCACATCTAGCAGATTACCAAGTTTCTGATTCAGCACATATGAAGAGAGCACTACCTTTGTTTCCGCCCACGGCTGATAGCGTCTCATGATCATCTTCTCCAGAGAGTCAGTCACCGTACGCAGATGTTCTACTACTACGAGATGAATGGCCAGATCCAACTGGACATGCATCGCAAGAGTATGATCAGCTCCGCCTCCAAGACCAGCAGCTGTTCGATATTAAATCTATGTGGACTGAGATGAAAAGAGACAACAATGAGCTACGCAATCACATTTTACCTGAGATTCTGTCCACAATGCGAGGGCTCCAGGCAGAGAATGCTACGCTAAAGCGGGAGATTCAGCAGATAGCCACAGGAAGAGAGACTCCTCGTCGACCAGTAACGCCAGTTCCCGCACTCATGTGCCACCGTCCGTCCATAGACAGAGATTCTGCAGTGTATGCTGGTGAGCTTCCTCTAGACCGATCGGTCCAGTGTGAGCAGCTGACAAACGAGATGGAAGACTTAACGTTTTCATCCAGGCCAGAGCACCCATATGCTGAAGAGAGTCGTCGTGCCCCCCCACAGATGTCCTACACCAATACAGCCCAGCCGGTAACAGCTGTAAAATATGAGGATGAGACGCTTAGTCCCAGACATAGTCGTCGCCAGAGTGATAGAGACTTCTGTCTGCCTCCATGCCCAGAATTGGTGCCTAGAGCGGAGATGCAGCACGTCCAAGAGCAGATATATCGAGGCCCTAAGCCTACCATCCCCAGTCTGACAGCAGCTGATCCTAGACAGTTCTCAAGATTACGGATGGCACTAGAGAACCTTCTGCCAGTGAATGCGAGTGAACGCTTTAAGTATCAGATCCTGACTGATCATTTAGAGCTAGAAGAGGCCCTACTAGTAGCAGATTCCTACTGTAATTCTGTGAGACCATATACAGACACTATGCAAGCTCTTGTGAAGATGTATGGTCAACCCCACCAGCTTGTGCTGCGGAATATCGCAGAAGTACTAGAAGGTCCCAATCTCAAGCCAGGTGACGTTAAAGCATTCAAGTTCTTTGCCCTCCGTGTACGCTCATTAGTGAGTACGTTGGAACAATTGGGTTCTGAGGGAGCATCTGAATTAGAATGCGGTTCACACGTGTCTAGACTCCAAGGCAAGCTCCCTCACAAGCTCCAGATCAGCTTTAAGAGGTATGTCCATCCTTCTAGGATCACAGTCCCCACTCTTATCGACTTTGCGGACTGGTTAGAGTATGAGCTCCAGGTCCAAGATGACACTGCCAAGACCGTTACATATGTTCCACCCTTAACTACTAAGAAGCGAGAAGGTCGTCACGACTCCAGGCCTCCTGGGAGATCTACGAGTTTCCTACTGGGTACAGAGAAACCTGCTGCAGACAGTGAACGCAGAGTGTTCGCTCCAGAGTCCCGGCCCAGCTCTGCCAGGTACCAAGAGAAGTTACGTGCCTACTGCCCTTATTGTGATAATGCCAATCATTTTCTGAATGGATGTCACAACTTCAAAGAGTTGACTAGGGACCAGAAAGAGGCCTGGATTCGTAAGAATAATAGATGTTTAGAAGAATAGAGATGCGGCCGCAATCATCACCCTTCCAGATGCACACTGAAAGCCTTGTGCAAGACCTGCAACAGGAAACACCTCCTTATATTGCATGATCTGAACGAGAGAGCTGTGACCGCCAGTACAGCGCCCAAACCCCCAGAGAACTCTTGTCTTGTGAGTACTACGAAAGACATCTTGTACGTTGACCGTTCTGTCAGTAGCCGTAGAGTCATGCTGAAAGTGAGTAAGGTAATCATCACAAACGGAGATGCATCGTTAGAGACATATGCAGTGCTCAACGACGGGTCTGAGAGGACTAGCCTCCTTCAAGCAGCCGCACAGCAATTGAACCTCAGAGGACAACCAGAAGACCTGATACTGAGAACAGTGAGACAGGATCAGCAGGTGCTTCATGGGGCGGCTGTCTCCTTCACAGTATCATCTGTGTCTCATCCCCACAAGAAATATCTCATCCAACACGCCTTTACAGCTGAGAGACTAGGTCTTGCTGAACACACATACTCGGTGGCTTCCTTAAAGAAGAGATACAGACATCTAACTGGCCTCCCGTTGCAGCAGATGGATAAAGTGCAGCCAATGTTGCTGATCGGTTCAGATTGCCCCCACCTCATCACGCCTGTTGAACCAGTCCGGTTAGGCCCACCAGGTGGACCCGCAGCAGTCAAGACCCGCCTGGGATGGACTCTTCAAGGTCCTACGCATGAGATTCGTCACGAGATTAACACGCACCAGTGTTTCTTCACCTCTGTCCTCCCCAACGCAGACCTGTTTGCTCACATTGAGAGATTATGGCAGATGGATGTGATTCCCTACCGCAGCGAAAAGGTAGTGACGAGATCCAAGCTAGACCAAGAAGCCATCAGACTCTTGCAGGAGAAGACGGTCCGAGTGGAGGTAGAAGGGACGATGCGGTATGCTACACCACTGCTTCGGAGGCAGAGCATGCCACAGCTGACCATGACCAAAGAAGCTGTTCTCCCTCAGCTCAGGAGTGTTGAAAGGAGACTGCTTAAGAACCCAGACCAGGCTTCGGCCTACCAGGCTGAGATAACTAGGCTGAAGGAGGCAGGTTACATAGCCCAGCTGGAACCGAGAGAAGTTGCGAGCTCCACAGAGTCATGGTACATCCCCCACCATATGGTGCAGCATAATAACAAGAACCGGGTCGTCTATAACTGCTCCTTCCAATATGAAGGTCACAGCCTAAATGAGTTTCTTCTTCCAGGACCTACGCTAAGCTCATCACTGCTAGCAGTTCTACTCCGCTTCCGAGAGCATCAGGTAGCCATAAGCAGTGATATTCGAGGTATGTTTCACCAGGTGAGGCTGCTCCCTGATGACATGCCCTTACTCAGATTCCTGTGGCGTGACCTGAAGTCGGAGCAACCCCCTGATGTGTACCAGTGGCAAGTTCTCCCCTTTGGTACCACATGCATTCCCTGCTGTGCCACTTACGCCCTACAGAGGCACGTCATAGACCACAGCCAGTCTGGAGACCCAGTCAGAGAGGTAATTGAAAAATCATTCTATGTTGATAATTGTTTACATAGTCTTCATTCCCCTCGAGAGGCCAGAGACCTAGTTGATCAACTATGTTCTCTCTTAATCGCCGGAGGCTTTGAGCTTCGACAATGGGCCAGCAATTGCCCGTCAGTGGTTACTCACCTCCCTTCTGAGTCGAGATCCGATACCTGTGACCTCTGGCTTAGTCAAGGCCAACAAGACGTCCACGAGTCTACGCTCGGATTACATTGGCACTGTCAGTCCGTCACCCTACGTTACAAGCACAGAGCTAGCCGCTGCTCCACTGTGACAATGCACAACATCTACCATGTACTGGCCAGCCAATATGACCCCCTCGGTTATATTATCCCTTACACCACCCAGGCGAAGATATTAGTACAGCGATTATGGGATAAAAGACGCAACTGGGATGATCCACAATTGCCTGAGGAACTCGTTACTTCATGGTCTGAGTGGGAGAAGGAGTTGAGTGGATTAGAGAAGATATCTCTACCCCGATGCTATGCCAGCTCACAGATGGATCACTTGTCATGTAGATACGATGTCCACGTTTTCTGTGACGCATCGGAGCAGGCATACGGTTCAGTGGCTTATCTACAGATAGAAGACAAGAAAGGTCAGGTAGAAGTCATCTTTATAACCGGCAGATCCCGCGTTGCACCCCGCAAGCAACAATCTATACCCCGCTTAGAGCTGTGTGCCGTACTTACTGGAGCGCAACTATCCCAACTCCTGATTACAGAGCTTACAATTCCTATTCACTCCACCACGCTCTGGTCAGACTCTACCACCGTGCTCACATGGCTGACATCCAGCTCCTGTCGTTACAAGGTGTTCGTAGGAACACGGGTGGCAGAGATACAAGAGATAACAGCTTCGGCCACCTGGTGCTATGTCAGATCGGCAGACAATCCAGCGGATAACATCACGCGAGGCAAGCCTCTTTGTGACCTTGCTACAGGGAGCCGGTGGAGCCAGGGACCAGCCTTCCTCAAGCTGCCACCAGATAGTTGGCCCGGACAGCCCCCTCTATCGTTTGAAGAGCCAAACAGTGAATTAAGACAGTCTGCCTTCTCCGGGTTAGTGACCACAACTGCACCCCCACTTAAGTCACCGCACTACAACACGCTGTCAGAGTACCTGAAAGCCTATGGGCAGGAGCTTCATGGGGCGGCCTACACCTCCAGTTCTGACCTCCAAAGAGACGTTCAACAAGCAGTCCTTCGCCAAGCTCAATCAGAGTCCTTTCCCGATGAGCTGAAGCTTCTGAAGTCAGGCAAACCAGTGTTAGCCACAAGCAGGCTGGTCTCACTCTCCCCTGAGCTCGACGCTGCTGCTGGACTGATTCGTGTAGGAGGCCGTCTTCGTCACTGTGAGGTACTAGAAGTGGAGGCTATTTATCCAATTGTCCTAGACCCTCGACATCCGACCACAGAGCTAATCATCAAGGATTATGACGAGAGGCTGCATCACCCCGGTGCAGAGAGACTGTCCGCCGAGATCAGAAGGACATACTGGATTATTAGAGGCCGTGAAGCTGTCCGCCGACACCAGCGCCAGTGTGTAGAGTGTAGAAAATGGAGAGGCCGCCCAGAAGTCCCCTTTATGGCTGACCTATACCTTACCAGGCAGAGATACTTCCGTCCAGCCTTTTACTCAACTGGTATGGACTGTTTCGGCCCCTTCTTAGTTAAAATCGGCCGCCGTAATGAGAAGAGGTGGGGCATAGTCTTTAAGTGTATGACCACCAGGGCAGTCCATCTTGACCTTCTAACCAGTATTGATTCTGATTCGTTCCTGATGTCCCTACGACGGTTCATTGCACGACAAGGGAAACCGTATGAGTTATTGAGCGACCAAGGCACCAACTTTAAGGGAGGAGAACGTGAATTAAATGAGTCTTTCGCCAACCTCCAAGAGGAGCTACAGAGTCACCTCGCCAGCCAGCAGATAAAGTTTGTTTACAACCCGCCAGGCGCCCCTCACTTCGGCGGTTGCTGGGAGAGGGAGATCCGATCGATTAAGACAGCCCTCAGAGTGACCATCGGGGCTCAGACTGTCACTGAAGAAGTTTTGAGAACAGTTCTGGTTGAGGTTGAAGGTATTCTCAACTCAAAGCCCCTTGGGTATACCTCATCTGACGTAGCTGACCCTGATCCAATCACCCCGTACTGCTTTCTGATTGGCCGTAGAGACACATCCTTACCTCAAGTAGTCTACCAAGAGTCCGAGATTCTGAGTCGCAGATGCTGGCACCACAGCCAACTGCTTGCAGAACACTTTTGGAGACATTTTCTCAAGTATTACTCACCCGGTCTCCAAGCTCGCCAGAAGTGGAAGACCGAGAAAAGGTCATTAGAGAGTGGCAACGTGGTCATGATCGTCGATCCTCAACTTCCTCGTGCCCTCTGGCCAGTAGGCAGAATCACCCAGGTGTTCCCAGGCGCAGATGGGCGGGTCCGGACAGCTAATGTAGATGTCAAGGGTAAGACCTACACGCGAGTCGTGGCTCGCCTCATCCAGCTTCCGGCCCTACCTGAGGATGACTAGGCCCAGAAATAGAACTTTGTGAGATGATCGAATTCAGTTCTTGAATTCGGGGGCGGCTGTACTAAAGGCCCGGATGCCCTTAAATGGCTTGGATGATTCTGACCAATCACAGCGCACGAGGTTACTGTAGCGTCACCTGGGCTGAAGCGGAAACCGCGTTAGAGAGAAGATGCAACGCATGTGAGAGTGTTAAGTTCGGGCAGCTTCATTGTAGTTCATCTTTAGTAGTTTGATTACGATTCAGTGAAGTTTATATGGAGTTGCTGTGTGCGTGCATGTCAAGTAAGTTTTTATTTCCAAATATTTCCTGTTGATATCAAGAAACTAGTAGTTTATATTCAATAGTCTAAACAGTAGTCGATTAGTATCATTCTGACAGAATTATTCTTTCTATTTAGTATGTTTAGAGTTTCTATGTGTTATTTGAGGTAGACGTTATGTATTGGACATTATTTTATTGTTGGATGCTTTAATCTGGAAATGATTATTATCACATGGTGATCGGCCGTTTATCACATGCATATGTCATGCCCAGTCGCGGTATTTACGCGCTTCTAGCGCTGCCTTGTGGCAATGTTCAGAATAAGTATTTAACATTGTTCAATAGTACTTTATTAATGTGAATGTTGTATACAGCATGCATGCTGTTAATTATTTAAATGTTTATGTTGTAGAATATGTATATATTAATGTTTATTTTTTCTTGTGTAATTTGTTATAGAACCACACATGTAAACTCAACCAGCTCTTCAGTAAACAAGTTAAACTTGGATCCTGTTTGGTGTGTCTCTTCAATTAATGCGACTTACGCAGTTCTGACCGACTGCCTGCTGTGTTTCACATCTATCTAAATTAATCTACCTTCGAACCTCTTCATTTTAGGTTGCTTAAAGTATTTAGATGTGTGTGTTTGTGGTCTACAAAGGGAAAGAAATAAAGATATATATTAACAAATATCTCTAGTATTATTATATAAACATTACTTCCAAATCTACATTTCTCAAATAAAGAATTATCAGGTTCGATTCTATATTAAATAAAGAAATCAATATACAAGCAATGAAAATATGCAACACCGCCACCCGGTGGTCAGAAATGGCATAACATTCAAAACCGAAACTAAATCTGAGGTAATTTAAATGATCGGCACATAATCATAAAGATCGCGTCCTTAAACTCGAAATAACAAGAGTTTTAAATACTAATGTAATGATCACACATACATATGTACAATCAAACACTGGGTGCAATATAAATATTATAAATTGCATCTTAAATGCATCTTGCTATGACACATTGTGACAGTGCTTAAAACACTCATCCTGTGAAAATTGTGAGAAAGTAATAGTTTTGAATGTTTAATAAATATGATAAAACGGCATTTTGGCCTTTTTAATGTGTTAGAAATTTGCCATCACAAGGTGCAAAAGGCTTGTCACCGGGGAAGTACTGTTAATAGGATACATTTGCACCTTTTTTAAAGGTACATTATGGTAGCATACCACTAAAGGTACAATTTAGTCACTAAAGGTACATATTCGTCTTTGAAAGGTACATACTGCAAGGGTACTGATATGTACCCGTGTGAAAGGGTACAATGGGTGTACACTTGAGGGTACAGGTGAAATAAATAAAAGGTAGGATTAAATGAAATATAATCAAGTGATAAATGATTATAAATGAATAAAAGAAAATAAACCACAACACAAATGTATGGTTGCTCTTTTGAAGCTGTACACACAACTCCACAAAACAAAAACCTAGTGTCTCTTTACATCTAGTCCCACAATACTGGTTTTGTCTTTGCCTTCTCTGAGTCGAGAGGTTGCTGTAGGAAATGGAAGCCATGAAAAAGCAGAAAGCAGGGGATGAAGTGAGAGTCAAAATGTTCAGTTTATTGATAAATCATAATCATAATTTACTTCATTTGAACAGCACAAATTCATCAAATGTTAATCAAACTGATCACAACATCATCCCATAAAACCTTGAATTAGATTATCTTATCTTTAACATATGAAGTATTCCATGAACCCATACTATCATATTGTGAAACAACATAAGGTTGCTTTCTTGAGCTATGGTGCAACTCAAAGTGAAATTCAAAGTATATTCTTCAATCTTAAAGCAATGCTCAGGCTGACACCAAATCTGTTATTTCCAGAAATGTTAAGTACATTGGCAGATAACTGAACATATAGTGAATCAAATAAATCTATAAAAAATTCCCACAATAATGGACGTTAAAGCAGCGCTCAGTAGTTTCGGGATTTCTTCGTTGTATTCTCGTTTTTTGCTCGCAGGTTTCTCTCTAGAGCTCCCCCCACAGCTTCGGAATAGATATTTGACAACACTGTTGTAAAAACTTGTTGGCGATTCTCGGACACCAGAGGCTAGTAGATCAACGACATCAGAGCAGATGGGGGACATTCTTTAAAACGTCTTCTTCATTCGGGTTCGAACAGCGCGAGGGAGCGCAATAATGACAGCATTTTAGCAGATTTCTTTTGGCCGTAAAGCAGTTGTTTACATCGCGAGACCTGATATCACGCGAGACTTCCTGACGCGGCGGCCGTAGTTTGTTGTAGTATCAAAATTAGAATAAAGAATTGATATTTCACTGGTGTCTAAACATTTATACCACTGACCCGATCCTGAGCACTGAGCCCTGCTGGAGCTGCTCTAAATATGTGCTGTGCTATTAAATGAAAGATAAAATATGATAGAGCAATAGAATGAAGAGTGGAATTAACAGAAGCTCATACAATACATTGTATCAGGCTTAAGCATGAAAATAACTGAAAGAAATATTTATTTGCTGAAAAATTAAGCCAACTAATATGATTTATATTATTTTGGTTTCTCTACAAATACGTTTAAAAATTACAAATGCAGTGAAAATTCAGGTATCGGTTATACGGTCTCGGAATCAGCGAGTACAAAAAATTAAAGTATCGGACTCGTTCTGGGAAAAGTGGTTTCGGTGCATCCCTAGTTTATATACATGGCAGAGTTCATTAATAGCTGGAGCTGCCAGTTTAATAAGTGTCAAATGATTGAATGAATGAAGTGCCAATTTGCGAATGTCCGTTGGAACAATGGTTTCGGGAAACACCTACTTTTTGAACTATGCTGATAACGACAGAACTTATGTTATGTTAATATATTTATGCTACAAACCCTGTGTTTCTGCAGCAAGAGATCCTACAGTGTTATAACAACCAGTTTGAAGATTTTAACAAACACGAGCACAATAGATTAATGAAAAGACTCACAGACATCAACAATCAGCATATGAATCTCAACAATGGTGACCTTCAAAAGTGCCATGCTGCAATGCATTCTGGGTACCAGCATAGTACAAAACTCCCAGCATGCACTGCAACATGAATAAATTATGCTGCATTTTTTGTTGTTTTTCTTGTGACATTTAGTAGCTTTTCTGTGATGTTCAGAGTTGATCTGATTATCTGAATATTGTGTTGATTGTCACCGTCGCTGAGACTCATGTGCTGATTGTTGATGTATGTGTGTGTCATCACAGATTATCTTTTTATGATTTGATCTTCTGATTGCTGCAGTAACACAGGGTTTGTAATGTTAATGTGCATTAGATTCTCGTGACTCAGGCTATTTCATGATGATTATCAAACCATCATCACCAGGGGTCTCATTTATAAAACGTGCGTAGGAGCCTTACTAAAAGTGTACGTGCGCCCGAAAGCCAAAAATGGCGTACGCAAAAAAATATTCAGACTTATAAAACCGTTCGTACGCCAGAACCTGCGCAGAATTCACTTTATAAATCCCAGTCAGCGGAAGATTGTGCGTACATGTGTCTCCTCCCCGAAATAACCATATATGGAGCTTACAACGCCTAGTTTTACTATACTTTGCATATCATTTGCATATGTTTATTCATCCACGTGATGACGTTTAATGGTACAAGACACATTACATTAATAAAAATCAAGTAGTTGCCTATCCTTGCCTTGTTTTTGAATACATAAATCAAATAGTGTAAAAAACATTTCAGAGAAAGTTTTTCTCAATCTTTTCCACTTGCCGAATAGTATTTTTAATTGATTTATATTTTTAATGGAAACAGATAGGCCTTGGGCATTATTTGCACGAAACTATTTTCTCAGACAATCTGGTATTATCATGATAAGCAATTATCTCTGTGGTTAAAACATTAAAACTCAGCACGCCACAGGAAAAGTGTTCAAAAACATCTCATCCACAACAAATATTTCTAATGATTGAATATAAAAAAAAGGTTGTAACTTCTCAGTAATGATTTCATGTTTAAGTGTTTAGGCTAATTCAATTCATTTGAATGGCATATTTAATCTAAATGTTTATATCAGAAGTAAAACATAGTTTTAATCATTTATTTATTTAGTTAAACTGTTATTTGCGTCAGTTTCACTAAACGGCCCAACGTGCTCGCTGGCGCGGACAGAAGGGATGGATATTTGCTTAAGTGATATGCTTGGTGAGTGAAATTATATTTTGTATTATCTTTCTGTATATGTCTTTAGATTTTCAGTCTAAAAGTGACCAAAAAGACATTTAACTCCAGCTCACCATCGGTGTCGCCAAACTGCTCCATCTCCAAAACGTTCGTACGCATGGGTCAGAGTTTGCGTGCAGGTGCGCACATTTTCCCGTCAAGTTTGTTTTTCTAAATCACAACTTATGCGTCGGAAGTGGTGTACGGCTCTGTCAGGGCCTGTTTTGTGCGTACGCAACGGTTATAAATGAGGCCCCTGATCTTCAGCTTCCTTTGCTGCAAATGTGTTTGACAAACACACTGTCACAGCAGCCAGAGAAGACTAATGTATAGTAAGAGTTAAGAGCCCAACTAATGGAAACACTAATCACTGTTATGTCTATTCTAACAAGACCAAATACATTAACATTGTCAAATTCATTACCATGCTTAAATTTCTAAAGAGTTGTCATGACATTAATATATATTGGCTGTGATCATGAATCCACGCTCATCCACAGCGTCATCAAGCTATGCCTTTGTTATGAATAAGCGACCTAATTATTATATGAGCTGCCATATGAAAATCACATTATGACACATTTTGATTGATCTGATTCCTCCAGCTTTTCTTTAAGAAGTTTTTCAACTTCTTCTTGTAGCTTTTTTAGTTCATCTCCTTTCGCATCTTTCAGGCGTTCATGGAGATTTTCAACTTTGTGTTCCCCTGTTAGGTATTCACTTAATTTCGGTATTAGCCCTTTCTGGAGCTTCAGGAGTTGACAGATTTTTTCCAGAATTGCATGTTGCTTCTGATGTTCTTCCAGCTTATATTGGAGCTCTTCTTTGCTCCCTTTTAAATTATTTGTTTCTTCTGCTTGTTTTCTGGCTTCATCTTCCTGTTTCTTCTTCATGAATTTTATTTCCTCTTCATGTTTATTTTTCATTTCATCTCTCTCTTTCTCTTCTCTTTCTTTTCTCTCTGTTTCTCTTCTCTTGATCTCTTCTTCTTGTTTTTTTTTCAGATCTTCAATAATTTTCTCCCATGTCTTTTTCTCTTCTTCTCGTCTCTCATTATCTGCTCGTTTTTGTCTCTCCCACTCCTCTTTTCTCTTTTGTTCCAGTTGTTCATAACATATTTTTGTTTCAATTGCCTTTTCCTCATATTCTTTCTCTTTTTCTTCTCTTTCTCTTCTCTGTTTCTCTCTCTCCTCCTCTATCTTCTTTCTTTCTTCTTCTCTGTCTTTTTCAAATCCCTTTCTTATTTTCTCCAGTTCTTCTTGTTTAACCTTCAGCTGTTCATCGTGTTTCTCTTTTCTCTTTCTTTCTTCTTCCTCTCGTTCTCTCATCTGTCGTTTCTTTTCATCCTCCCATTCTCTCTGCTTTTGTTTAATTTCCTCTTGAGTCTCCTTCCTGTCATTTTCAGCCTCTTTGATTTTTTTCTCCCATTTCTCTCTCTCTTCCTCTTCTTCTTTCTTCCTCCTTTTCTCCTCTGAATCTCTCTTTTTTGTTTCTTCTTCTTCTTTCTTTTGTACCTCAGCCAAAATGCGTTCTTGTTCATTTTTCATATTTTCTTGATCCTGTCTGTATTTCTCTTCTCTCTCTCTATCTTCTTGTTCTCTTTCTTTTTGCTGTTTTTCATACTGTGATCTCTGATTTGCAATCTCTTTCTGCATCTCTTCTATTTTTTTATTATATTCGACTCTTTTCTGTTCTTCCTCTTCTGATCGTTTCTGGTTTTCAATCTCTTGTTTCCTCTGTTCTGCTTTTTCTTTTTCTTCAAAATCTTTTATGAGTTTTTCCTCTTTTTCTCTGATTTGATTCTCCATTTTCTTTCTCTCCTCATCTGCTCTTTGTTTCTCTTCCTCAAGTCTCTTCGTCATGTTTTGCATGTCCATCTCATATTTGGTTTGCAATTCTTCTCTCTGAGCCTGAATCTCTCTCTCGCTCTCTTTCATTATTTCCTCCATTCTCTTTTTAATGGACATCTCTGCCTCCTCAAACATGCTGTTAGTGAAGTATCGACCCTCGTTACTATTTTTCACTTCTTCTATCATGTTCAACAGTCGGGTCACTTGAGTTTTGTCTTGTTGTTCTCTGTTGTTGAAAGCCAGGAATCTGTTTCCACAATCTCTGATCAGTTTCTTCAGTTCTGCAGAGTTACTTCTCTTCACATAATCCTCTATAGATTCACCCTCAAGATCGTCTCCTCTAGTGAACAGAACGATGCTGAACTGAGCAGATTTATGACCAAACATCTTCTTTATCAGATCTACAGTGTCTGCTTCCACCTGGATGAATCTTCCCAAACTCAACACAATGACGAACACATGAGGTCCAGGTGATGAAAGTGAAACACATTTCATTATTTCTTCCACCACTTGATCATTTGACAGTGTTGTGTCAAAGAGTCCTGGAGTATCAACAACAGCTACTGATCGACCATCAACTTCACCAACTCTCTTCTCACACACAGTTGTCACTGAATTGGTGTTTAATTGACTCACAAACTCTTTTCTTCCCAGAATAGTGTTTCCTGTTGCACTCTTTCCACTTCCTGTCCTCCCGATCAGCACAATCCTCAGACACTCCTGATCATCTGATTCACCTTCAGCACCTGAAATCATGCAAGAATTCATGTGTTAATATAATCAGGGGTGCACATAACTGGTTTCCAGGGGCGTATTCATGGTAAAAATTAACGATTCGCACCAGAAAACTTGGAGGGAAGCGCTTTTGAGGACCAACATTTTGGGGTACAAGTACACGTTTACTTGAGCAGGGGATTTTTTTTTTTATCTCTGGTAGGATAGCAATCATAATTAGGGAAGCACAATATATTTGTTTTAGCATCGATATCGCGATGTGCGCATCCATGTTAATCACATCGCAGAATGTGTGATGTCAAGTACAGGGATCTTAGTTGATCGGTTCCAGATTAATTGCAAAGTTTACCCATCATAGAGTGAAATCCCAGATACCATCAAAACAACATTAAAACAATGTTAATGTGTCAATGTTAACAGCATTGAATCAACATTACTTTTGCACCAGCAATTAATGTTGAAAAAATGTTGAAATTTCATCCATAAATCAGTGGTAATGGCATTGAATCAATGTTACAATGTGATGTTGGTTCAACATCATGCTTGCACTCTCAGAAAATGAAACACAACTATAACTGACTTAAAACCACACAGCCTGAAATCAACAGCAAATACAGGATGATAATAAATCTGTCAATATCTCAGCAGAAGTTATTTTTGAGAGTCAACAGAGTTTTAGATGTCGATGTGTTATTGAAAATGTTTTGCTCACCATTATGGTAAGATTCATAGGCTGATTCTTGATGTCTGTATGCGTCTAAAAAAAAATATTCCCCGTAATGTATTTTAAAAATCTAAATTCAGAATGTCTGATCTGTGGCAAGAAAGTATTATTGGTGAATATAATCTAATATTAACAAATAACCACTTTTGGTCAGAGATAAGATTAGCAAATTGTTCTAGTTTATGATGCTGAAAACTATATCATCTGATCATCTTTGTTTCTGGCTTTCTTTGTAACGAATTATATTTACATTTACATTAATACATTTGGCAGACGCTTTTATCCAAAATGACTTACATTGCATTTCAAGGTACACATTCACATTATTAAAAATTCTTGCTTTCCCTGGGAATTGAACCCATGACCTTGGCGTTGCAAGCGCCAACGCTCGACTGTTTGAGCTACAGGAAAGCTTTATGTTTCAATTTTATTTTCATTTTTTTTACTCCATATCTGATTAAAAAACACTAACATTTACTGGGTTAATTCTAATTATTTTTACCCAGTTGCAGGTGCAAGTCAGCTGTTGGGTAATTGGTGACAAGTTCTTTAAGACTAAAGCAATTTGCCTCACAAAATCCCTGGTGTTAAATTAACACCACTCTGTGTTTATATGGGAACCACCAGCTAACCTGTTAAGCTGCAACCCCACTTTTGAAAAATCCCCAGAAATGACATACCCAAACTTAAACAGATACAGTTCATGAACCCTTTGCACTAAAAGCACAAGTATGATCTCATTTGAAAGCTGACACCTGGCAGTTTATTGTAAATGTAGAATTAATTATTGTCATAATGACAAAAAATTGTTATAAATAGCTTCAAAGTTTTGTAAAGTTATTAGAAATTATTTTTTATGAAACATCTTCATGAAAATAAAATTGAAGTTGGCACTGTAGCAATCTAGAAATGCACTACAGCTAAGGCCACATGTCTAAACATTTTATGTTTAAAATCTGAAGATAATAAGTCCAAAACTCTGTATTTAGTTAAATGTTTTTCAAGACCATGTCAATGACTTTATTTTGATTTGACGCTAAGATGCTTCTGATGTTTATTGTCATCTTCTAACCATCTATTCAGTCTTTTGTCTCTATTGTTTTGTGGTGCAAACGAGCCCCATTCAGTCTCAGTCTCCCCCTGCACACATTCACACCTCCAGCCTGGTTATGGCTCGAAATATGCATTTCTTTTGTCTGCATTATAGTTACTAACGACTGGCTATTCACAGGCTATTCATAGGGTTTCAATCCCTAATTTCTTTTATCAAAGTTCACCTCACATTTTAAACTGTATCAAATGCATTTCTTGAATAAAGAAACATTTCAGTAAGCGTTCAAAAAATCATAAAAGTATATCTGCTAGTGGCAGGTGCACCTAGGGCTAGCTAGCATGTTAGCTTAGCACACTATCAATACACGACAATTTATGAGATTAAAACCATGTTTGTGCTCCAAACTTATTTTATAACGCAAGTCGAGTGTTTTAAATAATCTTCTGTGATTTAATTTGGCTTCAGATAAAAAAAATCAGACAGAAAATATACTATTGGTATAGTATTCTGCACAATGATAGTCTATATAGATTAGCATTACATTATAAATATAATCTATTATTATGAAAATACCTGGCATGGCTTGAAAAACACAGGTAACTCAAATATCATTGCAAATATGTTTATTGTCTTCAAAACGTCTGTATCTGCATGTTACAGCGCGAACTCTGTAGCTTTGTGTGTATCAGTGACGTCCTGGAATGTCACATGATCATGGCTCTTCTTCATGTTCCATATATGGACAATTATTGTGCATATAGCGCCCTCAGGCTATTGGTATGAATTGAAAACACAGTATCAGAGTATCCAATCGCTCATAATGATTACATCGACGCATTTGGGTATAAATTCAATAAATATTATTCCTGTCTATAGAAATCTGATGTAAACCTATGAGAATATATCAATATTTCTCCAAATCTGCACATTTTTGAGCTAAAAGCCCTGAGGGACGTTATTTTGTGAATTGCTGTCATGACGTCAGCACGGAGTCTTCTGTTTGTGATGCAAAAGACTATGCGCGCTAACCATTACCGTAAACATAGTAGGCTAAACGCTTGAATATACGCATAGTAAAAAAACAGTGAACGCTTGAAGAAATCAGACCAATCATAAAGGCTATCACAGTCATGTTTTTATTTTTGTCTCTTTATAGGCTACCAGACTATCATAAAATAAAGCAACTTTTTTTTTCGGGAGCTTCCTCTGTTTCTCTGACTGAAAATATCTAAATGGGAGTCGAGAGAGTGCTAAGTAAAGCTCCTCAGGTCGTATTTTTGGTGGCATATATTTGTAGAAATTATCATTCTTTCTAAATGTGATGTAATGTCCTGTAACTACCATAAACAGAAACAGACGCGACTGAAGAAGTAAGTGTGTCTTTCTTTTGTGAAATAGACCTAACGGTAATTTATTTCTGAGTGACTAATGTGCAATTTTGACATAAATTAATTCAGTATGATCAATGTATCACTTTTTATTGTAAACCTGTGGTAAAACATCAATGCTTGGGTTTTAAATATTCAAGTAAACAACACAAATGCCAGGAAACAGCCGCTTTTATCATGTTTGTTTGCAAAGCTGTTTCCAGTGATTTCTGATTAGTTTTCTGATAAAACTTACATTTGTTGGTGAAATGATGGGTTAGTGTGACGTTGTTCCAGAGAGGCGTGTTACGGGCGTGTTTTAGCGAAGCCCTGGCTCGCACTGGCCCGACAGTGGAAACGCGGCTAATGTGTATTTAGCCTGCCTCTGCCACAACACTATGCTCAGATCACAGTACTGTAGATTATTATCATCATGTATCAGGCAATAGCAAAGCTAGTATTTAGACCCTTACCTGCATGTGTTGTGTGTGTCAGCCATTAGGAGACAGTTTCCAGAGGAAGGGGGACTTTATAAAGGCTTTGAATTGACCCATTTGGTGACGATGAATAAAGAAAATTATCACAATCACAACTGTCTTACTGTATAACAACTTTATATGTAGAAACAGCCAACACAAACATTAAAGTCGGTTTGTACAGATTAAAAATAAATTATAGAACATATTTCTATTTATAATAATAAGTGTCGGCTGTAGACTAATAACAAACATATAAATGCATTATATTACAAGTTTATGTAGGATGTTAATGAATTAAATTTAGACAAGGCACATTTTGTAAAACAGATGTACAATAAGTGATTTCTGACGGATCCGTGAGCGTCATGTTTCCCGCTGGCGGCCGAAGCACATGCTGACGGCGGACCGGGCGACCCGATGAAGGAGCCGGGACAGTGTGCACATATCGCCGGGATTATAATCATTCGGTCTATAGTGAACGCTACACACTACCGCGTTTTTCAAAGCAGAAGCAGAAGTGAAGTCCCGTCTCTTACCTGGCACAAAACGCACACAGGCACGGAAGATCGCACCGTCCTTTTTCTTATTCGGAAACCTGTGGACTCGATGTCCTGACAGGCCATAATTCACAATCATTTACCACGACGATGATTAATTGAAATACAATAACCAGCGAAAAAACACACTGAATCACGACCGCTCCAACAGAATACCAACGATACCAACCTACTCCACACTGAGTGAACGCAGACCTGCAAACGACTCCCTCTCGTGACGTCATATGACACGAGACTTGAAAAAAAAGTCTGTCACGTTTTCTATTAAATTTGTGCCCTTATGTCTTGCAAAATTTTTAATCCTGCATTTACTTTTCACATGGTATTTTCATACAAGTTTATATTAATTTTGAAAGGAAAAAAAAACGGCAAGATGCACTTTAAATGGAGATGGTTTGGGCGTGTTTTATGCAAATGACTAACGTGCCCGCAGCCGGTCATCTCGAAATACTCCAAAGAAACTCACTTAGGCCTACATCAGAACAAGGTTAAAGGGCCCCTATTATGGATTTTTGAAAATGACCTTTCATGTAGTGTGTATAGCAACATTGTTTCGGCCCACATCTGGCACTTGTGTAATACTGATCTGGCCCACATGCAGTGTGGAATGATGGCACTAGGGCAGACCGCTCCTGTTTGCCAGATCTGGGCCACAAGCAGGCCATAGCAATGCCACATGTGAGCCAAGAGCAAAGAAATAAACCAGAGGGTTGTTCCATAAAAGACTCTTAGAAAAGCGGGGATTAAACTCCAAAACCGGACTTGAATGAGCCTAACAAATAAGTTGGGGCTAAAGTGGTTCCATAAAAGGTAATTGAAGCTCACGCAATCTCACTAATTTGATCCAGGTTTATCTAGTCTAGATAATTGCGTGTGGACGCGTTTTTGAAGCAGCCCTAGAGGTCGATCATGGATCAAATCGATCCATCATCAAACAGCGTATATTTGGTGCTGTTTTATGCGTTTGTGACATGTTTTTTTCCCCCCCTTAGTTCAAAACTTACATTTTACAGTTATATTCTCCATCTTTAAATGTTCGAAAGTCATGCAAATGTATCCATTTTGCTGCTAATTTTCATATTGAACGAGCGCTGCTGCGCGCACGCGCGCCAAATAGGAGCGCAATAATTCTGAGTAAAATATACATTTTGCTTGGAAAATTAATATGCGATATTTTATAACACTAGAAATATCTTCTAATTATAATAATTTATCTTTAGGATGTTGGATAAGTTGCACTGAACTTCTAGCGAACAGAAGTACTTCAGTGAACAGAAGTAGCCTATAATTGTCACGTTAATCTAAAGAAACTAGGTGAGGACTCAAATGCAAAGGGGAAAAAACAATATTTATTACAAAAAGAAACACTAAACACAAAACAAAACCCACGAGGGGGAAAACATAACTAAATACAAAACAACCACAACTTCAAAAATGAACATACCAAAAGGGTCACGGGGGAACAGGAGACGGGTACAAGACAACGATCCGACACAGACTGCAAACACAAAGGAACTTATAAAAGGGACAAATCAGGCAGGTGATGAGGAACAGGTGGGGCAAATGAAACCAATAATAAGATAACAAGGAGGGTGGGGTCAAACAGTGACAGGAACACAAACACCACATGTGCTACACGAGACAGGACAGGCATGTGACATTACCCCCTCCTTAAGGAGCGGCTACCAGACGCTCCACTAGGGACGGGAGGGACAGACCAGGGCGGGACGGGAGGGACAGACCAGGGCGGGACGGGAGGGACAGACCAGGGCGGGACGGGAGGGACGGGAGGGACAGAACAGGGTGAAACAGGAGGAACAGGAAAGACAGACCAGGGTGGGGCATGGAAAATGGACAGTTCGGGCGGCCAGGGCGGAGCAGAGAGTCCATCGGGCGGCCAGGGCGGAGCACACTCTCCCTCGGGCGGCCAGGGCGGAGACTCTCCCTCGGGCGGCCAGGGCGGAGACTCTCCCTCGGGCGGCCAGGGCGGAGACTCTCCCTCGGGCGGCCAGGGCGGAGACTCTCCCTCGGGCGGCCAGGGCGGAGACTCTCCCTCGGGCGGCCAGGGCGGAGACTCTCCCCCGGGCGGCCAGGGCGGAGACTCTCCCTCGGGCGGCCAGGGCGGAGACTCTCCCTCGGGCGGCCAGGGCGGAGACTCTCCCCCGGGCGGCCAGGGCGGAGACTCTCCCCCGGGCGGCCAGGGCGGAGACTCTCCCCCGGGCGGCCAGGGCGGAGACTCTCCCTCGGGCGGCCAGGGCGGAGACTCTCCCTCGGGCGGCCAGGGCGGAGACTCTCCCTCGGGCGGCCAGGGCGGAGACCCTCCCCCGGGCGGCCAGGGCGGAGACGACCCCTCGGACGGTGGAACTGGCACCACCGGCTCAGGCACTGGAACTGACACCACCGGAACTGGCACTGGAACTGACACCACCGGAACTGGCACTGGAACTGGCACCACCGGCTCAGGCACTGGAACTGGAACTGGCACCAACGGCTCTGGAACAGGAACTGGCACCACTGGCTCAGGAACAGGCACCATCGACTCAGGCACTGGAACTGGCACCAACGGCTCAGGCACTGGAACTGGCACCAACGGCTCAGGCACTGGAACTGGCACCAACGGCTCAGGCACTGGAACTGGCACCAACGGCTCAGGCACTGGAACTGGCACCAACGGCTCAGGCACTGGAACTGGCACCAACGGCTCAGGCACTGGAACAGGAACTGGCACCACCGACTCAGGAACAGGCACCATCGACTCAGGCACTGGAACTGGCACCAACGGCTCAGGCACTGGAACTGGCACCAACGGCTCAGGCACTGGAACTGGCACCAACGGCTCAGGCACTGGAACTGGCACCAACGGCTCAGGCACTGGAACTGGCACCACCAACTCAGGCACTGGAACAGACACTGGCTCCGGCTCAGGAACAGACACTGGCTCCGGCTCAGGAACAGACACTGGCTCCGGCTCAGGAACAGACACTGGCTCCGGCTCAGGAACAGACACTGGCTCCGGCTCAGGAACAGACACTGGCTCCGGCTCAGGAACAGACACTGGCTCCGGCTCAGGAACAGACACTGGCTCCGGCTCAGGAACAGACACTGGCTCCGGCTCAGGAACAGACACTGGCTCCGGCTCAGGAACAGACACTGGCTCCGGCTCAGGAACAGGAACAGACACCACCGGCTCAGGAACAGACACCACCGGCTCAGGAACAGACACCACCGGCTCAGGAACAGACACCACCGGCTCAGGAACAGACACCACCGGCTCAGGAACAGACACCACCGGCTCAGGAACAGACACAGGCTTGACGGCGGCCATCTTGTCAGGGAACACAGGCTCGGCAGACGTGACGTGAACAGGCTCGGCGGCGGCCATCTTGTCCGAAGACACAGGCTCGGCAGGCGTGACGTGAACACTCTCGGCGGCGGCCATCTTGTCTGAAGACACAGGCTCGGCAGACGTGACGTGAACAGACTCTGTGGCGGCCCTCTTGTCCAAAGACACAGGCTCGGCAGATGTGACGTGAACAGACTCTGTGGCGGCCATCTTGTCCGAAGACACAGGCTCGGCAGATGTGACGTAAACAGTCTCTGGCTGGGCAGATGTGACGTGAACAGTCCCTGGCTGGGCAGATGTGACGTGAACAGGCTCGGCATCGGCCATCTTGTCTGAAGACACAGGCTCGGCAGATGTGACGTGAACAGTCTCTGTAACGGCCATCTTGTCCGAAGACACAGGCCCGTCAGACGTGACGTGAACCGTCTCTGGCTGGGCAGACGTGACGGATCGCTGAGGTGGAGCAGGCAGTGCGAGCAGGATCACCGGAACAGGGACCACCGGAACAGGGACCACCGGCACTGGGACCACCGGCACTGGGACCACCGGCACTGGGACCACCGGCACTGGGACCACCGGACTCGGGACCACCAGAACTGAGGCCACCGGAACAGTCAAGGAGGGAGTCTTCCTCTTCCTCCTCCGTTTCGAGACCACTGGAACTGGAACCACTGGACTCGGGACCACCGGAACTGGGACCCTCTTCCTGGCCTCTCGCTCCTGCAAGCGAGCGAGACCCTCCACCATTGCCTCAAAGGTACCTCTTTCATACACCCTCCTAAGCAACCAGTCCATGGGCTCATCGAGCGCATAAAAGAAAAGGTCCTTAAGAGGCCCTTCGTTCAGCTGTAGACCCTCCGCCGCTCTAAGGAATTCGGCCGCGAACTTCCTCAAATCAGCCCCTTGCTGGCGGAGGGAACTAAGTGCCTGAAAACGAATAATACGTTCGTATTGGGGGCATGCAACAGAGGGGGCTGGTGGGTGACGTGAAACCCCTTGCGGAGTCCTCGACATGGTCGGATCGTTATGTCACGTTAATCTAAAGAAACTAGGTGAGGACTCAAATGCAAAGGGGAAAAAACAATATTTATTACAAAAAGAAACACTAAACACAAAACAAAACCCACGAGGGGGAAAACATAACTAAATACAAAACAACCACAACTTCAAAAATGAACATACCAAAAGGGTCACGGGGGAACAGGAGACGGGTACAAGACAACGATCCGACACAGACTGCAAACACAAAGGAACTTATAAAAGGGACAAATCAGGCAGGTGATGAGGAACAGGTGGGGCAAATGAAACCAATAATAAGATAACAAGGAGGGTGGGGTCAAACAGTGACAGGAACACAAACACCACATGTGCTACACGAGACAGGACAGGCATGTGACAATAATTCAGGAAAGATTTTTTTAAAGAAACTAAATATATAAAGATACAAAATATAGTTTTGGGTATAGGACCTATGCTACTTAATAAAGATGATGTATACTTATTTAGAATGCTGAGAATTACAGCTTTTAATGCAATAATTTTTTGGAGAAAGCAAGAATCCCCAGTTTTAAATGAGTAGATTTAGTTTCTAAAGTACATTATGGAGAGGATAACATTAAATTAAGAGCAAATGTATACATTTTGAAAAGATATGGGCAACTCTAAAATCAAAGAATATTCCATAAAATAAAGGAATATATATTAGCCTACATTAACTACATTTTTATATAAACCTCCCTCCCTTTTATTTCTAGTTATTTGTTATTTTATTTATTTACTTATTTAATATTGAATATTTGATATTCAAATAATATTACTTGAATAACTATTAGGAATTATGTGTCATTATTTTTAATTTTGTGATTTTAACTTCTGCTTTACAAAGCTTTTTTCAGATTGTGTTCTAATGTTCCTCTAATCATAAACATGTACTACAGCTGCCAAACAAAACCAGAGAGAAATGTATTCATAAATCTTTAAAACAATCTAATTAAATCTTGGGCACAAAACATTCAGCCAGTAAAAAAAGAAAACCTGTAGTATATATATTGTATTTAGGCCTATCTATCTGTCTATCTATCTATCTATATACACGTCTATCTCACGTCCATATTTTTTTACAGTCTATGGTCGCGACTGAGTGCGTTGTTGTGTTTGGAGCTCCGTCGAATTAATTCAGAAACCTTGTTTTTCTTCTTTACACTCTTTTACAAACGAACTTTTTCATTTTTATAGCGTGTGAACATATCTGGAATACTATTCTCCTTAAAAAACAATCGGATTGCTCTGATATCGCTACATATATCCAACCTTTCGAACTTCCGCTACTAGCCTTAGCCCGCTAGCATTACACGCGTGGTCGCGCCTATCGATCGACTTATTTACACCCGTATCACTGAAAGCTATAATTCGCCATTATAGCACATCTGCTATAATGGCGAATATAACGGATGTGTGTCTAACGTTACCTTTGAGTGCAGGTGAGGACACCTTCGAGCTGCATTCTGTGCAGTTAGAGCTGGAATCCGTGGAGAAGCAGATCCGCGACCTACTAGAGAGACAGGCCGAGCTACGAGATCGACGTTTCGCGCTTGAAACATCACGCGCCGATGCTCAAAAGTCAGTGGTTAGTAACCTTTTGACTCCGACCTCGTCTACTCCATGTGTTTCTCTGCCCAGGATGCGATCATCCCTGGTTTCATTCACTCCGGCACCGACACAACAACATGGACCCTGGATGATTCCACAGCGGAAGACGCGGGCCAGGACCAGAGCTAGGACCTCTCCGCCCCTCCCGGCCTTCGAGATCTCCACCCAGAACCGCTTCTCCCCTCTACGCGAGACGGAATGCGACGCTGTGATCATCGGCAGTTCCATCGTCCGGCATGTCCGTGCTACCATAGGTAAAGGTAAGGTTCGCACTCACTGCTTTCCTGGTGCTCGTGTTCTCGATGTCGCTGCACAGGTTCCCGGGATTCTGAACGGTGACGAGCCCGTCGGAGCTGTCGTGCTGCACGCGGGAACGAACGACATCAGGCTACGGCAGTCGGAGGTTCTGAAGAAGGACTACAGGAGCCTGATCGAGACGGTACGCAGCACATCGCCTGAAACAACGATCATCGTGTCTGGACCGCTTCCCACCTACCGACTAGGACACGAAAGGTTCAGTAGATTATTTGCTCTAAATGAATGGTTAATGTCATGGTGTAATGAACAGAGACTGCTCTTTGTAAATAATTGGAATCTTTTCTGGGAGCGACCTAGGCTCTTCCGTGCTGATGGCCTTCACCCCAGCAGAATCGGAGCGGCTATTCTGTCGGACAACATCTCCAAGACGCTACACACCATATGACTAGTAAGTCAAAGTCCAAATCACACTCTTTGCTGTCCAAACTTAATTGATATAAGTACCAATGTAGAACATTATATTGAAACTGTGTCTATTCCTCGTTTAGTGAGATCAAATAATAAATCTACTGCAGGATCTAAGAAAAATCTAATTGTGATTAAACCAGAAAATCTCAATATTAGTGAACAAAAACAATTTATAAAGCTAGGTCTTTTAAACATCAGATCGCTTACACCTAAGGCGGTTATTGTAAATGAAATGGTCACAGATAATAGTTTCGATGTACTTTGCCTTACTGAAACCTGGCTTAAACCAAATGATTATTTCGGTCTTAATGAGTCTACTCCTCCTGGATACTGTTACAAGCATGAGCCCCGTCTGATTGGTCGTGGCGGTGGTGTTGCTATAATCTATAAAGATATTCTTACTGTTACTCAGAAAACAGGTCACAGGTTTAATTCGTTTGAAGTACTTGTGCTAAATGTTACTCTCTTAGATGTAAGAAAGAAATCCATATTATCTCTAGCCTTGGCTACCGTATATAGACCGCCTGGGCCTTACGCTGATTTCCTAAAAGAGTTTGCAGACTTTCTCTCAGATCTTTTGGTCAATGTCGATAAAGCATTAATTGTTGGAGATTTTAACATACACGTAGATAATTCAAATGATGCTTTAGGGGCTGCGTTTACAGATTTATTAAACTCCTTTGGGGTCAAGCAAAACGTAACTGGTCCCACTCATCGTCTTAATCATACGCTAGATTTAATTATATCACATGGAGCCGATCCAACCGATATAGATATTATACCGCAAAGTGATGAAGTCACTGACCATTACATGGTCACTTGCATACTACGTACCGCTGAAATTTGTCATGTTGCGCCGCGTTATCGACCAGGCAGAACAATCCTTCCAACAACTACAGATCATTTCTCAAATAGCTTACCTAATCTATCTCAGCTGCTCAGTGAACCCAAACAAACAGATGAACTAGAGGAAATGACTAGCACTATGAGCACCATTTTGTCTAGTACATTAGACATCGTTGCACCAATTAGATTAAAAAAGGTTAGAGAGAAAACTAAAGCACCATGGTACAACAGTGTTACGCATGTTCTAAAGAGAGAAACTCGTAATTTAGAGCGTAAATGGAAACAAACTAATTTAGAGGTCTTTAGAATCGCATGGAAAGACAGTATGTCACGTTATAAAAAGGCCCTAAAAGCAGCCAGGGCTGAGCATCTCCGCAAACTAATAGAAAACAACCAAAACAATCCAAGGTTTTTATTTAACACCGTCGCTAGACTAACAAATAAACAGACGTTACCGGAGCAAAATATTCTGTCACAGTGTAGTAGTAATGATTTTATGAATTTCTTCACTGAGAAAATAGAAAGCATCAGAAACACAATTGTAAATGTACAATCTTTAATGGTGTCTTATGATTCAGCCTCAATTATCACCCCGCAAGAACAATTACAGCGCTTTGCAACTATAGGACAGGAAGAGTTAAATAAACTTATCATTGCATCTAAACCAACAACGTGTTTATTAGATCCAATACCAACTAAACTACTGAAACAAGTGTTACCTGTAGTGGAAGAGCCTCTTCTCAATATTATTAACTCGTCTTTATCCTTAGGTCATGTTCCAAGAATATTCAAGTTGGCAGTTATAAAACCTCTTATTAAGAAACCACAATTAGATCATAATAACCTAGCAAATTACAGACCCATTTCAAATCTTCCATTTATGTCTAAAATACTAGAAAAAGTTGTGTCCGCTCAACTGTGCTCTTTCTTGCAAGAAAATGATATCTATGAAAAGTTTCAGTCAGGTTTCAGACCGCACCATAGCACTGAAACTGCGCTCGTTAAAATCACAAATGATTTACTTTTAGCTTCTGACCAAGGCTGTATCTCAATACTAGTTTTACTTGATCTTAGTGCTGCGTTCGATACTATAGATCACACAATACTCTTAGACCGACTACAAAACTACACTGGTGTTCAGGGACAGGCATTAAACTGGTTTAGATCGTACTTATCAGACCGTTACCATTTTGTCTGCGTAAATGGGGAAAAATCGAAGATAACGTCAGTAAACTACGGTGTACCGCAAGGATCTGTGTTAGGCCCTCTGCTATTCTCAATATATATGCTGCCACTTGGTAATATTATAAGAAAACATGGAATTAATTTCCACTGTTATGCTGATGACACTCAATTATATATTTCATCACGACCAGATGAAAACGCTAAATTATCTAAATTAACAGAGTGTGTTAAAGATATAAAATACTGGATGACATGTAATTTTCTGCTATTAAATTCAGATAAAACGGAGGTATTACTTATTAGTCCAAAAAACTGCCCACAAAACCTCTTACAATACAACTTTAATTTAGAAGGGTGTCCTGTTACTTTATCCTCTACAGTAAAAGACCTGGGTGTTATATTAGACCGCAACTTGTCTTTTGAAAATCATATTTCATATGTTACAAGAACAGCCTTTTTCCACCTTAGAAACATTGCTAAGCTACGTAACATGCTATCTGTTTCTGATGCAGAAAAGTTAGTTCATGCATTCATGACCTCGAGACTAGATTACTGTAATGCTTTATTAGCTGGTTGTCCTGCATCCTCAATAAACAAGCTACAGTTAGTCCAAAATGCCGCCGCTAGAGTTCTTACTAGATCAAGAAAATACGATCATATAACACCAATTCTGTCGTCTCTACATTGGTTACCTATAAAGTTCCGTATCAATTACAAAGTATTGCTACTGACCTATAAAGCCCTAAATGGTTTAGCTCCCGTGTATTTAACGGAACTTCTATCGCCCTACAATCCATCGCGCTCTTTAAGATCACTAAATTCGAGGCTTCTGGTCATTCCTAGGATATCTAAGTCCACTACAGGAGGGAGAGCTTTTTCACATTTAGCTCCTAAACTGTGGAATGGCCTTCCTGATATTGTTCGAGGCTCAGACTCGCTGTCCCAGTTTAAAACTAGATTAAAGACGCATCTCTTCAGCCAGGCATTCACATAATACTTACATTTTATACTACAGTTGAGACGACTCGACGCGGGCGATGTTTATGCCCTAAATCAATACATGATTAACTAACTGTATTTCTCTATGTACATTTCTGAAATGCACTTTCTGTAAAGCTGCTTTGAAACAATATGTATTGTGAAAAGCGCTATACAAATAAATTTGAATTGAATTGAATTGAATATAGGTCTATATTGTCTAATTTATCATTGTAGCCTTATTTAAGTTGATTTTCTGTATACTGTGTATTTATTTTTGGACTAATAGTGGTTAATAAAGTCCAATAATGGTATGAGAGAGTGTCAGTGGTAATATCATTGTGTTCTTGTCGGTCAGTGTTAGAGGATCTGTGTAACAACTGAGGCTTAGCCTGACAGTTAGCCTGCCCTGGACCAGGGGTGCGTTTCCCGAAAGCATCGTTGGCCAGCTATGGTCGCAAGTTCATCGCAATGTCCATTGAACTCTATTGGTAACGACCATAGACTGTAAAAAAATATGGACGTAGTGTCCGTGACGTCACCCGTAGGTTTCTGAAGAGCATTTTTGAAGCCTAAAGTGGGCGGAGCCGGCCGTCGCCATCTTGGCCTTGCGTCACTCCCGGATAACAGAAAATAGGCAAACAGGCGGGGCGAGTGGAGCTGAGGAGCCTGGCCTGGCTATCTGAAATCACCTAGCTCGACGTGATCGAGTTAGCTGATGATGTAAAGCCAATTAAAAGTTCCTGTTTTTGCCCTTCGAAATATTATAATAGTTAAAAGACATGGCTACAAGTGAGACTGTGTATTACTTCGAGAGTGTTTGTGTGTGAGTGACAGTGATTTATGTACATGTCCGTCACTCTTTCATGGTCCGTCAGCGCGGCATCGCTCAAGTTCGTAGCTTATTCAGTCCATTTTAAATTCTGATTTTGGCCGTCTCTCAAATGGGTTAAACCATAGATATATTGCCTTTGAAGTGAAAGTAAATGTGCTAGAAAATCCGCGCTCATTCATGTGCATTTATTGCACGGACGGAGAAAGCGCCGACGCCTGCATGATTTCATCTGACGGTACATAAGCATATTATAATCCATCTGTTCCGTGAAAGCAGAACGAACGAGCCTTTATTGACGTTTTAAATTTGAAAACCCCAAAAAGCAACGAAATTGACACTGTTCTCTCGAACGATAACGACGCAATCCAAAGACGTGGGCTTTGTACCCAAGTATTAAATTGTATGAAATAATCCCGAAAAAAAAAGCACAAACACTGCAGAGAAGGCAAGTTCAGCAGCAACATTTGCTGAGGTGAAGTGACGGCTAGTAACAGCAGAGCAGACAAACGGCTAGCGTAGCATTGACAGCGGCAGGCAATCCATCTGTCACTCAAGTGGCCACTGGCCACACCCTTAAATTTAAATATTAATCAACTAAACGGACTAGTTATAAAAAAATGCACCCCCCTCACAGTTGTTATGAAGGGCAAAATTAGCTGTATAGACCAAAGCCACACAGAGATCCAGGCTGTAAACATTTTTTTTTCTGCTTTAAAGTTGGAAATTTTAACATGGGGGAGATACAGATTTGACTCACTTCTGCAGCCAGGCCAAGCGGCCAGTCAATGAATTGCAGTTTAACTCACTTCCGTATTGGTTTCAAGAGAGAGACGGGGAGGTTGCCGCTTGGTAACGACGGAACTTGCGACCATAGCTGGCCAACGATGCTTTCGGGAAACGCACCCCAGGCTAGTTTCCCAGCATAAGTTGCCAGGGTAACTGAGTTTGAACTATTTTAAGTTTGCTTTATGAAACAGAATCCACCAACAATAAGTCTGACTAACCGAAATAAGCCTGGCTTGTATTCTAATCTTGTTTTATGGAGCAACCCTCAGAACTGGACCTTATCTGAGCCACAAAACCTGTGTATATTAGGCACACTATGCAGAAATTGTGTTTCTGTCAAACAGCGACCCCTAGAGTCACTGTGGAATACTTGCACTGTTGTAAATACCCACCCTCCACTATCCACCTCCACCTCCACCCTGTAAACCGGTACCTGTTTGGTAGGATCAGGCATGGAACAGGCACAGATAGACTCCGAAGATATTGACCAGGTAATGTTTCACAATTTCATACAAATATTAGGCTACTGCATACTAGTCTACTCAACTACTGATGATGGTGATAGGATAATAATAAGTTTATGTCAAGTGTTATAATAATAAAGTAGCCTACCGCATTTGCTGGCTTATAACGTTTTTACATGATTGCAGCTAAATCACAAGTAAATAGCCTATAGTCTAGGCCTACTGTATAATTTCATTTGTATTTTTTTATTGTAATGTAAACACAAAATGCCAGATGACATCAATAAAGTTAAATGTCGCATTATTTCATAACATTGGCCATTATGATGTCCATGATGATCGCAATGTATCATAATAGTTAGTAAATTGTGCTCGTTTACACCATTTACAACCTCTAGGCTTATGTCCTGATAATTATGTGAGATATTGACAACTTCTCATGATAATCGCAGGAATCAACGTCAACAGCGTCGTTTACAAATAAGAGATTTATTTACTAGTTCATCAACAAGATCGCCAGGTCAGCATCGCTGTTGCATCCAGTGCTGCTTTTTAGCTCGCGCCAACAACTGAAAGCCTGACCGTCCGGTTCCTCACGCGGTCAGATTCTCTCTTCCTTTTCCTACACTCTTCCGACCGCGCTTTCTTTGTTTTTTCCATAATCGAGTCTTCCAATAATCACGTCTGAAATGCGCCCAAGTGTCTTCGTGCTTCATGTTGTTGTTGATGTGTGTGACGTCGTTGCCGTAAAGCAAGTCGTGTTCTCGCGAGATTTGTCGGGGGCGCCTCTCTCAAACTTGCATTGCTGGTTTTTCCAGCGGCGTCCCCCCCAAGCTTTACTACCAGGATGATTCGCCCTACTATGAGTTTGTTTACCACCGAAATGACTTTGAAGCTGTAAATTAAGGTACAATTCTTGAATAGTGTGCCTTTAAATATGGAGTCATCTCAGCCTTAATAAGCCTGTTAACAAGCAGAATCACTGAAGGAAAGAAGAGAAGAGAAAAAGAGACGAGCAGAAACACAAGAACTACAACTGACTTCAGACACAGCCTTAGATGAAATCAACTGAAGAGAAAAGAAGACATTAAATCTGTGAAGATCTCAGCAGAGGAGGATTAAACAACTCCACAAACAGCATTACCAGCTTCACTTATTACTAACCAGACTGACTTTATTTCTGTCAGACGGCTACAAAAGTTTTTATTGAGAATTAACAGAGGTTTAACTCTAATGTGTTTCATTTAAAGTCACCATAACGGTGATTAGTGTTTCCATTAGTTGGGCCCTTAACTCTTATTATATAATTAGTCTTTTTTGGCCTCTGTAACAGTGTGTTTGTTAAACATATTTGCAGCAGCTACAAAAGCTCAAGTGAAATGAGATCAGGTGATGATGGTTTCCTGTTGATGGTTTTATAATCATCATGAAAAAAACAGATTCACTGATGTTTTAGGAATCAAACAATTGTGTTGATCCATTAATATTTTCACATCACAAGCCCTGTGTTACTGCAGCATGAGATCTAGCAATATTATATATCTATAATATTGATATAGATATTAGATACTATATATATATATATATATATATATATATATATATATATATATATATCAATATTATATATCGAGGAAAGGAGGGATTTGGAGAGATTGATTCATTTGAAGAGTCGTTTGAGAATCATTGAAAATCTGGTGATGTGCAAATGTATAATATGAGAAAATGAAACAGTTTTTTGACCTTTGATGCATGTAAACATGTTTTTGGAGACTCCAAAACATCATTAGGAAACTTTAAAATAGCATAATAGGGGCACTTTAAGAATACATTTGTGTGCGTACGAACGTGTTGTGAATTAGGCAGAGATTTTTCGTAAGAAGTTCTTCTGTGTGTTTAAAAATGAAATAATCCATGCAATTATTAGTCAATGAGACGCACTGTCTCCTCACATCAAGAAGGTCCATCAACTCACCGTCTGATTGAATCCTCGCTTGTAATTCTTTATTTTCATTCTCCAGTCTCTTCAGATCTTCTTTATATTTCTCTTCTGTTTCACGTCTGACTCTGTTCTCTTGAGCTTTCACATACATCTGAAGTGAATATGGTTCAGTCTTCATGTTCTCTATATAATCCAGTAGTTCTGGGATCTGTCTTGGGTTTTCAGGTTCCTTTAACCCCATCACTCTGTACTGATCCCCATAGAGACTGATTAAACTCTGAGAATCTGTGCTGGATTTTACTAAATCTTTTGCACTTTCTTTCGTACTATATGAGGTGAAGAGCACCATGAAGTGCTCTCTGGAGTAAAATATCTTCTGGATCTTTTCTATTTCTGCTTTGTGTTCATCAGTCAGTGGACCAACAGGAACTATGAGGAGGAAAACATGAACTCCAGGATCACAGAGAGACACACAGTGGAGAGTCTGATGCATCACTTCCTCCTCTGAGAGCTGATTGAGAGCTGGAAGCTCCACCAGACTGATCACACGACCATGTATTTCCTCCTCTCTCTTCACACACTCTTTACTGTTCGCCTCCTGATGTGAAAGATTGAACTTTTTCCCTTGTAAAAGTTTGGACACAGAGACCGTAAGTGATCCATCACTTCCACACAGCACCAGGTTCAGCTTCTGTTTTCCAGAGAAATGTTCTGACACTGAAAAGCATATTAAGAGACCTTCAAATAAAATGTTAACACTCAACCATTCAATTGCTTATTTTGAATCTGCATGCATCTTTAATATAATATAAGTGTAAATGCTGGTGTTTTTCTCCCACTTCAAGTGTTCACACCCTGTTCCCTGTTTCTCAATTCATTATTTTATCCTAAGCAACACTGCATAATTTTCCAGAACACAAGCAACACGGTCAACGTTTAACACCAGCACCAGATTAAGCACTGCTCAGTCTGTCCAAAGACAAAAGGATCTGAGATGGACTTCATTTATGACTAATTGCTGCAAACTCCAAGCTGGGACTTTCCTAGCATCAAGTCAAACCTTGATGCTGTGAGGGACTTTATAAAAACACAATGTGAACACAAATCTCAGCAAAACAATGGACTTTAAAAACACTTGAGAATTTTACAGTTTTATTATGATCAATCATTATACATTGCCTATCAAATTTGTACTAAGTTCAGCTTGTATAGCCAAAGGAGACCCAATCCTGCCCGGCTTTAACTTATTAGTTTACAACATACTCTCATATTGTGTGTTTGAGCATTTTCAGATGTTTGGAGGACACTATGAACTAGGGCTGTCAACTTTAGTCGTTTAGTCGACTAATCGGTCGATGCCGTCTTGGTCGACTGACATTCTCATTGGTCGACCAGTCGCATTTTTTTAATTTTTTTTCACCAATAAAGAAATTTTCATTGATTTACTCCTTGATATTTATTCCTTTATAAGCAGTTATATATTACTGTATTTGTTAGAAATGAAGAATTCCAACACGAAAAGTGCCTTTAGCCTTCGTCTTTATTCGGGCATATGAATGAACAATTAACCAGCTGGGGAGACAATGCTCAAACTCACGAAACTCTATGTCTGGAATATATAGTGTAAGACTAAGGGGAGTTTGACCATCCTAACCAATGATACCATACATGACATCATATACATTGTATAACAAATCTATAAATGGTCAATATCCGGTAAAGTTTCCTTCTGAGCCTTGTGGTCCGAAGGCTTCCACACAATGCATAGTATAGAATAGCATAGAGGGCTCTCTCTACAGCCAAACACTCGAGTCCACTTAATAGATAACAGATGTGCATTACATACTTACAAAGGAATCTTGAACATACAGAACTGTTCTCTGGACATGGCTGAGAGGGAGAAAACTATGACTTCTAACAGTATTCTAAATATAATTAGCCTATGTTTTATCCCCAACTTTAAATGCTTTAATTTAGGCTATTTTGTAACAGCGCCACAGTTTAGCGCACCACGTAGAACACTCGGGAACCGCACCTGTGGCTGGCTGCACTGCTGCTTCGCGCTCAGTAAGAAATATAGGTAGTAATCTCTATGTGTCTGTCTGTCCGTTTGCATTTTGATTATTTCGAGAACCGTTCATCCAATCGACTTCACAAGGGAGTGCAGTGTCGCATTTGGTGCAATATAGATAGACACGCGAGATGTGACACTTTCAGAATTAATTGTAAACTACAGAACAGCGCGAGCGGAAAGCGGCGCACCTCACGCAGGCAGGGCTTATATTCTCCGAGAACGGGACACTGCACTAGTGATATAAAACGCACACAGTTAACTTAAGTCCTGTTAACTTAAGCAATACTTTTAAGGTAGTCTAATATTTTTCTGACTAACAAATTACTGACACAGTAAAGGGTAGATTTAAATAGAGAAAAACGAAATTTAAATAAAGAAAAACGAAATTTAAACAAAGAAAAAAACGAAATTTAAATAAAGAAAAAACGAAATTTAAATAAAGAAAAACGAAATTTAAATAAAGAAAAAAACGAAATTTAAATAAAGAAAAACTAAATTAAGTTAGCCTAAATTAACAACGAGATTAATTTAGATTGATAATAACGGGTAAAATGTCTAATACATTTTGTTTCTATTATTCTATTTTCCACAATGTCAAAGCAACAGCAGCAATACAAGCTCAGACATGCACTTCCTCCATACAAACTCCGCTGTTCTGCGCTCTAGCCAGAGGAACACTCAGTCGGTTCTATTTCTAGCATGCACGCATTTTCCGCGTGGCTCGAGCCGCGCCTGAGACGCGTGTCTCACGCAGGCAGTGTGCAAACTCCAACCTGTTAACATGGGAGCCGAAATAAAAACAGACACGCCACAGCAGCTGAGACTCCCACGCCAGCAGCCAGTGTGTCGCCGGCCTTGATTCAAGCGCGAATGAGAACCGTTTCGCGGGGGTCAATAAAAAAATAAAAAATAAAAAAAAAATTATTCGTTGTTGTTTTATAAATGCTCTATGACAATTGTTTAATAAATGTTCAATCAAAATGCAAAACATTGCGTCTTTTTTCGCGTCGACTAATCGTTGCGCAGGACAGGACTTTGGTCGACTAAGCATTTCTTTGGTTGACTACAGCCCTACTGTGAACTGATCACTATGTTATATTATAAACGCATGGATTACAATGACTTAGAAAATTCATACACTGTACTTGATTGTATTATATATCTGCATTTGGGCAAAAAAATACTAAGAAAATACTAAAAAACCTATTAAGAACATAAATGTAAATATAAGTGTAACTATACTGAATAATGAAAATGGTCTTATAGTAAAACTAAATACAAAAACCTCCCACAGTTTGTGTTAAAATCTTTTTAGATGTTTTGGAAGTTTGAATTGTAGTTATCGTAATCTTAGAAGCTCATTTCTTAAAACGTACAAAAAAACTTGAACACTACCTTCATCACTTCTCTCTTTCTGTCTTTCTTTCGGTTTTCCATCATCTTCTTGATAAAGCTCCTCATTTTCTTCCTCAGATCTGCTCTGCTCTTCTTCCGCTGATGATTCTTTAACATCATGAAATATGTCACATGTGAGACTGTCTTCCTGGTTTTCCTTGAGTATCTTATCAACTCTCTTGAAAATCTCAGATCGCCATTCTGGGTTTCTTTCATCAAGCTGCAGATGTCCTCCTCCACACTCCTTTATTAACTCATGAATCGATTTATTCTTATGATAACTAAAGAATGATCCGTATGATTCTTTATCAGTTGTGAGCACTATAGTGTGTTTAATCGCCTCTTCACTGAATTTCTCCAGCACTTGTTTGACTCTTCTCATGTCCTCCTCAGTGAAATCATTATATTGCAGAACGAGTATGAATGCATGCGGTCCTGGATCAGACAGATCCACACACTCTCTCACGGTCTGTGTGATCTGATGATCTGAGATGTTTGTCTGGAGCAGCTGAGGACTGTTGATGATGGTCACACGTCTGTCCTTCAGTCTTCCTCCGACTCTCTGACTGCACGGCTGGAGCTTCCTCTCAACTAAAGGAGCTTCACTGTCAAACACATCTGTCCCCAAGATTAGGTTTTCCACTCGACTGTTCTCTGACACATTCTTTCCCAGCAGAACAATCCTCAGATCACTCACTGAAACAGAGACACAAGAGACATTAAAACAGTGCCCTGGCAACCTGTTGCTTCTTTTACATAACTGTTATACTTCATCCACAGATATTCATAAAATACTTTGTCAATTTGTGAACTCTATTGTTTAACATTAACAGCAGTGAATATTAAGACTATAGCCTTTGATGAACTCTACATTAAAGAGATTATTGTAATAGATTTATCAGTAACAGACTCAGTGTCTTCATCAAAATCATACTTTTCTGTTGCTCTCAATTTATTGGAATTACTGTTTTGAATTTGAATAACAATTATGCAACAAAACAAAAAAAGCAAATATGTCATACTTTTGAAACAGTTCAAACAGTTAACAATATAGGACGCTGATGGATAATTGACCCTTCGCTAAGCCCCACCCTCCATAGTTACTCCCACCCTCCATAGTTACTGTTGCTACGCCTGACAAGCTTTCGCGCCTGGCACGTCTATTACTGTATGTATCCACCGGTGTCAGACATTCCCAAGGAGATAATTAGTAATTTTTGGCGAACAGATGAAATATCTGAGAGAGCAAGACAAAGGGGTCTTCCCAGTATGCATTTGAGGGATATATCCACGACATAATATGCAACTGATTAGAGAATAATTTAATCAAAATTGAAGCTAAAGCCTATAGGTCCCGCCTCATACGCTGACCATTCAAATGGGAAACACAAATTGAGGAATAGCTATGTTCATGCACAGCAGGGTGAGTGAAATTTAGTTAAAGGGAACAAGGATTTGACCACCTCTGCCTTGTTTTGAGCCAAGTTCATTGGACACTTGAAGCAATCATTCAGTGTGTTATGAGTTCTTCAAAATTACATTGCATCCACTCTGAAGAACCTCTTTTAGCGGATCACCTGAGTGACTCTGTGATTACTGTGGTGTTTAGATTAAACAAAAAATATTGAAGTCTTAAAACAAAGATTGTATCCTTATTAGCACACTGACAGCACATTTTGCAATTGTGAGATGTTAGATCCTGTGTTGATTTGGGAAAGATTGTATGTACATGAACAAGCTTTATTCCCCACCCTACTGCACATTAAAATACTCAAGTATGGAGTTTATAACACCTGTTTTTAATCCATACTTTGGTATAACTGTAGAAAAATATGGAAAATAAGATAATACACTGCAATAAGGAATTTTCAAAATCCATCATTTTTAAAGTAAACATAAGCCATAACAGATTTAGCCGTACCGCAAAACTGTATTCAGTATTGTAGTCTATTTAAAGAATATAAACTAATTGTAAATGCATTACTCTCACCGAATGAAAAATTGTTTGGTTTTAAATTATGCAAATTGTTTCAGTTGTTTTTAGTTTTCACTTGCTAACAAAATCTCAATCAAGGCCAAAAACTTTGTTTGCTAAAAAAAAATTTCAATGTTTTTAAAATGATCATAATTAGGCATACCTTTAAAATCAGACAAAATTGAGAATAAATAAAGTTTTACTATTGCTGACAATTGACTTACCGTCAAGCTTCTGAGAACGATTTTCTTCTTCTATCTCTTTCTGTCTTCTGTCTTCAGATCTCCTGTCTTCTTGTGTCGGTGATGATCTCTGTTTTGTCTTAAATTCACGAATGATTATTTCATCCACTTTTTGAAGTATTTGAGAGCGGTGTGTGTTTTTAAATTGAAGACGTCCTCCTCCACATTCTTTAGTTATTTGTTGAATATATTCATTTACAGATTTCTGTTTAGCGCTGCGTTTCTCATCATCAGTAGTCAGAATCATTGTGCGCTTCATCGCCTTCTCACCAAAGCAGTTCAACACTGAAGGTAATCTTTCTTTTTTCCTCTCACTAAAATCATTGTGTTGCAGCACCAGTATGATCACATGAGGTTCTGGAGGAGACAACGCTGATACTTCCTCTGTTATTTGTGATTGCGAGAGATCTGATTTGAGCAGGTGAGTTGTGCTGATGACTGTGATGTTCCTCCCCTGCACTTTTCCACTGTGCTCCTCTACATCACGGGATGATTTCTTTCCAAACACTTGTTTATCTAAGATCAACTTTCCCACTTTGTTGTTTTCTGATGCGTTTTTCCCTATCAGAACAATCCTGAGATCACTCACTGAAACACACAACACACACATACATGTTATCAAATAGCAGTTGTACAATTAGTAAGGTATATTACTGAATCAAATAATCATTATTTTCTTTTACTTACTGTTGGGACGATGACCCGATGGACTTTGGTCTCTCGTACGACCTACAAAAAAAAAAAAAAAAAAAAAATCATCATTAAAAAATACTATCAACAGATGTTAAGTATATTTTATAATGAGCCAAAGGACAATGCACACTTTACAGTCATCGAAGTCATCTGTAATCTGATGTTTAAGTTCAAAACTTTTTGTTTTATTTCCATCAAATATGAGTGCCAAATACAATAAGAGAACTAGTTTTAATTAGGGCTGAACGATATTCTGTTTTAACATCGACATCGCGATGTGCGAATGAGCGATAGTCACATCGCCGGAACATGCGATGTGAAGGGTAACGTTAGTAGTACCCATAAGAGAACGGTAGCACACAGTAAACACGAGATTGTTGTATGGCTTTTTGCTGGGGTGACATACGCGTTCTGCGTGCCTGCACAGTGATTGGTTCGCTGTGCCGCAGCTCACCGCTCACAGCCAACATTCAAAAATGCGTGACGAAGAGGATCCGCCGCAAAAAAAAGTCAAAATCAGCTATTTGGGACTAGCCTATTTCGTCTACAAAAAGGAGGATGTTGACCAAAAAGAGGTAGGCTACTTTGCTGGAGTGTTATAAAGTTGTGGATGGTTGTCTTTTTTAAACATTTGTTTATTTTTCGTGTTCGCATTTATGAGGAAAAAACAATGTTACGTGATATTACGGACGCGACCGTTATGAAAGCGACACTAAAAGACTGCTTTAAAACTTTCACAGAGACCTCAAACAGAAAGCACAAAGCCTTTCTTTAAAACGAATTTCGTTTTGTATTAATTGTATCTTAATTTTAATCAGTATTTCATTATCCAATTTCCTGGATTTAATAATGATTAATAATAATTAAATATAGCAGCCAGCGCCTGAACCCGAGATTAAGCAATGATCCATGAACCGAAACTCAGCGTAAAAGGTAGCCTACTCGCCTCACACACCTAAAAAAAAAAAGAAATAAATAAATAAATATATCTATTATCTACAGAAATCTCTACTTTTAAACAGAACCATTAAAAAAAATATAGCTATATTTAATCTGTGAAAAGTGCATTTCTCCCGATCACTGCTGCGAAGATCGCGAGTCAGTATATTGTCAACTTCATCTTTACAGAAAACACTTGTTTATTAATAAACAATTAAAATGTCTCATTGTAATATTTTACATATTATTAATCATTACTTTTGCTGGTTCTAGGTGCCGTTTACATGAACACGTCACTGAATCAGCACAGAAAACATAATTTTTCAGGTCCTAGAACCTGAAGAACGTTAGGTCCTGCGTAGAACGTTCACCGAATTCTGAGAGAAATATGTTTCTGGAATAAAATATTAAGTGGCCTTTTTGTTACTTGTAATGAAGCTTGCTTATTAGTGAAATTATTAATAACATGGAATGGTAATTATTGACTTTAGCCTGGATTGATGGCTCGCAATATCGCGATATATATCGTTGGGAAAAAAATATCGCAATGTAATTTTTTTTCCAATATCGTGCAGCCCTAGTTTTAATAAAGTAATGAAAAATATTCCATATTTTACAGTTTGCCATTTGTGGACAATTTAAAACCTAATACTCTGATTCTGATTCTCTCTGTATTACTTGATCAATGGATCAATTACAATCAAAGACAATGAGTTAATGTATAACATTTGTTAACATCAAATATTGGTTGCAAAAAGTGTATAGTTTAGAGACAGTAACACACATTCAACATTTCCCAACACAATAACACTTTTGTATCAACATAATGCAAGTCTTGTTTTAAGCTCTTTAACCCTTAAACAGGCAAGAGTAGAAAATGATAAGCAAAAAATAATTTCATGTAATTTTTTTATATCATCTGGACTTAAGTAAAACATATCCAAAAGAATTTTTGAAATATTTGATATATTTTGGATTTTATGAGTTGTGACTCCCAGGTCACATTGCCTGTTTAGGGTATAAAAAAAGGACCAAATCTATAACAGTAACTGCCATTGCATGTTTAAAACAATTATATCCTATACTCCCCTCCTGATCTAATGTTGACAAATTATATATCATTCGAAAGCTTACGAACTCAAGATTCAGCCTGTGAAAACTGTTTTGAAATCGGTACCTGCGTTACCATAAAAATGGTACTTTAACCCCTTAACTATGAAGGTAAATCAGTAGCAAAACTCGAGAGCACGTAAATGTGAATTTGAGAACTTGTACAATAAATATTCGTACTTGTACATGAACATTTACACTCACAGCTCCAATGTGAAAACCTGTAAAATAAAAATCTGTAGTTGAATGTTGAAATTTGCACTCGCAGACAATAGTCACAAACCTGTATTCTGAATCTGAAGCTGCAGACAAGTAGACACAAATGTGTAAAATGCCATTCACAGAAATACAACGACAGACACAAACTTGTAATATATATTTTGCGTTTAATCTTACGTTCACATTCGCAGTACTACCTCAAATAGGCACTTGCAACTTCTCAAATCTGTCACTGCAATTTCAAATTTCGCGCCTTGACTTTTGCTACTCTTTTCGCGATATATCAGGTGCAAAACTAACTTGTGCACTTGAAACTGAGAGGCGGTGAGAGAGAGAAAGGGGGGCGGGAGGAGGGGGGTCAAAGGAGCCGTTTTATTGGTTGGCACCTAGCCAATGAAATGGGACTTCGATGATGTCACGAAACCCGTGTGCACTGAAATGCATTAGACTGATATTAAAAGAAATAAACGATATTATCAAACTCAGTAAACACAATGCTTATAATGCATACTACAGAAAAGCAGATGAGCACAGAATATGAACACAACGCGTTTAATTGAGACAGTGGTATTAAAAGACCAAACTCAGGAAACACCATACAAATAAAGCAAAGAAATTGAGCTCTAAATATGGATGCAACGAGTTTAATTGTACGTTTTCCTCCCATAGAAAACCAAGAAAACGCTTAATAAGGCTTAATGGACCAACAGTTATAAAAAAACAAAAAACAAAAAAAACACATAATTCGTTGCATTATTAATAAAACACAGGCAGCAAGTTTATTTGCACTGAACACACATTTGCTCTCTTTCGTCATATTCTGTGCTCATCTGCTTTTCTGTAGTATGCATTATAAGCATTGTGTTTACTGAGTTTGATAATATCGTTTATTCAGTCTAATGCATTTCAGTGCACACGGGTTTTGTGACATCATCGAAGTCCCATTTCATTGGCTAGGTGCCAACCAATAAAACGGCTCCTTTGACCCCCCCCCCGCTCCCGCCCCCCTTTCTCTCTCACCGCCTCTCAGTTTCAAGTGCACAAGTTAGTTTTGCACCTGATATATCGCGAAAAGAGTAGCAAAAGTCAAGGCGCGAAATTTGAAATTGCAGTGACAGATTTGAGAAGTTGCAAGTGCCTATTTGAGGTAGTACTGCGAATGTGAACGTAAGATTAAACGCAAAATATATATTACAAGTTTGTGTCTGTCGTTGTATTTCTGTGAATGGCATTTTACACATTTGTGTCTACTCGTCTGCAGCTTCAGATTCAGAATACAGGTTTGTGACTATTGTATGCGAGTGCAAATTTCAACATTCAACTTCAGATTTTTATTTTACAGGTTTTCACATTGGAGCTGTGAGTGTAAATGTTCATGTACAAGTACGAATATTTATTGTACAAGTTCTCAAATTCACATTTACGTGCTCTTGAGTTTTGCTACTGATTTACCTTCATAGTTAACTGTCATCCCCTTTTTGAGAATGGACATTAAAATGCACTATTCAAACTTAAATGGTTGTAATTCAAGAATGCTTTTGGGTATAGACCTAAGTTTGGTCTTGTTTTAAAGAAAACACTCTGCAGATTATTGCTGAAGTGAAAGCACTTAAAAAATGAAAGTATGAAAACGTTATGGAAGTTTAAATTTACAGTAAATCAAATATACTGTACTTAATATTCTTTTATATAAAATATCTATTTTACAAAATATTTTTTACTCTAAAATTAATATAAAATCAAAGCCATATATCTAACCATGTTTTGTTCCAAATTTGAAGTTGATATCACAAAACTTGAAGTTCCCATGAGATTTTGTTTAGGCGTAATACCAGAAATAGCCACCGGGTGACATACATTCCATTGAATTTAATTGTGTGCATTCTGCTGTAACAAATTAATACATTTCTGTCCAAATATCACTTCTGTCACAAAATATCAAACCTTGAGACCTTTCTGACAATATTTTGTCAAGATTAGAAAAGGTTTTGATCATAAATTATGAAACATGATTACGCCCAAAAGGGGTGGAGCCAGAGAAAAGAATTTAGACTACCGTTTCTATGGTAACGCAACGTACAATTTCAAAGCGGTTTTCACAGGATGAATTTGTAAGCTTTCAAATGATACCTAATTTATGATAACTACTAAAATATGTGAAGTAATAAAAAAGGTGATAAAAAGATAATATTATATTTTAGAGGATAATATATTGTTATGCTTTTTAGAGGATAATATTATTTTATAATTTTTTTATTGACAAATACTAGATTATGTTTTATTATGAACTTTTAGCATGAAAACCAAAGTTTAAATTATTAAAAGTGTGTGCGTCGACTTTTTGTGACAAACGCCAGAACTCCTGTTATGATGTATATTTTTTGAGGTGCACTCTTGTCATAAATCCATCTATTACTGTTCCTACATAATTCGTAACAAAAAACAGAGCTAGAATATCTATTTAGGAGTCTTAGACCTTTCCAACGATATATAGCTTGTCATGATTAGATTAGGATTTAATTGTAATATAGTGAATTAAAAACTCAAAATACACAGATAGTCAAAATTAGAGTTAATCCCTTTTTTAGACCCTAAACAGGCAACGTGACTCAGGAGTCACATATATTTAAAAACGTGCTAAATAACAACATGAACAACATATTAATTAATTTTCTTCTTCAGCACTTTAAGACAATGTTCACAATTAATGTTAGCAGTATTAATATTATTTTTCCAGAAGAAAAGTAAGTTTAATATATATTTACTTTCCTCAAAATCTGACTGTCCTGCATCACCGGTAGCCATGTTGGATTTAGGTCAGGCTGACTAATTTATCACAAAAAACTTGAAGCAAATCATGTGACCAGCATACTCAAGACAGACCAGGCTGTGATAAATGATAAAAGGATTTGATGAAAAAATCGTTCTTAGGCCCCAAAAAAGACAATAAAAACTATGTGACTCGTGAGTCACGTTGCCTGTTTTAGGGATAATGCAGTATAAGTGCATTTGAATCGCTAAAATTCATTTTATGATAATGATAAGAGTTAAGTTTAGCTTTCACTTTGATCTATTGTGAAAATAAACAGTATTTCATCAAAATAAACAGCATTTCATATCTTTATGTTTTTTGGGGTTGCCAGCTAGCTACTGATGTCAAATATGCCACACAACCTCAAACACACAATATAAAAGATAACACTTTAATTCACTTGCCATGGATTCAAATTGATTAGTACATTCATAATGGTAAGCATTTTGTTGTTTTATAATTTTTTAGAATATTATGATTGAAGATATTATTCCCTCTACCACCAGCTCAAGACCTAATATTTATAGTGATTTTGGTTTTATTCGCTGTAGAACTAATCCACTCCTAAACACAGAACAGAACACATTAGTCATCTTCATTTATATAGCGCTTTTAACAATGTAGATTGTTTCAAAGCAGCTTTACAGAGATAAACGTATAATTTAAGGCAACAGAGATTGTTTTGGCTTTACAGCGGTTCTTTAATAAAGTTATTTTACAGCTAAAGTTACCACACAACTATTTAATTGATAAGCATGATCATGTATTTATAATTTAAATTTGTATTACAATAAATATGTATAAAAATATTTTGGTGGGAAAAAATATGAGATGGAAGGAAAAATTATTTGGTAATGCTTTTGAGTTCTCTCACAAATGTGTTGCGTTCTTTACGAGTGAATGCAAAGTTTCTCAAAGGAAAGCAAAACGTTTTGCTAGAGAACGCAAAAGCATTACCAAATTATTTTTCCTCCCATCTCATATTTTTCCTTCTTCACCATGTCCCTTTAGGGGCTCTGTAGGACAACTGTGTAGCCTATAGTTTAACTCATAATTTTTAAGTATAACGAGGCCGTTTAGGTTGTTAATAAAAGTTTTGAAAGTATTAACCTTTCAGTAGGCCTAATAAAACTTTTAAACAAAATGGATAGTATTTGTTTAACACGGTAAACTGGACAAATGATCCAGACAGACACCGATTTAAACAAACAAAGAAACAAACAAACAAGTAGCTAATCAAAAACGATGCTGAATTTTTTTTTAAACGTCAGTAATCCACCATACTTTTAACTATTTAATCATCTTTTTTTTTTTTTTTTTTTTTTTTTACTTTCAGAGTAAATAGGCTACGCAGAAACTATTATATCTAAACTCCATCTATATCTTACTTCCGCATTCTATCACAAACAAAACATCGTTAAAACCTATGGTTAAAACAGCGTCGGGTCTTCTGCACAATCTTACGAGGAGAGATTAGGATAGATATAGTTAATGACGCACACATTGTGTTCGAGGTTCATTACAGTATTGTCTGAGGTTTGCGTTGACTATAGGCCTACTTGTTGTTTACGTTTTTTCTAGGAAAGTCCTGAAGCATGGACTCAAAGATAAAGTGTTCAAAGTAAAAATCTGATGGAATCGAAAAAGCGAAAAATGAGTGAAACTCATCAGAATAAAAGTGCATCGAATAGGCATCGATGCTCAGATATTCTCAGTCGCGTGTGATCGATTCAATCCATAAAAATCTCAACACAAAAAAAAAATGGCAGCAGAAATTAGCAGTATGCTAGTCTACACACAGGTAAGAGATGTCGATAAATGAACAAGAGATGTCGATAAATGCACTAAAGATGTACAAACATTCAAAACAAGATACACTTATTATCCTTACAAAATATCTGTTAGTTTGATTTGTATAAAATACTGCGTTTTAAATCATACCTGAACAGTGCGCCATTTGATGACCAGCGCCTCGAAGATTTCTAAACCGAAAGTGAATCTTTACTTTGACTGACGTTGCAACGATGACGCCACAGCTTAGCCTACATGCCTCCCCGCCTCCACTTCTTCTTCTTCTTTGGTGTTTATTGGCGGTTGGCAAACAACTTTTAAGTGTGCATTACCGCCACCCTTACGAAAATAACCTGCAGGAATATTATGCAGATTTCCTACAGGATTTTCAGCTCATTTTCCTGCAGGAATTTTATGAAGGAAAACATGCAGGAATTATATCCTGCAGGAATTATATAATATAATATAATATGGATTCAGGAAACAGGATTCATGCAGGGGGAATAACTTCACAACAAACAATGTATTTTCACAAATTATTTATTGTATTTATTGAAACTGTGAGCAGAGCGAAGCAGAGTCCAATTCACAGCCATATGTTGCTCTATCAGTTAAATGAAGCCTCTACACCGTTTTCCTGAAAAAAAGAAAATTTTAAAAGATGTGTGTGTGTGTTTGAGAGAGGGAGAGCATGAGTGTGTGTGTTTGTGTGTGAGAGAGCATAAGTGTGTGTGAGGTGAGAGAGAGAGAGAGCATGAGTGAGTGTGTGAGCAGCGTGTGTGTTGTGTGTATGACAAATGATTACCTTACTCGTAACTTGTGCTCATGATTTAACTTTTCTCTTAGTGCTGGCCTGATGAACTTTTTTGGAACATCAGGAAACTTTTTTTGTACTGTGTGTGTCTGTAAATGCAATTCCACTTATCATATATGTGATATCATTATTACAATTTTGCACAATAACTGCAACATCATGTTTGCGTAAAGAAAAAAGCAGGACATTTTACTCACCTAGGATCAGCACAACATTGTCCTGGTCAAGAGCTGGCTTTGCCATAGCGTCTTTGTTAGCATTGCCAGCTCTTCCAGACGGCCCGTGTGTGACCAGCGTCTCTCTCCCAAACACTGCCACTGCCAGATCTTTCACCATGGCAGAACATGATGTACACTTGGAAAGGAGACCCAAAAAAAAAAAAAAAAATTAAGCGTGAAATATTAACCCCTCGCTGCACACTCTCCGCCTATGCCCAGGACTACCTTCAGAAGATAGGTTCATTTTATGAATACCTTTGTGAAGGTGAGATGCATGCACTGTATCTTAAACTCACTGTTCACAACTTTTCCCATATGGAAAAAACCTGCATGGTTTAAATACAGCAACCATATATCTTCCTTACTTAAATCGGCCAGAATTTCCTTCTGTGTTTCATGTAAGGCCAATATATGTCCTAAACAAAATGTTTACATTTATTATTATTAAGAGGAAACCCCTTGAGATGTAACATCTCGTTTTCGATGGGGCCTCAGAAAGAAAAGAAAAACATACATAACAGGTATACATACATACAGACAAACAAAAGACAAGATACAAAATACAAAAGCTCTCCCTCACACCAAAACCACCCATACCCTCCCAATACCAACCACTAGGTATTCAACAGTTAAGGACTTTCGTATAGACATACATATATGTTCCCGTATAAACATACACTCATATACATATACATACATATATACATACATAAACACATACTGTACATGCACATATGAAAAAATATTAGGCAAGAGAAAAACAGTTGCAGCTTGTATACAAGTAGTTAAGGAGAGACATCTTGAATTGATGAAAGGAGGAGATAGATCTTAGAGACCCAGGTAAACTATTCCAGTCGGATGGTGCCTTAAATTTAAAAGCTCTCCTCCCAATTTCTTTGGATATATGTGGTACAAAAAAGAAAAGATGGTCAGTGTCTCTTAAGCTGTAAGATGATTGATAAAGAATCAAGTGTTGTTTCAGATAAGATGGGTAGTTTGAAAAAATGCATTTATGTACAAACTGCAAGCAGTGAAACTGTCGTCTCGCATTTAATGAAAGAAGGTTCAGTGACATATACATTTGGCAGTGATTAGTTCTAAATGGACACCTTAAAATAAATCTGCAGAGACTATTATAAGACGCATCCAAAGATTTGAGGTTGGTTTTGGCTGTGTTCTGGTAAACAACATCCGCATAGTCAATTATAGGCAATATTAGTTGAGTAATAATTTTTAATCTGATCTGTTTTGTAAAACAATTAATTGAACGGTATAACAGTCTTAATCTACAGTTTTTTTTTTTTTTATAATGGAATCAATATGTGGTCTAAAGGTAAGTTGGGAGTCGAGCCAAAGGCCCAAATATTTAAACTCCTCAACATTCTCTAGTGGTGTACCATCTAGGAATTGAACCTCAAGAGAATTATTTTGTTTATGGTGTGTGGATCTGGTTGCGAAAAGCATGCTATAAGACTTCTTTTTATTCAACAGAAGCAGATTAGAAGAGAACCATGTTTGGATACGATTAAAATCAGATTGAAGTGAGGTTTGAATCTCGGATATATCGGGTTTGGATGTGTATATAACTGTATCATCTGCATAGATGAATCTGACAGTCTAAGCTAAATTTAGGGAGCTCATTTATGAAAATGGAAAATAAAAGCGTCCCTAGAGAAGAACCCTGAGGGACACCCGTTTCCATTATTCTAGGTTTTGAAAAAGAAACATTCATGTTACGATAGCAGTAGCGGATGGAGGCCCAAAGTGACAGAGGAAGCCGTTGGTCAGGTTCAAGGATACATTTTTTTATTTGCCACACTTGAGTCACTCAATAATTGGGAAACAAAACACAAAAACAAAAAAAAACTTAAATACAAACTGCACCAGACACATAATAAAAATAAATTATATTGACAAGACAAACTCTGACCTGTACGTGCAGCCGCACGACACAAACAGCACTTCCCATCCCCATCCTTCTTCTTCTTCTTCTTGAATTTTTATTGGCGGTTGACAAACAACACAATGGTGTATTTCCGCCACCAACTGGTATGGAGTGTGGATCAAGACGACTAAACCCCCCCCCCCCCCCTTATTTTTTTATTTTATTTTTTTAAATTCTCTCCCACAAATTAGATTCCTCAAGAAACTTAAGAATAAAAATATAACACTCATTTCTCGAATTATTTTGCAGAATATACTTTGGTATGAATTTCATTTTTATGTTTTTTAAATTATGAATTAACAACCTTCTTTCATTCTCATATTTCTGACAATGCATTAAAACATGCTCTACTGTTTCCTCTTGCCCACAATAATCACATCTTCCCGTATCATGCCATCCCCATCCTAAATTTCTGGAGCCTTTTTATAGGCCTAACTCCTCCCATGGTCCGGGACATACCATTTGAAAAGGTAATTATATTTCACATAAATCACATATACATATAATAATAACAATAATACATACATCAACTCATATCTGCAGATATACACATAACACACACATTATGTACACACAAATAATAAAACAAATAACTCATAAAACATTTCTTTTGTACAGCTATGACGGATGGAACCCCCGGTGACGTCACACACACGGACGCGTTACCAAGATGGCGCGAACACCAAGTATAAATAAACCGGATTTTTAACTGAACAGGTTTGGCAAATGACTTGTCAAATGTGGTAAGTATATTTGTATGACTCTTAACACTGTACTTAATAAATCATATAAACCAAATAATAATAGTGAGGTGTTTTATTTCTGTACATCAGTAGTGATGGCAAAATGAGGCTTCCTGAACCACAGAAACCTCGCAGGCCATTGCTTCAGCTAAAGGTTCATTACTCGAAGCTTCATTCAGCATTACTCACTAGTGACACCTAGCTACTGTGCAAAGAAATAGCAGACAAATTAATTCATTCTGAACCATAGTTCTGAACCAGTGTCACGTCCTCCCTCCCTCACGCCCTCCCTAATTTTATAAAAAAATATATATTTTTTTATAAAAAAATATATATTTTATAAAAATACTTTTATAAATAAAAATATTTATTTGTAATGTAAATATACAAATAAATATTTATATTTATTTGAATATTTATATTTAAATGTATATTTTATAAAAACAAATTTATAAATAAAAAATATTTATTTATTTTGTACTCACTGTTGATGTCTGTAACCTTTCATTTGCAATAATAAAAAGACATGATCAGACATTTGTCCATTACTGTGTATAATATAAAATATGTATCTTTCTCTGTCTTAATTTACTTGTCCAGAGTCTCACACACAGTTAATTAATTATTCATAAATTGTTTGGATAGGGACAGTATGAACAACAACAGTAACACTGTTGAGTGCAGTGCTTATGTTAGAGGGAGTGTAATAAAGTACATTTATTAATTTAACAGATTATAGATAACAGATTAAAGTAAACTGCAACAGAATAGTCTGGAAGGAAGGAAAATAAAAATAGATTTTTTATTGAGAAACAGAATTAATTCAAGTGTGTTGGGGTTTAGACGATTTCTCTTCTTGGACAAAATCTCTCTAGCCTGGGAAAAGATTCTTTCACAAGGAGAGGATGCAGGGGAATGTAAAAATGGCAGTGGTACAAATGAGGACACTGATGCTTCTGTTGAGCCCAGACAGGGGAGGATTCCCTCTTTCTTGCTGGCTCCATTACCAGGAAAAAGGAAGAGTCACAAAAAGCAAACAAATCCAAAAGGGCAATCCAAATCAAAAATCAGCCCAGTCCAGATCCAAAAATCCAGAGCAATCCAAATCTTAATATAACAAGACTATAATATAGACCTACTATAATAATAATATACTATAACTATTCTAACCTGATAATGTAATAATATACAGCCTTCACATATGACACAATAACGACAGTGACAATGATAGTTTTCTAACTCTCTGACTCTCTGACACTACTACAACTGCTTCTACTACTCCTGCAACACCCACAAGGTGGCGCGAGTTTCGAACCACCTTTTATCCGGAAGCGACACTCAGACCGAACCGATGACGTATTTACACAAACCGAGGCCTCGTTTGTCATTAGTCACGTGATTTTCACGTTAACAACACAAGCCTCGAATCGCGGCTTCATCTGGCACGCCCACTTTTTCTCGACACACGCTCCGACGCCTCGCTTCAAATGTCACATCACTATACATCAGACAACAATCCTATTATGTTATATACACTGATGTTACAGCCACTGATTCCCCATATAACTCACGTAAACCAGGTAGCCTAATACTAACACACAGGACATAATACACCACAACACACCTTTAAACATACAATAACATCAAATTTTACACAAGTCCGTGTATATATGATTGTCAGTGCCGGCAAACAGACCGTGTTAACATGACGCCGATGTATGTATGAAATGTGCGTGTGTGTGTGCGTGTTCAGTCCGTGCATAGTCACAGGCTTACCCTGTGACAATTCAGATACACACATTGACGTCTGTAATGAAGATATGAATTGAACCAGAGAACAGCTGATTTGGAAAGACCAATAGCATATAGTTTGTCTAGAAGAATATAATGATTAACCATGTCAAATGCCTTAGTGAGGTCAATAAAAATTGCACCAGTAGACCTATTGTTATCTTGTGCAGAAAAAAATATCATTGGTAAATGTTGTAAGGGCAGTTGTTGTAGAGTGATTAGGTCTAAATCCAGATTGATTAGGAGTCAAAAGGGAGAAGTCATTAAGGTATCTGGACAGTTGCTTAAAATTAAGCTTTTCAAATATTTTAGCTACATTACTAATTATGGAAATCGGTCTATAATTATTGACATCCATTGAATCACCACCTTTATGTATTGGTATTACTTTTGCAAATTTCCACATTAATGGAAGGAGAGTGACAAATTAAATAAGTCACAAAGTGGGAATGCTAAGACATGAGAAGACAATTTGATAAACTTAATGTCCAAACCATCAGGACCAGCTCCATTAGAAGATTTTATTTCTAATATTGCCTGTTGGACTTCAGAGGGATGTATTGTTGAAAACGAGAATGAGCTGTTGTTCACAGTATCTGTTATGATAGAACAAGTGCGCTCAAATGATTCTGAACAACAAATGGAGGAAAAATGTTCGTTGAAGGCATTGGCCATTGAGATAGGATCAGTGATAACGTTATTGTTCACTCTAAGTGTGGCAGGGAGACTTTTGTTGTTTATATTAATTAAAGTATTAAGTTTCTTCCAGAATTGCTTAGGGTTTTTAAAGTCTTCAGATAAAAAATGCTTTTAATAATTTAATTTTGCATTCCTTGTTTTGGTTGTACAGGCATTTCTTAATTTCTTATATTCTAACCAATCAGCAGCGTCCTTTGTCATATGGTATCTGATCCAGGCCTTATCACGCTGTTTAAATAACTGTATTAAGTCACCATCAATCCAGGGTAAATGGCTACCCTTAACCCTAACAGATGTCCAAGGTGCATGTTGGTCTATGATTTTAAGAACCTCAGAAAGAAAGAAGTTCCAGGCATCATCAACAAGGGGAATCAATTGAAATCTGGACCAATCAATGCTTATTAGGTCTTGGATAAAAGCCTCTGTATTCAGTTTTTTATACTGTCCTAATTACTTTAGGTCAGGGGTGGGGAACGTCAGTCCTTGAGAGCCACTGTCCTGCAGAGTTTAGCTCCAACCCTGATAAAAACTCATCTGATTGTAGCCTTAATGATCCTAAAGACATTAATTAGCTGGTTCAGGTGTGTTTGATTAGGGTTGGAACTAAACTGTGCAGGACAGTGGCTCTCCAGGACCGACGTTCCCCACCCCTGTTTTAGGTGGTACTCGTGGTAGTCTTATTTTCCAAACGCAAAAAACGATGGAGTGGTCACTAAAACAATCTGGTAATAGACCAGATTGAGAGATTCTATTTGGGTGGGTAACCAGAATCCAATCCAGAAGAGACTTGGATTTGTTAACCACCCTAGTCGGCTCAGTGATGAGTTGAGTAAGGTTTAGACCATTAAATACATTTTTCTCATGAAAGGATGAACGATCCAGCCAATTCCGATTGAAGTCACCCAGTAAATTCAACTCATTTGCATGGTCTAAACAAGAATTAATAGTAGCAAGAATACAATTAGTCGATTGAACGGGGGAATTTGGAGGTCTATAAATGTTAACTATGGTTATCTGCTTGTTTTCATGAAAAGCAATATTAACAAATAAGCATTCAAAATGTACAGCTCTCTCCTTTGGAATAATGAGTTCAGAAGATAAGTGAGATGAAATATAAGTGGCTACTCCCCCACCACGAGTACCCCTATCTGCTCTATACAGAGTATAACCATCAAGTTTGACATCTGCATCAGATATATCATTATTCAGCCATGTTTCAGATAGAGTGATAACACTGGGCTTATTGTAAGAAAGCCAAGCTCTTAGCAATTTTATGTGTCAAACTCCTGATATTCAAATGAATCACGAATAAACCTTTACCTATACTTGTTCTTCAGAAATAAATGAAAAGGATGGTCAGGGAGAAAGGGGGGAAGGGGAGGGGAGAGCACAGACATGTACAAACATTTACATACAGACACATAACCAGGGACGGATTATGACTTGTAAAGGCCCTGGGGCCAGTTATCTCCAAAGGCGATAATCAGATTGATTATCAGTGCGATGATAAAATCGTTTTTTGATAAATATAATGCACAATGTTGTTGGTGAAGACAGGGCTGCCAAATCTCACGCATCGTGTTGACACTGTTCTCCGTTTTTTCACGCAATGAAAAATCCCGAAGCAAAGAGACCACTGACACCAATAGACAAGACAACGCAGGTTACTTTTGATCAGACACTGCGTCAGACGATTTTGTCGGGGCTTCAGCCCTGAATGTATTTTCAAAAGTTGACTGACAAATATGAAACCGGACAATAGCCTATGAAAAGCCCCGAAATCATAAGCTGCCTTATTTCTTTGTGCTTTGGCTTTGTTGCTGTCTCTGACTGGTGATTGTTGAAATCTCTCACACAGAGACGTACCATGTGAGTGATTTCAGCCTATCCTAGAATATCTCCAGGATTTGCGCGCAACAGTAAACAATCTCACAGCAATAAATAAATAAATAATAATAATGCAGTCAGCACCACCACACAGTCCTCTGTCAGATGAGATGTTTTCAGGCTATATGCAGGGGCGTTTCTAGGTTTTAAAAACATCAGGGGCTGAGCCCGACACGTCAGCGGCTGGGGTTAGAAGATAACATGATTAATTCAGCCCTGGCACTGTAGCCACACCAGGCCCACGAAGTTGGTTTCAGCAACTTTTTTCTTTCTTGAGTTAATCAATGTTTTTGGCACTAATCAAAGAAGAAAAACTACTTTTTCTAACTTCTAACTTTTAAAAAGAAAAAAAGTTGCTGAAACCAATCTTTAATGCTAATATATAAATTGCTCATTTGCCTCTGGACACAAAAAGATTGCACTGGTGTTTGATTGAAATGTAACATCTATGCAAAATAATCCTTGCACGATTTCTCATTTAAGGCCATTCCTGTATGGAATATGTGATTGTGTATTGTCAACAATAAGCAGAAACATTCTGCATTTCCATTTTGTACTGTGGATCATTCATTACAACATTTATCCCCATTCTCATGGTTATGAATCTGTTATCTGCTTGACAAATGATTTATGCTACTGCCCACTGACATGCTTTTAAAGCTATTGTTATCCAAATTTTTTGGCCTTCAAACACCTTAAAATGCATATATGGAGGTCCGAGAAATCCAAATTTTAGAACCCCCCTAATACCTCACATTTCAATGCACGTGTTTGTGTGGTAATGTGGGCTGGTGTGGCCTACAGTGCCAGGGCTGAATATGGAAGTAAAATAATGTCAAATGTTTTTGAAACAAAAAGCCTGTTGAATTGCACTACTTGAAAAAAAAATAGGCGTTGCATTAACCATGCTTGCATTTTAATGCATTGTATTTTTAGGGCTTGCATTTTTATGGGCTGAAATTCAACATGATTGAATATTTAAGCTGTGAATATTTCAATTAAAAACATTTCAAACACATTTTCATTATTAAAAATTCAATAATCCATATTCACCTTTAATATTTCACTTACAAAATATTCAAACTGTTTAAAAATACAACCTATAATATTCAACAGGCAATTTTCGGAAGACAGAGCAACAGTTAGAACAAGCCATTCATTCATAAAACTCATTTACAGCAATGTAAGTGTATTTGTGATTATTATGACGGCGGTTTTGTGTTAAATTCAGTGTCTTCACGGTTACTTTCCCTGTGTAGCCTACAAGCATCTTTCTCTACCGTGAACAAGATTATAATGTTATTCCCCGATGCGGATATAAAGATCCAATGTTACATTTTTGAGGTTGACATATATTTCTCTTGGTTGTTTAGTGGCCTTAACTTTATATTGTGGCGATCTGCTGCATGCAGGCTATTAGGGTTTCCCTCAATACTTAAGGAATCCCCTTCTTGACATAGCCTATAAAACGCTTAACGTAGCTTAATGGACTAATTACAGTGAAATAAAAGACCAAACTCGCAGGCAAGCAGATTGACTCAGAATAACGCACAAAGTTTAATGCTGAGCGTTTCCCAGTGATAGACTGGCATAAAGTTGTCTTGACATTGGACATTCGCACATTTAGGGACCGTCTCTAAAGTGTATACAACTTTGGTATACACGTTTCTAACTTCAATAGCATTTGAATAGAACGACTTACAGTCATAAAACCAACTGTAAAGTGTGCATGCAGTGTCAGGCATAATGCGCTCCCTTTGGATTTTTGATATTTATTCAAATAAATCTAAGTTTGCTATTGAAGTTAGAAACGTGTATGCCAATGTTGTATACACTTTAGAGACGGTCCCTAAATGTGCGAATGTCCAATGTCAAGCCAATTTGACATTTATTAGGCTACATTTAGTCATTTATTTAGCAGACGCTTTTATCCAAAGCGATTTACAGTTAAACTAACAATAGGAGGACAATATGCAAGTGCTATGACTCTTCCCAGTTGCAAGAGAGGATGCTATAAGCAATGAAATGTATAATGCGCTAACAAATACATCTCCATTTCCAAATGTATACTCTAGAACACATACACAAAGATTCCCACGATGGAAAGGAAGGAAAGGTAGAAAGAATGCTGAGATGAATACACATTTGTGGTAACAGAATTCTAAGAGTTAATACAATGGAGTACTAAAAGTCACATTGTTGCATGAATTATGAATGTCACATGATTTCACTTCTTGTGGGAAACACCCTCAACATTAGGCACAGGAACTGATGTAACCAAACGTTCCTATATATATGAGTGCTTCTGTATGAGTCTTTGCTTTTTGATTTAGCTGTCTTTTAGCCCTGAAAAGAACCTAACACCTTTTCAGCTTATATTTTTGATTCTTTGATTGATCTGGCTCTGCTGAATATTTTAACTTGTAGACCTCGGACGAGAACAAGTAATTAAATATTGCTGCAACTGCAAATAAGGAAATTAGTCATTGTGAATCCGCTCTCAGGACTGCCCTGGAATACGGATAGAGCTGACATTATTATAAACCTGTAACCTTTTGTTTATTTGCTACCCATTTTTGTATTGTATAACCAGTATCTTAATCTTTTGAATAAATACATTTTATTTTATAAAGACAAGTACTGTTTTATATCATATTCTCAGCTCATCACGATATAGCCCTATATCAGATAGCCGCAGAGCATAGTAATCATAAAACATAATACTATTCTTCTTCGATGGAGCCAACCTAGGACGATATTCTGCTGGAAGGTAAGCATGAACTTTGATCTATAGGTTTGAAACAGAGAGTCTTGTATTGTTTACATAAGGATACTAATATTCCTAGATTTGCTGATATGTAATAGACAAGCCATAGTAAAGCGACCCTGTAAATCTGACCTGACAGCACAAGGCCATTATAGATAACTTTAGTTACTATGAGGCTAATCAGGAGATGAGATAATATCAGATCTCACAACACAGTTTAAGCTAATGCAATACACGTAGGCATAGCCTACTATACTATACTATATATATCTTTTCTCTCTCTCTCTCTCTCTCTCTCTCTCTCTATATATATATATATATAGAGAGAGATATATATATATATATATATATATATATATATATATATATAGAGAGAGAGAGAGAGAGAGAGAGATATATATATATATATATATATATATAGAGAGAGAGAGAGAGATATATATATATATATATATATATATAGAGAGAGAGAGAGAGAGAGAGAGAGAGAGAGAGAGAGAGAGAGAGAGAGAGAGAGAGAGAAGAAAGTGTTAGTGTCGATCAAGTGATGATTTTATGCCCCTATATCACGAAACGCTCTGCATGAAACTTTGCGCGTTACGTTCATATTCTTAGTCCATCTATATAGTAGCCTACAGCCTACATCCCCAATAAGGTGCGAGTTTGGTCTTTCATATCACTGTATTAGTCCATAAGCTAAGTTAAGCGTTTTGTCTCGACAGAAGGGGAATTCTTGAGAATGAGTATTGAGGGAAACCGATTATAATCCTGTTCATGTAGAGAAAGCTGATGACATGTAGGCTACACAGGGAAAGTAACAATGAAGTTATTGAATGAAACATAAACACAACTTTTGTGTCTTTATCATCTTTTCCGCATATATACTGACACAGATAATCATTTTCATTTTATGAATGAATGGCTTGCTCTAAGTGTTGCTCTGTCTTCGTCAACAACACGAGCTTTTGCACCTCCTGCTGGTGAGGTCGACTAACAGCAGATGGAGAGTATCTCGGTAATCTATTGCTTTTCCTGCAGTTCCGTTGAATTTACTGTAGAATTTGAACCACTGAATTTGTGGAAGCGAATTTGCAAAGCAAAATAAAATGGGACAGAAAATTGCCTGTTGAATATTATAGGTTGTATTTTTAAACAGTTTGAATATTTTGGAAGTAAAATATGAAAGGTGAATATGGATTATTGAATTTTTAATAATGAAAATGTGTTTGAAATGTTTTTAATTGAAATATTCACAGCTTAAATATTCAACCATGTTGAATTTCAGCCCATTAAAATGCAAGCCCTAAAAATACAATGCATTAAAATGCAAGCATGGTTAATGTAAGGCCTATTTTTTTTCAAGTAGTGCAATTCAACAGGCTTTTTTATTTCAAAAACATTTGACATTATTTTACTTCCATAGCTGAATTTTTGACCCAGTCTGCCCCTGCATATAGGCCTACAATATTATTCTCTGTATCGAATCATGTTATCTTCTAACCCCAGACCCTGACGTTTCGGGCTCAGCCCCTGATGTTTTTAAAACCTAGAAACGCCCCTGCTTTTGATATGAAACATAGTCTCAGCTTTCAAATTCTGTCAATTTTATTACGAAATTTAAACAATAAATACTGCTTTGGCGCTCTTTAATATGGCGTGACAGATCGGTTCAAGCGACACGTGAACTGATCTAAAGCTCTTCTTTAGTTAGTAAATAAATTCGAATGAATTACAACTTGCTGAAATGTATCATGTCTCAAGTAATCACTCAATCATTGCTTCAAGAAATAGGTCAATAAAACAACTGGAGAATAATGTCACGTAACTTAACATTTACCTCAGAAAAGCCATGACCACAGCATATAGCTAGAACAATTAACTTGGCCTATAGAAAGGAGTATTTTTGCTAAATATATGCACAATATTACATATCATAATTTTACTCATATCATTAAAAATATTAAAACGTTGTTATTTTTATAAAAAACCATGTTATATTTGAGTTGTTAATTTCAACCTTTAATAATAAAATCAACTCCCTGTATGTTTACAGCATTAGTGAGAGATTTTTCCTTGAGAAAAATTAACATGTAGCTATATGTGGTACCCAGGGTTATTATAGTTTTGCATTTTTCATTAGTTTTTATTTTTATTTCGTTTTGACTTTTTGTTTTCAAATTCAGTTTAGTTTTAATTAGTTTTTAAAGTGAGTTTGCTAGTTTAGTTTATTTTTTATTTTTTGAAAATGCTTAGTTTTAGTTTAGTTTTTATTAGTTTTAGTGTTAGTTTTAGTCTTTTTTTGTAATTTGGGTTATATGTCAGGGGCAAGATTCAAAAAGGTCAGAAAAAGTATTGTGTAATAATAACTCAACAAAAACATCATACAATTTTAGAAAAAAAATCATACCCCATTGAAATTCCTTTACCTCTTACAAAATCCACACGCCATATCAAAAATCTACACATCTTCTATACAGAATTCACACAAATACCACAGCAACAATTTTCACTAACTATACTAAATTTACCCTTTAGGCCTACAGTCAATAGCCTACTCATCTGGAGTGAAGCAGCAAACATTCAGTGTAAAAGTTAAAAAAAATGGCATAACATTATTTAATATTTGAATCACAGCTTATATAGTGTTTTGACATCGACAACCACAACCAAAAAGTGCATTTTACCTCAAACTAGCGACTAGTTAACTTTCTAAATAAGGCGCAATCGCTTCACGGGTCGACATTAACACACTGACAAAATTATATTCAGAATTTAAAATATTTTTATACCACTTTTTAATGTGTGATTGTGTAAAGGTGTTCACGAGATAGAGATACCAACCTTTCGCGAAATTGCTTAAAGGAACACTCCGACTTTTTGGGACTTTAGCTTATTCACATTATCCCCCAGAGTTAGATAAGTCCATACATACCTTTTTCATTTCTGTGCGTTCTGTAAGTGTTATTTGACGCACCCACCGCTAGCCTAGCTTAGCACAAAGACTGGATGTAAATGGATAGTGTTAGCATAGTAATCCCAATAAGTGACAAAATAATGCAAACATTTTCCTATTTACATTTTGTGATCTGTATAGTCACAGCGTGTACAAAAAACAAGGCTATATGAGACAGAGACCATTTTTAATCGTATAAATACTGGGAACTATATTCTCACTCGGCGTAGGAGCACAGCTAGCGTTACTTGGGCGGAGTGGCTACCCAGCAAACACAAAAACGTTGCAAAAACGTTTTTTTCACGTCGTGAAAAAGTTGTCACAACGTTTTTATCCTACGTATTTAATACGACAGATGTCGGGTTTTTTAAACGTTATAAACACGTATTTTAACAACGTGGCTGAAACATTTTTTAAACGTTATAAACACGTATTTTCACAACGTGGCTGAAACATTTTTTAAACGTTATAAACACGTATTTTCACAACGTGGCTGAAACATTTTTTAAACGTTATAAACACGTATTTTCACAACGTGGCTGAAACATTTTTTTAACGTTATAAATACGTATTTTCACACCATTGATGAAATGTTTTGTAAAAAAACGTTTTTTTTTTACGTTGCTTCGACGATATGCGTCATGTTCAACATTTGTCAAATATCACGTCTCATGTGGTACTTTTTTTCCTATTGGTTTTTACCACGTTCACCCGAAAAATTCACTGAAAGAACGTGTTAATCACTAAAACCTGAGATGTTTCCATCCTTGGATGTAGCCTGTAAGTGTTTGCAACTGCTGCCAAGTCCGTCTTCAAATAATCCAGTGTGAAGAGTAATCGATCCAGTGGGCTATAAACACAATTCTTTCTGGGACCCGTTAAAAACATTGAAAAATCACTGGACACAAAACATAAAAGTTAATCAAATTCTTTAGAATTTATTTATTAACACAATATGATTGATATATGATTAATGATTTTAATTAATGAGTGCATTTCTGTAATGTATTACTAATTCTAGAATAAATAATGATACAATCTATTATATATATATATATATATATAACATTTATGATTATTATCAGTTGTACGGCTTCATATTTTTGTGGAAACTATGATACAGTTTTCAGTAAGAGCAACATTTATTTTAAACAATGTTTTTAAAACAATTTAAAAGTTTTTACTGCAACTTTTGATCAAATTAATCTATCTTTTCTGTATAAACTTTTTTTCAAAACAATAAATCTTTAAAATATTGAAAATGTTTATAAAACAGAACAATGGCCAATTATAACCACATTAGAAAACAGTAAAGGGATAGTTCACACAAAAATGTAAATTCTGTCATTAATTACCTACCCTCATGTCGCTCCAAACCCATAAGACTTTTGTGGAGAACACAAATGAAGATATTTTTCACAGATACCTTATGTGCGCATACAATTACATCTTTATTCACAAATTATGTATCTCCAACGCATGTTGCGCCATGAGATCGCTGGCTCTCTCGCCAACACAACACTGATGAATCGTGGTGCTCCGTGAACACGTGTCAGAGACGTATATTTTGTGAATAAAGATGCAATGGGTTTTTTTGCACACACACAGCATTTACTTCACTTCATAAAGTTGAGGTTAAACCACTGGAGTCATATTGATTATTGTTATAATGTCTTTACTACCTTTCTGAAGCTTGAAAGTTGTAGTTGCATAAACTGTGAAATGGAGGGCCAGAAAGCTCTCAGATTTCATTAAAAAGATCTACATTTGTGTTTCAAAGATGAACGAAAGTCTTACACGTTTGCAACGACATGAAGGTGAGTGATGAAAATGTTTGGTTAAATTTGACGCATTAGGTGAATCAGTTCCTCAGGGGCATGAGTATCTCTTCCTGATCTCTGATCTGCTCCTTCCACCGTCCCAATCCTGGATTATTGAGCCACGGCAGAAGTTTCCACTTGGAATGCTTTAGTCTGGCTGTTTTTTCTCCAGAATCTAAAGTGAGAAAGAAAACAATAACCAAAATGTAAATGTAAAAAAACAATGGTTGTCCAAAATGTGAAGTATACACTTGAGTTTTCCCTCTACATACTTGTGGAAGATTTCAGTCATAAATAAATTGTAAATGTTTGCTTGATTAGACATTAACTGTCTAGAGATGTTATGTGTATGCTGAAATATAATATTGGTTTGTGTTTTAAAATCACCTATCACATGTCATTTTGTAGCGAACTGTCTCATGTGATAAAGTTTTGTGCTTCAGAACTTCCGATAACATAGTGAGTTTTTAGGGAGCGAATGTTTCAGTGCACTGTAAGGATTTTGTGATAAAGACGGCCACTGACTACTGAGCTAGAGACCTGAGTGATATGCACCCAGAGTTTAGCACCTTGATTAGCTTGTTCAGGTGTGCTGGACTAGGTTGGAGTAAAGCTCTGCATGTAAGTGGACCTTGAGAGACAGTGTTGAGATCTCCTGCAATTAGGGTTGTAACGGTATACCGGTATGGCGATTTATCACAATATTGGCATGTACGATTATCATATCGTAAACATTTGCTAATCCACGGTTTTGGAAAAAAAATTAAACCAGATCTCACCTGCGCATATGCAACTTCTTTTCACTTGACTGCTTAGACTCCACCCATACATGTGCAGCAGAGAAAATGTCTGAGACAGAGGCTGCGAATTCTAATCTCTATACCCCGCCGGAAACAAAGTTAAAATCTGCAGTGTGGGAATACTTTGGTTATCTGAAAAACGAACGCGGGATTTTCCTTGAAGATGGATATCCAGTTGTGTCCAGAAATATGGACTAAGAGTGGCTGCAAAAGGAGGAAATATGTCGAACATGTTCTCCCATATTCGCGAACACCATCCCTCCCTGCAGATAAATTTATAAATGGTAAATTTACCATTTATAACTTAAGGCCATATTATTTCCGTGTTGCTGATGAAATTTACAATATAACAGATGTCACGTAAAATGCTCGATTTGATAGATAGATGAATAAATCTAAAATATAGCTGCGCAATTAATCAAATCGCTATATGAGTGTGTCTATTAATATACAGCGGAAAAAACTGCTATACTGTAAAACTATATTCTGCTTGTTCTGCGTGTCTGTGTGAATGAGCAGCGCCATTTCGCCTAGTACATACTCAAGTATGGGTGACGCTCATGGTGTTTAAATCGTCTGCCGTCTCACTCACTATATGAGGACGTGAACACATGAACATATCCAGAGCTGCTCTGCTTTTATTTAAAAGAATCATCATCAAATACACTCTGACTAAAACTCATAGGTGTTTAGTACAACCTGTCAAAATAAAAGTTTGATTTAGCTTAAAGAAATATGTTACTATTGTACAATATAATAGCTATAACTAACTTAAAGTTATAACAACAATAATAATAAAGTTTATTTAAACATTAAGAAATATAGTGTTTTATCTGTTTTAATTTAGTAAACAGTGTTGTGCAGAGTATGCAGACAAATAAAAGTTGTTACATTTCATCTGATTACATTTTCAATAATATATTTGTATTAAATCATAGAATCCAGACAAATTATATCAGACAAGTTACCCAGAATTTCTGAGGAAATAAAATACATTTCATAAGACTCTACTATCTTATAATTATCTTAAATAATAATTAATAAATTAAGAATAAAAATAAGTTAAGGTTTTATGAATTCAATTGATTAGACATGTTTGTTCAAATGGGAATTTATTTTTTCTTTCTTTCTTATTTTTTCAAAAGGTAGACTCATACAAAAAAGTTTTTGGGTTTTTTTTTCATAAAAAAAGTTTGTTTTAATGAACCATATGTTCAACCAAAAAAACCCTATCTGTTTTCATTCATTTAAGAGCCATTGTAGCAGATGATTAAAATAATAATAATGATTGTTTAATACCGTATATCATGAAACCGTGATATTTTCTGAGACGATTATCATACCGTTAAAATCTCATACCGTTACAACCCTACCTGCAATATGTTCTGAACTTACATCACTGGGACACCTGAACACTGGAACACTGAGACCAAAGTCCTGCAGAGTTTCTGGTGATCCTGGATCAGCTGCTCAGGTCTGCTTAATTGGGTTTGGAGATAAACTCTGTGATCAGGACTAGATGGCAAACAAAACTGTAAAGGGGAGAAGACAAACAATATTATTTTGTTGTAAATAATTTGTTCTCTGTTCATCTGCTTACCTGTACAAAGTATGCATCATGAATAAGCGGTAGGCTATATATTTAATTTGATATTTTAATAACACTGTTTTACTACATTAATACTAACTACAAACCTGATAAAAATGACTGGGCAGTGGAGGAAAGCCTTAGTTTGCCCTCCAGGTGGGCGTAATGGTGCAACGACGTCACATGATAACTATGAATTAACCATACAGTGCATACTTTTATATAAATAAATTAGCTTATTCCCATTCATCCATTGACCAATTGTCAGCAAAACCTTTACAAAAATATCTCATCTACACATAAGTGATTAAAAGCCCAAACTTACAGCTCAAGTCTAGTCAACCTAACGTTACCTCTAACGTTAGCTAGCTAAAGTTAGTTAGATGCTAACGGACTTTTTCGAAGACACTAAACCATTTCTATTAAGTAAATATTCAACGAAAGCGAGTGATTTACATGAAAGAAAGTCTCAGAAACATTTGTATGTACTATTTGTGTAATTTTATGTACTAAACTTACCTTAAAGTTGTTAAAACAACAGTGATAGACGGAGTTTCGCTGATTGTCGGTTGAGCTGCTGCCTCGTTTCCATGGTAACGCCCTCCGCTCCAGTTCAAATGCGGCTTGAATGTTCAGCGCGCGCGCCCATTAAAATACGTAAAAGTCACGCAGCATTTACATTTAGATTGATGGAATGAATTATTTGATAATCAGCTAAAATATCATGAAACCTGATATATTATTAAGTGGATAGTAGGCCTGTGGCCATCGCAAACTGTAAATTGAATGAACATATGAAAGCATTAAAAATGTAAAACAATGTTTCAAATCATATATAATAGGCTACATTATAACATAATATATGTCTACCTTTAGAAATGGTAAACGAGGTAAACGAAAATAGCAAAAACTACATGATATAATTATGAACATATTTTCATAAAGTATGTCAATCATCATTAGAGCGTCACCCTCAGGCTGCATGAATGCAAGGACATTAACATTTTTCCAAAAGTTTATAGGCTATTAAATGAGAAGAGACGACTGAGAGTAAGCATTCACATATCACCTCTAAGTCCTTTTGATACTTGATATTCAGGCTGCCTACAGCGGTCTCGTCTGTTAGGCTACTCGGTCAATGAAGAATCGCTTTAATGTTAAAATGTAGGCCTATTTTATACACAAACAGAACGTAGCCTACCATTGGAGATTTGGCATGGTTGTATTAATACTGTCGTGACGTTTCTTTTAAAACCTATTTCAACGTGCAGACTACGTTTTTTTAACACCTAAATAAAACGTCTCGCCAAAGTTGCATTTTGGTCTGGTTTTGTTTTCGTAGTAGACAAACGTGATATTTACATTTTTTTGACTACCTAAAGAACCTGGTTGGTATTTTCACAACGTTTCTAAAACGTTTTATTTTGGTTACATTATTTTTTTTTATTTTAGGTGTGGTTTCTTAAACGTTTTTAAAACTGCAACATTACCTAATTGCAACCAAAAAACAACGTTGTGAAACGTTGTAAAAACGTTTTGTGTTTGCTGGGAGAACGCACCATTGGAGATTTGGCATGGTTGTATTAATACTGTCGTGGCGTTTCTTTTAAAACCTATTTCAACGTGCAGACTACATTATTTTAACACCTAAATAAAACGTCTCGCCAAAGTTGCATTTTGGTCTGGTTTTGTTTTCGTAGTAGACAAACGTGATATTTACGTTTTTTTGACTACCTAAAGAAAACATACCTGGTTGGTATTTTCACAACGTTTCTAAAACGTTTTATTTTGGTTACATTCTTTTTTTTATTTTAGGTGTGGTTTCTTAAACGTTTTTAAAACGTTGCACTGCAACATTACCTAATTGCAACCTAAAAACAACGTTGTGAAACGTTGTAAAAACGTTTTGTGTTTGCTGGGTACTTGGGCGGAGTGATCAGCGCAGCACACGAGACGCCCTGTGGTGAGGAGCAGAGAGTTCGCTCAGAGTTGGAGTAATAGAGTCAGCAATTACTAGATAGTAAATTTATAGTTTACAGTCATGGGTGTTCGCTGTATTGTAAAGAGCTGCGACAATAAACAGGGGAGACCAGGTAATACTATGATATTTCATAGAATTCCAACCAAAAACGCTGACCTGATGAATCGATGGCTACTTGTTCTGGGTATCGATCCAAACACACCTGTAAACACCATCAAGAAGTATTTAGTTTGCTCAGAACATTTCACTGAGGACGACTATTTTAAAAAAATGCAAGTTGCCACACGGACCATGAAACGTGTGCTAAAGGATACAGCCATCCCATCGATAAAGACAGGACAAATTGGATCACCTGTTGCTGCGGTAAGTGTTCCGTTATGTTTTGAGATGACTAACATTAGCCATACTGTAACAGTGCCATGCTAATGTAATGTAAACTTAGTGAAATTATTACGTGAATAGGGGCTCCGTGTATCCTCTTTATTGTTATTATTGTGTTGTCATGAACACACTGTATCGCTCAATAACAAATGAGCGGCGCTAAATGTAACTCTCAGGACTAAAGTTATAACATTCAACTTGCTAATGAATTGGAGGGGGATGGGCAGTTTTCTTTTTTGAGAAAATGTTTGTGAAGTAGGCTAACGTTACTGTCTGTGGGTTCATTGTGCAAAAACTATTTGCCTTGTGCAATTACTCTCCCCATATTCTAGACTATTGTAATGCAATTATCTAACATTACTGTATTATATGCTGTTGATTACATTTGGTCAGCTGTAATAAATTGCATTTCAAATATATCTATTCCTGTAATAATTTTTTATACATTGGGCATAGTGGGCATAGGTTGGCATGTTCCACATTTACACCACCAGTCCGTGTTCGTTCTGATTCTCCCTTCGACATCAATCTGTTCGACATCTTGTCTTACAGCTTCCAAAGTTTGTAACTCCTCGTCTGTGTATTCTGGCTCAAACCTATATGGTTCGGGATCTTGGTTTGATACACAGTAAAATTCCTCTGAGTCTGACAATTCCTCAAAGTCAGCCATGATCATGAGTCACGTCTAGCGAGTTAGTCACGTTTGTTTTGTTTACGGAACCATCAACAGAACAGGGCGTCTCGTGTGCTGCGCTGATCACTCCGCCCAAGTAGCCACTCCGCCCAAGTAACGCTAGCTGTGCTCCTACGCCGAGTGAGAATATAGTTCCCAGTATTTATACGATTAAAAATGGTCTCTGTCTCATATAGCCTTGTTTTTTGTACACGCTGTGACTATACAGATCACAAAATGTAAATAGGAAAATGTTTGCATTATTTTGTCACTTATTGGGATTACTATGCTAACACTATCCATTTACATCCAGTCTTTGTGCTAAGCTAGGCTAGCGGTGGGTGCGTCAAATAACACTTACAGAACGCACAGAAATGAAAAAGGTATGTATGGACTTATCTAACTCTGGGGGATAATGTGAATAAGCTAAAGTCCCAAAAAGTCGGAGTGTTCCTTTAAGTAGGACCTCTATAGAGAGCCTAAGTCCCTCCCCTTCCGGTCGACCACCATGGGACCTTATTTCGGAAAAATATTGTATGGGAGTCAATGGCGAGAGACAACAAATATTTTGATCTCGTTTGAATTGTGCCCTGATTTACACATATGATGTTTGTCAATTTAAAAGATACATTTTAAAGTCAAGAAAGTCGCAGCTTGATGTAAAACTGCTGAGGTATAAGACTGTGAAAATACGTAATTACAAAGACTACAAACCCAGAAGGCGCACATGCGACGTCATACCTTTTCTCCCAATGAATGAAGCTAACTTTACTGAAGCTAACGTCTGTCATTTTTTCTATAGTCTTACATTATAATCGTAACGTTACGCCGTCATGCCTGAGTGTTTTGAGCCAGAATACACACATACGAGCAACGGATCTTGTGACGTACATAGTGCGAGACGAGAGATGTAGTTCATTGAGCGATTTTCACATAAAACTAAACGTTACTCTTCTGTTTTATGACAAACTGCGACTTTCTTGACTTTCATAATTACCTTTTAAATTGACAAACATCATATGTGTAGTTCAGGGCACAGTTCAGACGGAATAAAAAGATAATTATCTCTCGCCATTGACTTCCATACATATTTTTTCCGAAATAAGGTCCCATGAGCCGGAAGCGGAGGGGCGGGACTTAGGCTCTCTATACGCTGATTTCACACAGCCGCCATTTTGAAATCGAAAGTGAGGCTCCGGTGGGAGAAACCCCGGAAGTAAAGATAAACAACAATGCCTTTGGACTACCAACCTGAAGCTGCTGCCGCGATTTACACTTTTGGATATGTATATAGTTCATTCCTGCTTCTTTTTTTACTTTCTGAATTATATTAAAAAAATATTTTATTTATAAATGAATTTCACTGTATAGCCTATAGTCTAAAGTATGAAAGAAATGTACGTACAGTTTTAGAATTGACACAACATCATTAAACACAACAATACGCCATCGCATTCACGACTCTCCTGTGATTAAAGGCGACACTTCCGGTTTTCTTCCCACCGGAGCCTCGCTTTCGATTTCAAAATAACGGCTGCGTGAAATCAGCGTATGCAGTACAAAAGATCCGGGGGGGGGGGGGGAGTCGGATCTCATATAAGGGGTGGAGATTGGTAGGTTTAGGGGTGGGTCTAGGGATCAGGAGGTGGAGTTGGGTAGGTTTAGGTACGTAAGGTGGGAGGAGGGACTCTTCCCCCCGGATCTTTTGTACTGCATTGAGGACCATCTCACTTGCTTTCAACGTCGAACGAACACTCGTTCTCATGGAAACGCGGTGTGCACGGAGGGGCTGTGTGTGTGTGTGTGTGTGTGTGTGTGTGTGTGCGCGCGCGCGCATGTGAGAGACGCATGAGTGACAGAGAGACGGAGGGAGAGCAGGGAAAGGAAATGCAGCTGAACGAATACGCTGCGTGTTTTAAATAGCGTTAAACAATGAAAGACCTTGACAAATACGAAAACTAAGGACATTTACTCTATAATTTTATTTTATTTTAGTTAGTTTTGGCAAACACACATTACAGTTTTAGTTAGTTATCGTTTTTTGTAATGCCTCGTTTTTATTTTTATTTCAGTTAAAGGGGGGGTGAAATGCTCATTTTCACTCAATCTCCTGTTAATCTTGAGTACCTGTAGTATTGCATCCTTCATATCTCCAAAAAGTCTTTAGTTTTATTATATTTATAAAAGACAGATAGGCTGTACCGAGTTTTTCCGGAAAAAAACGAGCGTCTGGAGGCGTGCCGTGTGGGCGGTGTGCTATAGCTGTGCTAACCGAGCTAACAACAACACAGAGACATTTGAAGCAGTTTACTCACCGCATGCGACAGCGAACCTTTATCATTGTGACTGCTCGATCCTTAAGCATTAGACGATCTGCAAATCCGTCAATCTGGGCGTTGTTTATAAAACAATCATCGTCGAAATGCAGGGAACAAACAGTCTCGCACAACCTCCGTTTTTGCCCCGGAAAAAAAAATCTGCATCCACTGGTGCCTTAACGCTGGGTTCTTTAGGAATCTGTGCAGGGTTGTCTTGCCCTGGCAACCAAAAACACACTTCTTTGGTGAGCTGACCAGAGCGCTTTGATGAGGTAACATACTGCTTTCTCTCTCTCTCTCTCTCTCTCTCTCTCTCTCTCTCTGTCTGGTCTACGAGTGCGCGCGCGCCCGCAGAGAAGTGCCCTTAGGACCCATATAAGGAAATTCCGCCCCAGCTGACGTCACGCAGACCCATACTCGAAAAAAACTTTCCGAAACTTGTGACAAACCGGAAGGACAATTTTTGGCACAGAAATACTCCTTCAAACGTACAATTTAATTTTTGAAACTTTGTCCATGTTTAGCATGGGAATCCAACTCTTTAACAGTGTAAAAAAACTCAGTATGCATGAAATAGCATTTCACCCCCCCTTTAACGACAATGTTTTTTCCCACCTAGTTTTCGTTTTTTCGTTCGTTTTCGTTAACGATTATAACCTTGATGGTACCTGATATTTATCCAAATTAATTGATGTAAACATTGTTACATGTTGTTTTCTAAACTTAATGAAATTCTGTTTGGTCAGCAAATGGTTTGAGAATAACAACACACTTGTGATGCAAGTTTGATTTATATTCATAGGCTGCCTGCTGAACATGGGTTTGAGCTCTTATATTTCTGAACTCTCAAAATTCAGATTAATGCATTAAAATGTAGAAAATATCTTGCCCCCAAATCTAGAAGAACTGAGGTCCACCCCTCATAGTCTCACAAAATCATGTGGATTGTTTTGACATCACTAGTCTAGCTGTGATAGGTATTACAATCTAATTGGACCAGTCGTTTCGAGTGCTGTGGCTACTAAAATTAGGATTGACCAGTAAAAAAAGCTGTAATTTCCAATATACACTCTGCTTAATTGCCTTTTTTATTTGAAGGTGCATCTTTTACAGTCGTTCAAACAACTGTAGAGTAAAGGGTCTACGCTTTTACTTTTTACAGTTAAATAATAGCTCTCTCTAAGTCCATTTTGTTGGATCATAATTAGGCAACAAAAAAATATGCAAATGAGGCAAATAAAAAATTAGGCAATGTTTAAAAATTTAGTCTCACTTCAACTTAAGGAAAATGGCCAGTTATGCTGTAATAATAAATAGTTAATTTTCCAATACCTTTCACACACAAAAATAAGCTCAAAGAGTGGTTCTAATAAATATAATTTTAAACAGGATGGGACAACAGTTCTGTAAGACGTTTTGGGGCTGTAACTCAGAAGCGAAGACCACCAGAAGACTTGGTTGTATCTTCAGCAGGATTCTTTATTGAGAACACGAGCTGTCGTAGCTGCAGTCAAGTCTTACTAAGGCAATGTACATTGTAGTTTATATACATTAAGAGGGCAGTGCTTTAGAAATGGAGACAAAGCACCAGGGTGACAACCTTACACAAAGCATGCAAATGAAGTATACAGGTTTAGGAACCTGCCCTAGAGTTTAGAGTGTTACCATTCCTATTCCAATCAGCATAACTATTCAAAGACTGGTACAGGGGCTCCAAGATCTATTAAAGACAGAGGGTGAGAGTCTCATAATCTGACTCATTTAACTTACAATAGAGAGAACCGGACTGGCAGAAATCTCTTGCTGGAAACTTAGCTGATATCATCATCATAACCTTAAATGCTAAATTCAATGTGCTCTACCTTAGATTTTCATGTTATGTTATGTTATGTAAGGACATAAGATCAGCAGATCTTATACAGATTCTTAAATTTGTAATTCATATTCACATAGGGCCCAACAGTAAGTTCCAGGGAGCCCTCATAGTCCAAGTGCCTTGTTTAAGAGGCCCTGTGTAGGCTATGGGACACATATATTACAGCATTAATAAACATTTGTTTTCATTGTTAATGGGTTTTCTAAATCAAACTAGATTGCGTGGCCTTAAACCCCAGGTTTATTCCATACAACCACCAGTATAACTACATGACATTGGCCTTTATTGTCGATGAGTAACTTAGCCTAACTTACAGCAATACAACATAATTTTGTACGATTAACACATATACAATAATGCCTACATTTAAACTAATGTAAGAAACATTTTCGAAGTAAAAATTAAACATTTAAACCTAAACATTCAAGTGTAATCAACCGGTCTGTTATCCAATAAATATCCACCGGATCAGCGCTGGTTGCCGTGCCGGAGATGGACTCGCCTCTGAGAGGTGAACTTCTAACTTTACACCGCCGTCCTGCGTCACTCACAGCCGAAAGATGCTGCGACGCGCCTGACTCCATAACCTGCCAATAAACAAACAGTGCACAGTTCTGAGGACATTTTATCATCCAAATTAGTTATATTCATATATCTTTAGGAATAAATAGGTACATTTCTATCAAAAAAGTTTAAATTTCCATCATTTAATAGTTGTATCTGAAGAATGGCTTTTTACACTATACAATACACACATATATATATATAGGCCTATATATATTGGTCCAGCTCATGACTCTTTAATAATTTTGACCAAATTCTTCACACATGCAAAGGCCAAATGTCCACCGGACATTCTCATATCAATTAATAAATGTTTTGAATTCACAGTTATTGAAATATTTACATTTTCTAAGAGCTAAAATGTCCATCATAAAGAGCATAAAGTGTTCATCAACAAGCATTATCTTGTTAATAAAGTTGTTGTATTTTAAGGCACAGTGGTAATTTCAACACATTTCTTTTAGAATAAAAAGACATTTCAATGGAATTTTGTCCCATTTTTAAATCATTTCATTTTGCCATTTCGTTCCCTAAAATTAACCACAAAGATATGCATAACATTTGTTGATTAGAGCAACAGTCAAGAGGCGTGTTCAGAGGAATTTTCCATCAGAGTAACAGGGACATTCAATCCAGGGACACAACATATTTTAAAGACTTTAAGCATTAAAAATGTATTACTAACAAAAAATATATTTTGGTGAGGAATATTATAAATAAGAATATACAACAATATTAAAAAAAATTGAGTTTATTTGATTTTTATTACTTATATTTGTGGCTGAAGTTATGCAAGCTTACTTGGGGACATGGCAGTTTAGCCTACTTGCACTAAAATCAGAGTAATTATTTTTTTAATTAATTAATCCTGGGTACATTTTATTGTGTTCTATCGTAAAAGGGGATTAACTATTTAAGATGATCATCTGGAAACAAGTATTAGCCCATTTTTACTCAAAATATACCACATTATGTCATGAGGACTCAAATGGCACCGAATGCTAAGAATGACCCAGCTTCCCTGTGGTAAGATGGCCGCCGGTGATGCCGGAAGTGACTCCGCCTTAAGACATCTAGCCTTTATATGATATCTATAGTCATGACAAGCTACTTGATTTCTTCAACGATGCATCGTACTATGGTAGTTAAGCAGCGAGTTACGCCGTTGTTCGGGAAACGCAGGGTGCTGTTATTGTTCGAACAACGGTGTAACTCGTGGCTTAACTATCATAGTACAATGCAACAAAAACAAGAAAAAGACAAAAGAGGGCACAGGGCCATATATTTTATATTGTGTATTTGCACTGATATATACATACGCTTTTTATACAGTTCTGTTGTGCAGCTCTGCATTTCACCAAATGAAGAATCATTGTTTCATTGTAAACTAAATGTTCAATTGCCATTTTATTACATGATGAAATATAGATTCAACTCAACAGATTTGACATGATTTTGATGAGTAAAATGTATCAAATTAATAAAATGGAAAATAATTATGACTCTCTAACAATTAGGCCACGACTGACCCATAATGTATACTGTTATATTTGAGCTAAAAAATAAAATAATAAACTGAAGTTTAATGAAGTTTCAAGCATCACATGACCACGGGGTCTCTGATGTCACTTAGAGCCGGCACTAACACACTGCAAATCTGCATATTTCAGTCACTAATGAACGCCTGAATGTGACGGTCGTGCCGCAATAGTGTCATATCTGTAATTATTTATTCAAATTTATAAGACTTCTATTTACAAAAGTGAACAAATGAAAAAAAAAAATATATATATATATATCTGATAATAGGGGAAAGCTATGCAGAAAGTTGTTGTGTGTTGATTGTGATTCTTGATGAGTGAATGTCTAAATAACATGAGAAAAATTCTGTCATTTATTGTTTTAAAACAGGTTCTTCATTTGAGTTGAGTCATGTCTATTATCAATATGACATGTGGAGAGATTGAGAGCGCTGTGGGGTTTGTGTATGTGATGCTGCCTGTTGTCCTGAATCACACACTCAATGAAGACTGTGAGCAGAGCTGGCTCTCAGAGGTGACTATTACACACACACACACTCATGATCTGATCCTCTTGTGTGTGTTCAGGACGGGCGTCTGATAGCAGATCCATCAGATCCTGAAACACTGAGTGATCACACACACACACACACACACACACACACACTCATGATCTGATCCTCTTGTGTGTGTTCAGGACGGGCGTCTGATAGCAGTTCCATCAGATCCTGAAACACTGAGTGATCCTGTTATTTCAGTCTCATCTGATCGTCTCGTCACGTCTCGCTGTGTGAATGTCCTTCATGAGATCCTCTGTGACGCTTCAGGAGTAAATCAACTCTCAACACATCATTCCTCTGTTTTCATACTGAATCTTTAATGATTCTCTAATGCTTCTTTCTTTCATCACAGTCTCATCACAGTCTTAAGACCATGTTCAGAGGTGAGAGAGACACTTCAGTGAAAGTAATGCATGATATACAGTATCGGTGGATATATGATAATTTTTTATGTTATTGGCATCGGCCTGATAAGTACATTTGTCCGAAACCATAATTCCTCAAATAAAAACCAGGTTTATTTACGTGAACTGCAGAAGGTAACAGGCTTTTGTAAGAGGCAGGCCTTTTATTTTTAGATTTTAAATAACTTTTCATCTGGGGTTCATGCTCCTCAAAGTTGTTGAAAAGTCCGTTACTACACTGGCACTAAATGAGACCCGTGTTACATCCAATGTAGCTACTGCCATCTACTGGCACACGAAAACCCCGTTTTTATCACAGAAAACTATTATTTCTTTAATATCTTCTTCTTTATGATAGAAATGTTACAGCCACTGTAATTTCTTGAATAATTACATGTGGACATCAAAACACGCAAACTCATGAGGGTTTAAACTTTTATTTTGAAGTCGCGATGATTGAACAGTTTGCATACAGATGTATTCTCCTGTGTTGGTCTATTATACATGATTTACATTATAAATCTGGTGAAATGGCGTACATTGCGTTCCCATATGAATCTCATTAACAACCCTAACTCACAGCATAAGCAGAGATGGAGTTTGTTAAAAGGACGTATTTACTTCCATGTTGCAAAATAAGGAAAATTATAATAAGAACATCATAATTGTGTGCTTGGCTTTTTAATGGTGAGAATTTATTTATTTTTGTAATCAGGCTCAAAAAATGTAATTTATCGTCCAATATATCAGTTATCGGCTTTCAAATATAAAGAACTATTGGTTATCGGTATTGGCCGAAATTTTCATATCTGTAAATCCCCTAAGATCAGTGTGTCCTGAATCTTCTGTAAGTGAATCATGATGATTGTGAATGTGTTTTTCAGTGAGGAATGAAACTGCAGCGACTCCAAACTCAGGTGAGTTTCAGCTGATAAACGTGTGTCTAATTCACTAATAAAACACTGATTCAGATCTGATTCAGACTCAGTCCAGTGTGAATGCTTTCTGTCATATTGTCTGATATTTGTGATCGTTGTGTGTTTTAAAGATGTGAATGAAGTGACTCCGTCTCTCCAGATCTCAGGTAAAACATCAAGAGCTTTAAACATAAACTCTAATATTGATTAATCATTATAGATCAGCTGATCTGATATTTGATCACTTGTATAGATCAGTTGTGGTGGCTGTTTGCTCTCTTCATCTTCATCTTCATCTGTTTTATACTGCGTAAAAGGATCTTCAGGTGAGTCCAGAGTCCAGACTGATCTTATAACGTCGTACTTCAGTCTTTATATCTGACACTAGTTCACAAGAGCTCAGCGTCAATCACATTTACATTCATTTGAGCAGATTATTTATGATTCTGTCACGTTTAGTAGAACAGCTTTCTAGAGTATGAATTCATATTTGTATAGATTTTAGTGTAAGAAGAGGTGAAAATATAACTCATGATTTGGCCTCATATAATAGTGTGTATAATAAGTGTCAGTGTGTTGTCAGATGTTTTCAGAGGTTCATCTGTCAGACGAGATGATGATCCAGACAACAGGTGAGTGAATCAAACTGAGAGAAAGACTTATTTCACTTCGTCACATGATCATCTCAGAGATGAGACAGATGATGTTGATGATGATGATGATGTAACGTACAGCTGATGAAGATTAATCTGAATCTGTTTCACACAGGGATCTGGAGGTCGGATCACCGAATGAACATCAGAAGGAATGTTCAAAGATACTGACATCAATCTTGTCTCATGTAATCCATCAATCAGTGTTTCAACCGTACAATAATTCAACAACAATCTGTAATTTATAATCTGGTATCTCACATTACATCACATTTACCTCAGAAAAGCCATTCGATGACAAAAAACTCCTAGAGAGGAGCATTTTGATGAATAAATATTACATATTACATATATTTCTTCTAACTAAACTGTTGATGATGTCTCCATTATTTAATGAATGTTTGACTACATTTGACTGACGATTTAAATGTTTATATTTCAACAATGAATTAGAGTAGATAGTCATATATTTTTAGAAGAGTGCATTAAAAGGATGGACATAAAGTACACTGTTAAATACATTTAGTAAACTTAACACAGTTGTTCATTTATGTACCTGATAGAGCTGCCTGATCAAGTGTGAGTGCTTTCCCCATTGTTGTGATGTCACAAATCAACATCACTTCCTGTTCTGCTCTTCTTCTTCTTTTAGTTTTATGGCAGAGTGCATCCACGACTTATCAGGTGCATACCGCCACCTACTGTACCGGAGTATGCAATATGGGTAATGATTCAATTATCTATTTTACTTATAAAAAAAAAAAAACTTTCCTATATAACTATTTTAATATTACATATACATTTATGTCCCTAGATCTTATAATATAGCCCTGTACTCTTCAGATATTCCACAACATCATTATGTGTAACCTCTTCCCCTTATCCTGTTGTTCCCAATACACCTTCAAGGTTCCATGTTCTTCCTGCCTGACTTATCTTTTGTTTTAATTTAATCATCTCTTCTCTATATTTCTTACAATGTAACAATATATGCTCTGCATTTTTTGTATTTTTTTTTTTTTTTTTTGCACTCCAAACATTCATCTGATTGACCTTTACCTAACATAGCCAATGTTTTATTTAACCCTGTGTGGTCAAACCTCAGTCTGGTTAAAACTATCTCCTCCCTTCTGTTCCTTCTGATCACACCCTGTGTATTTGTATAACTTTGAAACTTCAAATGCACATTCCTCAATATCACCCTCCACTGTAATTGAATCTGCTGATTCACAATATGTTTCTTTACTTTTTTTTTTAGTCAACTTTTGCAAAATCTGTGCTGTCTATAATATTCAACTCAGAAGAATTCGCCAGATTATTAGAAACTAGAGTAAGGTCAATGCAACACATTGTGTTGGATCGTATGTCAATTCTTGTACCGTTTACGTTATTTAGACAAACTAGCTTCCTAACATCCATCAAATCTTCGATTACTTCTCCATTATTATCAGTGCGCTTACTTCCCCAAAGACTATTATGTTTATTAAAGTCTCCGCACCAGATTTATTTTATTTTTCTTTGTCTCCCAATTATTTCCTCTAAGACTTTATAGGCTTAATTCTTTTACACAGATTATAAAGGTTGATTATTACCAAGTTCCCGTCTAAATTATATACTTAAGTAATCACACATTCTATTTCTATTGAATTCATTATTCTTCTGAATGATATCCCATCCCTTACAAATGTTGCACATCCTCCTTCTTGGTTTCCACCTCTATCAAGCCTGACAGACTCATACCCATGCAGGTAAAATAAAATCAAGGTGAGGCTGAAGCCAAGTTTCCTGACCACAAACAATATCAGGTTTGATCTCAGAGTCTGCAACAAACTTTTTCAATTATTGCCCATTTATTCGATAGAAGGATTGGACTGTAATAGGTGATGATTTATTATTTCTAGCTTTCCTCAATGGGGTGTCGATCAGAACACACTGGATTCAATCAGTTCCATGCAAAGGTGGTTTATTGTTGACAGTTTTGGCTATGCACAACACAGCAGTACACAGGTTGCTTACAGTATTTAGATGTGTATGTTTGTGGTCTACAAAGGGAAAGAAATAAAGATATATATTAACAAATGTCTCTAGAATTATTATACAAACATTACTTCCAAATCTACATTTCTCAAATAAAGAATTATCAGGTTCGATTCTATATTAAATAAAGAAATCAATATACAAGCAACGAAAATATGCAACACCGTGATGATCACAGTGATGCTGTAATCAACAATATAAATCTAATTCAGAGATTAGGCTCTAAATGAGTTTAGTGATTCAGGTCAAATGATGATTATGTCAAAACACAACCAACATCATCAGATCACATTTTCTTTTTGTTCATCTGGCAGTTGTAAATACAGCAGCCAAACTAAATCTAAAGTTAAAAATGTAAGGGTCAAGAGCTCAACTAAAGTAAACACTGATCACCATAATGGTGCCTTAACATTGTGATTTTCTCCTTCAGTGATTCTGCTTGTTAACATCAGGTGTCTTCAATAATGGTCACTCATCACTTAATTAATCACTTAATTATCTCATTAACTTTAACCCTGCTTCAGTGTTCATTTAACACTCTTGAGTGTGGAGTCAAATAAACTCCCAGGAGAGAGACCGTTTTTGCTGTGTACCTTTTAGGAGAACATTCTAGGAACCAAAATAAAACTACCCGCTGAAAACATTATTAGAACTGCATATCTCAGAACATTTTTAGAACAAAAAAATATATAGCTGAGAAGCTATCCGTTTTAACACCAGTTTTGTTAGTTTAGAGTCTTTTGGCTTCTAGTACTTTTCTACCTTTTATCTCATACTTCACATCCTCTATGGACATTTCCAAAGGTATGTTTGAAATCCCTCCTCTTAATTTTGCTGCCATTCCTGGTATGTGCACTTTTATCTTTCCATCCCCAAGGCTACTCCTTTTCAGTATCATCTCCTGTTGCTTCTCGTTTACTCTTGAAATTAGAATTCTTCTATTTTTCAGCAATTTAGCATATTTTATTTTCTCATATTACCTTCTCAATTGGTTTAGTTATTTGTACTGGATGAAAGTGGCCTTTATCCTTACTGAGCGTAATAATAACTTTCTACTCTTCCTGCTTGTCATCATCAGACCTACTTTCACTGTAATCTTTTTGGCTGTTTGTCTTGACATACTCTCTCCTCCACTACTCACTTCTTGCCTTTACTCAAATGTATGTTTCATGCTTTTCCCCTTTTGCTAATGCATGATAGATAACAAGGGTAAGTTTGTTTAATGTTTGTTCTTTTGTATATCCGGAGAGGAATAAAAGCTCCAGGTGATCTGCTGTCTCATGTTTAACTCCACAAAACTACAACATTGTCTTTAATCCTGTTATGTTCTGTCTCAGTCACCAGCTGGTGTACCCAGGTCGGCCACTAGAGGGCACTCCTCCTCTGACCTTTGCCTCTCAGTCATGAACTTCAGTCCCCATAATCCCCATAATCCGGACTCATCATGAATTATTGCATTCATCTATTTGTCATTATTGTTTGTCTCAGCCTACTTATACTATGATCTTCTTTGTCATTTATCATACCTTGGATACTAGCTCAACCTGAAACTGACATAAAATGACATGAGAATAGAAGGGAAATGGATGAAGTTGTTAGTATAAACAAATATGTTAATGAGTATATAAAAAACTCACACTACTCATTTATTCAAATATATACAGATGGTTGGAAGAGTATAGAGACTGGAAGGACAGGGAGTTTAGGGTGAGGAAGGCTGGAAGGAGAGCAGACGGCACATCAGTATATACAGCTGAGATGACAGCTATAATGGCACTAGAGTGGGTTTATGAAGTTAGACCTGATAAAGTCATAATATGCTCTGATTCAATGGCAGTTCTTGGGAGACAAACAAATAGAACTGACATTTTAACAGAAATAATGATCAGGTTATACAGTTTACGACAGGTGGGAATAATAATTCGATTTATGTGGGTTCCAGCACACGAGGGGATTCAAGGTAATGAGGAAGCAGACAAAATAGCCAAAGAATCATTAAAAATGAAAGAACCAAATATTTCACTCAGTAGATCAGAAGGAAAACATTTTATTTTAGAAGCGTGCAATGAGAAATGGCAGACAGTTTGGGACTCGTGTCATACAGGTCGGCACTATTACAAGGTCCAAAAAACCATAAAGAAAGGCAATATAATTCACAGCTTAAGTAAGTAGAAGAGAACAAGTTATTTTCACACATTTAAGAACAGGACATTCAAATCTAAATCATACTTTACACATTATAGGGAAGCATAAGTTAACACAGGTTTATGTGATGTCTGTTTAATAGAGGAGACAGTTGAACATGTATGGAAGAAATGTAAGGCTTATAATAAAGAAAGGAGGATTCTTAAGGAAGAATTACAATTAGTGCCAGGAATTCACTATAACCAACTTATTAAATGATGGTCCAAATTCAGGAAAACAAATAAATGCAATCATGAGATTTATTAAGAATAGTGGGTTATATAATAGGATATAGGAGTATTTAGTTCATTCTTTTCACACTCCATCACAGTAGGTGGCGGTATGCACCTTTAAAGTTGGTTCGCAACCCGCCATAAAACCCCCCCAAAAATAAGTCATTTCTCACCGAGGTTTTGTAGTTGTCACACTGCACGTCTGAGCACTCTCCCTTGTCTTATGTGTTTTTGTGGATTGTTTGCATGACTAGTGATGGCAAAATGAGACTTCCTGAACCACTGAGACCTCGCAGTCCATTGCTTCAGCCAAAGGGTCATTACTCGAAGCATTGCTCACTAGTGACACCTAGCTACTGTGCAAAGAAATAGCAGACAAATTAATTCATTCTGAACCAGTGTCATCATTTGTCATTAGTCACGTGATTTCCAAGTAAACAACACAAGCCTGGAATCTGGCACGCCCATTTTTTCTGGACACAAGCTCTGAGCTTCGGTCCAAATGTCACATCACTATATTTAACCCTTTGTCTGGCATGTGACTACGATTCTGGATTTTCCAGTGAAGCCGCACTTACGGATCTTACTAAAGTCTCATAGCGATCCGTGACACGTTCCCCTCCCAGTTTAGGGGTCAGGAGGGGAGGTAACAAAGAAAAGGTAAAAGTATTTATTTCCTTCATATATCAAAAAGGCTTAACAATAGATGGGAATAACTCCTCAGGAGAGAGTAAGGCCTAAAATAATAAACAGAAAAGAAGCTAACTAAGGTTTAATGGAGCTGCATAAAAACAAAGATGAAAATCAACAACACAAACTTCCCTGAGCTTCCTCTCTAACCAAAAACAGGAGAAATATATATATATATATATATATATATATATATATATATATATATATATATACAAAATAAATAAAAAGGCACCCTCTCCATAAAAACTTTTATTCTGGCTCCTCAGTAGACGTCTTTTCAACGTACGTCTTTTCGACATCATTCTGCTTAGTGGGCTCATTACTATTTTTCAGCTCTTCTTTTTGTGATCAACTTTTTATTGTCTTTAGAAATAACATCCATTCAAACAAACAGACAGGGAGCAACAGACATATTATCCATGATTTATCAATATGAAAGAGTGAGAAAAAAAAAAAAAACCTTGTAGTCATTCCTTTATATAATCCAATATGTTGGAAGAAAAACATTGCCATGCATCAATGGTACTAGGTTTAGCCTCATTAATCCGTGCTGTTGTACATTCACAAGTCACTATTTTATGTAAGCTATGAATCCAATATGTTTTTGCACACATGTGCGGAGTAAACCAGTTCTGTATTATTGTCTTCTTTGCAGCTGTAAACCCAGCAAACAACATTCTCTTTTGCAATGAACTTATACAGAGATCAGAATCATCATTGAGAAGACATAAACCTGGATTAGACATATAATCAATTTGTAGTAAAGAGGACAAAACAGCTCTTCTATCTTGTTTAACAGTCGGGTCTCTTGAGTTTTGTCTTGTTTTTCACTGTTATTAGAAACCAGGAATCTGTTTCCACGATCTCTGTTCAGTTTCTTCAGTTCTGTACAGTTACTTTCACTGACTTATTTTTCTGTTGACTTATTTTTCTGGTTACCGGTATCTCCTCCAGTGAACAGAATGATGCTGAACTGAGCAGCTCTTGGACAACTCCAGTTGTTTAATCCTCCTCTGCTGAGATCTTCACAGATGTAATGTCTTCTTTTCTCTTCAGCTGATTTCATCTAAGACTGTGTCTGAAGTCAGTTGTAGATCTTGTGTTTCTGCTCGTCTCTTTTTCTGTTCTCTTCTTTCCTTCAGTGATTCTGCTTGTTAACAGGCTTATTAAGGCTGAGATGACTCCATATTTAATATACACAGGTGTTGTGGCTCAGATAAGGTCCAGTTCTGGTTTATTTCTTTGCTCTTGGCTGACATGTGGCATTGCTATGGCCTGCTTGTGGGCCAGATCATCTTTCCACATGTGCCAGATGTGGGCCGAAACAATGTTGCTATCTGGGATGTAATATATTATTGTCATTCTGTGTTACGTCTGTTATGATAAAAAATAAAAATAAAAATAAAAACCTGAACCAATCAGGTGTACCTAAGAAAGTGAAAGTGAACAAGCAGGAAATAAATCTGGCACACCCAACACAAGGATGTAACACACAGTGCTATAGCCGTCTGCTGCTCTGATGGACGTTTATAACTATTTCTAGACAGTCTTGAACTGAATACCCCTGTCTGGTATAGTTCATGCTCTTGTATTATTTTATTTGCTCTAATTAGTGTGGAGTGAGTGAATCAGGAACATCAGAGGGGATTTCCACATCTACAGGTGAGAATATCTTACAGATATTGACTGAATATGTTGTTGCCAAACTTATTTTATTCCATAATTATCTGAGATGATTTCATTTTCTTTTCTTTGCTAAATTTCTTTCTTTTTAATGAAAAGTTTGTCTTCATTTTCATGTTACCTTCACTGTAAAACATTTCTAACCCTCCCAAATCAAAAATTTCAAGTGACCGATAACATCTAAATTTTTCAATTGGCCCAAGTGAAATTCTGTAAATTATAAAATTAAATTTACAGATTTTCACTTGGGCCAATTGAAAAATTTAGATGTTATCGGTCACTTGAAATTTTTGATTTGGGAGGGTTAGAAATTTTTTACAGTGTTCTTATAATTGTGTTCCTAGTCTTTAAATTCTTTCACACCAAATCTTACTAAAAAACGGAGAAACAAATCGACTAATCTCAGCCGAATTATCATTTTAAAAGCACAAGCTGGACTGAAGGAAATGCAAATTCACAATGTTCACAATGACGCATCAACACAGAGCTGCTGCCAGCAGACTGACAGAAAAAACAAGCAGAACAAGTTCAGCAGTCAAATACAGAACAATACGGAAGTCCTGAAATGCAAAGTGGAAGAAAAAAACAGAGTAGGGTGGATTTGTTAATATCTTTAGATCCTTCCTGAGAAGTCCTAAGAGTTTTTCCAACCCTCGGCCACCAGATGCCACCATCAGTAAGCATCTACTGCTTACATTGATTCCTCGATTTATCGTTGAATAACACATTTACAGAAAGGTTTTGTCCATTGTAATGGAGACATGTTTCTTATTGCATTTTTTAGTTGGATATGTAGCGCCCTCTACCTGTCTATCTTTAGATTATTTAGCAGCACACCAGGTTCATTAAATATATACAGAAAAGTGGAAAAGTTTGGTCGTTCTGATGTCACTGAGTAAATTCTCTCTCATAAAATGACTCAGAATGACACTCTATGCTCACATAATATTAACTTGTCAAGAAGAAATATATATTTTGACAGAATAAAACTCCAGGAGTAGAAACAAAATGTAAGAGTTAAAATATCTAAGAGTTCAAATACATATTTTTTTAAAAGCAAAATTGCGAGATATGTGGTCATATTCACATGTGGTGTTCAGTGTTGGCAGTCTAGAAGCAATACTGGTTTCAACCACAGTATTACCATAGTCAACAACAGTATTACCATATAGTCAACCACAGTATTACCATAGCAGGTCCTCGATCCAAGCACAGGCTCAACACTTACTAACTAACATAACCAAAAATTTTAAATACCAACATAATAGAACATCAAACATTAACAAGTCTCTCCGTTTTCTCAACTTGCTAAAAAAATAATAAAATATCGCTTTATTTCAAAATTGACTCTCCCACTTCAGCCCTGTGCAAAGCATGATGGGAAGTGAAAGTCCTGTATGACTGTCATGCTCTGTTCCCTGTCAGTTAAGTAGGACTCCATCCATTGCATGCCTCATGCGAAAAATTAAAAAAAGATGATTTTGATAATAGTGTCTGGTGATTCACAGTGTCAAAACCTTCTTAAGGTCCAAAAAAACTGTGCCTACTATACCTGTCTTTTTCACCATTTACCTGTCTGCCTCTCTCTGTACCGTGACAATACCACCCTCATCTAATTTTACTTGGATGTTTTTAAGAAGGAAACAGTTTGCTCTGTCTCTGTGGTTGTGCGAAATTCAAATTGCATTGGGTGTGGCCCAAGTTTAGATGGTTTTTCAGCTGTTCTTCTACCCATTTTTCTATCACCTTGGATATCACTGATAGAATACTAATGGATCTATAATTTGACACCATTGTTCTATATATCGGAGATACATGTTGTTTTCCAAGAGCTTGGAAAAGTACTTTGCCTAACTGACAGGTTGATCAGATGTGCAAGTGCGTCCTTGTGTGATTTTAAAAATGTGGTATCCAAACCATGAATCCTTTGCTTTTGAATTCCTTAGCGAGGTTATAATTTTGATAACCTCTGATTCAGATATTTCCTTTATTTTAAAAATAGGTTTAGCTTTATCAATGGGGATAGATGGTATAGTTTCAGTTGGGATACCTTGCGACAGCTCTCTGACTGAATTTATAGTCCAGAATTAAATATAGTGGTATTTATTACCACTTCAAGAATCTATAAGGCATAAGATCAACAAATCTTATCTACGAATGTGTAACACAGTTACAAGCGATGAATAGAAGACGTAAATGGCATTTGTCCGTATTCTAGATAAAGACAGTTCTGTAAATTTTATTGGCAGCTTGCAATCATTGTGCATTACCGCCATCTACTGGACTGAGGTGTGATCACATTGGGACGTCATCATCCAAAAAAAAAAAAAAAACCTTTAACATCCTATAGGATCAAAGCCCAAGCTTCAGCTGGCGCTGCGTGTTCAGCTCCTCCAGCTTCCACCCTGAGCTCCTCAACCTCCAGGAAGAAAGAGGGGGAAAAGAAACAACAACAACAACAACAACAAAAAAACTAAATTCAACTTAGGCTACCAGTTGGGTTTCTTTAAGAAAAGTTATAACCGCCCTAACTGTGGACTGTGTGCTAGTTATAAGACTTCGCACTGAATGTCTGTGTGGAAGTGGTTTATGTGTGTGTGAATGAGGTGCAGGTGTGTAGTGCAATCAGTCCCAGGTGAGAGGCATTATGGGAATTGGAGTTCGGTGAGTGAGTAATGTTAATATTCCGGAGACGGTGGTGAAGAGGAGGCGGTGCGGGAGCCTGCTCTGTAACACATGGTCAATCTGCTTCTTCATTTAGAGGAGCAATCTCAAATAAAGCGCCTCTTTTTTCTTGATCTTTCGTAAATTTTTTTTGACACAAGTGCGAAGGAGTTCCTTTTCTCTTTCTCTAACCTTTTCTGGGACAGAATTACTCTGATTCTGATCTTTCCATGATCCTCCTGTTAACATGGGGTGATTGTCTTTAAACTCTTTCCATGATTTAAAGTTCTCCATCATGAGGAAGTTAAGGAAAAATATGTTTTCATTCCTGATAACTTCAGAGAATAAAACAGCACACAGTGCAGTGGCGTCTCCAGAGACCTGTATAGCTTTAACTTTGCCATGATAACCGTTAATGAAGTTCCAGAGCGTCTCAGAACAGTTTTTATTGAAAAGTGGTGATGTTTGCAATCTCGTATAACAAATATCTCTGGAATCAACATGTACCTTTTTGTCACCTTCTTTGATTGGACAGCTGTTCAGGGTCGTTTACCTTAGGCTTGTTTGACTTCATGCAGCTCTGCGCAGACCGATTGGCGGCTGACTTGAAGCAGTGCATGCCGGTTAGAAGTTTTGTCCGACTTGATACAGCTTAGACGCCACGTGACTGTGACGTATGCCATCAAAGTACCGCGCGAGCAATTCGAGAGTAACCGGAGAACTCAGCCAGCGCAGCTTCTCAAGAGCGGCTGCAGGAGGGCTGATGACGACACAGCTGTTCCACGACTGGCCAGATCCATTGCATGACAACGATCACGTGTGTTTCGTGTTTATTCGAACACCTTTAGTTCCTCTAAAGCTCACAAATCATTTTTTATAACAGTAAACACTCTTTTCGTGTCGTTGTCATGTTATATTGTGTCATGTTTATCAAATTAAAACTGCTTAAAAAACGTAGACTCCACTTCATTGATAGTAGCTTATGTTGAACTTTATTCTTGTTCAAACAGACGCTGTATGAAGCAGTACATAAAGTATTGAATGAAAATGTCTCTGAAACATCTGTGTATTATTTGGCAAATATTGCATTTATTTCACTTCAGCTGTGGTAAAGTATGCAAACACCACGTGAGCGGCAGAGCCGGACAGTAACTGAGAACATTTACTTGAGTACAGTACTTAAGTACAATTTTGAGGGATCTGTACTTTACTCGAGTATCATTTTTGGGGAGTACTCATGACTTTACTCACGTACATTTGAGAGGCAAATATTGTACTCTTTACTCCACTACATTTCTATCCATAACTGTGAGTACCCGTTACTTCTTCTAAAAAAAAAAAAAAAAAAAAAAGGAAAAAAGAAACCCTCAATTTGTTGTTTCCCTCTCAAATGTGATTGGATTGTGCAGGCGCCACTGATTGGGACAGCCTATCAGCAATCACCTTCAGCTTTCCGCCAAAGTCAACTCCATGGTCAGATTTAGATAAGAGACGAAACCATGGACGAAACAATGGATGAAGACGCAGCAGGTCCATCCCGGGAGTATTTTTTTTCCCAGGATGGTAGGGGAAGACTCATGAATATTCATTAGGGAAGTCATCCCTGATTGGTCTTAACCCCAGTGATGGGTAGGTTTAGGGGCGGGGTTAGGGGTAGGTCATCAGACCAATCAGGGATGACTTCCCTAATGAATATTCATGAGTCTTCCCCTACCATCCTGGGAAAAAAAATACTCCCGGGATGGACCTGCTGCGTCTTCATCCATTGTTTCGTCCATGGTTTCGTCTCTTATCTAAATCTGACCATGGAGTTGACTTTGGCGGAAAGCTGAAGTCTTCCCCTACCATCCTGGGAAAAAAAATATCGCATCCCGAACCCGTGGCCCCACCTCGCCAGACTATTTCAATTTTCTGAACAAGTTAATGATAGTTTTCGCTTCAAGTGTTTGCTGTGTTTACCAATGTAAGCAATGTGGCAGTAGTAATGCAATATTTAGAAAATGTACTCTTGTACTCTTGATACTCAAGTACTTTTAAAAACAAGTACTTTAGTACTTTTACTTAAGTAGACATCTGACTGTAGTACTTTTACTTGTACTTGAGTAAAATTTAGCAAGGGGTGTCTGTACTTTTACTCAAGTAATGAAGCTGTGTACTCTGTCCGCCTCTGGTGAGCGGTCACTACGGGAACCAGAAAGTGTCCGACTTCACGTCTCCGTTTGCAGCTCCTCCTCGCCTGCATGTGGCTACTCTCGCCGATCGGTTGCATCCAGCCGCAGCCGATGTCGAACACACCTTTTCTGAAGAACGGGTTTGAAGCCGTTTATGGGGGGTATGGGCCGCGCCATCTTGGAAAATCTCAGGAAATCCTAACCCCGCCCACCTTCTGGCCAATCCATATATGGGTAAAAGGGCGGGCTTTGTGTGAGACTGGAACGATGTCATTTTTGCGCGAAGAAAGCAACATAAACAACAATGGATGACATACAGCAGATCTTGTTCTTGCTTCTCAGCGTGTTTGTCACAAGAAGCCAAGCGCCGACATTAGGCATTTCTCGATAGCAAGTACGCAAAGTTCGGACTTAATTGCCAAGTCCGACTCAGGAGAATGACTCCCGAGGACGCAAGTCTGGTTATTCTGCATCACTCCGCTCGCTCTGCTATATATTAAACATTTTAATATGGTCCAGGCAATATGTGCATTTGTACTAATCAACAGATGTTGCAGTAAACAACATTACAGACCATCTTCGTTGTATTAAAATTTAAAATGACAAAACTCAACCCAGTCTCTTTTTGTTAAATTTCAGTTGTGTCATAACGTGACCAAAAAGTACGAATACATTACGTAACTGTTACGTTGTGTGTTAGCTGGGTTAACTTTACCGTTGTATGGTTAGACTAGAGCGCTGACTTTGTATGTTTGACTGAATTGTTTGCTTTTTTTGTATAGCTTCTTGTACCTCTTACTTACTCTATCGAAAAATACAATAAAAGTCCATGGGACCAACCTGTAAAAACATGAATTTATGCTGTGAAAACGGACATTTTAACATGGGTAGGCTTCATTTTTCAGATTAGAATGTTGCCCCTTGTTTAAAATTCATGTTAAACATATCTAATAATTTCTGTAATACTTTTTAATTTTAATTTTGCAACTTTAACTCTAAAGCGTTAAAATATGTATTCAATTTGCATATTAAAACTAGTGTATAAAATGTAAAATGTAAATTGTATAATTGAATTATCATTTTCATTTTGCAACAAACGTTGCCATTTTAAATATTGCATTGTCATTTTGCATATTACATTTCAAATTGAATATTGCTGCCCATATGCTTCCATATTTTCTTGATGAACAGGCATATAGCCTACTGGAAATATTTCTGAAGTGACACTTCTCTCCAAACAGCTTGTGCTGCAAAGCTCCTCCAAACCTGTGATCAATCCTATTAATAAATCCATTACATTTCAGAGTACATGATTGTTTCAGTACACGTGATTTGTTCCTCTCTGGTGCCGTGACGTCATCATCAGCATCACGTGATCATATTCCTGCATCTGGCTTTATGACAGAGATCATTTGGAAATCTTGAGAGCAAGAATGAGCAGATATTGATGAAACACACTAACTGAACACACACACACACACACACACGAAACAACGAACAATATTTCCAGTAGGCTATATGCCTGTTCATCAAGAAAATATGGAAGCATATGGGCAGCAATATTCCAAACATTTCACACACGTTTTCATTATTAAATGTAATATGCAAAATGACAATGCAATATTTAAAATGGCAACGTTTGTTGCAAAATGAAAAATGATAATTTAATTATACAATTTACATTTTCCATTTTATACACTAGTTTTAATATGTAAATTGAATACATATTTTAACGCTTTAGATTTAAAGTTGCAAAATTAAAATTAAAAAGTATTAAAGAAATTATTAGATATGTTTAACATGTTCAAGCAAAAAATGTAGCAAAATGATAATTTAAATGTTATTTTTCTTAATTGTGTTTTACACTAAGTTAAGACACTTGCGATTGCAATAAATGTCCCGCAATGAATGTAGCAAAATTTTATTTTGATTACAGGTGATGGCGTCGCCAGCCCCCCCGACCTGCTGAATTGCACTACTTGAAAAAATATGCATTGCATTAACCCTGCTTCCATTTTAAAACCATTTTATGGGCTAAAATTCAACATGGTTGTATATTTAAGCTGTGAATATTTCAATTCCAAACATTTCACACACGTTTTCATTATTAAAAATCAATAATCCATATTTACCTTTCAGATTTCACTTCCAAAATGTTAATTCTGTTTAATATTCGACCGGCAATTTTCGGTCCATTTTATTTCGCTTTACAAATTCGCTTCCACAAATTGAGTTGTTGAAATTCGACAGAAAATTTAACATTTGACATCCGGGAACGGCAGGAATATCAGTAGATTGCCGATTGATAATCTCCATAGCTGTTAGTTGGCCTCACCAGCAGGGGGAGCAAGCGGCTGTTGACGAAGAAAACTATAGAGCAAAGGGTGAGAGACTCATTAATTCGTTGAATTACAGAAATGGAGCGAGCAGTATGTTATTTGTGATTATTATCAGGGTGATGAATTGTGATATGGAAAAGCTGATAAAGACACTAAAGCTGTGTTTACATTGAAGTCTTCACTGTTACTTTTGTACATGTAAGTTTTGCACAGCTTTCTCTGTCGTGACCGAGATTATGTTATTCCCCGATGCTGATGTACAGATCAAACGTTAAATCTGAGGTAGCAGACATATATTTCTCTCGGCTGTTTAGTTTTCTTAACTTTATATTGCGGCGCTGTGCTGCAGAACTGGGGATCCCAGTTTCAAATCTAAAAAGTGTGCATTCAAAAAGTTCATGAATGCACACTTTTTAGATAGTTGATATTAAAATAAACATGAGCTCATGTGGTACTGAAAAAAAAATAGCAATATGTAGGCCTACACATGATTTGACAGTTTATTTTAAGCCGAGTCCCTGTGTTCCACCGATATGAGCCGATATGAGGTCAGGGCACTACAGTCCCTACTTCATTGTACCCAAGAAAAGCGGTGGGTCACGAACGAACTTGGATCTACGAATTTTGAATCAGAGCCTTCACAAGCTACCGTCCAAAATGCTCACGCAGAGACGCATTTTCGAATGCGTCCGTCCCCGAAATTGGTTTGCAGCGATCGACCTGAAGGACGTGTACTTTCATGTCTCGATTCTTCCTCGACACAGGCCGTTTCTGCGCTTTATGTTCGAGGGTTGAGCATATCAGTACAAGGTCCTGCCCTTCAGGCTGTCCATATCTTCCCGTGTCTTCACGAAAGTCACGGAGGGGGCCCTTGTTCCCATGAGAGAACAGGGCGTTCGCATCCTCAACTATCTCGACAACTGGCTCATACTAGCACACTCTCGAGATCAGTTAATGCGAACACAGGGACCTCGTGCTCAGGCACCTCAGCCAGCTGGGCCTTCAGGTCAACTGGGAAAAGAGCAAACTCGCCCCCGTGCAGAGGATCTCTTTTCTCGGTATGGAGTTGGATTCAGTCGCACAGACAGCGTGCCTCACAGAGCAATGTGCTCAGTCAGTGCTGAACTGCTTGAACACGTTCAAAGGCAGGACGGCGGTCCCACTGAAATTCTTTCAGAGGCTCCTGGGGCATATGGCAGCGGCAGCAGCGGTAACTCCACTCGGGCTGCTGCATATGAGACCGAGATGGGCGTGGCATCATGGCACCCGCCGGGTGACAATAACACCAGTGTGCCGCCAGACCTTCAACCCGTGGTCAGACCCCTCGTTCCTGCGGGCAGGAGTCCCCTTGGAACAGGTGTCCAGGCATGCTGTGGAGCTATCACGAGCTGTTCTCCCGGGAGAATGGCGAGTCCACCCCGAGGTGCTTCAGCTGATTTGGAGAGAGTTCGGTGAGGCTAAGGTAGACCTGTTTGCCTCAGAGACTTCCCAGTGCCAGCTGTTTTACTCCCTCACCGAGGGAACACTCGGCATGGACGCACTGGCACACAGCTGGCCCCAGGGCCTCCGCAAATATGCATTTCCCCCAGTGAGGCTACTTGCACAGACTCTGTGCAAAGTCAGGGAGGATGAGGAGCAGGTCCTTCTGGTGGCTCCCTACTGGCCCACCAGGACCTGGTTCCCAGAACTCGTGCTCCTGTCTCCCTCCACCCTCAAAGTACATGCTGCCGCTATTTCAGCATATCATGACCACTATAAATGGCAAAACAGTAGGAAAGCACGACCTGGTCGTCAGGTTCCTTAGGGGGGCGAGACGATTAAATCCTCCTCGTCCCCCCTCCATACCCTCTTGGGACCTTTCCCTGGTGCTTCGAGCACTTCAGGATGCTTCATTTGAGCCTTTGCATTCAGCAGACTTAAAGCTTCTCTCCTTGAAGACTTTGCTGCTGATTGCACTGGCCTCGATCAAGAGGGTAGGGGACCTGCAAGCATTTTCGGTCGATGAATCGTGCCTAGAGTTCGGGCCGGGTGACAACCGTGTTGTACTGAGACCCCGGCCTGGCTATGTGCCCAAGGTTCCTACCACTCCCTTTAGAGATCAGGTAGTGAACCTGCAAGCGTGGATAGTAGATGCCATCGCCTTGGCTTACCAAGCTCAAGGGTAGCCCTGCCCGCTCAGGTTGCATCCAACACCCTCGGCCCGGATATGGTGGAGCGTCTGGTGACAGGCCTTTATCCGCTGAATCCTTGAGAACCGGGTCTAGGCTGGGTCCCATATGTGTGACCCTACTGGGATCCCATGTGTGTGTATTCTTCACGGCTGCTCCTAGACGGTGACTGTGTCTTTCCCTTGGGCTAAGTCACCCACTATTCATATGCAGTACAACCCTCGGGTTAGTCCATAGGTGTATTCCCACATAACTCTTTTAAGAATGTGGCTCCTGCAGTGTTCCCCATAGACTGCAGAATAATATGGACGAGAAGTGGTGAGAAGTGAAGCCGCCAGTGTCCCGATATGACGCTGACATCTTGGGGCTTAAGTCTGCGCAGTAGCAATTTCGGGACCAGACCTGTGCAGTAGTGAGCAGGAAGTAAAGCCGCGAAATCAAGGCCCCGCCCTTACTCTCGGTGTGAAATAATTAATTATAGAAATTTAGATATTAAATTTAAAGCTCCAATCTCCTCAGTCCTCCGAAGATCCTGAAAAAAAGTCTGTTGGTGCTTCAGTGACTACTTCGCTCAGAGAACCTGTCAATCACAGCTGTCAATCATGACGTTACACCACCGGTTTTATAGCATCAAATAACTAAATAAAAACAAACTTATTTTAAAAACAAACACTTAAATTTACATCAGCGTGATAAAAACTACAGTAAATGACAGAAACCACCTTCGGAAAAAAAGATATTTGAAGTGTAATTAAATTGTTTAAAACACGAGGAGGCGGGGTTTATGACCTATACTAGGACCAGTCACCGGGGGGCGATTGAGACGTTTTGGCTTCACTTTTCAGGGCTTATGCGGCACGCTTGGTGTTCCCCTCCCTCAGATCGGGCACGCTTTCCCAGTGTTATCCAATAATCTCACTGTATAGGTTATCACAGAACAACAGTGACAGATACACTCGGTGTAAGCCCTCTCCTTTTGTCCTTCCAGGCAAGGTGTGGAGGTTTACACAGGGCGCTGGATGGGGTGCAGCAGCTGTGGCCCTTTTGTAGGGATTCCTATTCGTCGGTCTCGCCACGTCCCGTTGCCACATCTGCTGCTGCCCGCTGGGGTGACCAGCTTTTCAGGCTTGGCTCCTCAGCCAAAAACTGAAGTGTGTCACAGTGTCTGGTTTGTGTATCCCGGGTGTCCACTAGAGGTCTCTTCCTCATACTGTCACCATTACTTGATGAACTGCATTTCCCACAATCCTTGTCTGGACTCATCACTGTTCATTGCACTCAGCTGTTTCCCGTTCCCTTGTTAGTTTCTGTGTATATATATACCCTGTTGGTTCAGTGTTTGTCACGGAGTCCTTGTTATTCGTCACACCATGTTGGAGGTCTGTTTTCTTGCCTGTTCTTGTTTTGTTTCTCGTTTATGGATTGCTTATATGGATTTTGACCCCTGCCTGGACTGGTTTTATGATTTACGGATTACCCATTAAACTGCTATTGTGTCTACCCCTGTTTCCTGTGTGTGGTATCGTGACAAAGTGCAATCACACCAGCAGCTTGTTATACCCGCGCTGCGAGGCTGCACAGCTGATGCAAATGGTTTCACTCGAAGTAGATTGGCCTCTCTAGCCAGATTCGTCGGTCTCAACGTGGCGTCTCCGTTCCTTCCCTCAGGGAACGAGGGTTACCATATGTAACCGAGACGTTTTAGACTATACTGCCTTTACAGATGCTTTTTTATTTTTTATTTTCACTTTCTTCATGATGTTTTTCCATTTTATCTGGATGAGCTGCAGTTTCAAATTTCTTTGTCAAACACACAGAAGAAAGCAATACAAGTTTAAACACACTGCCTTCATGCGCCAGATCTCTTACAGATTTCACTTTAACGATCCAGAAGATGATCATAACTTCAGCTGAACATGGACCTGCTTATGTTCATTTCTCTGACTGTGATTCCAGTTATATCGAACGGTATGTGCACTGTTTCTCTCTCTTCAAGTTAAGTCTGCGGCAAGGCACATTGTTTATTATGTCCTATTTAAAATATCTACAAATTTACAGTATCAGTTTTGCACACATTTGACTGAATTTATGTTGCTCATGATCTTAAAAATAATTTTTGCTGGCAGAGGCTTCTGCTAAAACGCTTGAAATGAGTTTGTGCCTACATATGGATTTCTTTACAAATTATTTCATTTATTTTATTTTTAAAATGTATTATTGGTACCCGATAGTGAAGAAAAAACGTCATCACGTGTCCTCCTTCAATAGTGTGTAAAATCATGTGTTATATTTAGTAAATATTAAGAGCACATTTAGATGAATCCCTCCTGGTTTACTTGTCATTTTCAACATGACTTTGCTTGATGTCTTAAAGGTGGGGTATGTAATTTGCAAAACGGCCGGCAGATTTTGAAAATACACAACTCAAATAGTCCTACCTTCTTTTGACTCCACCCATTCAAAGAACATGGACATGGATGGGGGGAGGGGGGATGGTACGACCGTTTGATTGACGCACTTACTGTCCAATGATTCTAGGTGGTCTTGGAAATGATTGGCTGGAGTTTTTCGAGTCCTGCCCGTTCCACAGATGATTAAATTGCTTAATTTTTATTTCAGTGCTTCTAACTCAGTGGCTGTAAGTGGGTTAGGAATAGGATTTCAAGTGATTTTGAAAAAATGGCCAAAAAAGAGAATTACATACCCCACCTTTAAGCTTTCAGTAGTTTTGTAGGTTGATTTACTTGAGATGACGATGATGATGATGATGATTATGAGATTTGTACCTACAGCTTTAATTCTGATTTATTTCTCTCAGTTAATATTTAATAATTAACTGAGAGAAATAAATCAGAATTAAAGCCATATATATATACTGTATATGTGTGTGTGTGTGTGTGTGTGTGTGTGTTTCCAATCTTAGGGCAGATTTTGGTGATTTCTGCTGAGATCTTGAGAGATCTGTTAGATAAAGAGTTAAAAGAGTTTAGTTTAAAGAGTTTCTTTATTGTCTATTGTTTTGCATTGTAAAAAAAAAAAAAGAGACTTTTTTGATAAGAACATTCTCCAAAATATTCAGTGTTTGTTTATTCGAATATTCAAATATTGAGTGTCGATAATGATTTTTCACACAGTGTAGTCTTCCATATGTAGTGGTGTGTTATCTGCGTTGTGTCAACTCAGAATCACTCTTGAATGCTGAAATGTGTCCCTTCAATCCTCCTTCATCACATCTGGGGTAACAAACAGGTTATGAGGACTCATGCAGTATAATAAATGCACATAATCTTTACTCTGTTTAATTTGATGTAAGTGTGAAGATTATGAGGACTCGTGTAGCACTGAGAGCAGCGTGAGCAGCAATGCACGGCGCTAAAGGATCAAATCAACATAAAGAAAACCACTTAAAGAAAGAAAATACTTGATGAAACATACGTGTGTCAATCACAGGGGGATTTAAAGTCACAATTATACAAGTATAAAATACAATCAGTGACAATAAATACGGCCTTATTAAATCAGCACGTAAACTAAACCCACCGCTGTGAATACTCACACAGACTGGGAAGAATGAGGAAAACCCAACAATGGTCATGGCAAGTGGAATCACAAAATAAATGATTTTAATGCACACCTGCTACACATATATTTAAATATTTTATTTAAGTGAACGTGATTTTAACTGAAGGGGAAGCCAGAATGCTATATTTTAATAGATATAGTTCATATGATAAAGTACATATGAAACATGATAATGCATGCACATACTGAATAGCAGTCAACATGTAAATATATATACTTATATATTATAGTCCTTTGTCAGTGTTTTAATTCACAATACAATAAAGAGTAAGGTCTATAACTATGCAAATCGCAAACCAGAGTGACTCTCTCTGAGCTTCTGAAGCTAAAAAGCGTAGAAATAAGCCATACATGTGGCTTTAGCATAATTCCCACCTCCAGATGTTTCTCAATGCAGCTTTTAAACTCAGATTGTGAGCCAGCTACTGCTAAACTAAAAAGAATAATACAAAAGGGGGTGAATATTAACAAAAAAAGCCCCTGAATCACATTCTCAGGTTTGGGGGCAGTTAATATTAGCATACCTATTGTTCCTCAGGAGTGAGGTGACAAAGAAAGTGTTTCTCGTTTCAATGCCCCTCAATTGGTTTGAAATTTTCTTTGTGCAAAAAGAAGCAGATTTCCCAGATTGTTGATAGCTAACTGGCCATTAACTGCGCCTATGCCAATATTTGTGGATGGGATGAAATATTGATTAGGCATACTCGCATGCACTTGTACATATATTGATATGAAATTGTGAATAAAATGCATATTTGTTTGGGTGTTGACTCATTTTAACATGACAATAATAGATGATTATTTTGTGTTGATAATCAGGACACCGCAAAAAAATTTACTGTATAAGGGGCCCATTGTTTTTTAAATCAGTTTCACAAATCTGAATGTGAATGAATGCTAAATATATTTCAGAGAGAGAGAGAGAGGGCGTGCAGTAGACAAAGAGAGTGCATGTCTCAGCACGTTGTCCTTCATTGAGGCTTTTGTAAAGCACATGTAAAGGTCACTTAGAGAAAAATAAAATAAAATAATTCTGTTATTTTTAAATAATTGTTTTGAAGAATCTAAATTAGATGCAAACTGAGGCAAATAATATAATCCAAACACAAATTATTACTTGGGGAATTATTAATAATGAAGGTGCGCACAGAATGTTTTGTTTACATTTATCTGGCTCCCAATAATTGTAGTGGGTTTGGATTTATTGGCACCTTTCAGCCCGCATAGTATCTGTTCATACATCGTGACAATGGATATTGCTTTGGATGTTAGATATATGCTTTGTGAAGTGTCATGAACACTGTCTGAAAGTAAAGATGTTGTTATTAGTCATGTGATGACAACATAATGGCACCCATTCAGCTTCATGTAGAAAGTACATAATTTTAATGATGTTTCTCAAAAGTGCTGTTCATTTCTTTGTGTAAAACTTTTTACATTTTACACATACCACCTGTGTGTTAATAATAACAAGAGGATACAAATGATGCAGATTTACTGTTATACTGCCTGAACTGAAAATTTTCAGCATTAAAGTGCTGTTATTTGACTTATTTTTGGCGGGAGGGTTTGCACCTGACTGCAAGTAAAGCAAATCTATAAGCACTAACCCACAAAGACCTCACAGAAGACAATGCTGCTAACAGACTCACAACACCTCAGAATAGTCATGTAAACCAACGGCTCTTTATTAATGTACGTTTTAACCACACTGTTGGTATTAAAACGAGAAAGTTAAACAATAACAGTAATTCACATAAAATGTGTTATGTTGCTTTTTAATAAGACCACAAAAGAAAAGGGCGGGCCGCAACGAGCCGTGGCTGAACTTTTTGCACCAATTTTTTTACATTTTAATAAATAAATAAAAAGCGTTTAGTGTTTAAATTGCTTCCTATGATGCACCTCTTGAAGCTGACGGTCCAGAGTGAGCAGAGCTGGAATCTAGACAAAAAATAAGCTCAAACACAGGATCTTTACATTTGATTAACATTTGATTAGCGTTGGTTAAGGTTAAGGTTAAGGTTAAGGTTAAGGTTAAGGTTGGTTTGGTGTCCTGTTGAGGTGTGTCAGTCTGTGTTGTACTTCAATATTTTTCTCAGGTTATATTTTCTGGTTACCTGATTTGACCCTGTGTTTACAACCCCTTTTTCTACAACAATGAAAGTGAAAGAATTTCTGTCAATGATTCATAAACAACGTTTGCTTGTGAAAAAAAAAATATATATATATATATTTTTAATTTGACACAGATAACCATGGGAATTTGTCCATTTAATTTAAAATTATTTGGGGCTGAAGCAGATCATTTCCAGTCCTCCTCTGTAGGTGCAATTTCCTTGTGTGTATGAATATGTACACTGCTCAAAAAAATTAAAGGAACACTTTGAAAACACATCAGATCTCAATGGGGAAAAATATCATGCTGGATATCTATACTAATATGTACTGGGTAATGTGTTATGAACGAAAGGATGCCACATCGTTTGATGGAAATGAAAATGATCAACCTACAGAGGATTGAATTCAAAGACACCCCGGAAATCTAAGTGAAAAAATGATGCAGCAGGCTTGTCAATTTTGCTGAAATTTCATTGCAGCAACTCAAAATGGTTCTCAGTAGTTTGTATGCCCCCACGTGCTTATATGCATGCCTGACAACGTCGGGGCATGCTCCTACTGAGACGACGGATAGCGCATCACTGAGCTCCTGGACAGTCTGAGGTGCAACCAGGTGATGTCAGATGGACTGAAACACAATGTCCCAGAGGTGTTCTATTGGATGTAGGTCAGGTGAGCGTGGTGGCCCTTCAATGGTATCATTCCTTCATCCTCCAGGAACTGCCTGCATGCTCTCGCCACATGAGGCCGGGCATTGTTGTGCACCAGGAGGAACCCAGGACCCACTGCACCAGCATAGGGTCTGACAATGGATCCAAGGATTTCATCCCAATACCTAATGGCAGTCAGGGTGCCATTGTCTAGCCTACAGAGGTCTGTGCGTCCCTCCATGGATATGCCTCCCCAGACCCTCACTGACCCACCACCAAACCGGTCATGCTGAACGATGTTACAGGCAGCATAACATTCTCCACGGCTTCTCCAGACCCTTTCCTGTCTGTCACGTGCTCAGGGTGAACCTGCTCTCATTTGTGAAAACCACAGGGCACCAGTGGCGGACCTGCCAATTCTGGTGTTCAATGGGAAATGCCAATCGAGCTCCCTGGTGCTGGGCAGTGAGCACAGGGCCCACTAGAAGACGTCGGGCCCTCAGGCCACCCTCATGAAGTCTGTTTCTGATTGTTTGGTCAGAGACATTCACACCAGTGGCCTGCTGGAGGTCATTTTGTAGGGTTCTGGCAGTGCTCATCATGTTCCTCCTCGCACAAAGGAGCAGATACCGGTCCTGCTGATGGGTTAAGGACCTTCTACGGCCCTGTCCAGCTCTCCTAGAGTAGCTGTCTGTCTTCCTGGAATCTCCTCCATGCTCTTGAGACTGTGCTGGGAGACACAGCAAACCTTCTGGCAATGGCACGTATTGATGAGCCATCCTGAAGGAGCTGGACTGCCTGCGCAACCTCTGTAGGGTCCAGGTATCGCCTCATGCTACCAGTAGTGACACTGACCCTAGCCAAATGCAAAACTGGTGAAAAACAGTCTGAAAATATGAGTAGGGAAAAAATGTCCGTGGCCTCCACCTGTAAAACCATTCCTGTTTTGGGGGTTGTCTCACTGTTGCCCATCTAGTGCACCTGCTGTTAATTTCATTAACACTAAAGCAGCAGAAACTGATTACCAACCCCCTCTGTTACTTAACTGACCAGATCAATATCCCAGGAGTTTAACTGACTTGATGCTATTCTCTGATTAAAAAGTGTTCCCTTTATTTTTTTGAGCAGTGTATATTATTAGAGATTGAGACCCATTGTTTGAGATGATAAATAACAGAGGTGTTATTCAAGAAGACCAAGGTCAAAACCAAGACTAAGACTAAGACCACATTCACATGAAGCCAGAGCTTTGCCTATCTGATCTTTTTATTCCCTCATTCTAAAAAAAATCTGTAAACATGGCGTCATCTCAAGAAAAATCTGCATACACACGAAACCACTGAAACCGACTGAAAGAGATGTAGTAAACATGCCAGACCAGTATGTGGCGCTGTAATTCTGCCACAGAGATACACTAAAAACGGAGAAGAAGACTTAAACCTTATGTGCTCTATACAATAATAATAGGCTCAGTAGCTTCTTTTTTTTCTTCTTCTTCTTCTTCTTCTTCTTCTTCTTCTTCTTCTTCTTCTTCTTTTTCACTTTTACCAAGAACTTTATTGAACAATATAAACAACCATAAATGGCCTGGTACAAAATATGAAATGTCTTAATCAGACAACAGACAAGCATCATAGCATAAGAAAAAAAAAAAAAAGAAATAAAGAAGTAAAATAAAGAAATAAAATAAAAATACATTAAAGTAAATAATCAATAAAGAAATAGAGGCTCATATCTTCTGCAGCTCGAACACAAGCATGTAGTCGCAGTTGTTGCTGATGCGTGACGTAGCGTGTCTGACTAGGGTCGACACGTGGGGTGATGACATCATCGTTTCACAAAATATACCGATTGGCTGTTCACACGAAAACGCAAGGGTGTCGGTTTCAGATTTATCCACTCTGGGACCCGGTTTCAAATAATAGCGATTTCAGGCTCCCAAAACACCAGATCCATCTGGATGAAATGCCGAAACGATTGTTTACGTATACAGCGAAACGCGTCTCTGTGTGGACAAGGCCTAAGACCATTCAAGAGTGGACTTAATGCAGTAATTAAGTGATGATTGAGCATTAGTGATGAACACCTGCTGTTAACAAGCAGAATCACTGAAGGAGAGATGAACAAGAACTACAACTGACCTTAGCCACAGCCTTACGCTTGCAACAGACTCTACTATTAACTGATAATCCTATTAGATCATTACAAATCACTGTACTCATGAAATAAACTTAGATATGATGTGTATGTAGACTGTACGATGATGAAACATTGAATCATAGTCTACGACGCAAGTTAGTATAGAAGAATAAACGTCATCAGCATACGCTAGTGGTAAACAGATAGAGCAAGATCCTCTATTTCTAGAAGCTTCTCTTAGATAGGTATTTGATAGCACACACTACGTGATTGGCACTCATGTAAACGAGCACCGATTTGCCTAATTTCAGGCATTTGTCGGCAATTTCAACTGACAGCGAGTGAAAGTCTGGGCTAAAATCATGCAGTATGTGCTTGGCATTGGGTAAAACTAGAAAAATAGGGAGGAATATAATTTTACAATATAAAAATAGGGATGCAAATTTTGACAGCTAAAAATGTCATTATCATTTTTTTTACTATAAAACCAGCTTTATTTCACTTTTCTCTTCCCCCTTTGTTTTCAGGGTTGACTGTGCGCGGTCCCTCTGGTCCTCTGGTTGCTCCTCTGGGATCTTCAGTGATTCTGCCCTGTCATGTTGATGAACCTTTACTAATGGAGAATCTGGAGGTGGAGTGGAGAAAAACAGACTCAGAGACTTTAGTTCATCTGTTTCAAGATGGTGAGAGTCGACCAGAGGCACAGCAGCAGGATTATCAGGATAGAGCTCATTTCTTTACTGAGGAGATTAAACATGGGAACTTCTCCCTCCGTCTGGACAATCTGAGAGCTGAAGATAAAGGAGAATACACATGTACAGTTCACACTCAGCTAGAGTCTGGAGAGACTGAGGTTCAGATAAAAGATGTTGGTGAGTCTGAACTGAAATGGATCTTCAGAAATACTTTGAGTGTATGTGATATTTACACAGTTTGTTCTTTCAGAGCGTTTGCTAGTCTCAGGATCAGATCGGTCCATATCTGCGTCTGTGGGTGAAGACATCACTCTGAACTGCTCTGTAGACTCTCACATCACACCTGAAGACTTTGAAGAGGTTTCATGGAAGAAAACTGATGAAGATGAAGACATTCTGGTTCTGCTCTACCAAAACAACGAGACTTTTCCAGATTCATCAAATGAGCGATACCGAGACAGAGTTGAGTTCTTCACTGATGAAATCCCCAAAGGAAACTTCTCTGTCCGACTGAAGAGCATCAGAACTGAGGATAAAGGGGTTTACATGTGTGAAGTGTTTGCTGGAAGAGATTCAGTCAATGCAACTGTAGTGCTGGAGAAACTGGGTGAGTCATAAAACACTAATACACAAGTGTAATTTAGTTCATTATTTACATGCATGTAGTAATGTTCAGAACAAGGAAGGAATAAGACAGGGTCAGCTGACTTGGACTTGTGATTTTATTATGCCTTTTTCAATAGACAAACAAAACAAACTGGCGCTGAACACACTTCCACAAACGTTCAATTTAGATCAAAGCAATCAGCATCTCCGTTCACAGCGGGCAACCTTTCTCAGCTCACACGAGTCCTCAGTCCAGTCTCTTCTTCTCCCTGTTTCCCAGCGGCTTTTATCCGGTCTCTCCACACCAATTACTGCAACAAGACACATGTGTTTGTTATTTTGCACTTGGCCTATTTACTCACCGCTCGTCTCCTGACTCTCTCTCTCGTTTTTTTTAAGCACTTGGGTATGGCAAGGTGGCTTACAAGCACTGCCAGGTTCTGCAACAGAGACAACCCAGAAGCGAAGAATTCAAAATCAACAATGCATTTATTGAAAATCAACTTTTAAACAGTCGGGCAGCCGAGTCCCGAGCCACCAACAGGGCTGAGGCTAAAGGTGTATCTGTTAACCAGGCAGGGATCAATAAGAGAAAGCAGTCCGAGGGCAAATGCAGAGAGCAAGGTCAAACAGGTGGGAGATCAGTAACCGGACAGGTAGACAGCGAAACCAGGGGACAGTTCTGGACCAAGTGTATTCGAATTCAAAATGTATTCGGTGCTGATGCGCTGCCAATAAAGCACCTAAAAGCTGTCATAAAGAACCAGCAAATGTAATGATTATGAATATGTCAAATATAGCAAGGATACATTTTAATTGTTTATTAATAAACAAGTGTTTTTTTTGTCAGTGTCGGCTGCAAAGATTTGGTTGACGATACTGACTCGCGATCTTCACAGTACCGAGAGAAATGCACATTTCATACGGATTACATAAGCAGAGTCTGTTATCTTTCGTTTTGAATTGTTTTGTTTAAAACTAGACATTTCAATATAGATATATTTCTTAGGTCTGTGAGGCTAGTAGGCTACCTTATACGCTGAGTTTCGGTTCATTTATGAGACGAGCTCTAGTTCACGCGTCGGCGCCTCCGTGTCGTGATTATTAAATCCAGGCAATTGGTTGATGAAACATTGATTAAAATTAAGATACAATTAATACAATACGAAATTCACTTTAAAGAAAGGCATTGTGCTTTCTGTTTGAGGTCTCTGTGAAAGTTTTAAAGCAGTCTTTTAGTGCGGCTTTCAGAGCGGTCAAGTCCGTAACGGATTGCCCAGTTTTAAAGAATTTATCCTCAACTAGTTTTGTGGTGTAGGTCTACGTATTTTATAATGTTAACTTCAAATAATAGTAATTTAAAGACGTGGTAGCATTGGATCTGGACGGGAAGGATAACTCTGGGAGCTGGAAGGGTTGTGTCCCGATTCTTCCTTTTCACACCGCGACACAGGTTCGTGGATCTGAGTGTCGCGATTTCGGTTTCATATCGCATATCGTTACAGCCCTAATAATCAGTGAGGGGAATTTTCTGTTCTCTGTATCAGCTTTGCGTATAATGTGTTGAGTGAATACAGTGTATTCAGCATCACAAACTACAATACCATAGAAAATGCATGGTGCTTTAAGCGGTTCTTTCAGGCCAAAAGTGCTGGATCCACAGGTGTCTCGTCCAATCAGCGATAAGGATGTCATTCTCAAAATATACCTACCTTTTCCGTTTTGTATGAATTGTCATTGTGTTTTCTGAATTGTCGTTGTGTTTTCTGAATTGCTATTTTGTTTTCTGAATTGTTATTTTGATTTTAGACTTTCTATTGTGTTTATAATTTGTTATTTTGTTTTTGTAATTGTGATTTGTTTTGCACCTCTCGGCCACCATATGTTACCAATCATAATACTATCCCCACTCCCAATTATAGTTGCGTTTAAACACTTACCATCAGGATATCACGCCAGATAGCACGCTTTATAGACACGGATTGGTCACAGCCATGCCCACCGATAACACAATGGGATACAGGGAATCATGCCTATTTAGTACACAAAGAGAATGTTAAACCCACACAACCATACCAGCCCTATAGAACGAGCTCTTAACAATAAACATACCTGAGAGGCGAACAGTCTTTAAATCCACTGAGCAGTACGAAAGGGCACCAGCACCAAAACATAAAGCTGCACTATGATTAACATAAACACGATTTCAAGTTAAACAATTCCCAAAATTATCACCTATTAAAAGATAGCACGCTTACCTACAACCACCGTCAACACGAGCAAACAAAAGGGAAAAAGGACGTGACGCATCCCAGGTAACAGCCAATCAGCCTTTAAATAGAAGATACTACTTGCTGATAGGCAAATGCTGCTGTCAATCACCTAATCCCATTACAAAAGTGGTTTTGATTTTTTCCGATGAATGAATTTATTTAATGGACAAAAACTGAACAGGATTAAAATGCAAATAAATGAGTGTAGAGTGTCAGTTCCTCTGAGATCAGATGAGTTCACACAGCTAATAGCGGCACACACAGATTAGGACGGGGATCTTCACGAGAGACACGATAGACACATGTTAGCTGTAACTTCAGTCACACACAGCACAGTTTAATCCTTCATTTCATTTCTTTTTTTCATAATACTTGCATGAAATTATAAAAAGGACAGTTTTGGCTTGTCAAATAACATTAAAAACATTCAATATATTGTTTTAATATTTATATAGTTTAGTTTTTTATTATATACATTTTTTATTATATTAAATACGTTTATGATTTGCTTTCTCATGGGACACTCTGCAATTATCTTTTCGGTAATTTGTTTTTTTATACAACTGCTAGGACTTATTTCTCAGTACTTTTTCAAAACTTGTCAGACAGTTCTTTCATCTTTTTCAGCTTTCATCTTCACACACACATTTCACATTCTTTATTCTTTACTTAAAAGGGACAATATACATTAATTAACATGAGCACTCGTGTCCATCATAAATATGCCAGATTTAGCCATACAGGCTCATTTTCATCTGTAGTTTCTGGCAGTTGATGATAAAGAAAAGACCATAAGTACATAAAACATGGAAAATCATATAAAATCACATTCCAGCAAACATAGCCATAACCACGGCATATTAACACAAACACAAAATGACTTTAAATATGAGACAGAAATAAACCACTACTCCAAATTATGAAGAAATGTTTGATTACCTAATTACGAGAAAGAAGTAAAGGATGTAATATTTCATAATTCTGTTCAGTATTCAGGTGTGTGCTGCTCTATAGGAAAAGACTGACTGACCAAAAACACTTCTTCTATGTGTTATTGTACAATCTCCTCTAGTAGATGAGTTATGATTTTGTCTAATAAACTCATTAAGTGGAGATGGAGACATACCATGCTAAATGTTATGCACAAGAAAAATATCTGCAAATGTAATACTATTTTCCCGGTTTAAAAAATAGTTTACAATGATTATTTACATTTAGACCTTTTATTCAATATTTTCAAAGCTTGCTAGAGTGAGGGTTAGTATTTATAATTAGCTATAAAACAGTAGAAATCTATTGAATGCCTCATTTTAGCTAAATGTGTGTGTGTTCCTACTTTATCATATCTTAGGGACACATTTGTGCAATATAAATAAGGAACTTTGCACAATAGCAGCATTAATAAGTGTGTGTGTTTGACAGGTTTCTCTGCTCTACACATAATAATGCTGATTCTCTGTGTCTCTGCATCTGGATCTGCACTTCTGCTCTGCTGTCTGATCTACTGCAGATCTCAGACTGAAGGTACAGTTATAACAGGAACATATTCTGATTTACTGGGATTCAGTGGGAAATGAGTTTGAACCTAATAATAATAATAATAACATCATCAAAGTAATTAGTGTTTATTGAGTGTGTAAGGATGGTAAATCTAACAGCTGCTGCTGATTTGGAAATATTCATAGTTTAAAAAAAGTCAAGAGGTCAAAAGTTTGTTAGTGTGACAGATGTTTAATTAAACAAGTTTAGACGAGATAGACGAGTTTAACGATAAACGAGTTTATATAGACGAGTTTAATTAATTTCAGTTATCATTAGTTATTAATATTTTAGCAAATACAACACAAAGATGAGATAAGGCATAAGTTATAAAACATTAAAGTAATTTGTAGCTGTAAATTATTGTTGAATTTATTTAATCAAATTCGGAGCATCCTAAAGCTTTGTGTTACAGTTAAACTCAAGAAAACTGCAGCAAAATCTATAGGCCAATTGCTTATCATTACTGTGTACAGTAATGGGGAAAACATTGCTAGATGACTCTATTTTCTTTGAATATTGAATATTTTTGTGAAGTGTGTTTTTGTGGTTCTGATAGCATCAATCAGAGCCATTTTTCTGATTTGTCATTGTCACTAGATTCAAAGCATTATTGCAAATGATGGTCCAGATCACTATGTGTGTTTTAAATAAAACTGAATGACTGATATTGATAGTTGAAATAATTATTAAATGTAATAATTCCTGATGAACTGATCATGTGTTATTGTGTCTCTTCTCTCAGACTCAGTCTTTCGTCTTCAGATGTTTCTCGTCTTCTGTCCAAATATTCTGATGTTTCTTGCTTTTGTCCTCTGGGGTTTTTCTGAAGGTCAGTGTTTCAGGACTGATGGTTTATCAATGCATTTTGATGTATTATTCATATATCTGTTTATATGTACAGTAATATGTGGTTGTGTTTCAGGATCTGTGTTTGAGTCGGTCTCTTGTTCTGCTCTTTATTTTCTGAGGCCTCTCATGTTGCTCTGGACGGCTCCATATATTGATGAGTTCACAGGTATGGCGGTGTAACGTAAACGCATTAGCTCAAATGATATACAGGGAATTTTAATAATTAATCAGGAATATGATTAATATATATTGCATATTACAGTTACATTAAAATTATTGAAGCTGAAAAATAGATAAATTGAATATATCAATATTCCATTCTTCAGATCAATTATATTAGATAACCTTTAATGGAATTGATTTAGTTATCGAACAATCTGTTCGTCCAGCAAACCGACCGTAAGATTAACTTATCAACTTTCAATAAAGTTATCACTTCTTATAATTCCAGGAAAAATAGTTTCTGGCCATGGAAACCATTCTCCTGTCCTTATAAAATTTAGGTTACTTAAACCATAATCAAATTGTAAAGCTTGTAGCTAGGATCAAAACATTTCAGGGACCCGTAATGTGAGAAATATAGACAGAATCAATCTAGGATATAATGGATTTTTAATAATTTAACTAATAATGCATACTACAGTTATACATGGAATATATGTATATACAGAAACATTAAGACAAAACTAGACAAAACACATTACAAGAAGATGAATAACGAATTACGATAGGATGAGAGAGTGAGGATGAGCGAGGGAAAGTGAAAGCAAAATGAACGATCAGAGTGAGTGAGAGAGAGAGAGAGAGAGAGAGAGAGAGAGAGAGAGAGAGAGAGAGAGAGAGAGAGAGAGAGAGAGAGAGATAGTGTGTGAGAGAAGGGAGGAAAAAGAGATCCTCTGGAATGATCTCTTTAGGTTATGGCAAAATCACTAACAAAGTGGACCTTGAGAGCCAACAAGGAAATCAGATCACATTAAAAGTTCAGTAAACTTATCTTGCAAAATGGTTCTCTTGTGTTGGTTGAGGAAAGCAGAGTCCTGCGTGTGTGCTTAAGAGCAGCGTGCGTGTGTTCCCATCTCTCCCGGGCGAGCGAGGTCGCGGGAAATTCAAAGAGTCTCTTTCTTTGAGGTGAAGTTGCCGGGAATGATTCAGGCTAAGTTCATTCAGCTCGTGAATGAACAGAGGCGAATAGGAAAACGAAACTAGACTATAGAAAACATACAAAGAAATAAAAGAGAAGAGAAGCAGGCCGAAGCCGGTCCCGACTTGGGTTTCCAAAGTTTTCGAAGGAGCCGAAGGAGAGAGTTCAGAAGATGAGTTCATCTCCCTCGTGGAGGGAGAGGCGAATATGGCATAAAACTTAGTAAAGAAAAGAAAAGAAAACGGAGAAAAACTCCCTATTAAGGAGTTCTGGAGCCGGGAACCTCTCACATGACGAAGTGCACAGTGTGTCTTCATGGATCGATCTTTTATGGAAAGATGGGTTAACGCCTCTGGTTGCGCAGACAACCAATGAACGTCCAACGATCTGAAGCGGGAAAGGTTCCTTTGTCTCTGGGGAGACACCCACTCGAATAAGTTATGGTGTTGTCAGAATGTGAGCCTTTATACTCTAGTAAGACGATTCATATAGTAATAATCATATATCATTGCAAACTATTATCGAGATTCAACTCTGTTAGGTCTCAAGTTATAAAATGATATAAAACACGTCATATGAAAGATTAAGGAATACAGACTTACAATCAAATGCACGAGTATAGGCATTTAAAGTTTAATTGACACACGATAAAATTATAGCTACTCCAATATGACATGGTCATATAAAATGCAACACAGAAATATATCGTAAACATTTGGAAAATGTCTTTGTATTAGGAAGTCCATGGAAAGTCCATGTGTGTGTGTATGGAATGCTCTGTGTGTCTATGTGTGTGTGTATGTGTGATGTAAGGTCACGAGATTTAAAATCAGGGGACTTGGTCGAATCATTTGCTAACAATACAAGGCTTGTTATAAATGTGTCATGCGCCAGGGAGACCCCAGCCAGAGCGGCGTTGGTAACTACCCTGGGGCGTTATCTAGACATTGTGCATTATTCTTACATTTTGCAGAAGAGTAAAAACAAAAGCTCTTGTTTTCTCATCTGACAACGGGGCTGTGTTTGAAAGTCAGGATTCGCCTAATTCAGAACATCTGCCCGGATGCCAAGTCAGTGTCGCTACAGCGGATTTATTAGTATTTATATAGTATATGAATTATAATACACATAATCTTTTCACATAAACTGACTGTAAAACCAATGAATTTTACATAAAAAATGTTTCAGTGTTGTATTGACATTTGTGTTTCATTGTGTTGCTGATGTAAATGATATTGTGGATTAATTATTTCATATTTTCTGTTTTACAGGCAAGATTAAACCATGGATTAAACGGTTAAGTTTTAGAACAGAATATGTTGTTTTCTCAGCTGTTTTTTACTCAGGTAAATAAATCCAAATGTAAATCCACAGTCATTATCATAAACACATTAATGCACATTAACAGTTGAACAATAATTACATTTAAATGATGTAATATTCTCAATATCCAGCAGGAAATCTTAAAAACATGACATTAATACTGTGAAGTGTCTTGTGTTACTGTGTTGTTGTCAGTATATCAACATGTTCAGCGCTGAATCTCTGTGTGACTGAACACATTTATAATCTACACCGGTTCATTATGAAGACAGTGCATTAATTATTACAGTCGACATCATGCTAGTGACTGAGACTGAAGCTAAAGCTACTTCTGAATATCATCTCAGCATGTGTCAGGGTCATGTCAGGGTCAGGGGTCATCATCAGCACAAAGGTCAAGGGTCAGGATCAGACAGAGACTGTGTTGTAATGTTGTGTATAAAAGCATCTGTTTAAATGAGAAGGGTTTATATAATTCCTCTGATCTGTATTAATATTTAGTTTTTCTATGTTAGTAATTGTTGTTTCTCTTCCTTTATTCCAGTTCTGTTTAAATCTGCCTATGACAAAAGTCTGAATTACGCCAGATTTGAAGGTGTCATGATTATAGTCTTCTCTATAATGACACTCCTGATAAACCTCTTCTATATGATTTACTGTAAGTATTTCCTTCCATCAAGAGTCAGTGACAGATATGAGCTGTGAAATCATGTTTACCAGATTAATGGAGTTAAAGTTACAAAATATACAAACCATAATATCAGCCCTGATCTATCAGTCTATCAATTCCGTCAGACAAGGATTTATAAAGCAGATTTTTTTTGCATACTCAAGAGTTTTACATGAGAAAAAGAGAGAAAAAATAAACGTGTAAAATAAAAGTCATGAGTTTATCAAGTCTTTAGTTTCTTCAGTCTCAGGCCATCGAGTGATTTAAACACAGGACAGATTCTCCTGCGATCCACAGGATACTCAATTATCCATGATAGCTCACCATATTAACATTACATTAGTGACGTTATAGCCTACAGACGTGTGTGTGTTTCTGGCGTGTCTTTATCGCTCTCCCTCACACACTCTCTCAGCACTTTCATCATGATCTTCTTCAGGATTACACACACACTCTTATTGAAATCATTTCTGAGGCGTTCGATCCCTCATGCCATTGATTCTCTGATTCATGGTCATGGAAAACCTGGAAATATCAGGGAATTATCAAATTGTGAATTCCAGGCCATGACAAATCATGGAAATAAATGACATAATAGTGAATTATAGAATAGTTTTGCTCATTAGTTTTGCTGTAACATATGTTTATCAGCATGTTGCAGTGTTTGTAGTTTTCCAGGTATCCTGTATGTATAGTTGAGGTTATATGTTTACACACAGCTGGGAGAATCTGAGAAATGTTATAAATGTGTATATATATATATATATATACACTACCAGTCAAAAGTTTGGGATCGGTAAGATTTTTTTTTTAATGTTTTTAAATGAAGTCTTTAAATGAAATTAGGCTACTAATAATCAAATGCATTTAGTTTTATTGAGCACAATATTATCATTGATATTTGTTTGAGAGGGACACTTTTGATTAATAGCTCGAGTCACTTATTTTATTACTAAACATCTGGAAAATCACAAATCTTTTGCACAGCTATTATTTGTTGATTTTAGTTCTGCTTTTAATACAATTAAGCCCCACCTTTTAATTCAGAAATTGCAGACGTTAAATGTGAATTATTTTTTAATTAAGTGGTATTTTTCATTTTTGACTCGATCACACTTTATCAGAGCTATAAAGTATTAGCACAGGTGTTCCACAGGGATGAGTTAGTTGTCCTGTCCTCTTTACATTAAATACCATTGAGTGTTGTGATTATAATAATAAGTTGTGATTATAATATTTTGATGTGAAATTCTCGGATGACACAGCAATAAAGTAATATTATATACTGAGATAAGTATGTTTTTATTAAAGCGTGTGATTGCTTTAGATGATTATGACAATCATGAACAATGATGAGCATCATAATCACCTTTATAAACAGAACAATGTTGAACGTGTGTCTACTGAAATATTAAGATAAAGTATGATTTTCTCTTTGGATGACAAATCAGTGTTCTCAATACAGAAGACTATTGATCAGTGGATCTACAGTTTTTGAGGGATCAATTTATTGCAACAGATTCTGTAAAAATAATATTATATCACAACTTAATTCAACATTAGAATAACTAATAATGTTGTTTCAGCTTCGAGTGAGTGTTCATTATCTCAACAAAAGCTCGTGATTTCAATGTTTTATTTATTACAGTGTATAATTCCAGAGATTTATTATGGAGATATTTATTGCTCGTCTTTATTACAGTATCTGTCATCTGAATATACATTAAATAATAACTAAATCAACAGAAACATGAATAATTTCTGCAGTAAAACATTGAATCTCTTCACACGACTCACACACTTATTATAATGATGTTAATGTGTGTAATATTACATGGTTTAGATACAGTATAGTGAGTTTTTCCTTGTGTGTTTAAGATGTTTTGAGTATAGTTTATGATATTTATAAGTTTATAGTTTTGAATGATTGTGTGAAGATTGTCTGTCCAGATTAAATGATGAATTAGTGAAGTGAGTTTACTTCTGTACTTATTGATTATCATGGCATTAATGCTCAATCAGATCAACATGTGGATGATTTATTAATTGTTGTTTTTCTTCTACAGTGTTGATTAGATTAACTGTGGAGATCAGCGAACAGATCACGGCTATATTCAATGTTCTGGCTGGTATAAGCATTGATATTCTTCCTTCACTGCAGTTCATCCTCATATTCTTCAGCTTCGGCTCGAGAGGAGGTCAGTTTACAGTCATCAACTATTCATATTCATTTATGAGGAACAGAGCAAAAAAACACATTATTCATTGTTCAACAGTATTACAATCAAATCAAGAGAAATCTGTGGAAATATTCCAGACGCATCTGTACTGATATTAGCTCAAAGGGGAAATATTAATAATAATCCATAATTACTAATTATGATTATTTATTAATATTTGGGTCAGTTAATTAGATTAACTTTGAGGTAAGACAATTAATATTACAATCAATTAATCAGTTCCAAAGAACTCTTTGATTACTCATTTATTCTAAGAAAAGTGTATCTTTCATGGTCACTGAAAAATAATTATTCCTTAGCATGTACTGCACTTAAAGCATGTAACAAGATCAAGATCGTAAAAGGGACTTTGTATGCAAGCAGAGACACTTAGAAACCACATCCATATTGTGCACAAGTTTTATTAACTAACTCACAAACATAACTAAGACTAAACAAACATCCATACATACATGCATAGGTAAGGTGGTGAGTGATGTGGAACCAGAAACAGGAAATAAAACTATGGAAGAGAATTTAACTATGAAAAGAACCATCAGCTTATTTCAGAGCACCTCATTAAATTTATACTTTCATGGATACAATTCTTGAAGTGGTTGAAAAATTAGTCCGTTGGTGGGTCCGTGAGGGTCAAAAGTCATGGTGCAAGTTGCCATCGTGTGGTTCCGAAGCTGTTGTGGGTCGGGGCTTGCATGGTGGCTTCGAGCACATGGCTGTGGTGAGTCGAAGCCTGCTGTCCTGGCCTGCTGAGGGCACGCTGGACGGTGCAGCCTCCTGAAGTGCCGAGAAGGCCAGGAGTTGATTGTTGGACAGGGCGGTGATGGTAGGTTTGCAGTTTTGCAGTCTCCCTTTTTGGAGCCTTAAAAGCAGGGCAGGCATTGCTCAGGCCTGTTGAATGTTCTGGAATGCATGTTAATTTCATGTTAGTCAGTTCATCAATAAATGAATGCAGGAGAGTCTGTTCTAACGTCTGTAGGTTCTGTAGCAGGACCCTATTCACATTGCTATGGGTCATATAACTAACTTATCTGATCGTTGCCATGGTAACGAGAAGACCTTCTTGCCCCGGTTTGGGGGATGGAGCCACATCCCAGAGTGAAGTTTGAAGGTTTTTATGGTACATGTACCAAATAATTGTGTCTGATTTGGTATCAGTCGTTACACATCTGAGATATTAATGCTTCATTCACACTCACTATTACAATATATCAATCTGATTTATTAATTACAGTTTGAGGATTAGAAGTGTTTTCGTAACATAACTTTAAAATATTAAAGTATCTTTGAAATGCAGCATTTATTTCAAACAAGTTCATTTGATTTCTACAATAAAGTAATGTGCAAAATTCACACAATGTCCATGTTCTCTATTAATGTTAAAACTCACTCTGTGAACTGGACAATGATTTATAATAGATTTCATTAAAGAATACAATACATTTACAGATAAAAGGAAATTAAACGTAATTGTAAAAGAGCATTAATAACTTCTGTCATGTGACAGACGAACACATTCTGTGAGACACATGGACACACACACACACACACACACACACACACACACACACACACACACACACACACACACACACACACACACACACACACACACACACACACACACACACACACACACACACACACTCTTCCTCCATGTTGGACACACACACACACACACACACACTCTTCCTCCATGTTGGACACACACACACACACACACACACACACACACACACACACACACACACACACACACACACTCTTCCTCCATGTTGGACACACACACACACACACTCTTCCTCCATGTTGGACACACACACACACACACACACACACTAGGGGGCAGTGGCGAGTCTCAGGAGATTCACTCTTGATATGAAGAAGTCACTGCCAGACATTCCAACACTGTAACACACACACTTATAACTTAAAGATATTGTTGCCTAAGTTTGAGTTTGCAGATTGTACAGTGTGTGACGGAAATAAAACACATTCACTACCAGTCAAAAGTTTTGGATCATAAGATTTTTTATGTTTCTGAAAGAGTCTCTTCTGCTGCATTTATTTGATCAAAAAACAGTAATATTGTGAAATATTATTCCATTGTAAATCAGCTGTTCTCTATGTGAATATACAGTAAAGTGTAATGTATTCCTGTGATCAAAGCTGAATGTTCAACATCATTACTCCAGTCTTCAGTGTCACATGATCCTTCATGAAGACCCCCAGAGTTTTAGACCCTCGAAAACAGAGACTGAAAGTAAGCCCATAGCAACGCGTTGGCAACGACACCTCATGCTGACAGAAACGTAAAAATAAACGTGAAATTAGGCTAATAATCAAATGCATTTAGTTTTATTGAGCACAATATTATCATTGATATTTGTTTGAGAGGGACACTTTTGATTAATATCTCGAGTCACTAATATCTCGGCTACTAAACATCTGGAAAATCCTAAATCTTCTGCACAGCTGTTATTTGTTGATTTTAGTTCTGCTTTTAACACAATTAAGCCCCACCTTTTAATTCAGAAATTGCAGATGTTAAATGTGAATTATTTTGTAATTAAGTGTATAGAATGACATTATATAGATCAGTGGCTTATACTCTTTACTCCGGACCGTAAAGCATCAGCATTTCTGAACCGTCTCGACACACATGAGCAGAAGAAATCATGTTTTATCATCAGAAAAGCCAGAGTTGTGTGTCACATTATCAAACCTGAAGAAACATACGAGTGATGGATATAATAACGGAAGTCTTTTATAAGTACTTTAACTCATTATACACTGAGAGTGATTCATATATATATATTTGACATTTATTTATTGAGAGGAATAACCCCTTGAGATGAACCATCTCGTTTTCAAGGGGGTCCTCGAGTCCAGGTACAAAAATTGACATTGACCTTACAGCGGCAGTCAAATAAAACAGAAAACACAATATGATAATGGTAAGTGCAGAAATATATAATACAAAACTCAGACAAACAAGACATTCACTCATACAAGACTCTCCAAAGGTTGCTCACTCATCGCTCAACAGAGTAAACACATGTAATATACCGAACACACATCTAGACACCAGTAAACACGAATGCACACAAAAATGTAAAGGATTAATGCACCATGCTTAAAATAGGTTTAATTTAATCCCGTTTAAGGGTATCAACTCTACACTGTAGAGCAGGAGTGCAGTAGTGACCACCGATAATACTCCAGCATCTGCCCTGACCTGTGCCCTCAAACCAGCTCAAAGATATATAAAAAAATAAATAATAATAATAATTAAAAAAAAAAAAAAAAAAATGTTTTTTAAACAATTGCATGAGTTCTGAAGATGTTGAGCTAGGGCATTTTTAAACATTGGAAAGGAAGTCAAAGAGCGAATTGAAATTGGAAGGTTATATAAAATAATATGTGAATATGTCTGTCAGTGAATCTCAGGATCTGCATTAATATAATCTCTGCATTAATATAATCACTGTATTAATATAATCACTGTATTAATATAATCTCTGTATTAATATAATCACTGTATTAATATAATCACTGCATTAATATAATCTCTGCATTAATATAATCACTGTATTAATATAATCACTGTATTAATATAATCACTGTATTAATATAATCACTGTATTAATATAATCTCTGTATTAATATAATCACTGCATTAATATAATCTCTGCATTAATATAATCACTGTATTAATATAATCACTGTATTAATATAATCTGTATTAATATAATCACTGTATTAATATAATCTCTTCTGTTTCCAGGAATCCTCATTGTTGCAGTGTTACCAGTGTTTCTCACAGTGACAAACTACGACTGGGATCTTACATGTGGTCGACAAATGGGCTGTAAGTGTTTGATGAATTATGATCTGATCCCTCATATAAACACACATAACATCATAATCTGATCAATATATAATTCAGAAACGCTTGTGTCATTATGAATGTTTGATCTTTACAGATTTAAGGGTTTAATGAGAATAATCTTTGTTCAGTCGTTTTGAACATTTATGAAATGTTTTATATATAATGTTTATTGTATGGTCTTGATGTTTTACTCAGTGTGTGTCAAACACAGATATGCAGTTTTACACTAATATTAAACATGTTTTTCAGGTTCACCTTCGGTCAGGAGATCAGTGTATTTAATGTTCATGCTATTGATCAATGCTGTAATGATCTATTTCTACAGCACAGCTCTGGAGAATGAGAAGGGTATGATTATATTACATTATATATCTGAGACATCTCTGTGTGTGTGTGTGTGTGTGTGTGTGTGTGTGTGTGTGTGTGTGTGTGTGTGTGTGTGTGTGTGTGTGTGTGTGTGTGTTGATGAACACTGTCAGTGATGATCTGATGTGTGTGTGTGTGTGTGTGTTGATGAACACTGTCAGTGATGATCTGATGTGTGTGTGTTGATGAACACTGTCAGTGATGATCTGATGTGTGTGTGTTGATGAACACTGTCAGTGATGATCTGATGTGTGTGTGTTGATGAACACTGTCAGTGATGATCTGATGTGTGTGTGTGTTGATGAACACTGTCAGTGATGATCTGATGTGTGTGTGTGTGTGTGTGTGTGTTGATGAACACTATCAGTGATGATCTGATGTGTGTGTTGATGTTCAGATCGTGTCGGATGGGTCTGTGTGATCGTGTTTCTTCAGACACTCTGGGCAGTGATGAACTTCACATGGTCATTTACAGATCATGGTACAGTATTAATATTAATCATCATCTCTGATCATCTTCATCCATCAGTGGTTTATTACTATTTAAACTTCTTCTTCTTCTGAGCCTGAGTTTAGACAGCATCTCCTCCTAGAGCTTTAAAGCTACAAACACCAAACTCTCTCAGACCTTCAGCTGTTGTGACTCGCTGTTATCTTTTATAACGGATCCGACTTACAGTTTTCATAAAAATCATAAAAGTCCCATGTACGCTTTCATTGAGGGGATCAAAACTTTAAAGCATGAACTCCAATAGAGTATGTAAGCTTCATCCACTATGTAGGCTATCTGTCATGTTAGCTACATGGTTATTAATGTTAAAGTTAACATCTAAAATCATGCTAGCAACATGATAATTCATGTTAATTCATACTAGCAACATGATAGCATCATGCTATTTTATGCTAGCAGCATGCTAAAACATGTTAGCACAATTATAATTCATGCTAACAGCATGCTAAATCATGTTAGCTACATGGTAATTCATTTTTTTTTTAATTACCATAATTTTAAAGATTAAACATGATAGCATTATACAAATTTATACTAAAACCATGCTAAAACATGTTAACAATGATAATTAATGCCAAAAGCATGCTAAATCATGTTAGCTACATGGTAATTAATGATAAATCAGGCTAGCAACATGGTAATTCATGTTAATAACATGTTTAAACATGTTAGCAAAATGCTTATTTCTGTTAACAGCATCTTAAATCATGTTAGCAACATGGCAATTAATGCTAAATAATGCTAGCAACATGATAAAACATGATAGCATCATGCTAATTCATGTTAACAGCATGCTAAATCATGTTAGCTATATGGTAATTACTGCTAAATCATGGTAAAACATGCTAACAATGTGGTAAATCATGCTAGTAACGTGATAAATCATGCTAAACCCATTCAATTCAAACTTTAAGCTTGTCAAAGTTATTTCAAACTTTCAGACAATGCTTTTTCAAGCCAATTTTAAAGTTTGTTTACGAACTTCTAGTTCACTATAAAGTTTGTTTATGAACTTTACTCATCTAGTTCACTATAATGTTGTTTCCTCAATCAAGAACAAATGTGTGTGAAACATGAGGGTGTGTTTGTGTATGAATATTGTGTGTTACTGTCATGTTTTATTCAACTTCTATCAATGACTGATGGAAATCCTTATTCTACACAATATTATTTGAATAATTTATTATTTCTTATCAAAGAAATGTGGTTCTTCAGTGGTTCTTTGGTTGAGGTGTTATAAAGCCCTGTATAATTCTTTAAAGGTTCTCTAACTCTATTGTTTAGTTGCGGAGAGGATAAAAAAAGACATTAAAATACACTGTATTTCCTGAAGATAACGTGGTTCTCAACCTGATGATGATGGCAAAGTGATGATATGAAACTGTATTATTATTTTCTCTAATGGTGAAGATCTGAAACTGTATTATTATTATTATCTCTAATGGTGATGATATGAAACTGTATTATTGTATCTTCCAGATCTTCTCCGTGTTGTTCCTGTGTATGTGTTTGGATCAGTCGGTGTTGTTTTACTGAACGCTGTTGCTCTGATGACTGAACTGATCCTGAAAACAGGCGAGTGAACACTTCAACATCACTTACATTATATCTGAGCTTTCTGCTAAAAACACACACATTATAAACTAATACAGCATTTTATTCTGAACTGAGCGAGTGATAATATCTCACTGTGAGGCAGAAATGATCCTCATATTATTCTCTTTTCATTCACATATATTGATTCAGAGCAATAATAAGCCTTATAATCAGCTGTTGATGCTGTAAATGAAATACTGTGGTTTATTCTCATCCTCAGTTAATGGAGAAGGAGCCGTTGGAGATATGAGGATCATCGTCTTTTCCTCTGAATTCCTCTTCACTTTATTTCTGATGGTTTTAGTGGTATTTGAACCCTGTGAGTATAACCTGAACTTAAAGACCATTAAACTAATACATTCACTTCAGGTGTTTTGGTGTCTCTCATATTTCTTTAAGGGATTTTCATTTAAAAATATGACCAGATATGTGACCAATCATCTGTCTTTAGGATGCGTCACTTTCAGGGAATAAATGCTGAGTTTTGTGTTGTGATGATTGATGAATCTCACACGTGTGTTTATTGTGTTTGATTGAACTGAGACTCTACAGCTTCAGTTTGATTCTCAGTTATAGATTATTGATTATGACTCATACTGACTCATTCTAAACTAAACTAAACTGAATCATCTTCAACACTCACTGAACGCTCTATTAAATTCACTGGATATCTGAAGGTTATTATATTTGTCTTTGTTAAACCAGGACTCATCTATTATACAGTCTGAAGTGTTTTGAATCTGAATAATCCTGTAAATCTCTTTTCCTCCTCCGTCTCTGAACTCACAGGGATCAAACCATGTGTGCAGTCATGTCAGGTTAGTATTTCATATTTAATGTGAGTTAGATTTGATTAATTCACCTGCAGTTTCACTTCATGTTAAAGGTGTCTTAGAATTTTAAATTGAATTTATCTTGGCATAGTTAAATAACAAGAATTCAGTACATGGACATGACATACAGTGAGTCTCAAACACCATTGTTTTCTCCTTCTTATTTAAATCTCGTTTTTGAAAAACACCCCTGAAAAATAGGCGAATCTCCACATAACACCGACTGTGACGCAACAGTTGGGATCATTAATATGTACGCCTCCAAAAATGTGCATATGCCAGCACATGTTCAAGGCCAGGCGGAACTGCACAGCCGAATCATCGTGCGAATCATTTTTCTTCGAGAGACATCATGGCTTGCAAACGAGCGAAGCATGGCAGTTGCTCAGTGTTTGGATGTACAAATGAACACAAAGGTATTTTTTTAGTTCCTTCATCCGAGCCTCTGAAGAACCAGTGGGTTATGTGAATTTCTGATGCGTAATTGTTCAAGTTCAGACAGATAATCTTTCTCTCAAAGTCGTTCAATACTGTTTATGCATCAGTAAATCAAGCCAGTGACTAAACGATCAACTTCACGTCGTTTCTCTTAGTAGGATGAAAATAATCGTACTTAAACTGTGATTAATATATATACAGAAAGCGATCAAAGAACAATCCCTTTCCAATCGCCCAAGCTGTCAATCACACAGCGCGAGTTTATCTGGACACTTGCCAAAACTGGTTGTGAAATCAATGACGCTGTTACGCTGCACAACAAAGCTCTTACTGTACTTACCTCATGTTTGCATAGGTGGAATCATTAGTGAGAGTCATAGACTGTAAAAAATATGGACAAAGCGTCTGTGACATCACCCATAGACTTTCTGAAGAACGGTTTTGAGGCCGTTTATGGGGGGTATGGGCGGCGCCATCTTCGAAAATCTTGGGAAATCCTAACCTCGCCCACCTTCTGGCCAATCCATATATGGGTAAAAGGGCGGGCTTTGTGTGAGACTGAGCCGGCCGGTGGACCCGCCTCTTCAGCCAAGCAGTGGTATATTATTATAACAACAATAATAAATAATGTAAATTTATATATTTTAAAAATATTCTATGCTATATAAAATAAAATGACGCAACCCTGTCTCTTTTTGTTAAATTTCAGTTTTTAAAAGGTATAAGAAGCTATACAAGTCAAGAAATAAAGTAAACGATTCAGTCAAACATACAGCAGGCTACAACGTTAAAGTTAAATAGCCTAAATATATAAAGTTATGAAACTTCACTTTGCCCTCAGCCAAAACGATTTGCCAGGGAACAAATTATAGATTAATGAGACCAAAGATCGCCTGTTAGATATACACAAGACGAATTATTCTCATGTTTAACCACTAGACTAAAGACATCAGAGTCAGCGGCAAACGTCAGAAGCACTAGCTGAGGTAAGGCTGTTCTCGGCGGGGTACATGAGCGCTGAGCGCCCGGTGATCGCTGGATCTCACAACTCCGAAACCGTCAGATAACATTTTTAAATAGGTGCTATCTTTATAAATAAACCACAGATTTGAGCTTTAAACAACTACATTGTCGACTGAAAAACTCTTAAAACTACATTTCGTGACACAATAACGGTAGTATTTTTAAATTTCGCGGCCTTTCTCCTCTGAAAATAAAAATAGTAAATGAAATACAACCAGAAAAAAATGTCAGTTTTGCTTGTGAAAGGTAATTCCCTGAGACCTGTTTTCAATTGTGTGGCGATTTGTAAAGCCCCAAGCAGCACACGAAATAGGCATTTTTCTCAATTCTCGTTATGAGAGGTATGGGAAAGTTGCCCTCCACAGTATTGCGGCGCCGTTGACGTACTATCCAGTGGCCAATAGGGCATCTATGTATTTATTATGTCTATGGGAAAAGTACCTCGGACGCTAACTTATCTGAGGCGATTTAATGCTAACTGTTGCAGTGCCACTGCCCACAAACATTGATGCTAAATAGTGCTAACTACGTGAAATAGTAGTGGAATGTCACTTACCGAAAAAAATGGAGCGAAGTCCTCCTACAGCGTCGGTTAGTGCAGTTTATAGCAGAGCAACCCATTTTATGTACGATATTTCAATACAAATGTTCAGAAAGGATACAGAGGTGGCATGATGTGTTGTCTCAGATCATGGCCGAGACGTCAAATTTCAGGAATTCCACTCGGCGCAGCCTATGCTCAGCTGTCAATCAAGCTGTCAATCAAAGTTAACCACGCCCTCATTTGTCATTAATTTTATATCTAAATACGATCTAAACTAACGAGTTAGAAAAAAATTCACCCCCCTCACAGATGTCAGGCACTCGGAACCTATCGAAAAATACAATAAAAGTCCATGGGACCAACCTGTAAAAACATGAATTTATGCTGTGAAAACGGACATTTTAACATGGGCGTTTGCTCCCTTTTGGGACCTGCCCCTAGCGGATTTTCGATGTATTGCAGTTTTTCGCACTTCCGGTTAGGCTTCATTTTTCAGATTAGAATGTTGCCGCTTGGTGAGAGTGCAGAAACTGCATTGCAATGATAAGATCTTCATTCACGTGATCAACAGGCTTACACTGAAGTCTCACAGCAGCCAATCACAGCAGTGGGCGTTTACACTGAAGTCTCACAGCAGCCAATCACAGCAGTGGGTGTTTACACTGAAGTCTCACAGCAGCCAATCACAGCAGTGGGCGTTTACACTGAAGTCTCACAGCAGACACGCCCCTTCAAACAGAGCATTCAAATCAAAGGCTAAAATCAGGCTAGGAAAAATGCCTTTTATTTCTAAATTATATCAAATTTTGATCTAAAAAACATACTAACATTATAAGGGCACCCCAGGAAACATTCTAAAATAATAAAATAATCCATGCAATGCACAGCAAAATCCCCAGTGTTAAATTAACACTGCTCAGTGTTTATATGAGTCCATACTCAGAGTGTTGTAAGCAACACTGAAGCAGTGTTAAAGTTAATGAGATAATTAAGTAAATAATTGAGTGATGATTAAGCATCATTGACGACACCTGATGTTAACAAGCAGAATCACTGAAGGAGAAAATCACAAATTATAAGTGTTTACTTTAGTTTACTTTAGCTCTTGACCCTTACATTTTTAACTTTAGATGTAGTTTGGCTGATGTAACTGAATTATAACTGCCAGATGAACAAAGAGAAAAGGTGATCTGGTGGTGTTGGTTATGTTTTAACATAATATTTTTTTTAACTGAATCACTGAACTCATTTAGAGCCTGATCTCTGAGGAAGATTTACTTTATTGATTATAACAGCTCTGGCCTTATACATTCTAATAATTTTAGTATTTTCAATGTAATCCAAAGGATTTCTTAAGATATTCTTATTAAAAAAACAACAACACACACACACAGACATCAAGATTCAGCATTTTTGTCAACGACACAACTAAGTTCCACAAAAGTATAATTTATTTAAAGTGAAAAGAGTAATTAAATTAAGGATCAGTGGCTTCAGGGTGCCCCAAGGCCAAAATAATAAACAAAATAAACTTATAATAATAATAAGTTTAATTTATATAGCGCCTTTCCCAAGCTCAAGGACGCTTCACAATAACAGTAAATAACAAGCAGTTTACACATAAACGGACAATGGACATTTGCCCAGTCTAGGGGTGTGCCATATCATACCGTCCACGATAATACCGGTATAAATTTTTACATGATAAAAAAGTGTCATATCGCGATATCAATGATATAGCGATGCGATGATGTATGGGGCATTTACGTTGTCTAGCACGCAGAACAACAACACTTGTCTGAGAGTAAGAGCAGCCTGTCAGCCTCCGATGACGATTTAGCAATTTCACAAACAGCTTGAGTGTTCAGCGGTGCTGCCGACGCCGTCTTCTCTCGCGTTTAGGAGTCGGGACATGACTGGATGGTCTCTTACACAATCAGGCCATCAGTGCATCGTAACTAAAGTTTATAATTTTCACGTCTTCTTAAGTCTTATCAGTTTAAACATTCAAGTGATTTTAAACTATCCAGTAGGCTACTAGCGCGCTCTCTGAGAGATAGTTGCACTGCGTGCATACATAGAGTACAGCTCGCGAGTAACAAAAGCTATTTTTCGCGGATTATATCGCTTTAATGGGGGGAAAAACTTAAAATTGGTCTTGGTAAGTATACTCGTAAATACAGTCGGTTAAAACGCATGTGACATTAATGTTGTCGTCAAAACAACGAAAGATAGCTTTAATTGTAATGAATGAGAATTATTAGCCTATGTATTTAATTTAGTCAGGAATCAGAACTAAAAGACTGTGTTATTTTACATTTGATTACTTTATTCTGTTTCTGTAGTATTTCTGAATACTGGTGTTACACACATTTAACATTTAATTCAAAGATTGAAATCAAGCTTCCTTGTGTTGTGTAAACTCTTAACAACAAAATTACCACATTGTAAAAACGCAATGAGTGAGCAAACATTTAGGGGAGATAAAAATAAGAAAATTTTCAACAACAACAAAAAAAATGTCTATATTGTCATAAATATCATTATCGCAAATATTCTTGAAATATCATGATATAATTTTGAGGCTATATCACCCACCCAGTCCAAGTAATGATAACCAAACATATATAAATTACTTAATCAGGGAATAAACAAAATTACAAACTTCCCTAACTCCCTATAAATAAACAAATCACAAACAAAGTCAAAATAAATGGCAGGACACCCCAACACTCCTAAAACAGAACCAAATTAAATCATCTAAACAAACGAACACAATAAACTGAAGGTTTTGGGATCTGCCGACGGGAGGAGGAATCCGGAGCTCTTCACGCCAACAAGCCAACGCCAGAATGAGCTCGCCAACTTCGGTAAGCGCCGCCCTTTTAAAAGCGGCGAATCAGCAAATCCACCAATCAGACTCCACCGACGACAGCCAATCCCTGCACACATATCCCAAAACAACACCCACACAAAACAGATACCTAGGATCGTAACAATATGAATCTCAAAAATGGTGGCAATCAAGAAAGCTTTTTTGTGACTTTATAGTAGTTCAGCCTTGATCAGATTTTTATTTTTCATTGTCACCATTGTTGCGATTCATACGCTGATTCTTGATGTCTGAGTGAGTCTATATGATCCTGTCAATATATTTTCTGTATAATGACTTCATAAAAGTCATCTGAGTTTCACAACCCTGCCGGATTTTCTGCACCAGTGTTGGCATGCAAAATTAACCATTAATATTTAATGACTTAAACAGATATTACACAGTACTACAGGTGGCATCAGTAACTCAGGCCACTACATGATGACTATCATCACTGAAAGTGACCAACATCATCTGATCTGAGTTTCTCTGAGATTCCTACAATAACAAATATACATCAGAGACACACAGTTAAACCAGCCAGAGAAAAACTTAAGTTAAACACTAAAAGGTCAAGAGCAGACCTAAAGCAAACACTGATCACCAAAATGGTGACATCAAACTTTATTATTTTCAATAAAACTTCAACTTCTAAACCTCTGTTAATTCTCAACAAGAATGTCAGTATGAAAGAAATAAAGTCTGGATTGTAATAAGTGGAGATGCTGAGATCCTGAGAGATCTGGTAGAGTTTAATGTTCTGTTGGGGTTTAATGTGTTTCTGTATGGTGTGTTTTGTGGGTCACCATTGTGCTGAAGAGTAGAGCCTGAGCTTCAGTTCAGGATGAGTAAAGAAACACTGATGTTATGCTGCATGTTGCTTTATTTAAAAGACCATAACTAGTTGCTGATACAGTGACATATAGTCAAAGTAAATCATGCATGTAGTTCACTGCAAAATATTCACTTTTTACAGGGAATGTGTTTGTTAGTAAAAATTCAGGAAATGTTATGTGAAAAAACTGTTTCTGTTAAAAAGTTTAATGAAGATTTCTGTAGAAGTCTTTTCTACTTTATTTAAATTAGTATATTTTACATTAATTTTATGTTGTATGGCAGCCATTGCTGACAGTCATTTGACATTTTTTTATGGGGTTTTTGTGTTGTTTTGGTTGCTTGGCTGTTTCCTTGTAAAGGTCCAGAAACTCATCAAGTTTTTCATCAACTGTGTGTGTTTTTTTTTTTTTTTAAAGATGTCATTACATTGCTGTCTTGCTGCCAGCCAATCACTGCATTGCTGATCATGGTTTTAAGTATTGATATATTTACTCTTTCCAATGAACACAAGAACGCACAGTAATCTCATGCTGAATCTGAAATCGCCCCCTAAACCATGTATTCCACTAATACTGTTCACTTGAGGGAGTGAATGAAAAGGAGTGAGTAAATTCGGACAGCCATTGAGTGTACATCAGTTGTACAAACGTTATTGCAGTGCAAGGTTGTATTGAATGAGTGACTCTTAATGTCCACTATGGTTTCAGAAACCACTACAAGTGACTCTCCCATTTGAGGGTATAGGGGACCAAAAGTCCCCAGATAGATGTCAATATCAGTAATTTCATGTTTAAATGAAATCAGCGCATTAATATAGAACAGTGATTAAACTGTGTGGTGGATTTTTTCCTAAACCTAACTATCTGGGGCGTCTCCAAATCGACACCCAATCGATCTTAATATCTGTGGCGTCTCCAAATCGACACTCAATTCCTTAAACTGGGGCGTCTACTAATCGACACCCAATACCTTTATACTCTAGCTCTTGCGTCTTCAGTCGACAACTGGCCGAGTCTCTAACTAACTTGCTTCCCTAAACTAGCTTCCTGCGCAGGAATAAATCGACAAACAGACCTGCAAGTGTCCTTTAAATGCTTTAATCACGGCCAGGAGATCTTCCCGAGCAGTTCTCAGGGAATCTCTCCCAAGAAGCAAGGCCGGAGGATCTCAGACAAATTCCATTGAGAATCCCACCGTAAAACACATATACAACAGTTTTTATAGTATAGAAGTATGGCATAAATGTCAGGCTGCATTACATAATTTCCCCACTATTTGATTGGTTCTTCATATGCAAACCCCTCTGTTACTAGGTAAAGCAAACTCTGATCTTGTGATTACTTATCACAAGGTTTGAAAACTAGTCATCTGTCTAGTTTCACTTCTCTAACTGATATTTTTACACACATACTGTCACAAGTCACAAGTTTTTCCCCAAAGAGTTTTGACAGATTAAAAGCATATGAATGTTGTTCCTGCAAGAAAAACATATGTTAGTTGATTAATTATAGTTGATTAATTAAAATCCATCACAACTGACTGGAACTATCTGTGTATTTTTTTTTGGCTAGTCAGAATCAAGAATTCAGACAGACCATGGTATAATATATTATAATTGATCTACTATAAAAAGCTCTTTGATTCAAATCAAACAATTGTCCTAAAGCATAAATGCATATATTGTTAAAAACGTGTCTTATCCTGAACCCAGAATGCAGCAGGATCTGATGAAACTCCAGCCAATGGATCAAACCAGAACCAGAACACAGAAGAACTACATGAAATGAATCCTCTCTTAAAGACTGAAGATCAGGATACTGGTAGGACTGATGTGTAAAATTTCACTTTAATTCAGTGGAGTCACCAACATAATTGATAATCAGAGAGAAAAACTCTGTATCCAACATTATAACCATTTGCTTAAACTCTGAGGGGTGCTGTAGACAAACAGACTGTTGTTCTCAGTTGTAATGCAGATGGTTTTGTAGTGTGAGCTGTTTTGTTTTTTGTGCTTTTCACCGTGATTTTCTATTGCGATTTTTGGGCCTGCATAAATTATGTAGGTGTTTTCAGGAACGAGAAAATTGACCCGGGCCCTGTTACTTGTTGCTAAATTTGTCTAGATCCTGGATTGTTCTGTTTTTCGAAACTTCTCTGTGTTCTTGTCTAAGCAACAGGTCTGTGAGCGAATACACTTGTAAAACTGAACACTGAAGTGCTTTTGCAGCCTACAGAAGTTTGTTCTTTCTAACAGCCTAATGTGTTGACATGTTCCATTCTGTTTGTTCTCCACATTCTTAATTGCCACAGTGATGAAACCAATGGAACTGACAGGCAAATGTGTCGTGTTGTATGACTACACTCCTGAGGATGATGACGAGCTGGAGCTGGTTGATGGGGAAATCATAGAAATTCTCGCAAAGGTATGAGAACCAAATTGTTTTAATCCTTCACTTCATTTAAAGCTAATGTAGATTTTTCTTAAATGGTTTTGTTTGCTATGTTTTACTGGTTACTACTGGTATGCTTTCTTTAAAGCAGAACTTGGTAACTTTTTTAACTAAATAAAACTGTCTAGAAATCATTTGGATGGTTAAACAACCTGTTCTGGTGATATTGGTGACTTTCCCCGCTCCCCCCAGCGTTCCCAGGCGGAAAACCAACCTTGCAACTTGGGGACTACCGTCCCGGCAAGATAGAAATTGGAAGTCTCGTGAGAAGCGAGAACGAGCGCGAAACACAAATTGCTTTACGGCAATTCGGCATAAACACACGTGCATGTATGATGTATTACCAGATTACCCACCTTGGCTTTCTCCGATCATAACAAACGCACATGAGCAGCGGTAGAGAGGGGGAGGAGGCCAAGTGAGTTTTATTACGACAGTGAGTGTTGTGAAATATACGCCCCACACAGCTATAGGGGGAGCTCGTGGGGAAAATCAGCGAAGAAGTGACTAGAGTTCGCTAGAGTTGCCGAGTTCTGCTTTAATACTATGTGAACATAAAAGTAATAGTGCTTGTTTCAAAATCATATTTTATATTTGAAACAATGTTTTTATTCTATTTTAATCCATACTTCATTTTGTGTTGCAGATTGATGATGGGTGGTGGATGGGGGAAAAAAATAGCAAAACGGGACTATTTCCATCAAATTATGTGAAAGAAATTGCTGTCCCTTCAGAAGGTAAGTTACTGGACATGTCATCAGCTGTGTTGGCCAAGTCCTTGACTTATGTAAAATCCAAGAAAATGAAATTGGTTTAGTATTTTGTTGTTTGTTGACAATCAAGTCACGTTTATTCATCTAGTGTTTTATACAACATAGATTGCTTAAAAGAAGCTTTACAGAAATGACATGGAGGATTGCAGCAGTCCAGTCATACTCTGGCAATATTTAAAGCTTGAACTGGACCATGGTTGAGAATGAGATTTATAAACACATTATGAATTTGTATATGTAATTTTATTAACATATTAATACATTCCAGTCACCAGATCAAACCAGAACCAGGATTCTCAGGTGAATATCTTTTTAGATGGTTTTATTGATTTATGATTGATTGATTATAACTGACCTACAATAAAATGATGTTTACTTCAACAAATCATGTAAATGTTTGCCTCAACAACTGTTCTAAAGCATAGAGATGCATATATTGTTTAAAAAAACAGTATGTGTCTTATCCTGAACTCAGAATCCAGCAGAATCTGATGAAACTCCAGCCAATGGATCAAATCAGAAACCAGAAGCATTACAGGAAATGAATCCTCTACTGGATCAAGATCAGGATGCTGATGGTATCGACATGAAAGAGGAAAACCAGCTGGATTCAGTGGAATCACAAACGTGATCAGCAATGAGTGAAAAAGACTTTCCACAAACTCTCATGAGTGCAGTATCGTGCTTCTTTTTTAATTTTTTTTAATTGCTTTCTTGATATCACTTTTTTAAATAATTGTAAATACACTGCCTGGCATAAAAAATAACACTGTATTATTTTGTTGGATTGCCTTTAACTTTGATTACAGTATGGCATTGTTTCGACAACCTGATACAGAGTCAGAGTCAGTTCATGTGTGAAAATGATTCCTTGCCTCCCTGAACCAGTCTTTCAAAATTTGAGCCTGATGAATCTTTAATTAATTTATTGGTAACATGTATATAGCACTTTTCTCGGCACTCAAAGCTCTCCTTACATGGAGGGAAAATCTCCTAAACCACCACCAATGGGCAGCTCCACCTGGATGATGCAACGGCAGCCATATTGAGCTAGAACACCCACCACACACCAACTTACTGGTGGAGAGGAGACAGAGTGATGAGGAGACAATCTGTATAGAGTTTAGCTCCAGTCAGCTCCAAAACACCTGCCTGGAAGTTAGTAATCATGAAGTTTGATTAGCTGGTTCTTGTGTTCTTGTGAAATGTCATCAGTTGCTGTCCAAATACTGTTCCAATTCATAATTCATGTAGCGACTGGGCTATTTGAATCATTCGTTCGTTTGATTCTGAATTAACCAATTCGGACTCTGTGTTTTTCTAAGCACATTCCTGTCCAAAATGTTCTTTGCTAAGCTTACCGAAGCTTGTAACCTCCTGACTTCAAAGATTGCAAATCATACGCCAGGCTCCAGAAAGACTGGAGCAAATGGACTTTCGTGACACTTTATTGTACCTTGGAGGATAAACAGTCAACATCTTTCGTTAACTCTGCAAAGTCCTGCATTCCAAACCCCCTTCCCCTCTCTGGACCACAGAGAGATAACAAAACCTTCTCCTGCTACGTGACATCACACCCCCACACACACACAAACATCCTTTGAATTTAACTTAGAACTTAGAGATATTCTTTTTGATATACAATTCCATTATGCATGTTGATTAGTTTTGTGTTATTCTATAGTGTGATTCCCTAGTGTGTAGTTTTGAATTCTAAGTGGGTATTTTAAGGATGATACACTATATTTGTACCCTAACTCCCCCCAGACCATAAAATTTTATGGTCCTAACGGAATTTCAGCAGCAAGGAATCTCACTGAGATTCTGGCAGGAGAGCAGAATTAACGTGTTCATCCTAGATATTTTATATGTATAACCATTGAAGAAATATGCAAACCTGAATGTAATTTCTCTTTTCCACGATTGTTCTTCTCTGTGATATGTTTTTGTATTCTTGTAAACCTTAAAGGAATAATGTTTCAGAGGTGCACACTGTTGCGAATTCATAGGTATATGTCATGTGGTCTTTTTAAAAGTCCAATTTTCATTCCCACTTGTAAATGCACATCACATTTTAGGTTAGTCTTATTCCCAGTTTGTTAATCGAACTTTTAATACTTATCTTACAGAGTAAGAAGGTACTTCTAGGCCGTAGCTTTTAGACATACCAAATTTGGTCTTGAATTGAACCTCCATATACCCGTAGGAAAGATATGGATACCAAATTATGATAAAATGCATTTTACTGCAGTTATAATTGTTTAACGTAGAAATGGCATGATCCTAAGACTGCCATAAAACATGCAAATCAAACTCATAGTGAGACAAAGAACTTTTCTCCCGCCTGGAATTTCGTGTTCCAATTGGCTCAAGCCCAGGGAGGAGTGAAATTCCTGTGCCCTAGAAAAGCGGTTACACTCCGCGTTCCGCTGAGTTCTGTTCTGTATTTCCTTTCGTCTTGTTTTGTTCGAGCACTTTCACGAACCCGCCTCGTCAGCGAGAAGACCTTATGGCTCCCTTTTGGGAGCGTTTTCAATTTCTTTAAGTCTTTTCTTTATTTTCGTCTTCGGACTCCACGAAGCAAACGCAGCAGACAATTTCAACTCAAAGAGAAAGACTCTTTCGAAAACCCTGCTACCGCGCTCACCAGAAGACACGAGAGCGCGAGCCCTGCTTTCTTAAAGAAACACATGCACGCTGGTCTTAGGACACACGCATGAACTCTGCGTTCTTCAGCAACAAAGAGAACCATTTTGCAAGATAAGTTTATTGAACTTTTAATGTGATTTGATTCCTTGCTGTCTCTCAAAAGGTTACATTGCCTGTGATTTTGCCATGCAGAGATCATCTCGGTGATCTCTCTCATCCTGAACTTTAGTTTCACTTTCTCCCTTTCATCCTCTCCCTCTCTCATCTGTTATCCGTTTGGTCTTGTAATGTTTTCATCCGTATGTTTCTGTTGTAAATATGTATTTACTCTGTGTATACTCGTAGTTTCGATGTAGTATTAGTCTAATTATTAAATTCCATATGTCCTTGACTGACTCTGTTTTAATTGCCCATGTTACTTAGTCCCTGAAATGTTCGATCTTAGCTATATGCTTTATCTTGGTGTAGCCGGTGAGGTGGCAATTAGTGGAGGGCGTGGCCAATTAGGTAGAGGGTATTTAAGCAGGCACCTCTAGGGAGGCCTAGAGAGGAAGTCCAATCTGTTGTGTGGAATTGTGCTGTTTGGTAGCCTTTCCTTTGGTGTTGGTGCACAGACGTGGTCTGGTTGAGAAGGTAGGCCAAGCAAATGTTGACACTTTTGTTTTATATTTACAAAGCTTTTTTTCCGCTAAATTAGATGTTTTTAATGCAGACACAAACATTGTGCGGTCCGGTGACAGGTCCATGTTGGTTTGTGCATGAACGGTTTGGTGAGCAGGTAGGCTAAATAAATAGTGATTGCTTTGTTTCATATTTATGAAGACTTTTACTTAATTAGGGAATTGTTTTTAATATAGACGCCAAACAGGTGGATTTGTAGGCCGTTGGTCACGCCCGGTTCTATCTTGGAAGTTAGTCCAGGATTAGTGGCTGTGTTGCAGGTAATTTGAGGGTTTTTATACAGTGTTTGAATGTGTTTTGATTTTATTTTCTACTGAGATTAAATAAATACGTTTTGTGGTTATCTTTTTGTGTATTGCTGATTTGTATTGCTAATCATGTTTTTGTTTTTTTGTATTAGGTTTAGTTGATCGCTGTTCCTTTTGAGCTTGTTTTGGGTTTGATTTCCCCATCTAGCCAGTACCGATATGTGCGCGCTGTATGCCTCCAGCGCAATGTGTATGGATGTTGTGACTCGTACTGGCTAGTGGAGTGTTTTCCTTTTCTATTTTTTTTTCTTGTTTGTATGTCACTTCCCAGCCTCGTGTTGCCAGCCAACTCTTGTACTCTCTGTACTATACTGATGCTTTAAAACACATTAACTATTTATTTGCATGAGATTTAAGTTTGTAGTGGAATTTCTTTCTTTGTGTTGGTTTGAGTATGGTTTCCTTTCATTTAATATGATTTTTGTTTGTGTCATTTACTTTGTTTATTTTGAGTTGTTTTGTGTGACAAAATTGGGACTGTATTGGGGTTCATAGGAGGTTGGCTGGTCATTAATATCCTTCGAGGGGGAATGAGTTTTTTTTTCTATAATGTATTTTCTTTTCTTTGATTTGACATATGTATTGTCCTATTGGTTTATTTGTCAATAAATCTGCTTATTTTTGTGAGTACATTGTAGTTATTATTTTTGTTCTCCCCCCGTCTTAAAGGAACCAGCCCCCTTGGTAACATTTTGGCGTAGACGGCAGGGTAACCATTTTCTTTTATGTGGTATTAAAGGCTGGGAAGTGGATAGTTGTTTTTTTGTTGTTTTTTTTGGCAGGGAGGAACAGCGATCAGCTTGTGGGACGACTGCTTCTGCTGACATCGGATTGGTTTGCTGCAGCTATGGCAGAGGAGCTGCAGCAACTACGAGAGCAGTTAGAGCAACTTCGAATTGAAAATGAAAGACTAAGACAGCCTCATCAAGCTGGAGGGGCAGCAAGTGTTGTATCGAGTTCAGCCCTAGAAGGAAATGGACAGCGGCGGGAACCGGCTATATATGTGCCTAGAGAAAGAAAATGTTTGAAATTCTCTGGTAAATTGTCTCCTGGTTCTCTTTCTCTGGAGGATTGGATTGAAGAGGTGGAAAGTTGTATTAGAGGGAGACATATGTCTGAATTAGACAAAGCCATGTTTGTTTATGATCATTTAGAGGGGGAGGCTCGGACTGAAATTAAGTTTAGGCCCGAGGAAGTTAAAGAGAGTTCCACTGAGATATTTGCAGTGTTGCGTGAACTGTGTTGTTCTTCTTCTCCCTATGTTATCCTGCAACAGCAGTTTTTTGATAGAAAGCAGAAGGAGGGGGAATCTTTACAAGAGTTTTCTCATGCATTGATGGCTCTTATGGATAGGGTACAAAAAGCTAACCCTAATGCTGTGTCTGATTATCAGGTGGTTCTGCGAGATCAATTTTGTGAAAATGTGCAGGACCATACCCTTCGTCGAGAACTAAAGCGGTTGGTGAGGCAGAATTTTTCTTTGACTCTCCTTGACTTGCGCAAGGAGGCAATGCGTTGGGTGGAGGAGGGACAGCCTCAAAGAAATAGGTCAAGTAGAGTAGTTCCTCATTTATTTGAAACTCAAGCGGTTGCTACATGTGAAGAGAATCGAGTTGTTGGTTCTGAATTTGCAGAATTGAAAGATATGGTCCTACGACAACAGGCACAATTGGATTTGATTCTTAAAACTTTGAGTACTCCAGAAGGGACTGCACGTAATGTTAACAGAACTTCTAGGACTAGTAGATTTCGTAGAACACCTGATGGCCAACCCATATGTATCAAATGTGATCAAGCTGGTCATATAGCAAGATATTGTGTAACAAATATGCAAACTAGGTCTGTCCCTGCTTCAGGTTCTAGTGGGGGGGCAGTTGCTGAGTCTGTCTCATCGGCGGAAAACTAGAGTCTTCCAGTGTGCAGAGCCACACACTGGAGATGAGGACATTAGGCTCAAGTGATTCTCAAGCTTTTTCTAGTTTGGTAGGGTCTTGTCCAACATTAATTGTTAAAATGGGAACGGTTGATGTGTTGTGCTTACTGGACACAGGGTCTATGGTTACCACTGTAACAGAGAGCTATTTTAACCATTATTTTTCTGATTTGGGGAAAGGTGGCCTCCGTGACTGTGCATGGTTAGCATTGAAAGCTGCAAATGGGATGGATATTCCATGTGTGGGATATGTAGAACTCTATGTCAGTTTATTTGGGGTAACGTTACCCAGGAAAGGGATTTTGATTGTAAAAGATGCCTGTTCCCTTAGTATGTATGCTCAGAAGGAGAAGATTCCAGCTGTGTTGGGTATGAATATTATTCGGGAGTGCTATGTTAATTTATTTAATGAACATGGTACTGAGCTTTTTCAGATGCCCCAAATACGAGCAGCTACCCCAGCATGGAAACAGGCACTCCGCTGTTGTCAAAAAATTGAAGCGGTCTCAAATTCTTCAGACTTCAAGGTGAGAGTTCAGGGTAAAAACCCTGTCCGTGTTGCTGCAGGTACCATGACCATGGTTCCGGTGACCTGTCCCCAAGTTTCCGGTGCTATGATAGAGTTTCTCTTAGAACCTTTGGGGCCAGAGGAAAATGCCCTTCCAGAGGGTTTGTTGTTGTCTCCCTCTTTGGTATATGCAGAGAGGGGGTTAGTGTATGCACCCATTGTTAATGTTGGTAGTACGGTGGTGTGGGTGGCACCACGTCGTATTATAGGCACCGTCCAAGTGGTGAATGTGGTTACTGCCCCAGGGCCTACATTACAAATATGTCCTGAAAATGTGTATAGTGCTCAGGTGTCTGTTCATGTGGCTCAGCAGTTGTCCAGTGGTGACATTGACCTTCCTTCCTGTAAAGGACTTACTGAACAGGAAGTAGAGCTGGCAAAGCAGCTATTAAATAAATATCAGGTAATTTTTTCCACCACTGAGGGCGATATAGGTTGTACAGCTCTGATTAAACATGAGATTCCATTGGAGGACGATAAACCAGTTAGACAGCCATATAGACGAATTCCTCCATCTCAGTATGAGTCCGTAAGGTCTCATATTCAACAGCTTTTGGACAGTAAGGTGATAAGGGAGAGTAGTAGTCCTTACTCGTCCCCGATTGTCCTGGTGCAGAAGCGGGATGGAACAATTAGGATGTGTGTTGACTATCGTCACTTGAATTCGAAAACTAGAAAGGACGCTTATCCATTGCCGAGAATTGAAGAGTCTTTGGATGCTCTGACTGGGGCAAGGTGGTTGTCCACCTTAGATTTAGTAAGTGGGTACAATCAGGTTGAGGTATCAGAGGCAGACAAGGCAAAGACAGCTTTTTGTACTCCATTTGGGTTGTTCGAATTTAACCGCATGCCCTTTGGGCTGTGTAATGCCCCAGGGACATTCCAAAGACTCATGGAACGGCTGTTTGGGGATAAGCGGTTCTCTTCTTTGCTTTTGTATCTGGATGATATAATTGTATTTTCCTCTTCTGTACAGGAGCATTTGTTACGGCTGGAGGAGGTCTTTAAGCGATTGCAGCAGGAAGGTCTTAAGATTAAATTGAGCAAATGCAGTTTTTTTCAGAAGCAGGTGAAGTATTTGGGGCACCTAGTGTCTGAGCAGGGGGTGTCCACTGACCCTGACAAAGTGGCAGCAGTAAAAGAATGGAGTCGTCCAGTACACTTGGCAGAGCTTCGTTCATTTTTAGGTTTTGCCAGCTATTATCGCCGGTTTATTAATGGATTTGCTAAGCTAGCCAGGCCTCTGCATGAATTGGTAACAAGACTGAGTGGTTCCGCAAGAAAGGGGAAGACCCCAAGGCTGCCGTTAGCTTCTGTGTGGGATGCAGAGTGTGAGAACAGTTTCCAAACATTAAAGACAAAGCTGGTTACTGCACCTGTGCTCGCTTATGCAGATTTCCGTAAGCCGTTTGTTCTGGAGATAGACGCAAGCCATCAAGGTTTGGGGGCAGTTTTATCCCAGGAGCAGGGTGGTAAGCTTCGTCCCATTGCCTATGCCAGTAGGGGTCTGCGGAGGACAGAGCGGAATATGGAGAACTATAGCTCCATGAAACTGGAGTGTCTGGCCCTAAAATGGGCTGTATGTGATAAGTTTAGAGAGTATTTGTTGGGGAATGACTTTGTTATTTATACTGACAATAATCCTCTCTGTCACCTGCAGACCTCAAAGTTGGGTGCTCTGGAACAGCGATGGTTATCACAGTTGGCATCTTTCAATTTTGTGATTAAGTACCGCCCGGGAAGGGTGAATCGAAATGCTGATGCACTGTCTCGGCAGGCCATGAACAATGTTTTTCCAGGAACAGAACTTCCCCAAGTGTTACAGCAGCAGGTGAGGGGAAGCTCTCCAGAGCGGGTAGTTGTGAGTGCCAGTGAAGTTGCTGCATTGCCTGGATGTTCACAGGTAGATCTTTCTCATTTGCAGAAGGCAGACCCAGTCATTGGACCTATTGCCAAGGCCTGGGAGGCAGGGAGTGTCTTGCGTTCTTCAGAGTTGACCGGTAGGGATCGAGCTGTAAAGGAGCTGGCTAGGCAGTGGGACCGATTGTGTGAGAAGGATGGGTGCCTCTATCGCTTAGCATACACACCTGATGGTCATCGAGAGATATATCAGTTACTGTTACCTCAAAAACTTCAAAGGGAGGTGTTTTGTAGTTTGCATGACAGTCATGGGCATCAAGGAAAGGACCGAACGGTAGAATTAGTGAAGCGTCGTTGTTATTGGCCAGGGATGGTGAGAGATGTGGAACAGTGGTGTCGGGAGTGTCAGCGGTGCATTCTAGCTAAAGCGGTTCAGCCAAAGGTGAGGTCGTTTATGGGAACACTACAAGCATCCCGGCCTCATGAAATTTTGGCTGTTGATTTTACAGTGTTGGAACCTGCAAGTGATGGGAGGGAGAATGTGTTGGTGCTCACTGATGTTTTTTCTAAGTTCACTCAGGCCATCCCTACTCGGGATCAGCGGGCGAGTACTGTAGCGGAGGTATTGGTCCAGCATTGGTTCCATTTGTTTGGGGTCCCATGTCGTCTGCATTCAGACCAAGGACGAAATTTTGAAAGTAACCTTATTAGCCAGTTATGTAAGTTTTATGGTGTACAGAAGAGTCGCACTACCCCGTACCATCCACAGGGTAATGGGCAGTGCGAACGTTTTAATCGTACTCTCCATGATTTATTGCGGACTTTGGCCCCAGAGAAAAAGAGGCGGTGGCCTCAACATCTGCCACAGCTTGTTTATGCTTACCACACTACAGTGCATTACTCCACAGGTATGAGCCCGTATTTTTTGATGTTTGGATGTGAACCCAAATTACCAGTTGATTTCTTGTTAAATAATCAGTGGGAAGAGACTGCAGAGACACCTGATCAGTGGATTGTGGAACATCAAGGTAGGCTTCAGGCAGCATATGGGGAGGTACAGGAGAGGCTGAGAGAAAAGGTTGCCCGTCGTAACAGACGTGAGGAGGGTAGAGTAAATGATACGCGTTTTGGAGAAGGCGAGTTGGTCTATCTCAAAAGCCATCATCGTGGACGACATAAAATTCAGGATGTGTATGATTCATGTCTCTATAAGGTAGTATGTGAACCAGGAGAGCAGGGCGTTGTGTATTCTGTTGCTCCTGTGTTTCAGGCAGGGCCTGTGAAGCAGGTTCATCGGATGGAAATGCGTAAGGCGTTTATTGACCCTGTCTTAGGTGACGTAGACTCTGCTGTGTCTGAAGCAGTTGGCTCGAATAGTGGGTCTACCACCGATTCAGATAGCGATTCGGCATCATGTGTATTATTTCAAACTGATTGTGATGTGTCACCACCTAGGACAGGTGAGTATAGTACTTTGGAGAGTTCCCCTGTATAAGAGGCTCAACCCTTAGAGCTGAGGCGTTCTAGGAGGAGTACAGCGGGTCAGCATTCAAACCCTTATAGATTGCCTCGGGCTGCCGTTGCACCAGTAGTTGGGGAGGAGCTGTAGTCCCAGAGACAGATTTGATATGCTGTTTATTATGGTGATGAGAACACTTCTTTGTGTGTATCGGCGGGTCGCCGATTAATTTCTAGGGGGAAGAATGTAGCCGGTGAGGTGGCAATTAGTGGAGGGCGTGGCCAATTAGGTAGAGGGTATTTAAGCAGGCACCTCTAGGGAGGCCTAGAGAGGAAGTCCAATCTGTTGTGTGGAATTGTGCTGTTTGGTAGCCTTTCCTTTGGTGTTGGTGCACAGACGTGGTCTGGTTGAGAAGGTAGGCCAAGCAAATGTTGACACTTTTGTTTTATATTTACAAAGCTTTTTTTCCACTAAATTAGATGTTTTTAATGCAGACACAAACATTGTGCGGTCCGGTGACAGGTCCATGTTGGTTTGTGCATGAACGGTTTGGTGAGCAGGTAGGCTAAATAAATAGTGATTGCTTTGTTTCATATTTATGAAGACTTTTACTTAATTAGGGAATTGTTTTTAATATAGACGCCAAACAGGTGGATTTGTAGGCCGTTGGTCACGCCCGGTTCTATCTTGGAAGTTAGTCCAGGATTAGTGGCTGTGTTGCAGGTAATTTGAGGGTTTTTATAAAGTGTTTGAATGTGTTTTGATTTTATTTTCTACTGAGATTAAATAAATACGTTTTGTGGTTATCTTTTTGTGTATTGCTGATTTGTATTGCTAATCATGTTTTTGTTTTTTTGTATTAGGTTTAGTTGATCGCTGTTCCTTTTGAGCTTGTTTTGGGTTTGATTTCCCCATCAAGCCAGTACCGATATGTGCGCGTTGTATGCCTCCAGCGCAATGTGTATGGATGTTGTGACTCGTACTGGCTAGTGGGGTGTTTTCCTTTTCTATTTTTTTTTTTCTTGTTTGTATGTCACTTCCCAGCCTCGTGTTGCCAGCCAACTCTTGTACTCTCTGTACTATACTGATGCTTTAAAACACATTAACTATTTATTTGCATGAGATTTAAGTTTGTAGTGGAATTTCTTTCTTTGTGTTGGTTTGAGTATGGTTTCCTTTCATTTAATATGATTTTTGTTTGTGTCATTTACTTTGTTTATTTTGAGTTGTTTTGTGTGACAAAATTGGGACTGTATTGGGGTTCATAGGAGGTTGGCTGGTCATTAATATCCTTCGAGGGGGAATGAGGTTTTTTTTCTATAATGTATTTTCTTTTCTTTGATTTGACATATGTATTGTCCTATTGGTTTATTTGTCAATAAATCTGCTTATTTTTGTGAGTACATTGTAGTTATTATTTTTGTTCTCCCCCCGTCTTAAAGGAACCAGCCCCCTTGGTAACATTGGTACGATTTAAGTAAGCTAATTTTACAAACATAGAAAGTTGTCTTTTCAAGGCCTGGAAAAGATACTCTTTCTCGTGTTTGTAAGAAGGATAATTTTCCTTGAGAATTAAGTTAATCTTACGTTCAATGTTTGCTGGACAAACAGATTGTTTGATAACTAAATTAATTCCATTAAAGTTATCCCATAACTTCGAGCTGAAATAAGACTATTTGATGTATGAATGACGAACCATAACCCGTTATGGTAATCATTCATATATCAATCTAGTTCAGCTGCGATAAATTAATTTAACTGTAACATACAAAATATTAATCATATTCATGATTAATTATTAAAATTCCCTATAGATCATTTGAGCTAATATTAATATTAATGTACAACCCATTGTTGCTACATTCACTTCTAGCCAAGTCCAGTTCAAATCCCCGGATGTGTTCTTGATCCGCTCCTTTTTACAGAGGATGCATCGAGAGGTGACTTGTGTGGACTTGAGACAGCCAGGTATCCCAGAATGCATCTTGCACCAACCAGCAAGCATCAATAGCAGAGGAGAAAACCCTCGTAATTTAACCCTTGTGCATTGTTCAAATTTACTACCTTTCGTTATGTTCGTGGCTGAAAACAGCCACTACTTTAAACTGCTGTAAAAATGTATCAGATAAATATTTTTTTCAATTTTTTTTGCATAAATCTATTAATCAACCTCAGTCCTGCTCAAAAATACTAAGGCCCGGTTTCACAGACAGGGCTTAGACTAAACCAGGATTAGACCATAGATCAATATTTAAGTAATTTTTATAAACATGCTTAGAAAAAAACATTACCGATGTGCATCTTAAAACTAAAAAGGCACTGATATATTTTTAAGATCAGTCAGTGCAAGTTTATTTCAGTGGAAACAGCTCAGACTTACATTTTAGTCTAGGACTAGTCTTAAGCCCTGTCTGTGAAACCAGGGGAAAATGTTTAAAAAAAATTCAGGATTTTAACTCTTTAATTGCCAAATTCGTAAATGATGTCACCGATTTGGGGAAAAAAAACACACAAAATTACTAATTTTCAATGTAAAATGTGATTGTGGACTGGATTTTTTTTTACCTTTTATCACAGTCTTAGACATGTCAAAGATTAGAAATAACATTGGTTTTGATGCATTGTTAGTTTTTCTGCAGCATCAGATTTTAACTTTTTCTCCCTCATTTACTGTTCGTGGCTGTTTTTGCCCCATTGACTTCCATTATAACCACATTTTTTGATTGCAAAGCCATGACACCATATAATCATGCAATTTTGATTGTTGGTGGTTTTCCCTGTTGGGAAGAGGTAAAATTTGTAATTTTTACTGATGATAACCAGGTGGCACCATTAACCCTTTAGATAGGCCTGTGCAAAAAAAAAGCTTATTTTCTGGCTTTTACATGGAGTTATATGGAGTATAATAGCATAATAAAGTGTGTGTGTGTGTGTGTGTGTGTGTGTGTGTGTGTGTGTGTGTGTGCGTGTGTGTGTGTGTGTGTGTGTGTGTGTGTACTCACCTTGATGCGTCTGAGAAAATCAAAATATGCACCTCAGCTCTCAGAACTACATGGAGTAAACAAAAACAAAGTAAGTGTATTTATGCATCTGCTGCCTTTTGATGGTGAGAAATGCAGACTAAACAAAAACAAAGCAAGTGGATTTAAACGCGTGCATGCAAGCCTGCTGGTCATTTGATGGTGAGAAGAGCAGCAAGCAACATGAGAAAGGGCTTGACTTGTAGTGAAGTTTTAGAGATGATTATGCAGCCTGACCCCTCCAGCGAGCTGCAGGATGTATCGTCTTCTCCCTCTGACACCACAGACTCAGGAGAGTCAGATCCTGATTTGGATGTGGCACCCTCATCATCCTCTCTAGCTTCCACTGAAGGCGAGGAGGATTCGGAGGATCCTGGATCTGGGTGGATTGGGAGAAACGGCGAAGTGTGGTTTTCCACTAACGCGGAGACAACTCCCTTTCTTCAGCCTGCCAGAGGCGTGACTCCAGGGCCGACGCACTGGAAATACAAATTATTGAAGGCTATCACAAGAACCATTTATGAATTAGCTATTTAGTTTTTACGATTATTTCCGACAAAATCAAGTCGTTATTTTAGTAGCATGAAAAAAACAATAGGATCATAAATTAATATCTTACTTCAAATCAAATCAAATCAAGTATATTTGTATAGCGCTTTTCAAAGCAGCTACAGTATTAAATGAAAATAAAATAATACAACAAGGTTTGTTTCTAGTGGAATTTATTGATTGATAGAATACAATTAAATATCCCCAAAATATCCCCAACTGAGCAAGCCAAAGGCAACAGTGGCAAGGAACCGAAAAAACTCCATCAAGTGACCTAAATGGTGTCCTAAAACTCCATCAAGTGACCTAATGGTGTCCTAAAACTCCAAGTGACCTAATGGTGTCCTAAAACTCCATCAGGTGACCTAATGGTGTCCTAAAACTCCATCAAGTGGCCTAATGGTGTCCTAAAACTCCATCAGGTGACCTAATGGAGAAAAAAAAAAAACCTTGGGAGAACCCAGGCTCAGTCGGGGGCCAGTTCTCCTCTGGCATTTATGAACTAGAGGCCGGATTGTAGTTTGAACTGTGAGATTAACAATATTATATGAATGCCTGGCCGAAAAGATGCGTCTTTAATCTAGTTTTAAACTGGGAGAGTGAGTCTGAGCAACGAACAGTATCAGGAAGGCTATTCCAGAGTTTCGGAGCCAAATGTGAAAATGCTCTCCCTCCTTTGGTGGATCTGGATATCCTAGGTATGACCAAAAGCCTTGAATTTATTGATCTTAAAGAGCGCGATGGATTATAGGGTGATAGAAGATCCGTTAAATAGACTGGAGCTAAGCCGTTTAGGGCTTTATAAGTCAGTAGCAATACCTTGTAAATAAAACGGAACTTTATAGGTAACCAATGTAGTGATGATAAAATCGATCATATGTTATATGATCATATTTTCTTGATCTAGCGGCTGCATTTTGGACTAACTGTAGCTTGTTTATTGAGGATGCAGGACAACCAGCTAATAAAGCATTACAGTAATCTAGTCTCGAGGTCATGAATGCATGAACTAACTTTTCTGCATCAGAAACTGATAGCATATTACGTAGCTTAGCAATGTTTCTAAGGTGGAAAAAGGCTGTTTTTGTAACATACGAAATATGATTTTCAAAAGACAGGTTGCAATCGAGTATAACACCCAGGTCTTTTACTGTAGAGGATAAAGTAACAGGGCATCTTACTACAACTAATAAAGTTGTATTGTGAGAAGTTTTGTAGGTGTTTTTTTGAACCGATAAGTATTACCTCTGTCTTGTCCGGATTTAATAAAAGAAAATTACGCGTCATCCAATCTTTTATATCTTTAATACACTCTGTCAATTTGGATAATTTAGCGTTTTCATCCGGCCGTGATGAAATATATATTTGAGTGTCATCAGCATAACAATGGAAACTAATTCCATGTTTCCTTATAATATTTCCAAGTGGCAGCATATATATTGAGAATAACAGAGGGCCTAACACAGATCCCTGCGGCACTCCATAGTTTACTGAAGTTATGATCGATTTTTCTCCATTCAAATAGACAAAATGGTAGCGGTCAGATAAGTATGATCTAAACCAGCTTAATGCTTGTACTTGAACATAAGTATAATTTTGTAGTCGATCTAAGAGTATTGTGTGATCTAAAGTATCGATCTATATCTATAGTACTTGCATCTATAGTTTTCCTTGAGTGAATTCAGTGAAATCCAGATTGTGTCTGTCTGTCTCTGTCTGAGGTGACTGAGGTTCACTGGCGTGAACGCGGCATGGCATCTGACGCACAGAAGCCAATGGCACATGTCACTATGCGTATTGGCACATCCGGTGGCACATCCGGTCTTCATTGGCATGTGCCAGTGGTGGATAGTGGCATGTGTCACAGACATCGCGACACACTTACACTGACATGACACCTGACACCACTCGCGGAACATGTCACCGTGTTGCGACACTTCCAGTAGTGACTGACAGATTAATCGAACACCTATAGCCTACTGACGTAATTGTGGCACAAAATCCTAAATAAATAGCCTAATTTTGTGATATTTATAATATCAATTAAACGAATTGTTTTTAAACATTTTTATTCATAAAAATAAATCATGAGAACATGAATTCATCACTGCATTTGCAGGAATTGTAAAATCTTTTTTCTTGTTAACTCATGAAGCAGCCTAACGCAATATTTTTACTCTAATATCTTATCTTTCCCGACACATAGGCCTATGAACAAAACACTTATTTATGAATGGCAAAACTAAATTCAACTTAAACATAAATAGTGTAACATCGTGAAAGGCAATCATTTAGGCTATTTTTACACATCTGAACTTGACAAAGGTTCTAAAAAGGTCCAAAATCGGTCCGGTCAGACCTGGACGTCTATAAATCCGTTTAATCACATGTACATCAACACATTATTTGTGGACTAAACTAAAGCAAAAAAGTGTGCTATAATTTAGCACAACATTTTATAGTGAATATTACATTTGAAATGTCTTCCAGTTGTTAAACAGCTACTATTCAAAAAAGATACTAGAAATAGTACAATGTGGTAAATTCTGTGACGGCATTTTCTCTAACAGTTTCACATTAAGGTTAAGCAGACATTAATCAAACCAGAAAATAACAAAAGTACAGGAACAGTCAACGCATTCAATTTTTAGAGTCTTTCTATAATATGCCATCATTGAAGTCAGAGCTGTGGCAGTGCTAAGTTTCAGTTACTAACAGTCTTGCATTACTGTTAAACAGCCATAAATAAAAGTTTTTAGAGTCTATGAAGTTTGTTTATGTCTTTATGGTTTTTGTTTTGTTTATGGCTCATTTTTTAAATCCACCACCCTCAGCTGTTCCTGGAGCGTTCTTCAGGTGTTCCTCCACTGCTGCATCAATGTCTGAGTCTGGAGCATTTGGGCTCCACCTCATCACAGCATCTGAGGAAAGAGAATATGGTTTAAAAAAAAAAGAAAAAGGCTAATTTCTAGGTAAATGACGTATTTTTTTTGAAAATGTCGATAGATAACCATGTTATTTTGCTGCATAATATTCTTATGCCAATAAAAGATGTTCTGCATTAAATGTGTTCGAATAGTGAAAAAAAAAGAAGAAGAAAAAAAACAGCATTTGCCCTCTTCAATACTGAGCCCTTAAGAAAGACCCTTCACTAGTGTGTAACTGTAAAAGTGAAAAGGACATTTCTGATAAAGACAGGTGGTCTTTTAAAGAATGTCCCCTGAATAGATAAAAGTTAACAATAAAAATTACATTAATATTAGACAAGGAACAAGAGATTTTTTTAATGTAATAAGGCCAAAATTACCTTGAATTACATCGTACAAAGCGTTCGTGTAGCATGACTTCTTTTCAATTTGGCCACCACTCCTCATATTGAAAATCGCCATTAAAGCATTTGACATGATTCTGTGAAAGAAATTACACAACTATTCCAAGCGAAAACAATGGTATCAATAATCATTCAATACTTGGTTAAATACCTGTACGTCTAACAAAGGTTGACAACAAACTCCAAATAAGCCAGTGTTTTAAACACACCATATATACTTAGTTAAATTTTATTTCTGTGTCATGCCAAACATTTGGCCCGTCCCACATGGGATTACAAGACACCACAAACTTATTTAGCAAACATCTTCCGGTGGCATTGTTGTGGAAAAATTCATCTTTTCTTTGTATTTTATTTTCAATGATTTAGCAAATGAATGCCATGCGTTCTTTGGATGTATTTTAAGTTTCTTTTATGATGCTGATACAGCTGGAAGGTGTGTGTGAGACTTCAGAGGTGAGAAGACCCCCGGGCTGGGGAGGGTTCAAGGGGGGGTCCCTTTTGTTATTTTGTTTAGTGGGGGCTGTAGGAGATAGCTTTTGAATAGAACACTATAAAGTAGCTGGTCAACCTCTGCTCTGGGTCTCACTCCGCCTGCAGCTGGACTGTGGATGGACTGGGAACATTCTTGCAAGAATAAATATCTTTTAAGGACAATTTGAATCCTGATGTCTCTTATGCCTGATGCTATTTTGTTAGTTACTTGTTTTTGCCTCAACAAGTTGGTGTCAGAAGTGCGAACCATGAGGTTTCTTCTGGCCCTGAGAAAGCGTATTGACGGACTGATCACCCTAAAGCACAAAAGGCTTTAGTCTTACCTCGCCGAATTGAGAGAGAAGAGCCAAAACTGCTATCAGGGCCAGGAGGAACCCACTGGATTCAGAAAGAACTCGGAGGCAGTAAAAGCATCTTGGGTAAGAGACAGTTAAATTAATTTGATAATTGTGAGTGAACGTGAACCATATTGGCTGAGTTTTGCTTTTTGGTACGAGCGAGAGGTGAGTCAGTTAATCACAAATTTTATGGGGAGAAATTGATCTGACAAAGCAGACCAGTTTCTGCCTCACTTAGCTCGTTAGTGGACAGGGGATCCACTGGTGATTCAGAGAAATCACAGCTGCTGAGATGATTACGTTCTACTCGAAATTTATGTAAACCTTAGAGAAAGTTTAAAACAGGATTAAGAAGTTTCTGGGTGGTTGTGCTCTACTCGAAGTTTTACCACATTGAATTGAGTCTAGCGAATAAGCGCACGTGGGGGAACTTTGAGTGGAACGTAATTACAAGACCAGGTTGAATTAATCAAGTAAAAAGAATTGAGCAAGCGAATAAGCGCACGTGAGAAAACTTTGAGTGGAACGTAAACAAGCAGAGGTCCGTCCGATCTCGGAGTAAAAGATCGGGTCTGTCGAAGACGTTTGACAGATTCTGTAAGACACGTGTCGAATTGTGAAATCCAGAAAAGAGGAACTCAGCCAAAAATGGGGTCATCTAACAGTAAACCAGATCATTTTTTATACAGCGGTTTACAGTCAAATGAATTATGTGAAAGTTGATTAAGTACCATGATTTTCCCTGGGAGGGAATGTTAAGTGTCACTAGGCTGACAGCGGTGAGAGACTCGAGGGAAGTGAAAAACAAAAGGTTGTTGTGTGAGAGACGTGTGGATTGTAAGCAAACAACCGTGTACTGGTTAGATGAGGTAGAGCGAAAAGAAGGGAAAATGATGCAGAAGGAACTGGCATGTAGGGAAAGATAAGGAATGTTTTATTAAGCAGAATGGGGAACAATTATATTTTACTGGTAAAATAGTGATGTCTAGAGAATTTTCATAACAAGAGTATTGAAGAATAGATTGACATATTTTGGTAACAAGAGTTGAAGGTGCAAGCATCTAGGATAGCTGTGTGTAATTTAGAGACTGAGAACAAGATTTAGGGAATCTTGTGGTTTCTGTGAAACAGTAGAATAAGTGGGACTGAATAATCATAATACAATCTTGTGATTTAAGTTGAATCTGCAAACTAACCATTTGATAGAAGAATAAGCTTTTAAAACACGTTAAAGTTTTAATACTGTATGAAGAGTAACTGAACAGTCCTGATAAATAGTGAGATAAAAGAGAGCAAATGCTGTAAGCAGTTCTGCTCATGCTCTGAAGAGATTTGCAGATGATGTTTAGTAAAAGTTTGATTGTGATTGGAAAGATAAACAATAACTTAACTGGCTCCGAACAAAGAAAGTGCCAAAATTACACAAATTTAAAGAAAAGTCTGTGTTAATATGGGTTAGAAAGTAGATCAATGTTAATATGATGAAGATTATAATTTGGCTATTGTAATTGAATTTGCAAACGAGACTTTAATAGAAAAATACAGACAACTGCTTATCAGTGGCTCTGTTTACATTTTCATCACACACACACACTGCTCTTTGGGGGTGTAAAGTAGGGTGGAGATGTTAGAAAGATCAGAGTAATAAGACTATAGGCAGGATAACAGAGAGTGTTTTATTGCGGTCAGCAGGGTCATTCAGTGACTATAAATGCCCACTATATGACTGTAAGAGTAAATGAGGGAGAAATAAAGTTGATAGATGGAACTTTTGAAAGTTGTATGAAGATTTAAAGATTTAAGTGTAAGGAATTCCTTTTGAAAGGAAAGAACTATAAAAAGTACCGGTTGACGTAAAATTACAGATAAGACTAAATGAGTTGTAAAATGATTGTGTTTTGAATGAAACGCTTTGATAAGGTGTTTAGATGATATAGAGAGACGAATCTAACAAATGATTTATAATGATAATAAAAAATGCATCACGAGCAGAGAGCGCAGCCTCAAAAGTTAGTATGAATCATAGAAGCAGATTGATAAAACTCCTAGAGAAAACATTGAAGTCAGGTATTAAATTATGGTAATTAAAAACCTGACAACTAAAATTGAAATGAAATTTGAAAATTTTATGGGCTAGAGTTAAAGTCTGAAGTTAAAAGTTTATGAGAAATGCAGTGTACCAGTCCTGAATGCTTCAAGAGTCTCTCTCATTCAATGTCAGCTGAAAGCTGTTGTCTGAGCCTGTTTAAAGCACAGTGTTTCAGTTGAAAAGAAACATAGACATGGATGTTAAAAGAAATCATGCTACAAGGCAGTTCAGATTTCATACATGTAAAGGGAAATTTGTAAATGTAAAACTGAATGACTTTAAAGAAGTCTTAAACGATAGAAGTGACATTTTTGACTAGTTAAGGACCAGTAACTTTGTCTCATTTTAGTCTCCACCATGCAGGGCCGATGGCTCCGGCCACAGATGTAACAGTACACTGAATGGACGTTGTGATAACTAAATTCACTGAGTGTAAGCTCAGTATTGCGATTTTGCTGATTTGAAGATGTTTAAAATATTTAAGTGATTAAATACTGCTGTTATTAACCTGTCTCCCTGTGTTAACACTATTAGGCAGTCCAGAGTGCTCTGGTGACTCTTGAGTGTGCCTTTCCTAAGCTCCAGAACTGATTATGTTGAAGAAAATGGTCAAAGATTCTGTTATGGGGAAGAGCGGTTACCAGTGTGCACGAAGTGATATCACTCAAAGACGGGTAAGATTCTCTAGGCCAGAGGTCAACCTAAGACAGAGGGTCACGCCGACACTGGGCAGCTGCAGAATGGCGGTGTTTTATGTGAGTTGGGTATGAGAGTGGCGCTGATTGACTGAGTGGCCACCAGCATCAGCAGATCATTGAGAGGCCAGATGGGCTGTGAGGAGTTACGGCATGTCTGACCCAGAAAATGTGAGTTCCTCTATATACCACTTGCAAGAAACCGCATTCATTGTATGGCTTGTTTTTCATTATGACAAGTGTTTGCAACCATGCCAGGGGACAACACCCTGATGAAGATTATAGATAAAGAGCTGATGGGAATGGGCTTTCAAGAGTCAGCTGAGACCGTGAGGTGATTGTCATTATTTGTTGTGGAGACAGTAACAAAACTTAATTTTTATCAGGAACATGATGTTGGTTGCCTTATGGGCAAGGGAAAATATTATAGAAGTTGATATTGAAATAATATGTCTTTAAGATATGTAAGAGATGTTTTGTAAGTTTTAAATCCTGAAGGTCATTAGACGTGGTGGTGGCTAAAGGTAAAGACAGCTTTTGTAGATTCAAGAAAAGTCTGGATAAAGGTTAATGGTCAAAGGTTATTGAAATGAATTTATTATTAGATTTTGTCTGAATTACAGTCTTAGGAGGCTGTTGAAAAGATTATTTGTTTATAGTGAGAGAGACTGCTTGAGTGAAGGAACGGATGGTATTCTGTCAGTCTTTCTGTTATCGGCATGCTAAAGCAAGCTGAAGCAAAATAATGATAATGCACCAAACCAATCCAGCTGACTTTTCTAAAATCAGATGGATAATGAACAGACATGCTTTGAAACTGGTTAAGAGGCCATAAAAACATTAGATAAAAGATACAGGAAAATGTAAGGTTAAAATGTCATTTAAAATTTAAATCTTTTTAGAGAAAAGATATGAATAAGAAATATGAGCAGTTCATAGTCAGGGATGAGTGTGAGTGTTAATTCATGTTTTGTACAGTATGTGTTAGTTTAGGACAACTATTCTGTCTGAATAGTGTGTATAAATTTGTCATTAACCTCTGGAAAGAGTGTTTTAGCATTATAGATGGGTTAAGGCAAATGACAAATTTGAAAGTAAGCTGAGGATTGTGAGTCAATTTGATGAGAAAGCAACACAGAACATAGGACGAGCTTTAAGTTGATTGATCATCGAGCTCTGTCTGTTAATTATTATTTTGGTCATTTATGATGTGCAGTAGATTTGAATTACTTTCTGGACAGGTTTAAGTATTGATGTGTAAATTAGAATTGTGAAGTCGTAGATAGCCGTCAGTCATGTGTTGAGAAAAAGTTATAGATTTGACAGCAACAAAACACGTAGGCTAAGTAAATATCAGATTATCCAGAGAGCCCTTAACAGTTATGTATTGTAAAAAAAAAGGGGGAGATTGCTATTCGACTGACGTTGACGAAGTGTGCACACCACGACCTGACCTGACCAATTGATGACCTGGAGAATATTCGTAGATGACAGTTGCTTAAGAGACCAAACAATAGGCCTGAAAAGCAAGAAACGCTGTGAAACTAGGGGCCGTTGCCTTAAAACAATTTGATAAGAAGATGAAATTGTGGCTTTAAGTAATATTTTTATTTCAGAGGCAGAGAAAGATGTCTAAAAGAAATTTGGCTTAAGGACAACGTTTGGGTTAGCAAACTTTATCCAAACAAATGTTACCAAATAAATATTAACAAATATTGCAGGTTTTCCTATAGCTCAAACAGTAGAGCGTTAGCGCTTGTAACGCCAAAGTCATGGGTTCAATTTCCGAGGGAAAGCAAGAACTGATAAGAATGTAAATGTGTACCTTGAAATGTAAGTCGCTTTGGATAAAAGCGTCTGATAAAAGTAAGAGAATTTTATTATGTTAAATTTATGCACGAGATGGGTGTCGTGCATCAAGAGGAGGATGAATATGCTCATGGCGGGAACAAGACAACGCACAGTAAAACAAGTGGTCAGATGAGTCTCTGAACTTTTTAGTATGGATAATTTGTATTCAGGCCACAAACAAAGACATTTCGGCCTCACAGGTGGGAAAACAGTAAACCCAGGGGGGAGGGCTAAACCCATTGTCTTCACAGCAGGCTGAGAGGTTATCTAGCTTTGACCTCATCGGTATGTGAGGACAGTAAAGGTCCAGGAGGGGTTAGAAGAACTTTATTTGTCTTAACCAGCTAGATCTGGTTTAGTAAGGGGTTGGCATTTGCTGAAAGCCATCGCACAGGTGGGAAGATAAATGTTGGGAGGACATTGGGTTTAATTGTGTGCATTGTTTGTATTTTAAGTGTGCTAATAACAAGAATTGTTTCGACAGGAAACGCCGGAGCAGATGTGGCAGCACAGCAGACAAAAGAAAACTATGTGACAATAACCTCAACATTTGTTTTTCTTTACAGAAGATGCAGACTTTTGCGCATGGCATGAGCAAAGTGAAGAAACAGTGCCTAACCCTGTGTAATGCCTAACTTAAAATTTTAATTTTGCAGGATGTCAGGATGGATTGAACCAAACAGAACTGATTCTGTATTGTTTTGTTAACATGAGCAACATGGGTTGAATGTTTTTTTCAGGGGAACAAGGACCCTGAGTGCTATTCAATGAGCAAGAAATTATCCGGTGATATGTTTCAGGTTGAAAATTTCACAGGTCACACCAAAGGGACGACAAGACACGCGCCCACTAACAAAATCACTTAAGGCCTCCATTCGCAGGTGACAGCAGGCAGTAAATGACTCATTCCAGTGGGGGTGCGATCGTGATCTAAGGGAAAATCTTGTAAGGATTTGAAAATGATTGAAGGGTGTTAGACCTGGGTCCAAGCATCTGACCTTAAACTATACCAACCAACATCAACAACCTCACACGCCAGCGCAAAGAATAAAGTAGGGGATCAATGATATGTGCTAGAAACATATCTCCCCTGCCAACGTTGGAAAAAAAATCCTCTCTACGGCATGCAAAGTGTCATATTGGTGAAGATGAAACGTCCATGAGGCAACGAGATGATCAACATATCTGGAGAAAATGTTGACCAATTAATGGTTGAAGAAAAGTTTTGCGATTTTATTTGATTGAATCAAATTAGGGCTTAGTATTGATATACATGAAGGGTATAACTGTTCTTGAATTAAGACTTGAATTAATTCTATTCTTAAAGATTTAATAGTATAATGGGTTTGATTAGAAAACAAGAGTGAATTTTTTCTATGTTGTTTATCAGAGAATGATAAAGAGGAGGAATATTGTTGTGGAAAAATTCATCTTTTCTTTGTATTTTATTTTCAATGATTTAGCAAATGAATGCCATGCGTTCTTTGGATGTATTTTGAGTTTCTTTTATGATGCTGATACAGCTGGAAGGTGTGTGTGAGACTTCAGAGGTGAGAAGACCCCCGGGCTGGGGAGGGTTCAAGGGGGGGTCCCTTTTGTTATTTTGTTTAGTGGGGGCTGTAGGAGATAGCTTTTGAATAGAACACTATAAAGTAGCTGGTCAACCTCTGCTCTGGGTCTCACTCCGCCTGCAGCTGGACTGTGGATGGACTGGGAACATTCTTGCAAGAATAAATATCTTTTAAGGACAATTTGAATCCTGATGTCTCTTATGCCTGATGCTATTTTGTTAGTTACTTGTTTTTGCCTCAACAGCATATACAAATCATTCGGAGAAATACATGAATACAAATATACACACACAGCATATACAAACAAATCCTCGTCTACAGATCATCTCGATAAAGAGCTTTTTTCCTCTTCCCCCAGGCTTTCTCAAGATAATTGGCTAATTTATATGTTTCACATGTGAACAGCCATCTCAGTCGTTGAGCATCATCCATATTTACCAAATCAATCTCTGATTTTATCCTACAAAACAAAAAATCACGCTGTTCACAATAATTAGAAATATATAATATTTCTTACTTTCACTTTCAGTTGACATGGGGTAAGCGCTCCTTGAGGGTCTGGTGCCAGCTATTGCAAAATGTAAAGATTTGTAAAAAGTAAATTCAATTTTGGATAGGACAACCCCATGGCTGGAAAAGACCATTAACACACATACCCTCACTTCTGTGCTCTCTCCCGAATGCAGCGGTCAAGAGCCAAGACAACATTAGAAAATTCTGTTAATGAAAACAAAACACACACAAACTTAAATAAGAGGGTAATTAAATAAAAACAGTAAACAATATTGTTTTATTTTAACTACTTTGTGGATGTAGCAAAGATTTAGACGACTTGTAATCCAATTGTACATAGTCAACTATTGTAGCCATATAATAATCATTCACAATGACTAAATCCAAGGTAGCCAACCCTGGTCCTCGAGAGCCACTCTCCTGCTTGTTTCCAAACTATCCCTGCCCTACTTCCTGCTGACTAATAGTGGATCAGGTGTGCTGTCAGTCAGAAGCTGGAAGGGCAGGAATAGTTGGAAAACAAGCAGGGCAGTGGCTCTCGAGGACCAGGGTTGGCTACACCTGGTCTACATATTTTAAATTGTGAAGCGATAAGACTGATGTTCAAATATACACTTCACAGTGTAATACTGCATTAGTTACTATAAAATTAGCTGTCTGTACTTTAGCTTTTTCTTGAGAAATAACAGACATTATAGGCTCTATATTTGTAACTGTAAGAACAATTATTTAGAAAAATGTATGTTTGTATTTAAGGTATATTGTGTATAAAATAAGATGCAAATCGCAAAGTTCTCACATAAAATGGGGTGTCCTCTGGGACTGGGATGATAATGCAGAATTTGAAACTGGAGACATTAAAAACAAATGGGTGAAAAATATTTAAGGTAAGAAAGGACACTTTAATCAATAAACACCATAACTATATGGTAAAAAAAAAACTAAAAAAAAACAAACAAAAAAAACACACCTTTATGAAGAACATTAAACAAGAAACAAATGCAATGTCTCTTTGGTTCTGCAAGATGGCCTGGAGAAGGATTCCTGAACTCTACGTCTGACAGATGGCTGTTCGTTATGTGACCCTGAAAGAAAAATTGCAACTTAATGTAATTTCGTCAAGTACAACAAACAAAATCACGTTTTAAAAATTTCACTTAAGTGATTACAAAATTGGTAGGCTAATCTTAGAGTATGGTTAGAGAGCAACTTTGTAACAGAGCAAACCTGAGCCATTAACTGCCTTAATATAGAGAGCACATTAAACTGCCCTCCAAGTGACGATAATACACTCACGATACATTTCAAATATGATCAAAAACAGAAGATTCGTTCTTTGCATACAGACAGGATTTATATTCATTATGCAAAAAGGCACGGCCATAAAGCATTACTTAAGTATTTAAAGCTGAGGCCATAGGTGAGGAATCAGGTAAAGTTAGTCCCCTTCCTGATACTTGCTTATTTTCATTGTGCATTACAACACCTGCACAAATAGTTAATTGTATGGTAGTGTAAGATATAAACACAATAAACCACAGTAAATCACAGAAACGTTTTGGGATATGTTAACATTTATGCAAAACACCTCCTGACTCATGAAATATCCGAAATGGTCCAAACTAATAAACGGTCCATGAAGCACAAACGAGCAGCGCAGTTTCGTTCCACTTTTCTTTTCTTTTTTACCATTCGCTTCACCACCAGAAAAAAATTAGCCTGGTTCTACCAGACTCTCGCACATTTAATTTGTACAAAGAGTCTGGCCCCTCTCCATTGACAAGCGTTAACTTCATTGAAGGCGGCTACTCTGTTGAAGCTAGGGATGGCTGACGCGAAACAGTCGTTCCGAAGCTTTGCGAGATCCCGAAGCGCAGATGTTTCGAAACACTGATCCGAAGCGTGATTCAAAACACCCATGTCACATGACTATGGCCAAACAAAGCCTCAAAGTGTTTCACATTAGGCTTGTTCGACTTCATGCAGCTGTGCGCAGACCGATCGGCGGCTGACTTGAAGCAGTGCATGCCGGTTAGAAATTTTGTCCGACTTGATACAGCGCCGGTGCCACGTGACTGTGACGTATGCCATCAAAGTACCGCGAGAGCGATTCGACAGTAGTCGGAGAACTCAGCCAGCGCAGCTTCTCTTTTTTTATTATTTTATTTATTTTTATTATTAATTTATTGACAGTATTTGCAGTTACAAACAACACTTACAAGTACACATACACAACTACATTATACATACATAAATAAAACATATCCCAGGGAGTCTGCAAAGTCCAGGAAGGCTAGTCAACAAGTAGTCCAATTCATAGCATCACTTACAGTTATAAGAGTTTCAATATCATTCAGTCACGTGACGTCACAAGTGTTGAATATGTCTGCACAGACTTCAGAGTTTTACAGTTCTTTGAATATTTTATGGAGTCTAAATATTAATTTATTTCACTTTCAAATACAGGAAAAAAAGGTTTAGAGCTCCTGAACTTACATTTATGGATGTGATATTTAGCAAGTAGAAATAAAAGATTAATAATGAAATATATTGTCCGTCTTATATATTGCATATTCCTTAACCGAAACAGGAATTTGAAATTTCCGCAAAAAATCTGAATAACTGTACAGTCTGCCATTTGTGTCATAGAGTTGGCCAGGAAAAAAAGGTTTAGAGCCCCTGAACTTACATTTATTGATGTGATATGATCTGGTTTATACCGCTTAAGCACACATTTTGCTGGGTAGAATCTGTGAATTAATTTAAACGTAACTTCTCTCACTTTATTAGTAAGCATATATTTGAAAGGCAAAGACCAAACGTTTTTCCAAGGGACATTCTCTATTAAATTGTTCCAATATGGGATTATATAAAGAATAGTAACAATATCTTTTTGGTATGAAGTCCTAATTGTTTTATTTTTAGAAAAGCATAAACTCCCCACAGCAGTATCAGATACATTTTTTTTTTTGGAGGAATTGCATCAAAGACAATTGCATATTCCTTAACCGAAACAGGAATTTGAAATTTCCGCAAAAAATCTGAATAACTGTACAGTCTGCCATTTGTGTCATAGAGTTGGCCAACAAGTAAAGTATTATTTCTGTACCAGTTTTCAAAAAATAAAGATTTATTTTTGTAGAGAATGTCCTTATTATTCCAAATGTAATATCGATGAGGTGAGAAGTTATGTTTAAATAAGAGAGACCAAGCCAAAAGCATGTGTTTATGAAAATTGGACAGTTTGATTGGGATTTTGCTAATATTATAATTGCATAATAACAGAAAATTCAAGCCACCGATTTTAGAGAAAATATAGTTTGGAATAAAATTCCATAGTGATGTTGGATTATTAATGAATTATTGTCTGAGCCAGTTGATCTTGAAGGTATTGCTTAAAGTTGTGAAGTCCAAAAAATTTAAGCCCCCACACACTGATTTGTATTCATTATCACAGACTTTTTGACATAATGAGTTTTGTTTTTCCACACGAAATGTGAAAGGTGCTGCTATTGACATGAAATTTTCACCAGATGTTGATAACAACCCAAGGAATCAGTACATACAAATAAACCAAAACAAATAAGATCAGAAATTAAGTTATGTGTAATAATGTGAAATGACACAAGGAAAAAAGTATTGAACACATGAAGAAAGGGAGGCGCAAAAAGGCATGGAAAGCCAAGACAACAGCTTAAAACTATTAGTAATTAAAAAGAGCCAACTCCAAGGTGTATGGTGTTTTTAGGGTAATGTGCAGTGCCATTTCTCCTCCAAATATGGTGTGTATTATGGCATCCAAACAGTTCAATTTTGCTCTCATGTGACCACACTAAATTCTCCCAGTATTTCACTGGCTTTTCCAAATGTTGTGCAGCAAACTTTAAATGAGCTTCAACATGCTTTTTTTTCAGTAATGGAGTCTTGCGTGGTGAGTGTGCATACAGGCCATGGCGGTGGAGTGCATTACTTACTGTTTTCTTTGAGAACACAGTACCTGCTATCTGCAGGTTTTTTTGAAGCTCTCCACAAGTGATCCTTGGCTCTTGGACAACTCTTCTGATTAATCTTTTCACTCCTCTGTCAGATATCTTGCGAGGAGCACTGGTCGAGGCAAATTTATGGTGAAATGATTGTTTTTCCACTTCCGTATTATGGCCCCAACAGTGCTCACTGGACCATTCAGAAGCTTAGAATGGCGCCTATATCCAATGCCATCATTAGGCCTATGTGTTGGAACAATTAGGTTGCGAAGGTCTTGAGACAGCTCTTCGCTTTTACCCATCATGAGATGTGTCTTGTGTGACACCTTGGCAATGAGACCTTTTTGTAGGCCATCATTTGGGACTGAACCAGCTGTTATTAATTTCCACTGACAGGGGGCTGGATTGCTTTTTAATTACTAATAGTTTTAAGCTGTTGTCTTGGCTTTCCTTGCCTTTTTGCACCTCCCTTTCTTCATGTGTTCAATACTTTTTGGTAACACTTTATTTCGATAGTCCACTTTAGACATTCTACTAACTATAAGTAACTTTGCAACTACATGTCAACTATCTGTCATTAGAGTATTAGTAGACTGTCTGCTTAATATTTGCTAACACTCTGTTTTGTTGGTCCCCTAACAGACATTCTACTGACTATAAGTTACTTGGCAACTACAAGTCAACTTATTCTCCTAACCCGAATCCTAACATCTAAACTTAACCTACCAGTCTATTGACTGTCTACTACAGCCTACTAATACTCTAATGAGAGTTAGTTGACATGTAGTTGAAAAGTTACTTATAGTTAGTAGAATGTCTAAAGTGGACTATCGAAATAAAGTGTAACCTACTTTTTCCCTGTGTCATTTCACATTATTACACATAACTTAATTTCTGAGCTTATTTGTTTTGGTTTCTTTGTATGTACTGATTCCTTGGGTTGTTATCAACATCTGGTGAAAATTTCATGTCAATAACACCTTTGGAAATATATTTACTGAGAAAAATGGTGACGTGTTCAATACTTATTTCCTCCGCTGTATATTGAACTACACGTAGCTAAAAGTCAAAATAACAATTATGCATGCCACCCCAGAAAACTGTGGACATGTACAAATGTATCTGAATGCATTTTTAGGAAATGTTCTGTGTTACATATTTTTACCGATTTATGCCATCCTAACCGCGACTATTTTTGGCCAGGGACACGACGTTGCCGTCGGACCGATGTTTGCTGGGCTTTTTCCAAGGCTCATCAAAATTGTGGCTTGACTTGATACACAGTCTAATGGTCTAATTCTAACAAAATCCAAATTTTAAATATCCTTTGCTGCAGCAATTGTATGGGCCTTATGCGTACACTTCCTATTTGAGCCAGTGCAGATGGATGATGAATGAGCAAAGTTATTTCAGAGCAAGATCGCCCCGAGTGTAAAGCCAAACGTGATTGGTTGTAGCAAGAACGTGCTACGATTGGCCAGCTCAATGTGGCCGTTATCTAAATGGCTTGAGTAAACGGTGGGTGGAGTCCACTTTGTGGATTTCTCTGCACGTCGACGCTAGAAGTGTTTCAAAATCCACAAATGCGTGCAGCGATTTACAAATGCACAAGAAGAGATTCACAAATGCATGCAGCGATTTACAAATGCACAGAAAGCAGTTCACAAATAAATGCCAGGCAGAGTTGTGTTTGTAAAATAATAAAACATTTTTAATTTTTTTTATTTGCAAATCTCATTTCATTTATTTGTGAATTTGATATTTTTTTTGTGGATTTCCTTACATTTATTTGTGGATCTTAATCAATTTATTTGTGAATTTGGTATATTTTGTTGTGAATATATAATATATAAATATATATATATTTACGCTGGCGCGTTTGGCTGCCGCTGCCGCTGCTCACTAGGACTAGAGCCCTCATTTGGATTATTTTTCTACCAATCGAAGTTTGACCAACCTGAAAAGCCCTCTTTTACCGTTTCCACGAACTTGATTTGTAGTCATTTGGATTGTTATACCAATCAAAGTTTGACCAACCTGAAAATCCCTCTATCACCGTTTCCACAAACTTCCATGAACTTGACTGGAGTCCACCGTGAGAGGTTTTCCTGGCGGCTGGTCCATGATCTGGGCTGTCCTCCTGTGTCTGACTGTTTTCTGTCTGTGGGACTCGTGCACGGCGCTGGCACGCATAAGCGGGCTATCGGCAGACAGGCTGCCTTGTCGGCCAGCGGCTTGCGAGGCTGCGTTGCATTCGTCCTTGTTTGGCATGGCGTTCAGTTATTCCTCTTCACAACTCCACAAACTCAACCCTGCTTTCACTCCTGGACTTAACATCCCCATTATAAATAAACTCAGAATTTTGCGTCGCTCCCGTTATCCCCACCGGAGTACACGCAGATGCTTTGTTTACCACCAGCAGCCTGAGCAGTGCATTCCGTCGATCTGGATGCCCGTCGCACAACTGACACGTCATCAGAGCGCTGCCACCAAGAGGTTATTTCATTCCAAGCAGGACAGAAAACGTGGAGTGGATCATAGCCTACTCCGGCCCCTACAGAGACACTCTGCTATCACAAATCCAGCACCCCCTGTCAAAATTGAGTTTTTAAATGCACAATCCCTCAACAACAAGGCATCTTTTATTCATGACCATATAATCAACGAGCAGATACACTTCATGTGCCTAGTTGAAACCTGGCAACAACCAGAAGTTTACTCTAGTCTCAATGAAGCCTGTCCCCCTGGCTACACCTACCTCAGCAAGGCCCGCACCACTGGCCGAGGTGGTGGCCTTGCCGTTGTGCACCAGGTAGACTTTGAGTTGTCCTCCCTGTCCCTGCCTGTCCATTCCTCTTTTGAATGCCTTGCATTCAAATGTAAACCGCCACTTTCCACTACAATGCTCCTGATTTACCGGCCTCCCAAACCGAACCCAGCTTTCATTTCCGAGATGCATGATCTTCTCACCACACTTTACACAACCCCAGGGAATATCATCATACTTGGTGATTTTAATATCCATGTAAACGACCCTCCTTCCTATTCTGTAGCTGAATTCAATAATCTTCTTGACAGTCTCAGTTTCACCCAACATGTCAATGTCCCAACACACTCTAGAGGCCACACTCGTGATTTGTTGATCACCAACTCTACCTCCATCACCAATCTCTCGGTGCACGATCTGGGCGTGTCAGACCATAAGGCCATCACATTGGAGCTACCCACTCTGTTCCCCATCAGTAAGCCCAGCAGAAAAATCAGTTTTAGGAACCTTAAAAATATCAACCCAGTCACCCTGACTACTGACCTCCGCCATCTCTCTGCTGCAAACCCCCTTTCAGTCACTAAATCTGTGGATCTCTACAATTCATCACTCAGCTCACTTCTGGACCGCCACGCCCCAGTCAAGTCCAGAACCGTCACCTTCACATGCTCAGCCCCCTGGTACACCAGGGAGCTGCGGCTACAAAAGAGAACAGGGCGTGTCCTCGAACGGCGTTTCAAGGACTCAGGACTTGCTGTTCACAAGCTAGCCTACCGGGAACATCAGAAGGCCTACAGCAAGTCCCTCAGTGACACACGGTCCCAGTTCTACTCTCACATAATCAACAATAGCCCTGGAAACTCGAAGCAACTTTTCTCAACTATAAATCATCTCCTCAAACCCCAGACTCCCCTACACTTAGATAATATGCAGGAGCGGTGCAACGGCTTCATCCGATTCTTTAAAACAAAAGTAGAAAAGATACGCTCCCTTCTCTCCAGCCCCCCCGCTGTATCTGCTTCCCCGCCTTCCCCTCCTCTTCTCCCTAGTTTTTCTACCCCCCCAGAAATATCCACTGACCCTCAATCTGGGACTACCCAGCTCCTCTGCTGTTTCACGGATATTACTCAGCATGAGATTGAGGTCCTGCTAAGGAAGATGAAGCCATCCACCTGTGAACTGGACCCATTTCCCTCAGCCCTGATAAAAACTCACTCTTCTGCAATAAGTCCCATGATCACCAATATCATCAATCAGTCTCTTCGGTCCGGCCATGTCCCCACGTCTCTGAAAAAAGCGGTCCTCAAGCCACTACTCAAAAAGCCCAGCCTTGACCCTGAAGTACCTGCAAACTACCGCCCCATCTCCAACCTCCCTTTCCTGTCAAAGGTGTTGGAAAAGGTAGTTTCCGACCAACTCCACAACCACCTCATAACTAACAGTCTTTATGAGAAGTTCCAGTCTGGTTTTCGCTCTGGCCACAGTACAGAAACTGCCTTGGTCAGGGTCACTAATGACCTACTGATGACGGCTGATGCTGGATCTCCATCACTTCTCATCCTTCTCGACCTCACTGCAGCATTTGACACCGTGGACCACCATATCCTTCTACACCGCCTCCACTCCTCTATTGGACTCTCTGAAACTACCTTGGCTTGGTTTACATCATATCTCACGGACAGAACAGAGTATGTCTCGGGTGGTGCTAAATCGGACACACACTCTGTCACTTGTGGTGTCCCTCAAGGATCAGTCCTTGGCCCCACCCTCTTCACACTGTACATGCTCCCCCTTGGTCATGTCATCAGCCGGCATGGAATATCTTTCCATTGCTACGCTGATGACACTCAACTTTACATTAAAACAAACCCAAACCCCTCTGCAGCCCTTTCCACAATTTATACCTGCCTGGAGGAAATAAAGGCGTGGATGACGGCTAACTATCTACAACTCAACAGCTCAAAAACGGAAGCCATTCTTGTTGGCACTCCACACCAGACCCGGTCATCCACCATCACCAGCATCACCTTCTCCGGCCACGACATCCATCTTTCATCCTCAGTCACAAACCTTGGTGTTAGAATGGATCCTCACTTGACCTATGAGGCCTACATTAAACAGCTTTGCAAAATCTCCTTCTTTCACCTCAGGAATATTGCAAAACTTCGCCCCATACTCACTCTCCCTGATGCAGAAAAACTTGTCCACGCCTTTGTATCCTCCAGGCTGGACTATTGCAACGCACTCCTCATCGGGATCCCAAGTAAGAACATCCAGCAGTTGCAATACATTCAGAACTGTGCTGCCAGGATCCTGATGGGGGTGCGGAAGTACCATCACATCACACCCATCCTAAAATCCCTCCACTGGCTTCCTGTCCAGTACAGGATTGAATTCAAAGTTTCCCTTCTGACCCACCAGTGCCTCCATGGCACTGCCCCTTTATATCTCAAACAACTCATCACTCCCCTTTCCTCCTCACGCCATCTCCGCTCTGGACAGGCCTACCTCCTCCAGCCTCCGAGGACAAGGCTTCGAACTATGGGCGATCGCGCCTTCTGTTCAGCTTCACCCAGTCTGTGGAATGCTCTCCCTGTCCATCTAAGGGCCCCACAGACTGTTGACTCTTTTAAAAAAGGACTTAAAACCCATCTTTTTAGAAAAGCCTATGGCTTAAAATGTGCTATTTTTATGTCTCTGTTTTCCTTTTATGCTAGTTTTAAAGCTTAAAGTATATAGTTTGTTGTTTTATGTGCATTGTAGCACTTTGAGGTCATTGAATTGATGTAAAGTGCGTTACAAATAAAATTTATTATTATTATTATTATTATATATAGCCTAAAGCAAATATTCTAACAACATAATCCTCCTCTGCTTATTCTGACTATTATGTGCTTCACTTGAAAAAGTTCCTTTCACCTTTAGTAACCAGTGATGGGAATAACGGCGTTATAAATAAACGGCGTTACTAACGGCGTTATTTTTGTCAGTAACGAGTAATCAAACTAATTACTGTTTCCTCCGTTACAACGCCGTTGCCGTTACTGTCAATAAAAATGCTGCGTTACTATAATTGAGCTCACTGAAGCGGTTTTCATCCGAGTGGGCTCTCTCTGTGTGTGTGTTTATGAGGCGCCGGACTGGACAAAAGCGAGGCGAATGCCGCGAGCCAGCGCGCTCGACAGTGCGCGAGAGAGACCGAGTGTGTCCGAGAAAGCGCTCGACAGTGCGCAAGAGAGACCGAGTGTGTCCGAGAACGCGCTCGACATTGCGCGACAGAGACCGAATGTGTCCGAGCAACGAGCATAAATACTTTATTTATAAATAAATTACACATTTCAGCATTAGAATAATCTCTGTAGCATATTGGTATCATATGCAATGTTTTAATTCGTTTATATAGCCTTACATAAACTCCCAAATAACCTGCAGGGAACGTTCAAACATGGCTATTTGTTTGACCGGTTGTTGTGCGGCAAACACGACTAGAATTTGGCTAACCTCTGATGATGACGTTCTCTGTAGGTTATAAAATAAAGCCCCAAAAGATTATAAAGATTATATTTTATTATTATTATTTATGTTGGTACATTGTTCAGTATTATATTGAGAGCACTTTTTGTTAAACTTAATATTGTGAGGAAGAAAATACTTCAAGTAGGCAATACAGTCTACCAGTTGTAAAGGTGTGAGTTTTATAATTTTAATGATATGCACTAGTCTAGTGTATGTGTATGTAGGCTATATTTTCTATTACTATTTATTTATTTATGGTACATTTCTTAAGAAGCACGTCCTATTTAGTGTCCATTTAATTCATTTAACATTTCATATTGGGGGTATCCAAGAAATTTCTTATATTTAAACTTTACGTAACGCAATAGTTACTTTCCCTGGTAATTGACCCTTCGCTAAGCCCCGCCCTCCTTAGTTACTGTTGCTACGCCTGTCAAGCTTTTGCGCCTGGCACGTCTATTACAGTATGAATGCACTGGTTTCAGACATTCCTAAGGAGATAATTAGTCATTTTTGCCGAACAGGTGAAAATATGAGAGTGCAATACTGCAGTATGCATTCGAGGGCTATATCCACGACATAATATGCAAACGATTAGAGAATAATTTCATCAAAATTGTAGTTAAAGCGTTAGGTCCAAGCGCAAGCAGCAGTCTACGCTGACCATTCAAATGGGAAACACACAAATTTGAGGAACAGCTTTGTGCATGCCCAGCAGGGTAACTGAAATTTGAAAATATTCTAATATTTATAAATCAAACAGCTTATCCATATGTATTGTGGAATAAACACACGACATTAGCCTGACCACTTTGCAATGATAACATTCTCCCGCTTGTATTTTTAGTGCGCCAGGCTACTGTTTACACGTCGTGGGTCATATAAGTGACTACTGTTATGAACTGATTAAGTTTGCATACCAACCTTTTCCTTGGAGATCTCCGGCAAGCCCCGTGATGTTCCCTCCTTTTACTAACTACCTTTTACTTTTACTAGAACTAACACCGGGAGAGTCGCGATCGGATTGGGGTAACGTTACTAGTTTGGCCGTCGATTAACAAAATGCTGAAATATATTTTTAAGTAACGTTAAGTTATGTCAGTGAGCCTCCGTCTTGCCTTTAATCACACTGCTTGATCCACGAGCTGGACAATAACTTTATTCTAGAGCTGCTATAAAGCCAAAACACTTTACTTTTAATTTCCTATTATCAATGTAAAGCTGCTTTGGAACAATCTACATTGTTAAAAGCGCTATATAAATGAAGATGACGCCCGGCATTTCTCCCCTTGGGTTTTAGGTTTCGGGAAGGGAACAAAATCCACCACCCCGTCCAAACTTTTAGGATACCGGGTATCAGATTTGCACAATCCATACGCACAACGCTTCGGCATGTTTCCCTCGCTCGAAAGCTTGCCAGACCTCCCGCGCCTAGTTACGGTTGCTAAGCCACGATTGGCCTGTGGCGGTTTTCGGGCGTGGCTTAGCGAAGGGTCAATTAGTTACTTTTGTAATGATGTAATTCAGTTACTAACGCAGTTACTTTTTGTGAAAAGTAACTAGTAACTATAACTAATTACTTTTTTAAAGTAACTTACCCAACACTGTTAGTAACTGGAGTCACTTCAGTTCTATAATAATAATACTAATGGAAGGCTACTAGTGAAGCTGAATCTGCGTGGCCCTGATTGGCTGCGGGGGTGGCCCTTACGCGCGTGCGTTGGAGGCCGATGACGTCACCGCTCGCTCGCTCGAGCCGTCTCTTCCATAGACATCATATAGGTAGACGCCCTATCGACCGCTACTGCCTATTGGCACGGACGAGCCGTGGGGCCGCCATCTTAAACCGGTCAACCGCTCCGCTCAGTGTAATCTGTTTGGCAGGTGTCAGCACATTTAATTAATCATATCTCACTGAATACCGAACCGATTTTCACGCGGGTTTTTTTGCTGCAAAGGTCATACATGTAGCTATGATACAGGACACATTGCTTATTTTATTCACAAAATACAACCAATAGTACGGTAATGTTAAATGTTAAATCTAACTTGTGAAAAGTAATCCCCGAGCGATGGTCCGCCGATTTGAGCAGGAATATGTTGCACAGTGCTCTGGCGTCTACTGCTGCTATGCAACGCAAATAGGAGTATGACCGGTTTAAGATGGCGGCCGCATTTCTTGTGCCCAGCGGCCAATAGGGCGTCTAGCTATATATGATGTCTGTCTCTTCCATCATTGAGAGTTTCAGCGACGAGTCGTCTGAGCAGTTCACGGTATTTGTCATATTTACACAACCATCACACACACTTTATACAGTTTGATTAAGCGATTAATTAATCATTTCTGTATTGTTTTCATCGATCACAGCGATACTTGTGCGTCTTTTCTGGCGTCTTCCTTCTGAAATAAACATTTAGTGCAGCAGCAGCGAGCATGAGGAGAATATGTTGAGTTCATTCAGACCTGAGCGATGTTGAGTTCGTTTGTGTGATTGATTGTTTCCTCAAGTCAAAAGTCAAAGTTTAAGATCTGTGAAGGAAATTAATTTTAATCGATCTCAAGTGTCATACTGGAACAGAGACTGTTAAATGCTTTACATTGAGCCTAAGATGAGCCACGCGAGACATATAAAATGTTTTTTTTTTTTTTTTTTTTTTTAATGAACTAACAACTTACTAACTATAGTGATCAGTGTATAAGATCAAACTTAATGTGGACATATTGCTGCTGTAATTATTTCTCTGTAGTGGTTGATGAAGATGAGTGTCATAGTGATTGTTTTTGTGTTGTTGATGTTTTATCCATGTCATATTGTGAGAAATTACAATATTTTCTTTCAATAGAGCAGTTTTACAGGCTTTTATCATGTATGCTGACTCAAATAATGTGTTTCTAACAGCAAACACTCAGAATAAAGTGAGATGATCTGCTGATGATCCTGAATGGCTTGTTGAATGAGTGTTGATAGTCTGAGGCTCATCAATATTAACAGATCTGCTGAAAACACTCTTTATTTCATGACAATAGTTCCTGTTTTCCCCTCATTTATTATGCTGATGTCTTCAGATCTCCTGTAAATTGACACTTAAAGCTGATTTCATTGGTGTCAGCAGATTGAGGGGATTTGTTGCCTTCTATATGCTAGGGCTGCACCATATTGAAGAAAACGCGATAACTCATTAAATAATGCAACATGCGATACGATAATGCTTAAAGTGTGTAAATTAAATTAAATAATCTGTTATATAGCCTACATGTGTGTTTCACATTCTTTTTGTGACAAGAAAACATCCCTACAACTTCTGAGAGTGAGCATCAGTGTTTTACTGTCGCATAATAAGTGTTATTTTAACATCAGTGTAAACCAAGGGGTTCAGGGTTTTAGGTTATCCTACATTAGGTTTATTTAACAACAGAAACTGAATATTCAAATGTAAAAATAAAACACGGCTTAGTTTTCACTCTATGAATTAAATATATTTAGCCTACTGATTCTTATTAAAGCTACAAAAGTTATTCAGCCAAGAGTGAGAGATTTTCTCTCTGTCATTTGTTCCAGTTATTGCAAGCCGATATTCATATCGCGACATTTGTGATATTTCGATAATTTCGATTTATTGTGCAGCCCTACTATATGCAAGTTTATTTCTGTGTTTAATTTTAACTGTTTTTCTTACCATTATTTATTTTTGGAAGAATTGAAATTATTTATATTCTTTTCTTTATTTCTAGATACCTGCATTTTAATGAAGAAGCAGAATAATGTTAGGATTAGCAATACAAATTATTAAAAATAAATAATGAATTGGCATCAGTTCCTGTGTGATGAATAGATAGACAGACATAAATGCTTTGAGTAATTTATTATAAAAACAAACTCAATAATTTATATTTTTGCAGATCAGCTCCTCCCACTGTAATTACATCATCAGTGAAGCTCCGCCCACAGTAATTCAGCAATAAATGCTGTAAATTCCCATCAGCTGAGGATTTGATTTGTTTCAGTGAAGACGAGCATCAGAAAGAGCTGAAATCTGCAAAGACTGAGTTTATTAAAGAGGACAGAGAGAACATGAGTGATCCAGAACCCTGCAGAATGAAACACACTGAAGATCCTGAAGAACAAAGAGGTTGGTGTTTATTCTTCATTCATTCATGATGCTGAAGAACATTCATGTTAGAAACATTCAAGCACTTCAGCACATTTAGATAAACAGTTCAACTATGAAACGCTACAGAATGTTCTGGGTTTTTCTTCAACAAATGGTCAGTAAAGGGAGGTTTGAGACATTTTTATATTAACCCATTTAATCCCAAATTTTTCCCAGACACAAAAATATCCAAATCATGTGTCATTAGTATCCCTTTGAAACAATCAATCATAATTTTTTGAAATTTTCATGGAAAAGTGTGTGAAAAAGTGTGTTTTATGATCGGTCACAATTGTGACCGGTGGGATACTGTGTTGTATCAACCATTGTATTGATTTAATATAGGTCTATTTGACCTATGCAGTGTGTTTGTGTGTGTTTTTGTGTGTGTGTGTGTGTGTATGTTTTTTTTGTTTTGTGTGTTTTTGTGTGTCTGTGTGTGTGTGTGTGTGGAGATCAGACATCAGAGAAGACGTGACCGTGTGTGTGTTTATGTGTGTGTGTGTGTGTGTGTGTGTGTTTATGTGTGTGTGTGTGTGTGTGTATGGAGATCAGACATCAGAGGAGACGTGACTGTGTGTGTGTGTGTGTGTGTGTGTGTGTGTGTGTGTGTGTGTGTGTGTGTGTGTGTGTGTGTTTGTGTGAGTTTCTGTCTCTGTGTGTGTGTGTGTGTGTGTGTGTGTGTGTGTGTGTGTGTGGAGATCAGACATCAGAAGAGATGTGACCGTGTGTGTGTGTGTGTGTGTGTGTGTGTGTGTGTGTGTGTGTGTGTGTGTAAAATTAGGTAGAAAGTAAGGTAGAACAGTTAGCCTATGTGTATTAGTATGTAGATACAATGGGTTATCCCACCAGTCACTATTGTTGCCGTTGACATGTTTGTGAGTTCTATGACCACATTAAACAAAGTTGAGTAATTGCAAATGCATATATCAATACTAGATGTAACCGATGTTAGGGCCGAGGGACGATTACCACACTCCGGAGGAGCAGACACCAGAGGACACCAAGAGGCGGACAACAGAACGACTTTTAAAGGTCAGTTTTTATTCATTTAAAACAATAAAAACAGTGCTGAGAATGTTCGTGGCTGGAACCCGGTTTGGGAAGAGGAACTGGGGGGGGGGGGGGGGGGGATATTCCTCTTCTCTACTGGCTCGTGGGTGGAACAATGGCTTCTTCTCGTCTTTTCGACTCGTCAGAATGTGCTTGTAGGACGGACAGAGGCTTCTTCTCGCCTTCAGCTTTCCCCACGGACAGAGCAGGTAAGTATTCGGCTCGTGAAGATGTTCTTAGGACAGCCGATCGAATGAACAGCAGCTTCCCCACCTCTTCTGAGGGACAGACAGTAACGGTGGATCAGGCAATAACAAGTGAGACAGGACTGTGGTATTTTACCCGCCTTTACTCTCGTTCCATGCGTAGCGGCGTCGTTGGAAGAGTTCGTGAGACTGGACTTTCGTGGACGTAAGAGACAGTGCTCGTGGAGTGTGGTACTCGGGGTGCGTTGAGCTCTTTCCCTCCACACCGTACACTCAAGTGGGAACCTGGACACAGCTTTAGACTGATCAATTTGAGGGAATCTTCACAGTCATAAGTCAATATTCATCCATCAAAGTTTCAGAGGAAACACAGTTGTTTGATCTCACCACACTTGTGCATAAATCACTCTTGTAAATCCTCACACGTGTGCATTTCACTCTTTCAGACACTGCAAACTCACTTCATCTCCACAGTGATTAATCGACTCGTTTCTCTTCTCTCTGAAGGGTGAATGACTCGAAGAATAATGTTTTCAGAAGATCAGCATGAACACATCAGCGATCCTCCCAGCTGTTCCAGTTACTACGCTTCGTTCTGTCAACAAGATCACACACACTGCCCGCAAACAAAGGTTAGTTGCACACTGGTGATGGTCAATCTTCAAATGTGGTTTTCTCAACGGGGAATCAATGGAAGGGTGCACTTAACTTTTCCTCGGTGAATCACTCAATATCCTGCAGTGGTTTCCTCTCTCACTTACTTCATTGCGTTGCTGTTCGTGGTTTCTTCAGAAAACTCACTAAATGAGCATGCCTCGGGGAATCTCACAGTAGAACTCCGATCCGGCATTAAACCTTCAGCCTTCCTATTTCACCGCCGCTGTCAGAACACACACTGCTGCCTACCCGTCCTCACACACTGCTCAAACACTCCCTTTTTATGCTCCTTTTCCTGAGCACATGCTTCAATGAAGCGCAGCTGATTTGCTTCAGCTGGCGCTCGTTATGGCCAACACTCAACAGAGCCAAATTTAGAACCAATGAGGAATCTTTTTGGATTTGCCAGGTTTTCACCCGGTGACACTAGACACCTTAAACATGATGTGTACCAAAAATCTATATCCTATCGTTATGTTAACATACTTTAACACCCTTTTCTTTGGGAGCTTTCTTGCTGCCATCCTCTTCTCTTGGCGCAAACAGGAAGTAAACAGCTCTGGTCATGTGACAATTTACAGTAAACATGTAACACTGCACATATTTCATTGAGACCCTTTATTATTTAAATATCTGCTGGAAATGCATGGATAGATCATTCAGTAACATTTTTATAGCCTTAGAAATGAAACATTTTTTTACTGTCACTATTGTGACCGGTGGGATTAAAGGCAGGGTAGGTAGGATTTTATAAAAACAAAAAATCCAAATTTGTTTAAACTTTCTATATATATCAATACATAATTAAAATGTAAGTACTCTGAAAAAAGTATAAAAATCAAGTGACTCTAGACCGTTTAATCTGCATTAAACACAGCTCATTATTTCCATTCGGGACGAAACAAAGGATTGGCTTAGGCGACTGTCACTCTCTCGCAACCATGGCAACCACCCTTTTGCCACGGGATCTGCCCACTTGCGCGCGCACGTTTGATTTGAGGAATTCAAGAGGCATGGAACCTGGGAATAGCAAAACAATGGCAGAGAAAGAGCAATCAAAATTCACATTACCGGCATGCAGTCAGTGAAGGCAAACAAGGCAAAAAAAGAAGACAGTACAAGAAAAGGTAATGAACAAAAAGTCTTTGGATAAACAAAGAAATAAAACGCGTGTCAATATCGGCGTGGCTTTCCAGCGACCACCCCGTCCTCGGCCTCTACTTCCTCGGACCCTAGTTGCACGCCACGGCCTCTTGCACGACCTCCTCTGCTTCGCCCTAAAATTATTTTTATTTTACAAAAGGATATTTTACAAACCTACGTTTTGTGCATGTGCTCCTGCACGTACTTTTCCAGTCACAGCACAGCAATCAAAGAAGGACGCGCTGAAAACTGTAATGCTGTTCTCTTTCTTCATAACTCGTACTGAGAAGGTTTGAGTTGCAGAGGAATTTGTGACTGTTTCACCTGTTCAACCACATCAAAGTTTCGTAATTAGTAAGTCCGTGCTTTTTCTCTTTTTGTTCTTATGTGCTGAAGGGCCGCTGTGCCTTGGTGAAACGGTGTTTGTACGTGAAGAGCTCTTTTCCAAAACGCCATAAACCTAAAAAGCTGCCTCAAAGATCCAGCAAAAGTAATGATTATGAATATGTAAAATATTGCAATAAGACATTTTAATTGTTTATTAATTTCTGTGTCGGCTGCAAAGATGAAGTTGACGATAGACTCGCGATCTTCGCAGTAGGCTAGTGAACGCACCAGAGAAATGCACATTTATTAGGCTACATAGTTTTATTTTGTTTTGGATGGTTTTGTTTAGACCCAGCTTTCTGTAAATATATTTCACATTTTTTAGGCCTGTGAGGCGAGGCTACGGTTCGGTTCATGATGATATAATCTCCAGTTCAAGCACCTTATGTTGTGATTGATAGCCTATATTTATTTTTATGTATTTAATCCAGGAAATTGGTTAATGAAAATAATATTATTATTAAGATACAATTAATACAAAACAAACAAGGCTTTGTGCTTTCTGTTTTGAGGTCTCTGTGAAAGTTTGAAAGTCTAAGTGCCGCTTTTCAGAGCGCTCGCGTCCATAATGGAGAACTGTCACATAATATTGTTTTTTCCTCATAAATGCAAACACGAAAAATAAAAGACAAAAGACGTTTTTAAAAAGACAAACCATACATTTTTGAAAAAAAAAAAATTATGGATTTATAGCGTTTTGGGGAAAAATGGATGGATTTATACCATTTTGAAAATGTTTATTTTTTACTTTGAATTGATCATCAACAATATTGTTGTTTGATTTAATAATCACTGTTGCAAGAAGTGCCTAGTTAAGTTTTTTTTTTTTTTTTTTATAAGTGGAAAAAGTAGGGGCTGCCAAAGATTCTGTTTAGTTAGCTCCTTTATTGTTTTTTTCTATAGCCTACAATAATAGGTCAAATGCAGCAAGTCAAAAGACCAACTGGACCTTCTTTGCCAGTTTGCACACATTTCTTTGAAGGGTGGCAAAAATATCGCCTGAATATCGATATCTAGATATTGGAAAAAAATATCGAGATATTCATTTTTGTCAATATCTCCCACCCCTACATGCAGAACACCATACTGTATATGTTATGAATCTTACACGAAATTCATCTTCATCACAGTGTAACTGATGGTAATGTAAAAAAGTGTATCAATGCAACCTGTTTTTAGCTTATATAACTAGCTCGTTAGCGAATCAAAAAATATATATTTTAAATTTAAACTTTACCAATATCAATATGTTAGGTTGATAGTGAGTACTATAATACATCTTATTTGTTTATATTCATAAGCAATTAGCATTAGATTTTTTTATTGCATGTGATTCTGACATGATGTCACTACATGCACTGTGCTCCTTCCTCTCCGCTCGTCTTATAATGCATGTTCAGCTCAGCGGTCGGAGTCGCGCGTTCATGTGTTTGGGGGCGTGGCTTTGTAAGGAGCCCAGAATTTACCAGAATTTGTCATTTTCAACCTAGTTTACACAATTGTTTTTTTAGGAATAATCAATAAACACCAAGTTACTGATAAAGTTCTATTTGTAAAATATCATATAAGTTATTCATAGTTATAGAAATTCTTTTTAGAGTAACTTTGGTAACAGGGTTGATGAATGCAGTCAGTGCTACAGTTTGTGTAAAAACTGAGACAATGGATTGAGATTATTTTCTTATCTTCCCATCATGCAGTAGAAAGACCCCAGATGATGTCACTTCCTGTGTGTCACAGTTCCATGAAATGCTCTGTTTGTAAAAGGAGGAAAATCATGTCAGGAGTAACAGGGTTGAGTGAAACATGTAGGACACAGATAAAGCTAATACAAATAGTTAATTTAAAGCCAGTTAAAGTTATGGCCACTCTACACTTTGAGCTTGTGAAGTTTCTACAGACACTGCAACGGCCGTGAAATGACGTCACATTCTCTGACAGCTTCAAGTTCAACTTAATGCATTTGTTTAAATGTAGCTAAAATCAATTATGTGGAACCAATTAACATAAATAAACACACACACCAGAGAAAAAACTTTGCAGCTCATGTTATTTGAGCTGAGAGAGAGCCTACTCGGATGAAAACTGTTTCAGTGAGCTCAATTATAGTAATGCCGCATTTTTAGTGGCAGTAATGGTAACGGCGTTGTAACGGAGGAAACAGTAATTAGTTTTATTACTCATTATTGAAAAAAATAACGCTGTTACGCTGTTTATTTATAACGTCGTTATTCCCATCACTGGTTACGTGCCATTCAGAATGACTTATGTTGTGGACGTGCTATTTCTGGAGCAACGCGACACGGCAACTAAACCCAAATAATCCAAATAATAAATGTTTTATTACAATATTGTTCTCTTTATAATGTTATGTAATTTGACAGTCCAATAGTCATTATTAGTCGTGCATTGCCGTACACTGTAAGTGCAATACCGTACACTTTACTACATTAATTCTAAACCAAATGCATCCTGTATGAAATAAATCAGATATAAATAGGCCTACACAAAATAAACACAATATTACAACTTACATTTGCACAGAACAAAAGGCTGCGAGTGCACACGCAAACTTATACTCATGATGGTGTAAAATGTATTATTGATGTTTTATCCATGTCATAGTGTGAGAAATGACAGTATTGTCTTTCAATTGAGCAGTTTAATAGGCTTTTGTCATCTATCTGACTCAAATAATGTGTTTCTAACAGCAAACACTCAGAATAAAGTGAGTTGATCTGCTGGTGATCCCGAATGACTTGTTGAATAAGTGTTGATTAGGGCTGTAGCGATATGCGTCATGAAACCGAAATCACAACACTCAGATCCACGAACCTGTGTCACCATGTGAGAAGGCAAAATTCTTAACGAAAAGGCTTTCTACAAATCAAAACTTAAGTGGTCAAAATCATGTCTGACCCTCTCCATATGTCTCCTGATATATTGGGCATCTTATGATCTTACTCATCTTATATGTATAGTGAATTTCGTTTTGTATAAATTGTAACTTAATTTAATCAATGTTTCATCAACAATTTCCCTGGATTTAATAAATAAGAAGACTGTAAGTATTAACTGTAAGCAAATATAGCAGACAATATAATCAGGACACGGAGGCGCCGGCGCGTGAACTGGAGCTCGCCTCATAAATTAACAGAAACTCAGTGTATAAGCTATACTTGCCTCACAGACCTGAGAAATATGTATAGAAAGCTTGAAATGTGTACTTTTAAAGCTGCCGTCGGCAACATTTTTTTGAACATATTCAGTGAAATCGACACTATAATCCGACAGAACAACATAAATAAAGTGGTTTTAGAAAAAAACCCGAGCTTCTAACTCCACCTGGAGCGTGTTATTTGTTTTGCAAAAATCCACCGCTCCCGGATCATCAGGTCCAAGATTAGCCAGATCAGGTCCGGATTAGCCAGGGCAGCCTACCTCCGAGTCCATGGTGTTGATCGATGCTGAAGAGACGCGCGCGTTCACAGAAAATCAGGTACACATGCACTGACGAACACGACGTCTATGGGAGGGTGCTCGTTGGTAGTGGGGGAGGGGCATGAGAGTTGTAAACATTCAAAATTTTGTCTAAGTCAACCAAACTGCCAGACTTGCCGACTGCAGCTTTAAAGGAACACTTCGACTTTTTGGGACTTTAGCTTATTCACCGTATCCCCCAGAGTTAGATATGTCCATACATACCTTTTTCATCTCAGTGCGTGCTTTAAGTCTGTTTGACGCACTCACCGCTAGCCTAGCTTAGCACAAAGACTGGATGTAAATGGCTACAGCTAGCATACTAATCCCAATAAGTGACAAAATAACGCCAACATTTTCCATGTTTCTTTCCTGTCAGACCCGATGGAAGTGAAGGAGGAGAGTGAAGAACTGAGTGAAGTAAAGGAGGAGAGTGAAGAACTGAGTGAAGTGAAGGAGGAGAGTGAAGAACTGAGTGAAGTGAAGGAGGAACATCATGTCAATCCTAAAGGAAAACCATTGAGTCGCTCAAAGACTAAAAATATTTTTTTAAAGAAAAGAGCCAATAAATCTTTCACCTGCGCTCAGTGTGGAAAGAGTTTCACAACCAAACAAAGTCTTGAGATTCACATGAGGATCCACACGGGAGAGAAGCCGTTCTCATGTGATCAATGCGGCAAAACATTTCTTAGAGCATCAGACCTGAAGACACACCTGAGAGTCCATACGAAGGAGAAGCCGCATTCATGTTCTGTGTGTGGAAAGAGTTTTTCACTGCTGCAATATTTACATAAACATGAGAAAATACACACTGGTGTGAGAGAGTACATGTGCTTTGAGTGTGAGAAGACTTTCACTGCAGCGGACAAGTTAAAACGGCACCAGATTATTCACACTGGAGAAAAACCTTACAAGTGTTCACACTGTAACAAGAGATTCAGTCAGTCAGGACATCTAAAAAGACATGAGATGATCCACTCCGGAGAGAAGCCGTTCTCATGTGATCAATGCGGGAATAGTTTCAGTCGATCATCAGCCCTTAATGTTCACATGAGGATCCACACCGGAGAGAAGACGTTTTCATGTGATCAATGCGGCAAAACATTTCTTAGAGCATCAGACCTGAAGACACACCTGAGAGTCCATACGAAGGAGAAGCCGCATTCATGTTCTGTGTGTGGAAAGGGTTTTTCACTGCTGCAACATTTACATAGACATCAGAAAACTCACACTGGTGTGAAAGAGTACATGTGCTTTGAGTGTGAGAAGACTTTCACTGCAGCGGACAAGTTAAAACGGCACCAGAGAATTCACACTGGAGAAAAACCTTACAAGTGTTCACACTGTGACAAGAGATTCAGTCAGTCAGCAACTCTGAAAACACATGAGATGATCCACACCGGAGAGAAGTCGTTCTCATGTGATCAGTGCGGCAAAACATTTCTTAGGTCATCAGACCTGAAGTCACACCTGAGAGTTCATACGAAAGAGAAGCCGCATTCATGTTCTGTGTGCGGAAAGGGTTTTTCACGGCTGCCTAATTTACATAGACATGAGAAAATACACACTGGTGTGAGAGAGTACGTGTGCTTTGAGTGCGAGAAGACTTTTACTACAGCGGACGGTTTAAAACTGCACCAGAGAATTCACACTGGAGAAAAACCTTACAAGTGTTCACACTGTGACAAGAGATTCAGTCAGTCAGCAGATCTGAAAAAACATGAGAGGATCCACACTGGAGAAAAACCTTACAAGTGTTCACACTGTGACGAGATTCAATCGATCATCACATCTGAAAATGCATGAGAGGATCCACAGCAGAGAGAAGCTGCACACGTGTGATCAGTGTCGGAAGAGTTTTGCTTTTAACTCTTCCGAGTCGCCGATCACGCCGGCGTGATCAAATCACATGACCAGTTTAAGACGTCGAAGCATAAAAACAAAGTCACGTTGAGTCCACTTCTGTCGAAAGTGCTGGCTTGAAACTCTATTTTACTTTTTGTTTTGTGTTGATAGACCAAGTAAAAACGGAGATATGATAAAAAAAAATTGAAAATATTGACGCGTTCGTAAAGGAATGCAAGATGGGATGCGACAGGCGTTGCATTTATTCTCATAACTTCGTCGGTTTTTGTCAAAGCAAAACGGAGAAAAATGTGTGAATCTGCTGACTCTGCTCTTCAGGTTGCACATTTTAGGGAGTGGAGGAGGAGCCAACTGAGCAAAGAAGTGAAATTGAAAGGCGCCCGTGGGAGTCGGGACATTGACGGAGTAGACAGAGAGACATATATATAGAAAGAGAGAGAGAGAGATATTATTGCTAGTTTTTGGAAAAGTTTGAATAGATTTTGAGAGTAGTTTAGTGTAGATAGTTTAGGTAGTTTAGGTAGTTTTTTGTGGAAGGAAAATGAAGCGAATGTCTTTGGTCTCATTGTTGACAGAAACTGTTTTGAGGAGTGGCACAGATAAAAAAAAAAAACTCACCTGATATTCGTTGTAAATAGTTGTATATATAGTTTGACTTTGTGTTTATTTTACCTTTTGTATAGTATATTTGCACTTTTTAGGAACCCCTCTTACTCAAGGAAGGAAAGCCCTGTAATGTAGCTGTCTGTGTAATTGTACATGAAGTGTTTTGTAGAGTTTCTAAGCAGAAAAGAAAAGAAAAAAAACGCCTATTGCCACACCTGCTTTTTGCTGTATATACTTAGATTTTATCTCAATTTGACCTTTTTTATGTTGTATTTGCACTAATTGGGAACCCTCATACTCTGGGAATGCAAGGCCTTAAATATAGCTCTCTGTATAATTGTGTGCATAAACTTTTAAAAAGTGTCAAAGCTAAAAAGAGAAAAAAAAGCCTATGGCTACACTCGCTTTTTTTTTGTAAATCATATTTTTTTTGTATATAGCTTGATTATATCTGAATTTTACCTGTATATGTTGACATTTACAACTTGTGTTTACATTTTAAACCTTTTAAAATGCTTCATTGAGCATGTTTGTGTTTTTTGTAGTAAAAAAACTATAATTTTTCTATTCGGATTTTGTGTTTTTTGTGTGATTTTGGGTCCAGTATGTTGATACAGTACATAAAAGTGAAAAAATAATTGTCTGTTCATATAGGTGATGTTGTGCTGAAAAAAACAATACCAAACATTGGTATGGTAAACATTTGTTTATGTCGCAAAAAAATAAAAAATAAAAAGTACTCAAAAACGGCCAAAATAGCCCAAGACTCCGAAGTGACATGAAGCTACACATGAAGATCCATGCAGTGGAGAAACCACTTAAACACAGTCTGATATCACGGTAATTGATTGTCATGTGCTGTGAAACAAAGTCTCTTCTTTGTAAGTTAGACACACATCACCCTAGGCCTAAAAAAATTGTTTGGTTCTGGTTTCCGACCGACCCTGTCAATTTATGTGCGACCCAAATTTATTTTATGAGCTTGGGGAAGAAATAATACAAATTAAATAAATTCACAAATAAAAAACTTTGAGGCGAACTATAATTTACGTTTTTGTACAGCACCGTTTTTGTATAGCATTCTTGCAATGCAAGATGACTCTCTTCCTCCAGCAATGCTAACAAACGAGTCAGCTACACGGTCGTTCACACATCGTTGTCGTCACTTACAAAGGCGACACTTTCAGCATGTGCGTGGAGTGTGATGCCCGTTTCACAAATACTCTGTTTGCAGTGCATATGCGGTGCATATTTTTTTTCGTACCCATGTTAACAGGTTCGAGCTTTCACACTGCACGCGGTTGCGGTCCGGCAATCCGTTCCAGTTCCGGTGCGTATACAGCAGTGCAGTGATCGTTTCCGCACCAGGGTCTATTTCTGCTGTGTGCACACGCTGAATTAAAGTGACAGAGCATGCATTTAATAAAATAAAATGTAGTAATCTCACCATAAATTAATTTAACTAAATTCTACTATTTTTCACAATCATCTTTTTACTTAAAGACCGGGGTAAATCAAGGAAAACTACATTTACTTCAACAAGGCGACATAATGAACAACACTCGTCTCATTCATGGAGGAGGAAAAACAAGTTCTTTGTGACATGCAAGATTTATTTATGTATGCGATTTTAATATAAGTGCATGGTTAAATATTTTACCACTTGCTTGAGCAACTTTATATATAGTTATATAGAAGTAATGCATTGAATAATAGTTTGTTTAGATTGTGTTTAGACGTGAATACGTCTATTAAAGCGTGTAGGCCTATATGTGTACAAAGAGAAACTAGAAAAAAAAGTTTGAGACAAACTTTAAGTTGGCTTGAGAAAGCCTGACCAGAGAGTTTAAAGAAGTTAGAAGTTTAAAGAAGTTAGAAGATGATAGGTAGATTAGTTAGAAAGAGATTAGTTAGAAAGAAAGAATGATAGATAGTTTGGTTAGAAAGAATGATAGATAGATTAGTTGGAAATAAAGAGATTAGTTAGAAAGAAAGAATGAAAGATTATTTAGAAAGAATGATAGATTGATTAGTTAGAATTATAGATAGAATGATAGATAGATTAGTTAGAAAGAAAGAAAGAAAAAATTGTTAGAATGATAGATTAGTTAGAAAGAGATTAGTTAGAAAGAAAGATAGATTAGTTAGAAAGAATTATAGATTGATTAGTTAGAAAGAATGATAGATAGATTAGTTAGAAAGAATTTTAGATAGATTTGTTAGAAAGAAAGAATGATAGATAGATCAGTTAGAAAGAAAGAAATATTAGTTAGAAAGAATGATAAATTACTGCGGCATTTACTACACAGAGCCGTAGATAACTGACAAGCTGAGCCATATCGCATTAATTATCGCAGGCGATACGGATTGCCCACAGGCCTTGAGCACTGCTGTGATTACTTCACTTATACCTCTGCCTATAGGAATTGCAAATGGTTATTGGGGTAAGAAAGAGGGGGGTTGAAACAGTAAAAACAAATGTTTAAGTTCATTTTCAAATATTTTCAATCTTACACTTTTCCACACAGACTGAAATTTCCAACCCTTTCTCTAGATTTTTCTGACCATAATCAACATACATGATTCATACAACATTACAGTGGGGAGAACAAGTATTTGATACACTGCCCATTTTGCAGGTTTTCCTACTTACAAAGCATGTAGAAGTCTGTAATTTTTATCATAGGTACTCTTCAGCTGTGAGTGATGGCATCTAAAAAAAATCCTGAAAATCACATTGTATGATTTTTAAGTAATTAATTTTCCTTTTATTGCATGACATTTGATACATCAGAAAAGCAGAACTTAATATTTGGTACAGAAACATTTGTTTGCAATTACAGAGATCATACGTTTCCTGTAGTTCTTGACCAGGTTTGCACACACTGCAGCAGGGATTTTGGCCCAGCTCCCTCCAAAGATTTTCTATTGGGTTCAGGTCTGGAGACTGGCTAGGCCACTCCAGGACCTTGAGATGCTTCTTACGGAGCCACTCCTTAGTTGCCCTGGCTGTGTGTTTCGGGGGGGGAAGGAGGTTGTTGGCCAAGATCTCGCGATACATGGCCCCATCCATCCTCCCCTCAATACGGTGCAGTCGTCCTGTCCCCGTTGCAGAAAAGCATCCCCAAAGAATGATGTTTCCACCTCCATGCTTCATGGTTGGGATGGTGTTCTTGGGGTTGTACTCATCCTTCTTCTTCCTCCAAACACGGCGAGTGGAGTTTAGACCAAAAAGCTCTATTTTTGTCTCATCAGACCACATGACCTTCTCCCATTCCTCTTCTGGATCATCCAGATGGTCATTGGCAAACTTCAGATGGGCCTGGGCATGCGCTGGCTTGAGCAGGGGGACCGTGCGTGCACTGCAGGATTTTAATCCATGACGGTGTAGTGTGTTACTAATGGTTTACTTTGAGACTGTGGTCCCAGCTCTCTTCAGGTCATTGACTAGGTCCTGCTGTGTAGTTCTGGGCTGATCCCTCACCTTCCTCATGATCATTGATGCCCCACGAGGTGAGATCTTGCATAGTGCCCCAGACCGAGGGAGATTGACCGTCATATCTTCTTCCATTTTCTAATAATTGCGCCAACAGTTGTTGCCTTCTCACCAAGCTGCTTGCCTATTGTCCTGTAGCCCATCCCAGCCTTGTGCAGGTCTACAATTGTATCCCTGATGTCCTTACACAGCTCTCTAGTCTTGACCATTGTGGAGAGGTTGGAGTCTGTTTGATTGAGTGTTTGGACAGGTGTCTTTTATACAGGTAACGAGTTCAAACAGGTGCAGTTAATACAGGTAATGAGTGGAGAACAGGAGGGCTTCTTAAAGAAAAACTAACAGGTCTGTGAGAGCCGGAATTCTTACTGGTTGGTAGGTGATCAAATACTTATGTCATGCAATAAAATGCAAATTAAAAATAAAAATCATAAAATGTCTCCAGGGGGTTAATAAACGTCTTTTGAAGCGACGCGCAAGAAAAATGTCCACATTTAAAACTTTATAAAGTAAAATAACTAGCTTCCGGCCAAACAAATTTGGATTGGATTTGACTTCAGTCTAAGCGCAACTTATGCAAATAATGTGACACACTGCTGATATTTACGCTACGCCATGACGCAAGTAGACTGCGTATGGCCGGAAGCTAGAATTTTACTTGGTTTACTTTACACTAGGGCTGTGCAATATGGACAAAATAATCAGATTACGATTTTTTTTTTTTTTTATGAATATTGCAATTGCGATTTTTATTTTATTCAATTTTTTTATTCAATTGTTTCTGTTTTTTCAAACATGCTACATTCTAAATGTATTCAGTGCACAACAAGAGCATAATAAAACATTTTAAAATAAAATAACATATTATTGAAAGCTTTTAAACAGACAAAATAAAATAAATTAAGGTTAACTAACCTAAAATCCAGTCATAATAAATAAAAACTAACAGAATTCAAAACCAAAAAATACCTCTTTTTAAAGTTTTTTTTTTTTGCACACACACACACACACACACACACACACACACACACACACACACAAAAACAGCATGTCCACCATTTCTGGGTTTAAGCATAAAAGTATTTTGCCAAATTTATGCCAAATTTCCCCCAGTACTAAACACTAATGCTAAGTTAGACTTTATTATACATTCTATATGTATTATACTTTACATAATAATATTAGGACACTCTGCAGGGCATCATATTTATTAAGAAACAAATTGTGCAAAGATGGTTAATATATGTATTATAATGTTTTGTACTAATGCCTAAATACAATAGCTTACCATGAACAATTTAGCTTTTCAGCATTTATTGCTTATAATTCGTCTTTTGCGTTGGATGTTCTGTGCAGATTCTGTATAGGAGCTATGGGACACTTCGGCATGCAACGACAGACCCGAAGACGCCTTTCTCCGACCTCCGAGGTCACAGCAGACCTTAATCTAGGAATCGTCCGACAAATATCTTGACTAATGGAGACATACTCTCCTATCTATCCATGTGTGGAAATATGCTTAGACTATATGTGTTCTTAGCCAGCAGGCACCTGCACAGGTAGGGCTCAACCTGTGCAGAGCACATGCCCTTTTTGCCCTTACACTCTGAAGTGCCCTTTTTTTGGTGGAGTTTTTTTTTTTTTATCAGTGCTATTGGTCACCCTTTACGTCTGTCTGTCTGTTTAACAAATTTTTAGCCAATTAAAGTTCTTATTAAAACGAGCTTGTGTGAATCTTATTCAATCCTCAAGCTGTCAGTAAGCTGATAACTCCGCCCCCTCTATATTCACTGAATCAACTGAAGTTCCACAGCAGCCACACAATGGACAGCAGCTGAACGAAGTTTTGCGAAGGGTAAATAAATATCTTGTTTGAATAAGTAGGCTACTAATAAACACTATGTCTATAAAAGCTCATATTTTATTTATTTGATGTCTGACTCACTGACTGAGACATGTGGGATGTCCTCTGAGACTGAAAGAGAGGTCTAGTCTAGCATTTGCCATCTAGTCATAGCCTACACGTAAATAGCCTGTGCATACAGTAGCATTTCATCTTTTATAAAATGTGATTTTGGCCAAATGTATTTTACAACAGGAAAAACTGAGTGCCCCGCCTACAACAAGTTTGTAACCTGTTGATGAAAATGTAATGTGATGCCGCCGGCGCCGTTTTAATGATGGACAAAAAATGCACATTTGCACACATTCGCTGGTCAAAAACTATATATTGATAAGTAATACAACAACATATAATTTTTTTCTTTTTTTTTTACCATCGGAAAATCCGATGGTAAAAAAGCCCCCGCGCTGTTTCGTACTGGAACTTACACAAAGCGACGAGTGATCCTCGTCACCTAGGTAACATATTTCTAAGAAGTAAGAAATTTCTTCTTTGATTTATGATTGCTGATACACTTAATTTATTAACATTTAGTCTAATCATGTTATGGTAATAATATTAAATTATGGTTAATTCAAGGCTGTTGATATGCACGTTTTCGCTATCTAGCTAATTTTTTTTATCTAGTATTATACTCTCCGCTCGTCCTCACATGTATAAAATGTGTCACATGTATTACATTTTCATAATATTTTTTTAAATAAAGAAAACTTATATGAGAAATGTTAATCAGGTGCAGCTTATTATAAAAAGCAAAGAAAACCATATTTCTGCATCATTGACCAATAATTGGGAGGGGGCAAGTCGCACCCTGGTGTAACCTAATGTATTCAGGTGTATTCAGTCATTAGATATTCGACTTGACTTGTATAAAGTTAATTCAGATGTTGAAACAGTATAAAGAAGGATTTAAATTAAAATGTAACTGTATTTCTAAATACTTTGGATTAAAAGAAGGTATTTTTCTTTACATGCCATACAAGTGCGATTCAGCTCTGTCTTGGACAGTAAAAATGCTCTTTTGGCGGCTGCAACTTTACCCCGGTTCAAGATATGCTGGATTAAAGATGAGGAGAGAAGAAACCATGTGAAGTCACTGCTGAATGTCAAGCTCAGCACTCCGAGGGCCATATTGTAAATGAGACAGAATATATACACCGCTCGACAGTAATTTGAAAGTGATTGCAGTACCAGTTTTGGCCACAATCTTACATACGGCTCCTTTAAAGTCATCTCACTCAAGTACAACACTGCAACACCATTGACTGCTCCTGTGGAAAGACCTTTCAGTTTAAGGAGTCTTGTGCGGACCCCAAAGAGAAACAGACTTTCCAGCAAGCGATTTGAGAAACTTCTTTTGATGAGATACAACCACTATTTTACTGACAAGTATATAAATGCATTTCAGCATTCAAATATGCCTCTTTTTTTTTTTTTTATATAAATACTGTTTTCAAGCAAATCGAAAAAAATATATACATATCTATTTTGGTTTGGGATTTTTAACAGCTTTACATTGTTTGTAAATTATTATTCTAAGATTCTATGCAATGTGACGTAAAATTGCACAAGCCCCATTCTGTTGTGGGATGTAAGGATGAACATATCAGTCTTCATTTACTCTCGTTGTTACTCGAGGATGGATCTGTACCAACTGTTCGTGATCCAGATTACAGTCTCAAGAGCGACAGGACTAACGTTACTGATCACGACAGAAATGAAAGTGAGAGCGCACACTTTATGACAGCTCATCGAGTAGTTTTACGAATATACAGTGTACCAGTTTATTAAGCACAGACTCAAAAGGTGTGTATGTTTACTGTTACTTGTAACGAGTGGTTTGTGTACTTCGCTGTGTATGTTCCATGCTAATGAAAGGGAGAGAGAGTTTTGGATAAGACTCAAATGCTCACATCTTATAGCCTACTGTGTTTATTTAGCTGCTCTTACAGTGATTTTCTGGAGTAAAACTAATGCTTCATCTTTTGTGTGATGTACAATAAACTTTACTGAACTCAACAGTATATTTTGATCATTCGGACGGGGTTTTCTACAGCAGGCTTGTATTAATGGTGGATAAAAGCAGATAATAAATAAGTTATAACCATAATTAAACTAAACTATACCTGTTCAATCTCCATACAGTATATATTCTCTGGCTCTGTGGGCATTATTGTCCGACTCCGAGTCGAAATGAACACCGCAACTGAGAGTTTCTGTTCTGATATTGATGAGATTGTCCTGGCTCTGAGAGCGAGCTTGTGAAGCTCCGCCCCCTGTGTGGACAGCAGCAGCTAATTAGCATTTAAAGGGGACACACTAAAACATCATGTTTTTCTGAGCCCCAAAAATGACAATTTAAACATGCTGTAAAAAAATATCTGTTGGGTATTTTGAGCTAAAACTTCACATACATACTCTGGGGACATCAGAGACTTATTTTACATCTTGTGAAAAGGATCATAATAGGTGCCCTTTAATAAAATTAGTAACACATATTTTTTATATTACGAATGTAAAATACTTATCTCTGTAATACAATAAACCAGAGAGGCCACTGTATATGTGATTTCAATCTCATTTTTTTCATCATTTTTATACATTTCTTTAATACTTTTCTTTATCGAATACAAGTGTTAATCAATGTCAAAGGTCTGACATGTGGTCTGATCGTCTCATCCCTGAGGCACAGAATGTGCAGCAATCCTCCAGTCATCTCATTTTGAAAATATTCAACCATGTTGGTCCTCACCTGTTGATTACACAAGTCACGTCATCCTTATTTATATAGCGCTTTTTACAATACAGATTGTATCAAAGCAATACTGTAACAAAATAAAGTATATATTTAATATTGTATAAAATAATACAACAAAGTTTGTTTCTAGAAGAAAATTGCATTATCGTCCACCTTAAGGCAAATCAGTAATATTGTTGAATATTAAATGTCCCCAAATAAGCAAGCCAAAAGCCAAGGCAACAGTGGCAAGGAACCAAAACTGACAGAACTGAGAAAAAAACCTTGGGACAAGGCTCAGTCATTCAGTTCTCCTCTGGCCATCGAGCGAACAGTGTATAATTATAATTTAGGCAGCATTACAGGTCAGAGGTCAGATTAAATAAGAACATTCAGAATATTTATCCAGTTCCATCTGGTTGGAAGTCGGAGTCATCACACCGGTATGGAGACGAGTTTGTTAAGGATCAGTCGTGTCGATGAGGCCTTCACAGGGCTGATGAGGCTGGCCCTTCAGGGATGCGTCATGGATGGGTCCAGGCACAGGTCCACCTTCTGATCTGGATAAGGCCCGGATCCGGCCGACTTCAGTAAACTTTAGAATGAACAGAAAGACAAACATTAGCATAGATGCCATTCTTCTTATTAAATAATGAGTACATCAGGCGTTATAGGAAAGTGTCCCCGGTTCTGGCTGACCTATACAGCCTAATAGTGATGTTACATATGACACTGAAGCTTCGATGCGCGTATCACATAAGCGACACAATTTGTAGTGAAGCCCCGTATCGAGGCGTGTATTGGTTTACTAGAGTCACGTGATCGATGACAAACGAAGCCTCACTTTCTGTCAAGTCACGTGCGCGTTTCGCTTTGGGTGTCAGAAGGCTCGAACTTCAGATCGTATTTAACGAGTCATTGTTGCCTCAGCTCAGTCTGGTTGATATTTACAATTATTGATATTGACATTTAATAACAGATGATCCTATCAGACAATGTCCTTATTCATTGTGTGCGTAGACATTTAGAGACATTAAATCTTATTGAATCATATAAGCATAAGCTATTATATTTTGTCACTTTAATGAGAAAATGAATTTATTTAATGAACAAATCAAACACAAACATGTAAGGCTTTTATTAGTACACATAACATTGAAACTATGGAGTGTGTTGTGGTTGCTTCATCTGCCAGAGCTTCTAACACAGGCTTCTGGCTGCTTTATTTTAAATAAGCACCAGATGGCGCTGTTCTCGGCGCTGTTCTCGACACTCTCGAAGCTTTGAATCTTTTCCCGAAACAGTCAGGGGAAAGCCTCAGTGATTCATGAGGCTTCATTTCCCCATCCCTACAGCCTAATAATCATTTAACTGATTTGAATAATAGAAATGTATAATGTTCTATATGAATGCCAGGTAAAAGAGATGTGTTTTTAGTCTAGATTTAAACTGACAGAGTGTGTCTGCTTCCCGGACAATCACTTAGAGTGTTGCAATAAAACTGACATGCAAGTTAAGCTTTTTTTTTTGTGGAAGTATTAATTTATTATTGAATATGCAATTAAAATTATTGCAAACATTACCAAATGACCAAATATGAAAAACAAACAAAATGTGTATTCAGTATTTGCAAACTGAATTATAGTAATAGTAATAAAAGAGTAATGTGGACAAATAGTATCAACATTATATGGAGCTAGAATTGTCTCTTTATTACATGCGAGAAAATAAATGATCTGAGAGAAAAAAAAAAAGTTTGAGAGAAAAAGTTCACACACTGATAGCAAAAAATAATAAAATTTGAGACTAAAAAAAGTTGAGAGAAAGTATTTTCTCATAGAACATAAAAAAATATACATTTGAAATTTTTTTTTTAAAAAATTGAGAAAAAAAATCTCTCTCAAAATACTTTGAAAAAAACTCTCAAATATATATATTTTTTTCTATCAGTGTGAAAACATTATCCCTAAAAAAAAAGTGGGATACTTTTTTTCTCTCAAAACGCTTTTCTTTCCTCTCGATGCAATTTCTTGCTCTCGTGTCAGATTTTGCTTTCACTGTGAAAATTGTGTCATGGGTGGGGCCACGTTCCTATTGGCCAGTCGGGTGAGCATCGTGTCAAAGCGTCCTGTCCTCACCACACACCGGCATTAGGTGGAGAGGAGAGATTTGGCGATAGGGTGATGTGTGGCTAACTTACACAGAAGAGACTTTTTTCCTGTTTCGAATGCGCATGCGTCGCGTCAGAACGCGTTGTTGTCTTTGGAGCTCCATCGATTGATTTATAATTCTTGATTTCTCTTTAAACTCACTTACAACGAACATTTTCTATTTTTCCTCACCTCATAGTTACAACGCGGACTGTTGAGCAGACGCGTCTCAAGCCTTGTGATCCAACGCTGGATACTCTTATAGGTTACGTCCGTGGATCACGGCTGAACGCGTCTTCTCCACACTCATTTATAAACAAACATTTTTTTTCGCCTATCGTGCGTCTACTCCACACCCGTACCACTAAAAAGACGGATTATATCCAAGACTTAAGCCATAAATTAGTATTAATATTGATAGCATCACTGGTAGCGTCGTTGCTAACTTAACTTACTGTCCATCTGTTAAAATGGCGAATATATCAGATGTAAGTAGTCTACCTTTTGGTGCAGGTGAGGACACATTTGAGCTGCACGCGGTACAGTCTGAGCTGGAAGCTGTTGAGAAACAGATCCACGATCTTTTAGTGAGAAAAGCCGAGCTGATAGACCGGCGGTTAGCTCTTGAAACATCACGCGCCGATGCACACAAATCAGTGATTAACGTTACTAACCCGCTGACTCCAACCTCGTCTACTCCGTGCGTTACTCAGCATCGGTCATGAGCGTCGAGGCCGCGATCAGCTATGGTCTCGTTTACGCCGGCTCCAACATGCCACCACGAAGCCTGGATATTTTACGCAGCGGAAGACGCGAGTCAGGTCTAGACCAAGAAAACTCTCTCCGACCCTCCCGGTTTTCGAGATATCCACACAAAACCGCTTCTCCCCTCTTCGCGAAACAGAACGCGATGCTGTGATCATCGGCGATTCCATCGTTTGACACGTACACGCTACGTTAAATAAAAGTAAGGTGCATAGTCACTGCTTTTCTGGTGCTCGTGTTTCTGAAATCGCTGCTCGCGTTCCCGAGATTCTGAACGAGCGCGTCGGAACTGTGGTCCTGCACGCAGGAGGGGCCGACATCAGGCTGCGACAGACAGAGGTTCTGAAGAAAGACTTCAGGAATCTGATCAATACGGTACGCAGCACATCGCCTGATATAATGATCATTGTGTCAGGACCGCTTCCCACGTACCGACTAGGTCATGAAAAGTTTAGTAGATTATTTGCGCTAAATGAATGGTTAATATCATGGTGCAATGAGCAGAAACTGCTCTTTGTAAATAATTGGAATCTGTTTTGGGAGCGTCCTAGGCTTTTCCGTGCTGATGGCTTACACCCAAGCAGATTCGGATCGGATCTTCTGTCAGATAACATCTCCAAAATGTTAAATACCTTTTGACTAGTAACCAAAAGTCCAAATCATAGTCTCTGCTGCACCAAATTAACTGATATAAATAGTGTAGAACATTGCATAGAAACTGTGTCTATTCCTCGTTTAGTGAGATCAAATAATAAATCTACTGCAGGATCTAGAAAAAATCTAATTGTTATTAAACCAGAAAATGTTGCTATTAGTAATCAAAAACAATTTCTAAAGCTAGGTCTTCTAAACATTAGATCACTCACACCTAAGGCAGTTATTGTAAATGAAATAGTCACAGATAATAGCTTCGATGTACTTTGCCTTACTGAAACTTGGCTTAAACCTAATGATTATTTCGGTCTTAATGAGTCTACTCCATTAGGATACTCCTATAAGCACGAACCCCGTCTGATTGGTCGTGGCGGCGGTGTTGCAGCGGTCTATAGAGATATTCTCAATGTTACTCAGAAAACGGGTTATAAGTTTATTTCGTTTGAAATAATTGTACTAAATGTTACACTCTTAGATGTTAGAAAAAAATCCATATTATCTCTAGCCTTGGCTACCGTATATAGACCGCCTGGGCCTTACGCTGATTTCCTAAAAGAGTTTGCAGATTTTCTCTCAGATCTATTGGTCAATGTAGATAAAGCATTAATTGTTGGAGATTTTAACATACACGTAGATAATTCAAATGATGCGTTAGGGGCTGCGTTTATAGATTGATTAAATTCCTTTGGGGTCAAGCAAAACGTCACCGGACCAACTCATCGTCTTAATCACACACTCGATTTAATTATATCATATGGAACCGATCCAACCGATATAGATATCATTCCACAAAGTGATGATGTCACTGACCATTACTTGGTAACTTGCATATTACGCACTGCTGTAATATGTCATGCTGTGCTGCGTTTTCGACCAGGCAGAACAATCCTTCCATCCACCATAGATAATTTCTCGAGTTGCTTATCTAATCTGTCTCAGCTGCTGCCTGAACCCAAACAAACAGATGAACTAGAAGAACTAACTAGCACTATGAGCACCATTCTCTCTAGAACATTGGATGTTGTTGCACCCGTTAGATTAAAAAAGGTCAGAGAGAAAATTTAAGCACCATGGTACAATAATACTACGCATGTTCTAAAGAGAGAAACCCGTAATTTAGAGCGTAAATGGAAACAAACTAATTTAGAGGTCTTTAGAATCGCGTGGAAAGACAGTATGTCACGTTATAAAAAGGCCCTAAAAGCGGCCAGGGCTGAGCACCTCCGCAAACTAATAGAAAACAACCAAAACAATCCTAGGTTTTTATTTAACACCGTGGCTAGACTAACAAATAAATAGACGTCACCCGAACAAAATATCCCGTTACAGTTTAGTAGTAATGATTTCATGAACTTCTTCACTGAGAAAATAGAAAACATCAGAACCACAATTGTAAACGTTCAATCCTCAATCGCACCGTATAATTCAGCCTCAATTATCCCCCCGCAAGAACAATTACAGTGCTTTACAACTATAGAACAAAAAGAGTTAAATAAACTTATCACTTCATCTAAAACAACAACATGTTTATTAGATCCTATACCAACTAAACTACTGAAACAAGTGTTACCTGTAGTGGAAGAGCCTCTCCTCAATATTATTAACTCGTCTTTATCTTTAGGTCATGTTCGAAGAACATTTAAACTGGCAGTTATAAAACCTCTCATTAAGAAACCACAATTAGATCATAATAATCTAGCAAATTATAGACCCATTTCAAATCTACCTTTTATGTCTAAAATACTAGAAAAAGTTGTGTCCACTCAACTGGGCTCTTTCTTGCAAGAAAATGATATCTATGAAAAGTTTCAGTCAGGATTCAGGCCGCATCATAGCACTGAAACTGCGCTCGTTAAAATCACAAATGATTTACTCTTAGCTTCTGACCAAGGCTGTATCTCAATACTAGTTTTACTTGATCTAAGTGCTGCGTTCGATACTATAGATCATACAATACTCTTAGATCGACTACAAAATTATACTGGTGTTCAAGGACAAGCATTAAGCTGGTTTAGATCATACTTATCTGACCGCTACCATTTTGTCTATTTAAATGGAGAAAAATCTATCATAATTCCAGTAAACTATGGAGTGCCGCAGGGATCTGTGTTGGGCCCTCTGTTATTCTCAATTCTCAATATATATAATGCCACTTGGAAATATTATAAGGAAACATGGAATTAGTTTCCATTGTTATGCTGATGACACTCAAATATATATTTCATCACGGCCGGATGAAAACACTAAATTATCCAAATTGACAGAGTGTGTTAAAGATATAAAAGATTGGATGACGCGTAACTTTCTTTTATTAAATCCAGACAAGACAGAGGTAATACTTATCGGTTCAAAAAACCGCCCACAGAACCTCTCACAATACAACTTTGACATCGTAGGATGTCCTGTTACTTTATCCTCTACAGTAAAAGACCTGGGTGTTATACTCGATTGTAACCTGTCTTTTGAAAATCATATTTCGTATGTTACAAAAACAGCCTTTTTCCACCTTAGAAACATTGCTAAGCTACGTAATATGCTATCAGTTTCTGATGCAGAAAAGTTAGTTCATGCATTCATGACCTCGAGACTAGATTACTGTAATGCTTTATTAGCCGGTTGTCCTGCATCCTCAATAAACAAGCTACAGTTAGTCCAAAATGCAGCTGCTAGAGTTCTTACTAGATCAAGAAAATATGATCATATAACACCGATTTTATCATCACTACATTGACTACCTATAAAGTTCCGTATTAATTATAAGGTATTGCTACTGACTTATAAAGCCCTAAATGGCTTAGCTCCAGTCTATTTAACGGATCTTCTATCACCCTATAATCCATCGCGCTCTTTAAGATCAATAAATTCAAGGCTTTTGGTCATACCTAGGATATCCAGATCAACCATTTTCACATTTGGCTCCAAAACTCTGGAATAGCCTTCCTGATACTGTTAGTTGCTCAGACTCACTCTCCCAGTTTAAAACTAGATTAAAGACGCATCTTTTCAGCCAGGCATTCATATAATATTGTTAATCTCACAGTTTCAAACTACAATCCGGCCTCTAGTTCATAAATGCCAGAGGAGAACTGTCCCCCGACTGAGCCTGGGTTCTCCCAAGGTTTTTTTTTCTCCATTAGGTCACCTGATGGAGTTTTTTCGGTTCCTTGCCACTGTTGCCTTTGGCTTGCTCAGTTGGGGATATTTTGGGGATATTTAATTTTATTCTATCAATCAAATTCCACTAGAAAACAAACTTTGTTGTATTATTTTATTTTAATACTGTGAAGCTGCTTTGATACAATCTGTATTGTGAAAAGCGCTATACAAATATACTTGATTTGATTTGAATTGACTTTGTTGCTCAGCACATGAAAATAAACTACTTACCGTGATCTCAGACTGAGGTGATGTGGTTTCTCCACTGCATGGATCTTCATGTGTCGCTTCAGGTGAGTTTTAAAGGAGAAACTCTTTCCACACTGATCACACGTGTGCGGCTTCTCTCTGCTGTGGATCCTCTCATGTCTTTTCAGAGATGATGACTCACTGAATCTCTTGTCACAGTGTGAACACTTGTAAGGATTTTCTCCAGTGTGTGTATTTTCATGTCTTTTCAGAGATGTTGATCGATTGAATCTCTTGTCACAGTGTAAACACTTGTAAGGTTTTTCTCCAGTGTGAATAATCTGGTGCCGTTTTAAATTGCCTGCTCTAGTAAAAGTCTCACACTCAAAGCACATGTACACTCTCACACCAGTGTGAGTTTTCTCATGTCTATGTAAATGTTGCAGCAGTGAAAAACCCTTTCCACACACAGAACATGAATGCGGCTTCTCCTTCGTATGAACTGTCAGGTGTGTCTTCAGCTCTGATGCACTAAGAAATGTTTTGCCGCAGTGATCACATGAGAACGGCTTCTCTCCGGTGTGGATCCTCATGTGATCTTTAAGATAACGTTTGCATGAGAATCTCTTTTCACACTGATCACACATGAATGGCTTCTCTCCCGTGTGGATCCTCATGTGAACATCAAGTTGCTTTTTGTCAGTGAAACACTTCCCACATTGATCACACGTGTGCGGCTTCTCTCCAGTGTGGATCCTCTCATGTGTTTTCAGAGTTGATAAGTGTCTGAATCTCTTGTCACAGTGTGAACACTTGTAAGGTTTTTCTCCAGTGTGAATTCTCTGGTGCTGTTTTAAACTGTCTGCTGTAGTAAAAGTCTTCTCACACTCAAAGCACATGTACTCTCTCACACCGGTGTGGATTTTCTGATGTGCATGTAAATATTGCAGCCGTGAAAAACTCTTTCCACACACAGAACATGAATGCGGCTTCTCCTTCGTATGAACTGTCAGGTGTCTCTTCAGCTCTGATGCACTAAGAAATGTTTTGCCGCAGTGATCACATGAGAACGGCTTCTCTCCAGTGTGGATCCTCATGTGACCATTAAGATGTTGTTTGTATGTGAATCTCTTTCCACATTTATCACATGAGAACGGCTTCTCTCCAGTGTGAACTCTCATGTGAACATCAATACTATATTTGCTTGTGAAACTATTTCCACACTGAGTGCAGGTGAAAGATTTCTTGGCTCTTTTCTTAAAAAAAAATATTTTTAGTCTTTAAACGACTTAATGGTTTTACTTCAGGATTGACATGATTTTCCTCCTTCACTTCACTCAGTTCTTCACTCTCCTCCTTCACTTCACTCAGTTCTTCATTCTCCTCCTTCACTTCACTCAGTTCTAAAATCAAAGAGAAAATTATTCATTTCATTTTCAGTGCATCAAAATAACTCAGGGAAAAAATATAAAGTGAAAGGACATGCAAGTGAGCCCTGATGTAATAGTAGAAAGTAGACAACAGTTATAAAATATTATGATAATTTGATGTGTTTTTAAAAATTGATTATATGTCCTTGAAACTTTCCAAAAATGAGGAAAATTTATCTTCCAATTTTTATTTTATAAACATTATAGGCACAAATTTCATGTTTCTTTAGCAAGAACTATTAAATATATTTGGTAAATGAAACAATTATCTAACATGATATTAACATTAAAATATACAATACTGCCATACTTTGACACCAACTTTGAGATTGATCGTTAATTATTAATGGACGTTCACACTACATTTACATTTAGTCATTTAGCATGACACTAGACTTTTCCTTGCACTGACTTCCATTCATTCGCATGTGAAAGTGGGACACCAGAAACACAAGCTCAAGTGAATTACCCTGTGAGAAATAACACAAACATTTATTAGCATTACCCATGTCCTACATGTTTCACTCAACCCTGTTTCTTTTGACATGATTTTCCTCCTTTTAAAAACAGAGCATTTCTTAAAACTGTGACACCCAGGAAGTGACATCATCTGGGCTCTTTCTACTGCATGATGGGAAGACAAGAAAATAATCTCAATCCTTGTCTCAGTTTTTACACAAACTGTGGCACTGACTGTATTCATCAACCCTGTTACCAAAGTTACTCCAAGAAGAATCTCTATAACTATGAACAGCATATGATATTTGACAAATACAACTTTATTACTAACTTGGTGTTTACTGACTATGTAAAATAAAAGTTAAAATAGTATTTAGCTTGATCTGATGTTGACAATCAATATAAAATTCTCAAACCTTCCTTTACTGACCATTTGTTGAAAAAACAAAAAACAAACCCAGCAGGGCTCCAGATTGTGACCAATTTTTCCTGCCGGTGCGACCAAATATTTATTTAGGTCACGCTGGTGCAACCATAGCGTTGCTGAGCAGCGAATGCAAAAAAAAAGTGGAAGCGGCAATGGAAATTAAGTGAAATGAAATGTGGAATGAAGTGGAATGAAAATGCGCTACTCATTTATGCTTCCGTTTATTAGACCGTTTATTATTTCGGACCAATCATGGACAGCGCAGCGCCCCAAACTTGCCAGTCGCGGGCCGATCTCAATCACACAACACTGTTACTAGGAGATCCAGACTCTGGATATCCAGTGAAGAAATCCATTGAATTCGCTTCAGAATTAATATCATCATCGCTGCAAGTTCCAGTGAGAAACATTCAAATTCAACTAACCCTAACCCATAGATATCAGATCAAACAGCGCTGACAGGGAAACAAGAGAAACACTTATAGAAGGCTTTCAGTCCACAAATCAGCAACATTCACCATGGATTTAGACTAATGTAGTAACTCTAACCATAACTACTTGGTTACTAACGTAACCTCAGTTCCCTGAGATGAGGGAACGAGTATTGCGTAAGGCTAGCTTACGCTATGGGAACCCCCTTTAAAAACTCTGTGTGTGCTAACTTCGCCCTACCGTAACCCAAGGCATATGAATGAACCACAAGGGAAGCATGATCCTAATATAAGCGAGTTCTAAACGGGCTTCATATACTGGATAACTAGGAACCGTAGTTCATTGTCATAAGGGATACATAGTAACCAGCCGGAGCTGCTCTGACTGCCTAAATGAGGCAGAACGCTCCAGATAAATCTCCTGAGAGCCCTTACGAGGCAGAGTAAATACACATCACTCTCATCATCTGGCGAGGAGAGAGCGTTCAGGGAAATGACCTGTGCTCCGAATGGAGTGGAGAGTACTTTAGGAACATAACCGTGCCTCGGTTTAATGACGACCTTGGAGTCGTTGGGCCCAAATTCCAGGCAGGAGGCGTTCATATATAGCGCTTGTAGATCACCCACTCACTTGACTGCGGCAGCGCCAGCAGAAAAGCAGTTTTGAGCGAGAGCAAATTCAGGTCCACAGACCGAAGCGGCTCTAAGGGGGACCCTTCATGGCCTCCAGGACTTTAGAGAGGTCCCAGATAGGCACAGACGGGGGGCACGGAGGGTTTAACCTCCTAGTGCCCTTGAGAAAACGAACAATGAGGTCATTCCTTCCCAGTGGTTTATCGGCTACCGGAGCGTGAAACGCTGTTATGGCTGCCACTTAGACTTTGAGTGTGGAGGGGGTGCGACTGAGTGATCCAGGAGCTCTTGTAAAAATGCGAGCACACTAGGTACTTAAAATGAACGAGGGTCTACGTTTAGTGTAGCACACCAGTTAGAAAACACTGCCTATTTCTGAGCGTACAGACGCCTTTGTTGAGGGCGCTCTAGCTTCCGAAATGGTTTGCAGCAACCTCCCTGGGAGATATCCAGGGACCTGTTGAGGGGCCATGCGTGGAGGGCCCATAAGTCAGGACGTGGGTGCGAAATTTTCCCGTCCGCCTGTCTTTCCTCTGTGGAATTGGCCATGGGGCTGTTTTTAGCAGCTTTATCAGTGAACTTGGACCCGTGGTTTTAGCCAGCACTGAACAGGATGCATTCGCAGCAGTCCTAGTTGGAGTACTGGTGAGGCCGAAGCCATGAGACCCAGCATCTTCTGGAATCTCTTGAGGGGAAGATGTCGCCAGGCACCGAATAGAAAGCGTGCGCGCTTCGGTAAGGCGCGCTCTCATGCGTACCGAGTCTATTTCTATACCCTGGAAGGAGATGTTCCGGCTGGGAGATAGTGTGCTTTTGGATAAATTGATCCTGAGGCTCAGGCATTCTAAGTGGTTGAGGAGCCAGGCTCTGTGAGTTATTAATATCTCCTCCGATTGGGCTACGATGAGCCAATCGTCAAGGTAGTTTAACACTTGCACTTCCCCACTGTCTCAAGGGCAAGAGCACCGCATCCATACACTTCATGAAAGTACAGGGTGCTAGAGACAGGCTGAATGCTACTGTGTACTGATAAGCCTGCCCTTCGAATGCAAACCTCAGGAATGGTCTGTGATGGGGCGCTATCTGGATGTGAAAATAGGCGTCTTTCAGATCTACTGAAAAAAAAAAAACAATCTCCCGGGCCAATATGCGCGAGAATTTGTTTGGTTGTCAACATCCTGAACGGACGCGTCATAAGCGCTTTGTTCAAGTGTGAGATCTAGAATGGGTCAGAGACCGCCATCCTTTTTGGGGACGAGGAAATAGCGTCTGTAAAAGCCTGACTCACTCTGTGACATAGAAACAATTTCGACAGCTCCCTTTTCCAACAGTTCTGACACTTCGGTTCGGAGAACGTAGGCCACGCCCTTTTCGACCGTTGTCTCGACCTTGGCTCGAAAGTGTGGAGGTCTGCGAGCAAACTGGAGCGAGTAACCACGTTTTATTATGTTCAACACCCATTTTGATATTTCGGGGATAGCCTCCCAGGCTTCGGCCCTCATAGTTAGGGGTTGGATGAAGACAGGACCTGGGTCGTTGTGAGATAGGTGCCCGGCCGTCCGGCTGTCTAATGTTTTCCCTCTCGTGCGAGCAGCGCTCATGCACAGGGGCGCGAGCCCTATATAGCATCTATAGTGTGGGCTTGGGTGGAAACTAGCCCCACAGGAACAGTTTTCACATGTAGCGGTGCATTTATAGCAGTGGGCTCACAGTCTACATTTATTACCTTCTTTTCCCTGATAGGGGAAAAAGATGACACCGTGTTGGAAGTTTTTATGTGTAGGGGCGCGCACATCATAATGGACACCTTAACTACACTGGCAGCGTGAGCTGGCTGGAGACTGTATGCACAGTGTTAATGTGTGGAGGTGCAGAGCTTGTGGTGGGCACACCTTCTACATTTGTTAAAATGTGGGTCGGGGTCCCCGCCTCTCAGGGAACGGAGCGCGCCTAGCAGAGCGGGAGCGGCGACGGACTTCAGCCGCTGGGCGGGGGCTGGGTGACCGGCGGCGCTGACTTGGGCTGCTGTTTCGGAAGGAAGTGCATCGCCTGTGATGCTTTCTGCGCCTCTGTGTAGCGCTCGGAGAAGCTCTTAATGGCCGGGTCAAAGAGACCGAAACTGGAGATGGGGGAGTCCAGGAAAGCCGCCCTATCTACCTTCTTCATATCCGTCAAGTTCAACCACAGGTGCTGCTTGAGCACCGTTAGGTTGGCCATGCTCCTCCCGATGGCCTGGGCTGTAGACTTCATAGCCCCGCAGGTCCTTGAAAGCCTCTGATTCTGATGTCGCCCAGTCGTCGCAGTCCGAAGCCGCGAGGGAAAGGCCGTCATCCTTTTCCGACAATGACCGCCCCTGCACTCAGTTGTGCTCGCTGTGCAGCTGCACTGCGTTTTAAAAAGTTTGCTTCAATATTCTCGAGAAAAGGAGGTTTTCCCTAGGCTTTGGCTTAGTCACCATATTCCCCAGAGTTAGATAAGTCCATACATACCTTTTTCATCTCCGTGCGTGCCGTAACTCTGTCTGACGCACCCACCGCTAGCCTAGCTTAGCACAAAGACTGGAGGTAAACAGCTCCAGCTAGCACACTGCTCCCGATAAGTGACAAAATAATGCCAACGTTTTCCTATTTACATGCTGTGATTTGTATAGTCACAGCATGTACGAATAACAAGGTCACATGAGACACAACCATCTTCTAACCATATACATACTGGGAACTATATTCTCAGAAGGCGAAGCACTGCTACTTCTGTGGAGTGATTTACTCCAACTCTGAGCGAACTCTCGGCTCCTCACAACGGGGCTTCTCAAGTGCTGCGAGCAAATCACTCCACAGAAGTAGCAGTGCTTCGCCTTCTGAGAATATAGTTCCCAGTATGTATACGGTTAGAAGATGTCTGTGTCTCATGTGACCATATTATTTGTACACGCATAAACAGTGAATGAGCCGACTCAGTTCAACGTTATTTATTTATTATTATTGTTCTTTGAAGAGTTCTTTGAAACATTGTTCTTCAGTAAAGTTACTTAAAGGAGAAGTTCACTTTTAAAATAAAAATTCTGTTATGTTGTTTCAAAGCTGTATGAATTTCTTTCTTCTGCTGAACAGAAAGAAAGATATTTAGAAGAATGTCAGTAACCAGACAGTTTTTGGGTCCCATTGACTTCCATAGTATATTTTTTTCCTACTATGAAGTCAATGGGACCCAAAAACTGTCTGGTTACTGACATTCTTCTAAATATCTTCCTTTCTGTTCAGCAGAAGAAAGAAATTCATTCAGCTTTGAAACAACATGAGGGTGAGTATATGATGACAGAATTTTCATTTTAAAAGTCAACTTCTCCTTTAACATCAAAAAAAGGTAGGCCGTAAATCTTTATTTACTGTTGGATCACATTTGGCTATATAATATTCTCTACTGCATGCTGCTTATGCTTCTCTGTAATGGACAGTCTGTATTAATATTTGTGGGCATAATTGTCAGGGGTGATAGTTATGTTCGAGGCCTATAAAAAAATTTTACCTCTTAGTAGCGTGTGTGTGTAGCAAAGTCAGGGCATGTCAGAGAGAGCTTAAAGTGATATTGATGTTGGTCTCGGGTCGGGTTCGGGCTGAAAAATTGCAGACATTTTCGGACAGGGGCCAGATTAGGGCTTAAACACCACGGGCCAGGTCTCAGTTAAGGCTGGATTTTTTGCCCCGTACAGGGCTCTAAGCAGTGTGCTAGCTGGAGCCGTTTACCTCCAGTCTTTGTGCTAAGCTAGGCTAGCGGTGGGTGCGTCAGACAGAGTTACGGCACACACGGAGATGAGAAGGGTATGTATGGACTTCTCTAACTCTGGGGAATACGGAGAATAAGCTAAAGTCCCAAAAAGTCGGCGTGTTCCTTTGAAATAAAACTGCACATTGTAAAATCTGTACATTGTCTATTTATTATTAAAGCATTTGTCAGTAAAAAAAGTTAGTCTGGAGCCCTGCCCAGAACATTCTGTACCATTTCATAGTTGAACTGTTTATCTAAATGTGATGAAGTGCTTGAATGTTTCTAACATGAATGTTCTTCAGCATCATGAATGAATGAAGAATAAACACCAACCTCTTTGTTCTTCAGGATCTTCAGTGCGTTTCATTCTGCAGGGTTCTGGATCACTCATGTTCTCACTGTCCTCTTTAATAAACTCAGTCTTTGCAGATTTCAGCTCTGATGCTCGTCTTCACTTGCAGCTGATGGAAATTTACAGCATTTATTGGAGAATTAATGTGTGCTTAAATAAGTAAGGAATAATTGACGACAGGCCTGAAGTCAATTATTCCGCTTATACTACAGTTACCACACCTCGAAACATTGTTCAGATTATGTATTTCAAGACGTTTGTAAAGTTTTTGTCATTAAAACGCTCTTGTATGTAGGACTAATTTCTTACGCATCTAATCCCATGCCTCCGTTGCTAATTCCAAAACGTCATTTTAGAGTTAGTAACGGAGGTTTGAGCCACTGATAGCAGACTAATGCTGGGACACACGACTAGCTGACACATTCTCTGACTGTTTTCATCGACTGCAGCAGATTTTAAACACCGACTCTGAACACAGACTGAACGCGCTGAACACGCGTTTGGGCATGGATCAGTCATACGTATCAAATTGCATTCATAACCGGCCTTAAAGTGTGTCCTCAGTTATTAATGCAGTTATTAGAGAGAGATGTTGCAATAATGAGACAGAAAAGCATGTGCGTCAATATTATTATTTATTTATAAATTCAATTCCTTTTAATTAATTCGAATTCATTCTTTTTTCTATTATTGACAGATGACAGTAGACTAGCCAAATAAATGAATCACAAAGCCCTTTTAACAAGTAGGCCTATCAATAATTATTTATTTGTTATATTATCTGCAATAATAATCCGTGCTGCAGGACTATCCATTTATTTAGCCTATATTCAGTTTTATTTTCTATTGATTACAGATAGGACTATATACTTTATTTATTCAAATTAAACTGCATGTTTCCATTGTTTGTGAAGCTAGACATTGAAAATTGCAGATCAAGCGCATGCGGCTAAATGCTTTTTCTTGTTATGAATTGGATCCTATTTTCCGTTATTACAGTTGACTACGCGAAGTGATTTGGAACTGTAATGCGGCCAAGACCTGCCTGGAACTACTTTAGCCGTGCGTTTCCCTGAAAATAATGCACACCTTAGAACGTTCGTCAACCAATCAGATTCAAGCATTCAACGGCCCTGTAGTATAAACAGAAATAAACGTGCATAATGTAGCCAACAAATCCTATCCCCTCAGTCTGCTGACACCAATGAAATGAGCTTTAAGTGTAAATTTACAGGAGATTTGAAGACATCAGCATAATAAATGAGGTGAAAACAGGAACTATTGTCATGAAATAAAGAGTGTTTTCAGCAGATCTGTTAATCAGTGGCGTTTTCTTGCGGAGGCCAAGGGAAGCCAGGCTTCCTCACTTTTTCAGAATATAATCGTCATTTAATAAACACTTTTGTTTTCACAGTTTACGTAATCCTTCTGTCATCTCCTCATCGTCTCTCTTCATTCATTACTGAGCGTTTTATGATGTGTAAAACAGCGCCCCTATAAAAGTGACATGGTGAATGAGTGTTGAAAACATGGTACTGCACCCTGTGTCTGTGAGGAGGCCAGGCCATAGACAGTAAAAGAAATGGACACAGCGACCCCATTGGAACTCAATTGAGACAAGTGAAGCCCATTTTCAGCGATTTCTTAGCACTTCCTTTCCTGACGCGCAGACTCAAACCGAGCAAAGCGTTACACGGACCACGTGAGCAACCCGTCTGTCTTCTAGTAGCTGTGCCAAGAGAAATCTGAATCATTCCCTTCCGAATCTTGCGGAGACGGAGAGTGTGAGTAGGAGCGGTCCATAAGCTTGGAGCAGGAGAAACTTTTGCTAGGTATTCTGATTAATTATATTGTCATTTTGCCTCCACGTCCCCCCGATTGCCCGCGAGCTTCTCCTCCCGTCTATACGGTAATCTCTCTAGTGTGCGACAGAGAGTCGCGTGGTTATGACGCAATCGTTAGCCTACTTTTACAAAAACTGCTTCTACGGGTCCATAACATAAGCTACAAGGTAATGGAGCATTTTATACATTGTCGTGTATCTTTAGAAATAAATAATGGACAAATGGAGTCTTTAAACGCCTCAGATGTAAAGTTATTCGCTGTCAAAGTGACGCCAAAATGAATGGGAGTCAATGGGATGCTAACGCAAGTGAAGTTCTGCTACAAGATGTCGGCACCCGGCCGACTTCAACTTCCGGTCGACTTCCTTCCCGCCTGGGCCAGGCAGAGTTGGCATCCCTTGATAGAAAAAAAAATAATTATTAACCAATCAGGTGACGCTATTGTCACGACACTGCTCCCCTGTGATTGGTCAGGACAGTGTCAAGGGAAGCCATGAACTTGTTGGCATCAGGCCAATCACATCACATTATCATCGTCAATGAATGAATGAATGAATGAAATAGCGGAAGATTTGTGGATTTGTGTTGACATCTTGTTTAGCTAGTTAGAAAAAGAAATGAAAAAGGTTATCTTCTTGTTGCTTACCGTCCGTTTCCTATCTATCTGCGAATGTTTTAATGAAAAGACCATAAGATGTTTAAGAGGACTGACTGTGTGTGTGTGAGAGAGAGCGAGAGAGAGAGAGCGCGTCTGGTCTGAACTGCCCATTTAGCGATGTGTTATTTTTTTAATGTGATTATAGTTCTTCTTACTGTTTCTTGCGTGCTTTGATTAAGCAGCATGTGAGTGCACTTTGTTGTTTATTGTTGTGATTGTTTGTGAATAACCGCTATTGTATTATCCTTACATGAGCGTCACACCGATTTAAGGGTGTATTAAATGAAAAAGGTTATCTTCTTGTTGCTTACCGTTGGCGTTTCCTATCTGCGAATGTTTTAATAAAAACACCATGAAAGATGTTTAAGAGGACTGACTGTGTGTGTGTGTGTGTGTGTGTGTGTGTGTGTGTGTGTGTGTGTGTGTGTGTGTGTGTGTGTGTGTGTGTGTGTGTGTGTGTGTGTGTGTGAGTGTGAGTGTGAGTGTGAGAGAGAGAGAGAGAGAGAGAGAGAGAGAGAGAGAGAGAGAGGAGCGTCCGTGCTCAAAGTGTTGGATTGTAACAAGCGTAAGTCCCGGTAAGATGATGCTGGGCGCTCTAATAGTTCATCCAAATAGCAACATATAAATGGTAACGTATGATTTTCTGCCCCCACCCCTTAAAACACACAGCTTAGAGGTTGTGTCTTAATTGGCTTCCTCAGAAATTTTCCCCACGCCACGCCACTGCTGTTAATATTGATGAGCCTCAGACTATCAAAACTCATTCAACAAGCCATTCAGGGTCATCAGCAGATCATCTCACTTTATTCTGAGTGTTTGCTGTTAGAAACACATTATTTGAGTCAGGATACAAAAGCCTGTAAAACTGCTAGGCTATATTGAAAGACAATACTGTAATCTTTCACAATATGACATGGATAAAACATCAATAACACAAAAACAATCACTAATGACACTCATTTCCATCAACCACTACAGAGAAATATATGTCCACATTAATCTAAATCTAGTTTGATTTTGACATTAATCAAGTAGCCTACTTAGATCATTAAAATAATATGCGCTGAAACTAACAATGATCATAAAACATTTAAAACTAAAGAGCATCAAAAAGCAATAGTGTTCCAAGAGTAATTAACGCTATTCATTTATTTACATTTAAGAGTTGATTTAATGTCTCACGTGGCTCATTATAGGCTCAACAAAAAGTAAGAGATCGATTCACATAATTCCCCTCACAGATCTCAAACTTTAACTCTTGACTCGACATTCAGTAACAGTTCTCACTCCAAACATCGAGACAATCACACAAACGAACACAACATCGCTCAGGTCTGAATGAACTCAACATATTCTCCTCATGCTCGCTGCTGCTGCACTAAATGTTTATTTCAGAAGGAAGACGCCAGAAAAGACGCACAAGTATCGCTGTGATCGATGAAAACAATACAAAAATGAACCTGTCGCTTAATCAAACTGTATAAAGTGTGTGTGATGGTTGTGTAAATGTGAGAAATACCGTGAACTGCTCTCCTCACCTCAGAAGACTCGACGGTGCGTCCCAATTCGCAATCGCATACTATCCGCCCTAAATAGTCTCAGAAAATAGAATCAGTACATCCCAGATCGTAGTATGCTAGTTCCTAAGATACCCGGATGGTCTACTATTTCCGGTCAGAATCCGGTTAGAACTACAAACACGAGTGAAAAGTGCTAAAAAACTACAGACATGGAGGACGCGCGAGTCCGATGGTTATGTAGAGATGTTTATAAAGGGGTTTGAGTGATTAATTATCAGTATCTAACCTGACGAACATGTATTTATTAAATGTTGTATATATATTGCATCTGCAGCAGCATTGTGAACTTTTGTAAAGATACGTTTATCCATTAACTTTTTAAAGTCCAACTGAAATCAAAATTGACCCTATTTACTTTGTGAGCGCATATTACTAGTCTTGTGGTGAACAATTAATCCGTAGTTATAAAAAACTATACACATTAGCCTAAAACAACATGCTCGCCAGATTGTTTATCTAAATTTACCAGGTATGCGGCGCAACCCATGCAACAAGAAATTAACACGGTTGCCAAATTGCTTCATGTTACATTTATTCTGGCATCAGCTGTTGTGTAAACAGTAGGGGTGTAACGGTTCACAAAATTCACGGTTCGATACCATACACTTGTATCGGTTCGGTTTGGTACATTTTCGATACAGCAAAAAGAAAAGAAAAAAAAGAAATTTCCTTGATTTAATTTTTTTTAATTCTTGTTTTTTTATTAAAACTAACATAATAAAGTATGATATTTTTTTTTACTTTGAGCAATTCTGGAGCTATAATTGACTCTTCTTAGGAGCATATAAAATAAAACAGCTCCTTGGAAAAAATATTGTAGTAGTTATAAACAAAAGTTTATTTTAGTTCAGATTAACATTTGAGGGCAGCAATTGTAGGCCTACTCATAATGTCAAAATAAAACTGACGTAATGTTACTTGAAGGCATTATAGCCTACTATTCCTGCCAAATTTACATGGTTGCAGTGAGTGTTACGTTACTACAGAAAATCTGTAGTGGCTATTTGTCCATAAACTTAAACAAAACTAATACCAAACTTCTCAAATGGCCACTGAGGCTACGTCATGGGTTAGGCTTTACGCATGGTTAGAGGTACCAAAATAAACTAATGTCCATAGCAAAAGATGAGTTCGAGGAGGTTTATTTACACATATAAGCAAGCTCACAGACATTTCCTGCTGCCTCTCTCACGCTGTGATAAAAAAACATATGCCCTCGCAGCCCACCTGGTTCCTCCCACCTTGACCTATTTATGCAAATTAACATAGCACCACGTGACCAATAAACGACAATGTAAATAAACAAGAAAATAAGCATAAATACAAAATAAAGCAAGTTAACTTTTAGCTAGAAAAGAAAAGAAATAAATTAGACTATAACTTAAGCCTAAAATAAACAAAGTGCAAAATAGCTCCAACAAGTGTCATATTTGTTTTTTTTTTGTTTTTTGTTTTTCTTATGGGGATGGGGTTTGGCCAATGTCTTTTCTTTTTTTCAGGGGAGGGGGGTCTACCACATGTAGAATGTAAAGTTCTTTGGAGTAACTGAAATAATTTTAAGCTATTTTAAACTGACGTGGCCAAGACCTAGCATTATTGGTTTAAAACATTAAAGAACATTTGCCATTAATTGTACTATAGATTAGGGCTGAACGATACATCGAATTTTCATCGTCATTGCGATATGAACTCGCGCAATGAACACATTGCAACAGACAGCCTGACATGATGAATAATGCCTGGTTCAGATTACAAGATTTTTGTGTCTGTTACGATAGTCATGGTGTCAGATTACACGATTTTGACTCTTGACTCGTGTCATGGACAAGAAACGTCAGACTACACGTTGCTTTCCGGCCAGTCATCGCGTGCTGTCACAAGCACACATTCACTCGCACGCGCACACACACACACTCACTGTCCCTCGCTCACTCACTCACACACACACACACGCTCACTCGCACACACACACTCACTGTTGCTCGCACTCTCACTCACTCGCGCACACTCACTCTCGTTTAAATACTCAACCTGTCGTAGAGGACCGTTAAAAAAATTAAACATGCTAGTCTTTCTGTTGTGATGTCGTGAAGCATCGCAGACGCAACATAGGTTGTCGCCCACTATGACACTATATGAGATGAAACGATCAAATCTTGCGTCCCGACGCCCGTTGTTGTTTACAAATCCCCACGACACCCTACGTCAAACGGATCGTGCCAAAATCATGTAATCTGAACCAGGCAGGTAATAAACGTTTGAGAATCACGCAAATAACCTATTAAAGTACTAAGACATGGGAACAGTATAGCTAACATTCACATTTGAATATTTATAGCAAGTCGTATCGTCATCGCAATATTAAACAAAGTTATCGCACATCGCAGCTTTTCCTCATATCGTGCAGCCCTACTATAGATTCTATGGACTATGCAGGCTTGCCTCTGTTTAAAACTCATTCATTGTTAACCTACAAATAATGCTTTGTAATTTTGTAATTTTATGATTCATAGTAATTTCCCTTTACTCTTATTAGCCAACTGATGAGGAAGAGGTGGTGAAGGGGATGAATGTTGGGCTCTTGGTGGTCACAGAGGAGAACACTGCAAACCTTCTCCCAAAGGAAATAATTGATGTGGCTGTTGTGTTAGAGGAGGAGATTGTGCTTGATGGCTTAAAGGACGTGTCAAATGCCTTTGCTGTACTAATGGGGCTTCTTTATACTCTGGATATCACTTACCCCGAAGAGGTCAAATATACATTTGAAGTACTCCAAAAAGTGCTCATGAAAATTGGTGGCGAGGCATGTTCGCGGAATTAGGAGCAAACTGTTCGGTGTTTAGTGGAAGAGGATTTTACTCTCCCCTACTCACACGCACTGACATTCTGACTTGATGTTTTTATTCATCAACTTTGAAGACAAAATCTCAGAAACAAATATAACTCTTTGCTAGCTCTAATGAAAAGGAGAAAATCATTTTTTTCAAAGATATGCAACTTCAATGTAAGTGTTTATTTTTTATATATGGTGCATCGTTCTCACCTTTTTTACCCCTGACCTGTTTTCATGCCTGATAATTGAAGTAATCCATGTGACTCCAGTGGATTAAGCTCAAGGTTATGCAGTGAGAGCTTTGTATGCACAAAAAAAAAAATGTGAATGTGCGTTGAAGATTGATAGATTAATATTTTGTAAATATTTTTATTTTTGTACTAAGCACTCACATCGCTTCAGAAACTTAAGGGTTAAACTACTGGAGTCACATGGATAACTTCTATGATGTCTTTATTAAATTTCTGGGGCTTGAAAGTGGTAGTTGCATAGGCTGTCAATGGATGGACAAAAAGCTCTCAGATTTCATTAAAAATATCTTAATTTGTGTTCCAAAGATGAATTAATGTCTTACAGGTTTGGAACGACATGAGGGTGAGTAATGACAAATTTCATTTTTGGGTGAACTAACCCTTTAAATGCTGTTTGAGAAATGCTTTTTAATATTCGTTGAGATTTGTTATGAATAGTGGCCTGATATTTTGTGGTTTGCTTGTCAACAGTTTTCTCATTTCATTCACTTTATGAGGTTGTACATACTCGCATACTCCATACTTGTATTGTTTTATCGAACAGACAAAATATTGTTTTGAGCAAATGATTTTCATGTGTAATGTTCATTAAATGTTTTTTTTTTTGTTTTTAATTCTATTGCACTTAATTCAAGCTGATGTTAATGTCATCACACTGACATTTGTTTATTCTCACACATGCTTGACATTTATAGCAGCAGCCTGTATCCTGTTGCTTTAATGTTTTTTGTTTTTTTTCAAACAGCAGTTAATTCTGTCATAGGCCTACTAATTTATACTAAGATATACTTGTCAGACAATTCAATGAATTAATATTTTTTGTGAATGTTATAATAAATGTTGAAGTTATGGTTTATTTGTGCTCAGTTATTCCAGAATTTGTTTTAACAAAAAAACTTTTGTCATGTTAAATTGTGTTGAAGTTGACTTAACTCATAATGAAGTTGACTTAACTCATAATTTTAAGGCAACCGTGTAAACTTCTTAGTTAATTGTTACAACAAATTATATGTAGTTAAGTTGAAGTTGACTTAACTCATAATAAAGTTGACTTAACTCATAATTTTAAGGCAACCGTGTAAACTTCTTAGTTAATTGTTACAACAAACTATATGTAGTTAAGATTATGTTGAGTTAACTTAAAATAGTTTGTTCATATAATATTGAATTAAGTTGAGTGAATTTAAATTTGTAAGTTAACTTAATCCCTTTGATTGCTTGAATAAGTTGATACAATATTTAATCCTAAGTTATGACAACAAAAAAACGTTAAGTTAAAAAATAATCTTGGATGCAAATAACAAAATAATAGTTGAAACAACAAAATCACTTGTTGTAAAAACTCACATTTTTAGTTTCAATGAACTCAAAATTTTAAGGCAACCAGGTAACTTACTTTTTTTAGTCAAACTAAAAAATCATTTTTTACAGTGTGGATATTGTTGTGAAATATGCAATTATTCTATTGTAATAATGGCTTGTTGTATATGAAGTATTTATGGGTCATAGTAAACCACAATTGTAACTAATAAAAAAGTGGTTTTATAATGAAAGGTACCATAAGTAGTTGTTAAACAATTTATTAAAGTGTTTACTGCACTGTAAAAAAAAGAAAAGTTGACTTAACTTAAAATTATAAGGCAACTTGCTGCAGATTTTTTGAGTTGACTCAACTAAAACATCTCTATAGTTGAGTTGACTCGACTATAACATCTCCAGTTGAGTAAACTCTCTATTAGTTGAGTCAACTCAAAAAATCTGTGCAGCAAGTTGCCTTAGAATTTTAAGTTTAGTCAACTTTTCTTTTACAGTGTGTAAAACACTTGTATTAATAATCATTGTAACCATATATTGAGAAAATAGTTTATTAAGAAAAACACCTGAACTTGTTTTATAAAGATTTTTATTATGAAGCTGGTTTATTAAGGAAAACACTGTAACTTGTTTTATAAATATTTTTATTATGAAAATGTTTTTTAAAGAAAAGCATACCACACTGAAGGTTGTAAGCATTTATTAAGCAGATAATGGTGGCAGAGTAGAGAGGAATTGAAAATGTATTAGAAAGAGCTTTGCAAAAGAAAGGAGAAAAATGCCATCATTACCGTCTATGTGTTGCGGACGAGATACAGAAGATACAGCCATGATGGAAAGGTCCAGAAAAAGAGGACAAAGAGACGAAGAGTTTTATATGTGAAAGTCCTAAGGGGTCTTCCAGAAATAATGACAGTTCAAGATTTTGTGTTTGACCAATTGGCTGTAAAACACTGAATGTATGCAGATGGAGTTTCCAGGAGTCCCAAGACAATCCCAAGACAATTATCATCAAAAGGCCCATTGCATGTGAACACAACCCAAGGGCACACACTGGAATGCACCTAAAAGAAAATGAATACAGAAATGATTAGGATACTACTTGATTGTTGAATTTTTAATAAGAATAAAGTAATCATTCAAAAGGATATATATAATTTAATTGAAGAAACGGGATTCTGACCCCAACCTTTCAGTACGTACAGTAAGGGAGGTATTGTCAAAATTTCACCTGTAGTAAGTCAGTGTGGGATAGTGTAAGTCAATAAGAAAGCACTACAGACTTTGGAACAGGAAAAATACTTTAGGGGAATTACTGTAATTTTTTTAAAATTAATATTTGTATACTGAACGTACAGTAATGGAGATACTGTGAAAATTCCACCTGTAGTAAGTCAGTCTGGTCAGTAGGAACATACTACAACCTTTGGAACATGAAAAAATCTCTTTGGTGAATAATTGTAACTTTTACATAAAACATTTTTGCGTACTGTATGTACAATAGCCTACACAAAAGTACACTAAAGCAGTCTAGGTGAATACACAGCAAATATCAAACCTGAAACTATTTTTATTTTTTTTTAAACTTGACTATGTTCATAGTGAAGGTCTTACATGATCAAGTCTGCAACTTGGGTATTGCTTTATTTGCTTCATATATTTGTGGTGTTCTGCGTTCAATATCTTGTGAGCTGAATATTGTTACTTCACAAATAACATTGTTTTAATATTTAAATCTTCTTCTTAAAATGAGCTTTCCTTCGGATTAAAATTTTTGACATGGGAGTTAGGGGACGAATGTTTAATTGGATAAAGGACTTTTTAATGAAAAGAACAATTCAAGTAAAGGTAGTGGTAGTGTTAGTTCAAAGACTGTGGACATAGAGAATGGAACCCCACAGGGTAGTGTAATAAGTCCAGTTTTATTTAATATAATGATTAATGATATCTTTGGTAGAATAGAGAGGGGATTCGGGTTATCTTTATTTGCAGATGACGGGGCCGTTTGGAAAAGAGGGCGTAGTGTAGAGTTTGTTTTAAAACAGATTCAAAGAGTGTTAGTATCTGTAGAGGAATGGGGAAATACATGGGGCTTCAAAATCTCTGCTTCTAAGACTAAATATATGATATTTGGTTTTAAAAGAAAGTTACCTAAAATAGGGCTATATATGTATGGGTCTCCATTGGAGAAGGTAAAGGTTTTTAAATTTTTGGGTATTTGGTTTGAAGAGCGTATGACTTGGGCCGTGCATGTAGGAAAAATTGTGTTGAAGTGTGAAAAAGTTTTGAATGTGATGAGAAGTCTGACTGGATGTGGGTGGGGGGCTAATAGGGAGACAATGATGCTAATTTTTCAGGCTATGATCAGATCTGCTCTTGATTATGGGTGCTTTGTATATGGATCTGCTTCCAAAACTGTTCTGGCTAGGTTGGATGTGGTGCAGGCAAGAGCTTTGAGGCTTTGCTGTGGGGCCTTCAGAACTACCCCAGTACCTGCCCTGCTCATTGAAATGGGAGAAATGCCCTTATGGTTAAGACGCATTAAGCTAGGGTTACAGTACTGAGTAAAACTTAGTGGGTGTAAACGTACCTTCCCAGCAAGGTGTCTGTTGCAAGAGGTTGCTGGAGATAATAGATACAATAATTTTTTTGTCATAATAAATAAGTGGGCAGGGAAGATGAACATGGATCAGGGAAGTATCGTAGAACACACAAGCTGGTTACCTATGCCCTATTGGGTGCTGCCTGAAATGTGTGTTGAGCTTGGTTTTCTTCAGGAAAAGGATAAATGTGAGGTGGCACCAAAAATAGAGGAATATCTTAATTCAATTAGTGAGAGCACTATGATTATTTTTACAGATGGATCTAGAGATCTAGTTAGTGGGAAAGTTGGATTTGGGGTATATGTGGAACAGTTAGGGTTGGAAATTGGTTGACGTATTTCTAATGGAAGTTCTGTTCTTACTGCTGAATTAATGGCAATTTTATGGGCTCTATGGTGGATTGAGGAAGAAAAACCTAGAGAAGTCATTATTTGCTCTGATTCTGCAGCTGCTCTAGAAAATTTAAAAGTAGGAAAATCTAAAGCTCGTCCTGACATTGTATATGACATCTGGAATGTGTTTTTTAGAATTAGGTTTGAGTGTAATATCAGTTTTTGCTGGGTTCCCGGGCATGCTGGGGTGAGGGGGAATGAGCGGGTGGATAAAATAGCAAAGGAGAGCTTAGGAAGAGAAGTAGATGTCCATGTATTATTAGGGAGAGTGGAACTAAGGGAACAAATTAAAGAGGGTTTAATAAATGAATGGCAGAGAGGGTGGGAAAAGGAAATTAGGGGTAGACACTACTTTTCCATACAAGCTAATATTAGGATCTCCAAGGCAGTTCTTCAGTTCTTGCATGATACAGGACTGTATGTAAGAATTTAAGCCAAACTTTGACCTGTGGAGGGCAGTAATACGCTCAGCAGCGTCTACACTGCCGGAATCCTATAAGAAGAAGAAGAAGAAGAGTCTTCTGAGGAGAGGAGAGCAGTTCACGGTATTTCTCATATTTACTCAACCATCACACACACTTTATACAGTTTGATTAAGCGACAGGCTCATTTCTGTATTGTTTTCATCGATCACAGCGATACTTGTGCGTCTTTTCTAGTGTCTTCCTACTGAAATAAACATTTAGTGCAGCAGCAGCGAGCATGAGGAGAATATGTTGAGTTCATTCAGACCTGAGCGATTTTGTGTTCGTTTGTGTGATTGTTTCAAGTCAAACGTTAAAGTTTAAGATCTGTGAAGGGAATGATGATTATATTGATCTCAAGTGTCATACTGGAACAGATCTGCTAAATGCTTTACTTTATTTTACTCGTATACAGCCTATAATGAGCCACGTGAGACATTAAATCAATAGCCTAGCTGCTACTTAAAATTATGTATAGCGTTTTACTCTTCGTACAATAGTGCTCTGTGGTGCTCTTTATTTTCAAAAGTGTTATGATAATTTTCAGTTTCTGCGCATATAAAATGTATAATGATCTAACTTATAGTGCTTAATGAATCATAAGATTAAACTATATTTTAGAGTAGATTAGATAAGATTTTAGATTAATTTGGACATATTATGCTGCTGTAGTTATAGTAGGGCTGGGCGATATGGCTGAAAACTGTATCACAATATGAGTAGCCAAAGTTTTTCTTACCGATATTGATAATGACCTATTTAAAGGACCAGGAGAGAAATATATTACATTTAAACATTTTGTATTTTAAACTTAACCCTCCTCTGATTATAATCCCCTCAGTTATAAAGGCAGAAATGTCAACACAACCATGGAAAACACTCAAATAATTATAATAATGTAAACATAAGTCTAAAATCACAATGAACACTTAACAATTATCTCTTAACATTAAGGTGCAAAATTAATAAATGCTTAATAAAGAGTAATAAAATAGTGCAAAGTGTTAAATAAACATAGAGAAACCGACGACGGTCTTGCATAATTTGCAGACGACATTGGTCTGACTCAGGGCTGGACTGGGACAAAAAAATCGCCCCAGGCATTTTGGCCCAAACCGGCCCACTATATGATCATAAACACCACCCATCTTTGCACGCCCTTAATTATATGCATACCAACTCCTATTCCTTAAAACCACTAATGTCATGTAATGAGTATAGGAACGAGTGAGAGTTAAAAGATGAAATAAGTAAAAATTTGACATTTATTAATACAGTTGACCTATACTCCACAGCGGTAATCTTAAAACAACCTATAAGCTGCATTAGCATAGCAATACCAGTGTTTCTCACAGTATTTGTGTTAAATCTGTGCTGGGTGGACCTCGGTAGGGCTGAACGATATGGACAAAATTTCATATCTCGATTTTCATGCCAGATATCTCGATATCGATACAATACAATATGACTACGTAAGTACTAAAAAAACAATACATGTATTCCCAGTTACGAGTTGGAAAAACACGGGTTACAGGTTGCCTGTAACGTGGCATAACAGATGATCGGTTCACGTGCCGCTTGAACTCTGTCAGCGATTTGTCAAGCACCAAAACCGTGTTTATTGTTTGAATTTCATAATTAAATCGACAGAATCTGAGAGCTGAGAAAGTAAGAAAAGTTACACAAGTAACTAATTACCAGGGAAAGTAACTATTGCGTTACTTTAAAAAAAAGTGTTTAAATATAAGAAATTTCTTGGATACCCCCAATATGAAATGTTAAATGAATTAAATGGACACTAAATAGAACACTGTATTATTATAAAACATTGTACACTTATCTACACTATTTTAATGTTGCTGTGGGACAATGTAAGAGACACCTATAAACTTATATTAAAGGTGCCCTAGAATGGATTGTTTTATTATTTTATAATGTTTCCTGGGGTGCCCTTATAATGTTAGTATGTTTTTTAGATCTAAAGTTGTTTTAATTTAGAAATAAAAGGAATATTTCCTAGCCTGATTTCATCACCTGGTTTGAACACTCTGTTTGAAGGGGCGTGTCTGCTGAGAGACTTCAGAGTAAACGCCCTCTTCTGTGATTGGCTGACATGCTTCCATATGAAATATCTGGCATTACATGTAGAACTATCTGGAAAACTTTTACTATTACAGCTTTTATACGTTTTTACTATTACAGCTATCGGGATTAACGAATCGTGAGAAGTTTTTTAAGTATTTAGATCTATTCCCATCACATAAAAGGTTGCAGTGATGAGCATTGAGCAGATGACAGCCTGTTGATCGCGTGAATGAATATCTTATCACTGCAACGCAGTTTCTGCGAGAAACGACGTGAAGTTGAGCGTTTAGTCACTGGCTTGATTTACTGATGCATAAACAGTATTGAACAACTTTGAGAGAAATATTATCTTTCTGAACTTGAACAATTACGCATCAGATTTTCACATTTTTTTTGGTTCTTCTCCAGAGGCTCGGATGAAGGAACTAAAAAAATACTTTTGTGTTCATTTGTACATCCAAACACTGAGCAACTGCCATGCTTCGCTCGTTTGCAAGCCATGATGTCTTTCGAGGAAAAAAAAATATCGCGCTGGATCTAGATAACACAGTGTAAATTATCATTAATAAAATCACTACTTACCGCTTGCGGGAATATAGCGTTAGTTGAAATTGCTCCCTTCGTCAGTATGAGACGCCGAGAGAAGCCTGGCTGCTTGATATTGTTCCAGGTTAGAAAAACAGTCCGTGGTGAAATGGGCAGAGCAAACTAACAACTTCGAATTAAACTGTAGCGGTATCCGATTATAGATAGATAGATAGATAGATAGATAGATAGATAGATAGATAGATCTGCCATTTTCCCTATGATCCTTGCTTGTTTATTCACCTGCAGAACTTCCGATGATTTGACATTGAACATTGAACATGGCATTGAACATGGGATTGAACATGGGCTGGCATATGCAAATTTTTGGAGGCGTACATATTAATGATCCCGACTGTTGCGTCACAGTCAGTGTTAAGTGGAGATTCGCCTATTTTTCAGGGGTGTTTTTCAAAAAACGAGATTTAAATAAGAAGGAGAAAACAATGGTGTTTGAGACTCACTGTATGTCATGTCCATGTACTGAACACTTGTTATTTAACTATGCCAAGATAAATTCAATTTCAAATTCTAGGACACCTTTATTAAAATATTATCATCGTTCCCTGCAGGTTATTTTGGAGTTTATGTTATATAAACTAATTTAAACATTGTAGGCTATATGATACCAATATGCTACAGAGATTATTCTAATGCTGAAATGTGTAATTCACATTCGGTCTCTCTCGCGCACTGTGGAGCCAGTCCGGCGCCTCATAAACACACACACACACCAGAGAAAAAACTTTGCAGCTCAAGTGGCTGAGAGAGAGCCTACTCGGATAAAAACTGTTTCAGTGAGCTCAATTATAGTAATGCCGCATTTTTAGTGACTGTAACGGCGTTGTAAGTTACGGAGGAAACAGTAATTAGTTTGATTACTCGTTATTGAAAATAATAACGCCGTTAGTTACGCTGTTTATTTATAATGCCGTTATTCATATCACTGGTTACGTGCCATTCAGAATGACTCATGTTGTGGACGCGCTATTTCTGGAGCAACGCGACACGGCAACTAAACCCAAATAATAAATGATTTATTACAATATTGTTCTCTTTATAATGTTATGTAATATGACAGTCCAATAGTCATTATTAGTCGTGCATTGCCGTACACTGTATGTGCAATGCCATACACCGTATACTTTAATACATTAATTCTTAAACAAATGCATCCTGTATGATATAAATCAGATATAAATAGGCCTACACAAAATCAACACAATATTACAACTAACATTTGCACAGAACAAAAGGCTGCGAGTGCACACGCAAACTTATAGTCATGATGGTGTAAAATGTATTATTGATGTTTTATCCATGTCATAGTGTGAGAAATGACAGTATTGTCTTTCAGTTGAGCAGTTTAATAGGCTTTTGTCATCTATCTGACTCAAATAATGTGTTTCTAACAGCAAACACTCAGAATAAAGTGAGTTGATCTGCTGGTGATCCCGAATGACTTGTTGAATAAGTGTTGATTAGGGCTGTAGCGATATGCGTCATGAAACCGAAATCACAACACTCAGATCCACGAACCTGTGTCACCATGTGAGAAGGCAAAATTCTTAACGAAAAGGCTTTCTACAAATCAAAACTTAAGTGGTCAAAATCATGTCTGACCCTCTCCATATGTCTCCTGATATATTGGGCATCTTATGATCTTACTCATCTTATACGTATATAGCAAGCGTGCCGCACAAGCCATAAAAAAAGTGAAGCCAAAACGTCTCGATCGCCCCCCGGTGACTGGTCCTAGTATCGGTCATAAGTCCCGCCTCCCCGTGTTATTCAATGGGACGTAAGACCAACTAAACAATTAAATTACACTTCAAATATCTTTTTTTCCAAAGGTGGTTTCTTTCATTTGCTGTCGTTTTTATCATGCTGATGTAAGTTCAAGTGTCTGTTTCAAAAATAAGTTGGTTTTTAGTTAGTTACGTGATGCGGTGGTGTAACGTCATGATTGACAGCTGTGATTGACAGGTTCTCGAGCGAAGTAGTCACTGAAGCACCAACGGACATTTTTTTCGGGATCTTCGGAGGACTGAGGAGATTGTATTTACTTTATTTTAACAAGCCTCTTGTCGTACTGCAATCAATTTTTTAAAAAGTGTGCAGAATCCTCTCTCCCTGAGTGCATTCTGCGAGAGTGAGGGCGGAGCGTTGATTTCACGGCTTTACTTCCTGCTCACTACTGCGCAGGTCTGGTCCCGAGATCGCTACTGCGCAGACTCAAGTTCCAATATGTCAGCGCCATATCGGGACTCTGGCGGCTTCAGTTCTCATCAATGGAAGAGAGCGAAGGGGCGTCGTCCATCTTTTTTTACAGTCTATGGTATAGTGAATTTCGTTTTGTATAAATTGTAACTTAATTTAATCAATGTTTCATCAACAAATTCCCTGGATTTAATAAATAATTATTTAAAAAAATATATATATAGCAGACAATATAATCAGGACACGGAGGCGCCGGCGCGTGAACTGGAGCTCGCCTCATAAATTAACAGAAACTCAGTGTATAAGCTATAATTGCCTCACAGACCTGAGAAAAATGTATAGAAAGCTTGAAATGTGTATTTTTAAAGCTGCCGTCGGCAACATTTTTTTGATCATATTCAGTGAAATCGACACTATAATCCGACAGAACAACAATAAATAAAGTGGTTTTAGAAAAAACCCAGAGCTTCTAACTCCACCTGGAGCGTGTTATTTGTTTTGCAAAAATCCACCGCTCCCGGATCATCAGGTCCAATCAGCGCAGGGGGGTGTGAGATCTGACTGTCAATCACAGGTCGTGCACACGCCACAGTCACAGATCCCCTCTCCCTCGCGGCTCGCGCACGTTACAATATCACATGCACAGGACACGCCTGAAGTTCGCCTGAGATTGTACGAAGCGTGATGGCGGAGAGAAAAACTACTAACAAGCTTCCAATTCCTCTGTTATTGCTATCTATGGATAGATTGGCCAGGGCAGCCTACCTCCGAGTCCATGGTGTTGATCGATGCTGAAGAGACGCGCGCGTTCACAGAAAATCAGGTACACATGCACTGACGAACACGACGTCTATGCTCGTTGGTAGTGGGGGAGGGGCATGAGAGTTGTAAACATTCAAAATTTTGGCTAAGTCAACCAATCTGCCAGACTTGCCGACTGCAGCTTTAAACAAAACAATTCAAAACGAAAAGAACTGACCTACTCTCTGCTTATGTAGGCTAATTCGTATGAAGTGTGCATTTCTCTCTATAGGCCTGTTCACTAAGTGCTGCGAGGATGGCGAGTCAGCATCACCAACTTTGTTTGCAGCCGACACTGACAGAAATCACTAGTTTATTAATAAACAATTAAAATGTCTCATGCATAATCATTACTTTTGCCGGTTCTTTGTGGCAAGCGTTATGCCTGTGCTTGAGATGTGGAATAGGCAATATATCATTTGTGGTTTACAGTAGACAGTAAGCCTCAGTTACCTCAGTATGAAACGGTAGCCATTTACCCTCTGCATTACATTCTTCTGTTGCATACAAGAAATATCAAATGAAACAGAACAGGTTTATTCGTGGTCCGATCTCAATCACACTATACTGTTATTACACAGCGCTGGGAGATCCAGTGAGAAAGCATTTGAATTCACCGCAGAATTAATAACATCGCAGCGAGATCTAATTGGAAGCATTCAAATTCGGTGCATAATTATGACCGCCGCTAGCATAGCTAGCGAAAGCGGTCATATAGGCATTGTCAAAGGTTTTTTTTTTTTTTTTTTTGTCATCTACTGAATTTTTCGTCAACGATACCAGGGACACAGAAACACCGGGGAACATGAAATTTGGTGGGCATGTAGCCCCACTAGACTTTTACGGAAAAATTTCGTTTGGTCCCTGGGGGCCACTTGCCCCCCGCGCTGGCCCCCCCGTGAATTTTTCGTCAACGATACCTGGGACACCGAAACACCGGGGAACATGAAATTTGGTGGGCATGTAGCCCCACTAGACTTTTATGGAAAAATTTAGTTTGGTCCCCGGGGGCCACTCCCCCCCCGCGCTGGGCCCCCCGTGAATTTTTCGTCAACGATACCAGGGACACCGAAACACCGGGGAACATGAAATTTGTTGGGCATGTAGCCCCACTAGACTTTTATGGAAAAATTTTGTTTGGTCCCCGGGGGCCCCTCCCCCCCTGCGCTGGGCCCCCCGTGAATTTTTCGTCAACGATACCAGGGACACCGAAACACCGGGGAACATGAAATTTGGTGGGCATGTAGCCCCACTAGACTTTTACGGAAAAATTTCGTTTGGTCCCCGGGGGCCCCTCCCCCCCCGCGCTGGGCCCCCCCAAACCCCAAAAATGCAGTTTTTCCTAAATAACTACCTGAACCGTGGCACCGAGGATGAATTTTTATGGTATGTTGGTCTTAAGGGCCCACATCAACCTAGCCCATAATCACTCATTTGTGATTTGCGCCCCTTCCCATAAAAAATGAAAATGCAATATTATTCTGCTTTAATTGACCCTATCTTCATTTGAGATGTTCAGAACTGCACCATATTTCATGTGTATGATTAACTTGACATCCTCTGGGGTAGGGCTGTGCCATATCATACCGTCCACGATAATACCGGTATAAATTTTTACATGATAAAAAAGCATCATATCGCGATATCACTGATATAGCAAGGCAATGACATATGGCACATTACGTTCCCTAGCACGCACAAAAACAACAGCTGTCTGAGCGCGAGAGCAGCAAGTCAGCCTCCAATGACGATCAAATCAATAATTTAAAAACTTTCTCCAAGACGCAATTTTACCAACCGGGTGAGTGTTCAGCGGCGCCGCGTCTTCTCTCTCTCGCTCTCAAAATGGGCTGCACAAGTCAAGCGTCGATACAACACTCGTGTTTAGCAGTCAGGACATGACGGTTACTTGCATCGTAACTAAAGCTGACCATTTTTACTTCTTTTTAAGTCTTATCAGTTTAAACATTTGCGATTTTAAACTATTCAGTACTCTCGCGCGCTCTGTTTACTCTGCGTGCATACATACAGTAAAGCCGTCTCACAAACAGCTCGCGAGTAACAAAAGTTATTTTTCGCGGATTATATCGCTTTAACGGGGGGGAAAACACGCAAAATTGTATAAAAATGCCGGTCATGGTTAGTATATTCATAAACAGTCGGTTATGTCTGAAATAAGCATAAAACGCGTGTGACAGTGTGACAGTCAGTATCATGAAAACAGTAATGGATCCGGGCACTAGCTCTAAAAGTGACAGCAGCCATATGTCTGTCATTAATGTTGTAAGTTAGTCAAAACAACAAAAGATAGCTTTCATTGTAAGGAATCAGAATTAATATCCTATGTATTTAATTTAGTCAGGACTCAGGACTATCAGTGTTATTTTACATTTGATTACCTTATTCAGTTTCTGTAGCATTTCTGAATACTAGTGTTAGACCTACCCAAAAACTTTTCTCTTTATTTGTATCTTTATTATTTTGTATATATTTTTTGCTACTTTTTTCAATTTAATTCAAAGATTGAAATCAAGCTTCCTTGTGTTGTGTAAAATCTTAAAAACAAAATTACCCAATTGTAAAAACACGAGTGAGCAAACATTTAGGTGAGATAAATGTAATAAAAAAAAATTTGTCAACTTTTTTTTCTATATCGTCATAAATATCATTATCGCAAATATTCTTGAAATATCGTGATATCATTTTGAGGCTATATCGCCCACCCCTACTCTGGGGGTATGCTAAGTTTCGTAGAATTTCATCCATGGGGGGGTATAAAATAAATTCATTTATGTGCACATTTAGTGACTGTACACTCATCGGCCTGTAGATGGTGGTGTTGAGCGAAGGGTTGCTGGTTTAGGATGATACTGTCACACACAGACATGCAAGAATACAAACAAACGCAAGCATGCACACACACTGACATCCACACGCACAGACACACACCCATACACACTAGGGCTGCACGATTTGGGGAAAAAATCATATTGCGATAATTGAGGTCAATATTGCGATTGCGATATGCGATATAATAAACAAATGATGAGTCAACTTGCTTGGACAAGGAAAATAAATGCACACACAGATTAGTGATATTCTGCCTAAAGAAAAAAGTTCTTTAGTCAAGAGCAGTGAGTGTTTTTCTCTGTTCCCTTTGTTCTTTGATTAACTTTAGCGACAGATATAATTAGTGGCTACTGTGTACTGTCCCTTTAAGACCAGCCGCTGCTGTCAGAGACGCGGATCTCACACGCGCCTCATTCTCTCTCGAGTCACATCTCTTCACGTTCATAAGACTGCTCTTATGTTATGAAGATACTCACAAAAAGACATTTTGGCATAATTGTGTGTGTTATTGTTCGTTCAAGCTCGAAAGAGAACTGTATTCTGGCATGCTGTTTAGTGCGCACCCACGATATTAGCGCGAGTCTTTCTGTGTCTCACAGTCAGGACATTCACAGGCAGCGCGTTCATTTTGGCATACATGTGTGTTGTTCGTTCTACCGCGAAAGAGAACTTGATTCTGGCGCACGTCTATCTGTGGGCCGTGTGTGTGTGTCAGGAGGACATTCACTGATGTTCTTGTCTTATTGCGCATTAATGGTTTAAAAGCATTTGCATGAATAAGAGTGGGGATCATGTAACACTAGCCAAAGGATGCCAAAAAATAAGAGATGCTTCGTTAATTACATTCATTTGTTTATTTAATATAAAATCGCAGCATTTTGCGTCATATAATCGCGTAGGCTTGACATCGCGATTGCGATACGATTAATCGTGCAGCACTAATACACACACATACAAATCCACATGCACAGACACACACACACAAACACACACATGTACGCACGCATACATACACAAACACACACACATACACACACACACAGACAGACATGCACATACTACTACTTGTTTTAGGTATATACATAAACACGCAATACAGCTAAATTGCTCCACGTCATTTATTTTTGTGCAGTGCAGTGCAGGCCTGAGTGGCGGTCATATTTTGTACGTCATATCTTGTATTCTGTACATTGGAGACCTAGAAGCTGCGCTGATCGTAACTTACACAACACACAAATATTATTGAGCATGCTACATAACACATAAAAGCAACAATTATTAATAATACTTACAGGTTGTGATTCGGAGGAGTAAGCTGATCCAAATAAACTTGGTACTGAACTTTCCTTCTGTAACAACCGGCTCGCGAATCCACACTTGAAAGCAGTTTGTAAAGCAATCGTCATTAAAATGACGCGAACACAGCACAAGGTTTGGGCTATAACGTTACTTGTGTGGTATAGTTGTAAATATAAACTCTAGCCACTGATTCTTCACATGCTCGTCCCTGGGCAGTGAATAAAGGTCGCTTTTGATTCGCACTTCAGAACACAGTGTTTTGTTGTCGACATGATGTTTTCAAGTTTTCCCTGGTGTCTGCGTGCGTGCGCAATGAGTGGGCACGGCCAATTTGAAATTTTTTCGTCTTGACGTCACAACGAAAAGGAAAATGACTCATTGGAAAAACGATTCATTAAATTGACTCAGAGTCGACTCCTACTTTTGAGAGACAATAACTTTTTTTACGGTGAACTTTCATATATAAAACTTTGCAGGATGTTTTTATTCACTTAGATATATGTTACACACTAGGGGAGAGTGGGGTAAAGTGAGACATTTTTTACATTCGTTACCCTCTAAGCAAGCTAAAATGATATATCAGTCAAATTTACACATTTCCTATTAATTCAGGATGTTTCCTAGCAATGGAAATTATTAGAATGTATTCAGGACGAAGGGCAGTGAAAATATGATTGTTTTTTAAAAAAGTGGTCTTGTGTTCACTTTACCCCAGCTTAGGGGTAAACTGAGACAGACCAGAGAAATCAAGGGGGTAAAGTGAACCAGCTGGGGGTAAACTGATCCACTTACTTTTTCCACTCTGAAACTTCCATAACAACACATGCTGTAACAGTAAGAATCTTGACAGCTAGCTTGACAACCACACATTCCAGAACTAGTAACAGAATCATGGGGATTGGTCAATTAAGCACAATTTTTTAATGACCCACCGGTGCGCATCCAAGTGAAGGTGCAACGCCCTTGGCGTGCTAAGGGTGAATGGCACACTGGAGGAAATTCCTCCTAAAAAAAATTAACTATGTCCAAATTATTGTGATACATTTGGAAAACTCAATGCTGTCAGACCTCCCCTGGCCAGCCCAGGGAGAGTGGTACCTCCTGAGCCAGATTCGGATTTGTCTGCCACCGCTGGAGCTCCGTTTGGAGCAAAGTCAGTCCTAAAACGGATCTTTGGGTCTTTGTGGAGGAGGGACAATGCTCCGCTCGGACAAGGAACATGGACCAGAGAACCGTGGTGGTCAGACCGGGTGGAGAAACAGCCTGACCCAGGCCAGAGAAAGTGCACTTTGTGCGGGCGAGACTTCCAGTAAATAGGGTCTGGTTTGGACACCCAGTCCCTCGGTGCCAGGGCGTGCACAACGGTGAACGTGCACCATCCTGGGTGAGCTAGGGGTGAAAGACACACGGGAGGAGATTCCTCCTTGTAAAAATGTCCAAAAATATCTTGTATTTGAAGAAGAGCTCCATGCTCGCAGACCTCCAGGGCCGGCCCCAGGGAGGGTGGGTCATCTCCGGTCAAAGTCAGATCCGTACACCTGCTGGCGCTCCTGCTGGAGCAACGACGGTCCAAACATGGACGCTCGGGGTGTTGTAGAGGAGGGAGACGACACTCTTATCGGACTAGGTAATGGAAAACAGGCGCCTCCGGGTTGCCTGGGGCCCAGAGGAGTGCACCCTCTCCTTCGGGCCGTCAGGTTTTCTTCCTGGTGTATTGCCTTGGCATGATGGCTTTTCTACTATGTTTATGACATTAAAAATAAAACATATGTCATGTAATATTACATTAAAATATGTTTAAGACTAAACTTAACTTGTGCCTCATGTCTCACTTTACCCCACAGCATTTGTCTTACTTTACCCCACTGCCACATTTTAGAAAAAAACGATCTCTCTTAGCAATTCAGGCTTATCTTCAGCTAGCATCATCACATGGTTTTATATGTTGGTAGTTCATCAACATGTATGACATAAGTTTTTCTACCTGAATCAATTTGCTTTGGCACAACAGTTGATTAAGTTGACAGCAAGAAAAATTACTTTTACATGCAAAAAAAATATTTTTGTGAAAAAAACATGCTTACTACAGCACCATGAGGTCCTCTTCTTCATGGCCAAGGTGAAATGGAAGGGGCTTGAAAACAAAATGGTCAAATGACCAAAATTGTGTTCCGTTGCCTAGATATAGGGGGTGTCTCACATTACCCGATGTCTCACATTACCTCGTTCTCCCCTACATGAAAGGTAATTTTCAAAATTCCATAATAGGTGCCCTTTAACGCGCTCCGGCTGCCCATCCGCACAAAAAAGTGCCTAGTGTCTCGAGAACGCACTCCCTGAAATAGGTTCGAAGGTGCAAACGATTACCCGTTTTCTCTGCGCAAACCTCTGAAACGCAAATCCGGGAAAATGCAGAAGGCACGCATATGTGTATCACGTGTTCGGGCGATAGGTATGCGTGTTTGAATATGTGCGCAGATGTGTAGTCCTTCACAAAATCAACTCTCAACAAACTACTTGTTATGCCTTAAAGATTAATAATACAGAAATTGTCGTCGCGTCTGCGTAGCCACGCAAACCGGAATTATCCCGACAACGTTTTATCTGTATAGAGGTAAAGGGAAGGAGGCCTTCATAGGGGAGAAGACTAGTTGACAGTTCAGGACTGCGTTGTTGTCGTGTCCAGGCTCTGGTCCTTAATCAGATCTGGATACGGCCTGGATCCGATGGACTGTGGTAAACCTCGAGATAAACAGAGACTAATATTAGCGTAGATACCATTCTTCTTATGATGTAACGAGTACGTCCGGATTTATGCAAAGTGTTCCCGGTCTCGGCTGACCTAATCTATGCAGCCTAACATTGAATTATAGAAGTCTATAATGTGTTATGTGTATGCTAGGTTAAAGAGATGTGTTTTTAGTCTAGCTTTGAGTGTGTCTGCTTCCCGGACAATGTTAGGAAGATTGTTCCAAAGTTTTGGTGCTAAATAGGAAAAGGATCTACCGCCAGCAGTCGATTTTGATATTCTAAGTATTTTCAACTGCCCGTAATTTTGAGATCGTAATAGACATGAAGGACTATAATGCGTTAAGAGCTCGCTCAAGTACTGTGGAGCTAAACCATTTAGTGCTTTGTAAGTAATCAGCAATATTTTAAAATTTATACGATGTTTAATAGGGAGCCAGTGCAGTGTTGACAGAACCAGGCTAATATGGTCATACTTCCTGGTTCTGGTAAGAACTCGAGCTGCTGCGTTTTGGACCAGCTGTAGTTTGTTTATTAAGCGTGCAGGGCAACCACCCAGTAGAGAATTACAATAATCTAACCTTGATGTCTTGAACGCATGAACTAATTGGTCAGCATTTTCATTGAGAGCATATGGCGTAATTTAGATCTTTTTAGACACGTGACTTTCAAATGAAAGATTGGTATCAAAGAGCACACCCAGGTTCCTCACCAACGACGAAGACTTGACAGAGCAGCCATCCAGTGTTAGACAGTATTCTAGGTTATTACGTGAGGACTTTTTTGTCCAATAATTAGAATCTGTTTTTTGTTTTTTTCAGAATTAAGTAGTAGGAAATTACTAGTCATCCAGTTTTGTATATCTGCTATGCATTAATTTTGTGAATTGGTAAATTTCGTTAGGTTTTGAAGAAATATAGAGCTGAGTATCATCAGCATAACAGTGAAAACTAATGCCAGGTTTTGAAGAAATATAGAGCTGAGTATCATCAGCATAACAGTGAAAACTAATGCCATGCTTCCTAATGATATCTCCTAATGGTAACATGTACAGAGTGAACAGCAACGGTCCTAGTACTGAGCCTTGTGGTACGCCATACTGAACTTGTGATCTATAAGACATCTCTTCATTTACTGCTACAAACTGATAACGGTCAGATAAGTATGATTTAAAGGGGTGGTAAAACACGATTTCACTTTTCTAACTTTAGTTAGTGTGTAATGTTGCTGGTTGAGCATAAACAACATCTGCAAAGTTACAACTTTCAAAGTTTAAAGCAAAGGGAGATATTTGCTTTTAAAGAAATCAATTTCTAAGAACTACAAAAAACGTCCAGTAGGGACTACACGACATTCCTGCGGGCTTAGCCCAATATTTACATAAACCCCTCCTCCGGTGAAGGATTCGCACAATGGCTAGTCCTGAAAGATGGAGCAGTTCCAATTTTAAAAACAGAAACGGGCCACAACCTGTATGTATGATTTATTTTTCGTCGTTGGGTTTTCCTGTAATAGTTTGTATTGTTAATTGCATGTTGTAGCTAGGAGGTAAACTAAGGACAATGCTGTTTGGCTCCACAAACCAGTTTGTTAAAGGAGAACTCCGGTCAATTTTAACATTGAGCTCATTTTTTTGTACATTTGGAGTGCTGTCAATACAGAGAACAACAACAAAAATCGGTGTTGCCTACACCGAGTTATTCTATGTTTAAAATTTGCACCCTGTTGACTTCAATGGGGCAAGTAGTAAGCCTGCTTTTTAGCCTCTTAACATCCTTTAAGTGTCATTACAAGTGCACAGAAAATGTGAGTGATTCCTTCCGAGTGAACACGGGTGAATCTGACTCTAGTAGATGTTAGAGATATTAATAAAAATGAAGTTAATTCAGCCAGCGCTCATACCTGTGTTTACATCCTGTTTTCGGTGGAAGGCCATAGTAATCGATTCTCGAGTTCACACGCATAGGTTTAGTGCCTATGATCACGCGCGTGAACTCGACAATCCAAATGTACTCCAAATGTACAAAAAAATGAGCTCAATGTTAAAATTGACCGGAGTTCTCCTTTAAATGCTAACGTTAATTAATTCATACTTATCCGACAAACACATACAAACTTCTGTTTAATATCACCAGCGCAGCGAACTTGGAATGTTCGTGGTTGTTGTGTTGTCGTTTATGTGATCAGTGTAAATTATTCTTTGATTATAGCTTTTATCTATTGTTTTTCTACATGCTTGTTTATCTACAGGCATGCTAAACATAGTTTTCTGTTTGATTTGGCTACTGTTGTAAAGCCAGTGTTTAGTGTTCGTATTGGATAAAAAGTTCAGGCGACAGAAATTTAGCTAGCTGCTACAATCGTTCTAAATATACAAAAGTAACAGTGTCATATAGCGATCTGCAGTCTTAAAAAACATACCTTTCTGAAACATCCTTTAACAGCCGTTCTTGAGCAGGTTCTGCTCGATCCTCTCCTCTAACATTCTCTGGGTCTGATTCGGGCTCAAACTGGTATGGCAATATTGACGCCGTTGTTTACTGTCTGAAGCACAAACTACCGGTAAAGATAAGGGGGGCGTGAGGTTTCCGATTTTCCGTACTTGGCGGTTAGCGAATCACAACACACTGGGCCAGCTAACCAATCTGAGCCCATTGCGTATTTTGAAGGGGGGGCTTCATAGAACGCGGAAATCATCTGACCGTTTTTACAAGGAGGGACAGAGCAGTGTAGAATAATGGTTTAATTTGTGAAAAATAATGCGAATTTTTAAAAACGAAGCATGAACACATGTTACAGTGCACCCCACAAACACAATCAAGCCTTCGAAAAAAGGCGTTTTACCACCCCTTTAAACCATGCTAATGCAATTCCACTAATGCCAACAAAGTGTTTGAGTCTATTTAAAAGGATGTTGTGGTCGATAGTGTCAAATGCAGCACTAAGATCGAGTAACACTTATAGAGAGATACAACCATGATCAGATGAGAAGAACAAATCATTTGTGACTCTTAATGAAAGCAGTCTCAGTAATGTTGTATCCTAATGACAAAGAGGAATTAATGATATTAAGAAGAGGATCTATGACCTTTGGAAGCATATGTTTCATTAGCTTAGTTGGTATTGGGGACCCAACAATGGACAGTGTTCACTAAGCTAGTTACATCCAAAGCTGTATCTAAAGCCCTTGCACTCTTACTATCCTCAATTAAAGTTTGGATGTGTGTGTAATGACTGAGAAATAATAAATGTATAATAACATATAACAAATAAGTACAAATTTTAAAATAAACAATCCACTTCACTTGAATGGTAAACGCTTGTTATTTGTCACAGGGTAATTCACTTGAGCTTGGGTTTCTGGTGTCCCACTTTCACATGCGCATGAGTGGAAGTCAGTGCAAGGAAAAGTCTAGTGTGAACGGCCATTAATAATTAACGGTTTTAGTCAAATAAATATCAATCTCAAAGTTGGTATCGAAACATGGCAGTATTGTATATTTTAATGTTAATATCATGTTAGATAATTGTGTCATTGATCAAAATAATAGTTATTGCTAAAGAAACATGGGATTTGTGCCTATAATGTTTTAAATATAATAATTGGAAGATAAATTTACTTTCATGGAAAGTTTCAAGGACATGGAAAGTTTCAAGGACATATAATCAATTATAAAAAGGCATCAAATTATCAATATTTTATAGCAGTTGTCTACTTTCTACTATTACATCAGGGCTCACTTTCATGTCCTTTCACTTTATATTTCTCTCTTTGAATTATTTTGATGTACTGAAAATTAAATGTAACATTTGTTTCTTTCCTGTCAGACCCGATGGAAGTGAAGGAGGAGAGTGAAGAAATGAGTGAAGTGAAGGAGGAGAGTGAAGAACTGAGTAAAGTGAAGGAGGAGAGAGAAGAACTGAGTGAAGTGAAGGAGGAGAGTGAAGAACTGAGTGAAGTGGAGGAACATCATGTCAATCCTGAAGGAAAACCATTGAGTCGCTCAAAGACTAAAAATATTTTTTTAAAGAAAAGTGCCAAGAAATCTTTCACCTGCACTCAGTGTGGAAAGAGTCTCACAACCAAACGAAGTCTTGAGATTCACATGAGGATCCACACGGGAGAGAAGCCGTTCACATGTGATCAATGTGGAAAGAGTTTCAGTCATTTATCATCCCTTAATGTTCACATGAGGATCCACACCGGAAAGAAGACGTTTTCATGTGATCAATGCGGCAAAACATTTCTTAGAGCATCAGACCTGAAGAAACACCTGACAGTTCATACGAAGGAGAAGCCGCATTCATGTTCTGTGTGTGGAAAGGGTTTTTCACTGCTGCAACATTTACATAGACATCAGAAAACTCACACTGGTGTGAGAGAGTACATGTGCTTTGAGTGTGAGAATACTTTTACTACAGTGGACGGTTTAAAACGGCACGAGAGAATTCACACTGGAGAAAAACCTTACAAGTGTTCACACTGTGACAAGAGATTCAGTCTGTCAGGACATCTGAAAACACATGAGAGGATCCACACTGGAGAGAAGCCGTTCTCATGTGATCAGTGCGGGAAGAGTTTCAGTCGATCATCAGCCCTTAATGTTCACATGATTGTCCACACCGGAGAGAAGCCGTTCTCATGTGATCAGTGCCGGAAGAGTTTCAGTCAATCATCAGCCCTTAATGTTCACATGATGGTCCACACCGGAGAGAAGCCGTTCTCATGTGATCAGTGCCGGAAGAGTTTCAGTCGATCATCAGCCCTTAATGTTCACATGATGGTCCACACCGGAGAGAAGCTGTTCTCATGTGATCAATGCGGCAAAACATTTCTTAGGTCATCAGAGCTGAAGAGACACCTGACAATTCATATGAAGGAGAAGCCACATTCATGTTCTGTGTGTGGAAAAGGTTTTTCACTGCTGCCTAATTTACATAGACATGAGAAAATTCACACTGGTGTGAGAGAGTACATGTGCTTTGAGTGTGAGAAGACTTTTACTACAGCGGACGGTTTAAAACTGCACCAGAGAATTCACACTGGAGAAAAACCTTACACGTGTTCACACTGTGACAAGAGATTCAGTCAGTCAGCAGATCTGAATAAACATGAAAGGATCCACACTGGAGAAAAACCGTACAAGTGTTCACACTGTGACGAGATTCAATCGATCATCACATCTGAAAATGCATGAGAGGATCCACAGCAGAGAGAAGCTGCACACGTGTGATCAGTGTCGGAAGAGTTTTGCTTTTAAAAGTGACATGAAGCTACACATGAAGATCCATGCAGTGGAGAAACCACTTAAACACAGTCTGAGATCACGGTAATTTATTGTCATGTGCTGTGAAACAAAGTCTCTTCTTTGTAAGTTAGACACACATCGCCCTAGGCCTAAAAAAAATTGTTTGGTTCTGGTTTCCGACCGACCCTGTCAATTTATGTGCGACCCAAATTTATTTTATGAGCTTGGGGAAGAAATAATACAAATTAAATAAATTCACAAATAAAAAACTTTGAGGCGAACTATAATTTACGTTTTTGTACAGCACCGTTTTTGTATAGCACTCTTGCAATGCAAGATGACTCTCTTCCTCCAGCAATGCTAACAAACGAGTCAGCTACATGGTCGTTCACACATCGTTGTCGTCACTTACAAAGGCGACACTTTCCGCATCTGCGTGGAGTGTGACGCCCGTTTCACAAATACTCTGTTTGCAGTGCATATGCGGTGCGTATTTTTTTCTGTACCCATGTTAACAGGTTCGAGCTTTCACACTGCACGCGGTTGCGGTCCGGCAATCCGTTCCAGTTCCGGTGCGTATACAGCAGTGCAGTGATCGGTTCCGCACCAGGGTCTATTTCTGCTGTGTGCACACGCTGAATTAAAGTGTTATAAATAGATTAGTTAGAAAGAATTATAGATAGATTAGTTAGAAAGAATGATAGATAGATAGATTAGTTAGAAAGAAAGATAGATTAGTTAGAAAGAATTATAGATAGAATGATAGATAGATTAGTAAGAAAGAAAGAAAGAAAGAAAGAAAGAAAGAAAGAAAAAATTGTTAGAACGATAGATTAGTTAGAAAGAAAGAGATTAGTTAGAAAGAATGAATGATATATAGTTTAGTTAGAAAGAATGATAGATAGATTAGTTGGAAATAAAGAAAGAGATTAGTTAGAAAGAAAGAATGATAGATAGTTTAGTTAGAAAGAATGATAGATAGATTAGTTGGAAATAAAAGAGATTAGTTAGAAAGAAAGAATGATAGATTATTTAGAAAGAATGATAGATAGATTAGTTAGAAAGAAAGATAGATAGATTAGTTAGAAAGAATTATAGATAGAATGATAGATAGATTAGTTAGAAAGAAAGCGATTAGTTAGAAAGAATGATAGATAGTTTAGTTAGAAAGAATGATAGATAGATTAGTTGGAAATAAAGAAAGAGATTAGTTAGAAAGAAAGAATGATAGATTAGTTAGAAAGATAGCTAGATTAGTTAGAAAGAGATTAGTTAGAAAGAAAGAATGATAGATAGTTTAGTTAGAAAGAATGATAGATTAGTTGGAAATAAAGAGATTAGTTAGAAAGAAAGAATGATAGATTATTTAGAAAGAATGATAGATAGATTAGTTAGAAAGAATTATAGATAGATTAGTTAGAAAGAATGATAGATAGATTAGTTAGAAAGAAGTATAGATAGAATGATAGATAGATTAGTTAGAAAGAAAGAAAAAATGAAAGAAAGAAAGAAAGAAAGAGAAAGAAAGAAAGAAAGAAAGAAAAATTTGTTAGAATGATAGATTAGTTAGAAAGAAAGAGATTAGTTAGAAAGAAAGAATGAAAGACAGTTTAGTTAGAAAGAATGATAGATAGATTAGTCGGAAAGAAAGAAAGAGATTAGTTAGAAAGAAACAATGATAGATTAGTTAGAAAGAATGATAGATAGATTAGTTAGAAATAATGATAGATTGATTAGTTAGAAAGAATGATAGATTGATTAGTTAGAAAGAATGATAGATTGATTAGTTAGAAAGAATGATAGATAGATTAGTTAGAAAAAATTATAGATAGATTAGTTAGAAAGAAAAAATGATAGATAGATCAGATAGAAAGAAAGAAATATTAGTTAGAAAGAATGATAAATTACTGCGGCATTTACTACACAGAGCCGTAGATAACTGACAAGCTGAGCCATATTGCATTAATTATCGCAGGCGATACGGATTGCCCACAGGCCTTGAGCACTGCTGTGATTACTTCACTTATACCTCTGCCTATAGGAATTGCAAATGGTTATTGGGGTAAGAAAGAGGGGGGTTGAAACAGTAAAAGCAAATGTTTGTTCATTTTCAAATATCTTTATTTTCAATCTTACACTTTTCCACACAGACTGAAATTTCCAACCCTTTCTCTAGATTTTTCTGACCATAATCAACATACATGATTCATACAACATTACAGTGGGGAGAACAAGTATTTGATACACTGCCGATTTTGCAGGTTTTCCTACTTACAAAGCATGTAGAAGTCTGTAATTTTTATCATAGGTACTTCAGCTGTGAGTGATGGAATCTAAAAAAAAATCCAGATAATCACTTTGTATGATTTTTAAGTAATTAATTTTCATTTTATTGCATGACATTTGATACATCAGAAAAGCAAAACTTAATATTTGGTACAGAAAACTTTGTTTGCAATTACAGAGATCATACGTTTCCTGTAGTTCTTGACCAGGTTTGCACACACTGCAGCAGGGATTTTGGCCCAGCTCCCTCCAAAGATTTTCTATTGGGTTCAGGTCTGGAGACTGGCTAGGCCACTCCAGGACCTTGAGATGCTTCTTACGGAGCCACTCCTTAGTTGCCCTGGCTGTGTGTTTCGGGTCGTGGTCATGCTGGAAGACCCAGCCACAACCCATCTTCAATGCTCTTACTGAGGGAAGGAGGTTGTTGGCCAAGATCTCGCGATACATGGCCCCATCCATCCTCCCCTCAATTCCGGTGCAGTCGTCCTGTCCCCGTTGCAGAAAAGCATCCCCAAAGAAGGATGTTTCCACCTCCATGCTTCACGGTTGGGATGGTGTTCTTGGGGTTGTACTCATCCTCCTCCTTCCTCCAAACACGGCGAGTGGAGTTTAGACCAAAAAGCTCTATTTCTGTCTCATCAGACCACATGACCTTCTCCCATTCCTCCTTTGGATCATCCAGATGGTCATTGGCAAACTTCAGACGGGCCTGGACATGCGCTGGCTTGAGCAGGGGGACCTTGCGTGCGCTGCAGGATTTTAATCCATCCATCCGTAGTGTGTTACTAATGGTTTTCTTTGAGACTGTGGTCCCAGCTCTCTTCAGGTCATTGACCAGGTCCTGCCATGTAGTTCTGGGCTGATCCCTCACCTTCCTCATGATCATTGATGCCCCATGAGGTGATGCCCTCATTTTTTTGAGAGATATGCTAATGGTCCTGTCCGATTCAATGATCTATGCTAAGCTATGCTGAAAGTGGTACCGCCAGACCCGGAGTTTGGCTGAATGGATTCGAAAACGGTAGAACTCAACTGTTTAACTTTGGGGGAGTTGTAAAATGAGCCTATTTAAAAAAAAGTGGAGTATCCCTTTAAAGGTCCTGTTCTCTTCGTGATCCCATTTTTCAAACTTTAGTGTGTAATGTTGCTGTTAGAGCATAAATAATACCTGTAAAATTATAAAGCTCAAAGTTCAATGCCAAGCGAGATATTTTATTTAACAGAAGTCCCCTTTCAAAGCCTACATCGAACGGCCGGTTTGGACTACATCCCTCTACTTCCTGCTTTAATGACGTCAGTAGAATAGTTTTTTGACTAACCTCTGCCCACAGGAATGCACAAAAAGGGGGGCGTGGTCTTGTTGCGCTCCCACGGATAAGAGGAAGAGTTGCGTTTGTAGAGTGTGTTTGACGCCATGTCGTCGAGATGCTGTTATTTTAAAGACATGTTTACAATAACACTGATCGCATGCATCTCCACGCTATGGTAAGAGGCGTGACCTTTCCGGGCAACGTGCGCTAAGCTGCTGTCGAATCACAATGTAAAGTAACCGCTGGCACAATCAGAACTCGTTACGTATTTCTGAAGGAGGGACTTCATAGAACAAGGAAGTCATCAGCCCGTTCTTAGGACAGTGAAAACAGCGGTATACAGATAAGTAAATTGTGTGAAAAATACTGTTTTTTTTTTTTACACGCGAAACATGAACACGTTATATTGCACACTGTAAACACAATCAAAGCTTCAAAAACACAGGAAAAATGGGACCTTTACATTTTTTAATTAAAAAAAATAAAAACATTATTTTGATTTCATTGAGCATAAAAACAAAAAATAACTGTTAAATGTAAACCGTGCGCAATTTCTAAAGAATTTTATACCGCTATTAACTCGACCATCAATTTGTTGATGCACTTAAACAGAATGCATTCTATGACAAAACTCGTCGCCAAGGACGTTACCCACGCCCAAGACGAGAGCGGTGCAATTAGGGAGTCATTTAGAGACTTGCTTAGGATGATTCCCATGACGGATAGGACTGTACCCTTGCAGGACCGAAGGACATTTGCAAGGTATCTAGATAAATGCTATGCGGATATGGAGTATGAACTTAAAAAAAAAAACATTAGAGCGTTTGGAGTATGTCTCCACAACCGCAGACATATGGACTTGTAATAATAAAAGCTTCCTTGAAGTGACCGCCCATTGGATTAATCCTGTAAATTTCAGCCTTGAAAAAGCTGCCTTAAAAGCAGCTGTAAATTGTTTAAAATTGTTGCTGTAAAAGAATCAAAGGAAGGCACACATATGATGTGATTGCAAGTGAAATAGATCAGGTGCATTCAGCATTCGGACTGTCATTGAAAATCACAGCGAATTTCCTTGAAGCCTTCAGAATGTACAAGCCTACTGAGGATTCCTGAGACGAATTGGATGATGATGAAGTGACATTCACAGATGTCGACCAGGATCTCTCAATCAATTTGCAATCAAATGGGGATTACATGCATCACAGAAAAGGAGTATCATTTCCTGAAGGAATATTGCGCAATACTGAAGCCCCTCGCCACTGTCTTGGATATCCTACAAGGTGAAGATGACTGCTATTATGGCACCATCTTACCAACACTAGAAGTTCTCATGTCCAAAACCTTGGGCTTTCTGTGATGACATATTTTTTTAAATAAAGAAAACTTATATGAGAAATGTTAACCAGGTGCAGCTTATTATAAAAAGCAAAGAAAACCATATTTCTGCATCATTGACCAATAATTGGGAGGGGGCAAGTCGCACCCTGGTGTAACCTAATGTATTCAGGTGTATTCAGTCATTAGATATTTGAATTGACTTGTATAAAGTTAATTCAGATGTTGAAACAGTATAAAGAAGGATTTAAATTCAAATGTAACTGTATTTCTAAATACTTATAATAAAAGAAGGTATTTTTCTTTACAGGCCATAAAAGTGTGATTCAGCTCTGTCTTGGACAGTAAAAACCACTATTTTACTGACAAGTATATAAATGGTTGAAGAACAACTACATTTCAGCATTCAAATATGCCCTTTTTTTATATAAATACTGTTTTCAAGCAAATCGAAAAAATTTCGATTATTCTAAATAAAATTTTTAATAATAAAATTTTATTTAGAATAATCGAAATTTTTTCGATTTGCTTGAAAACAGTATTTATATAAAAAATCAGTATTTTAAAAAGTATTTTTGAAATCAGTATTTTATGCTGTGTTTATGCAGCTCCTACAGTGATTTATGCAGCTCCTACAGTGATTTTCTGGAGTAAAACTAACACTTCATCTTTTATGTGATGTACAATAAACTTAACTGAATTCATCAGTATACTTCGGTCATCATTCGGAAAGGGTCTGCTACAGCAGGCTTGTATTAATGGTGGATAAAAGCAGATGACAAATAAGTTATAACCATAATTAAGCTCAACTATACCTGTTCTATCTCTATACAGCATATATTCTCTGGCTCTGTGGGCATTATTGTCTGACTCTGAGTCGAAATGAACACCGCTACTCAAGAGTTTCTGTTCTGATTATAACAGATGAGATTGTCCTGGCTCTGAGCGCGAGCGCGAGCTTGTGAAGCTCCGCCCCCTGGGCCGACAACAGCAGTTAATTTGCATTTAAAGGGATACACACTAAAACAGCGTGTTTTTCTGAGCCCCCAAAAAATGACAATTTAAACATGCTGTAAAAAAATATCTGTTGGGTATTTTGAGCTAAAACTTCACATACATACTCTGGGGACATTCAGAGACTTATTTTACATCTTGTGAAAAGGGTCATAATAGGTGCCCTTTAATAAAATTAGTAACACATATTTGTTATATTACGAATGTAAAATACTTATCTCTGTAATACAATAAACCAGAGAGGCCACTGTATGTGATTTCAATCTCATTTATTTTTATTTTTTTTTATACATTTCTTTAATACTTTTCTTTATCGAATACAAGTGTTAATCAATGTCAAAGGTCTGACATGTCCCCCTGGTCTCATCCCTGAGGCACAGAATGTGCAGCAATCCTCCAGTCATCTCATTTTGTAAATATTCAACCATGTTGGTCCTCACAAGTCAAGTCAAATCATCAAGTCAAGTCATCTTTATACAAGTCAAGTTATCTTTATATAGCACTTTTTACAATACAGATTGTATCAAAGCAGCTTCAAAGTCTTACTGTAACAAAATAAAGTATTGTATAAAATAATACAACAAAGTTTGTTTCTAGAAGAAAATTGCGTCATCGTCCACCTTAAGGCAAATCAATAATGTTGAATATTAAATGTCCCCCAACTAAGCAAGCCAAAAGCCAAGGCAACAGTGGCAAGGAACCAAAACTGACAGAACTGGGACAACCTTGGGACAAGGCTCAGTCGTTCAGTTCTCCTCTGGCCATCGAGCGAACAGTGTATAATTATGATTCAGGCAGCATTACAGGTCAGAGGTCAGATTAAATAAGAACATTCAGAATATTTATCCAGTTCCATCTGGTTGGAAGTCGGAGTCATCACACCGGTATGGAGACGAGTTTGTTGAGGATCAGTCGTGTCGATGAGGCCTTCACAGGGCTGATGAGGCTGGCCCTTCAGGGATGGGTCCAGGCGCAGGTCCACCTTCTGATCTGGATACGGCCTGGATCCGGCTGACTTCAGTAAACTTTAGAATGAACAGAAAGACAAACATTAGCATAGATGCCATTCTTCTTATTAAATAATGAGTACATCAGGCGTTATAGGAAAGTGTCCCCGGTTCTGGCTGACCTATGCAGCCTAATAATCATTTAACTGATTTGAATAATAGAAATGTATTAATGTTCTATATGAATGCCAGGTAAAAGAGATGCATTTGTGGAAGTATCAATTTATTATTGAATATGCAATTAAAATTATTGCAAACATTAACGAATGACCAAATGTGAAAAACAAACAAAAGGTGTATTCAGTATTTGCAAACTGAATTATAGTAATAGTAATAAAAGAGTAATTTGGACAAATATTATCAACATTAAGGCATTAAAATAAAACATTACTTTATTAAAAGTAAAATATTACTGTAATGTTGATAGTGTCTTTAGCATTAAAACTCAAAAACCCACAAAGCTGCTCGTAATCTCCTGACTGGCAGCGCTGATGATCGCCTCGTTTAGATGTTACACACAATAAAATGAAAGGCTGCCCTTCATCTGCATGCCATGCAGTCTAGAATTGCGAAACATTATTGGATAATTTTTATAATTGACATTTCTCTGGGCCAATCGGAATCTTAGCACTTTTTCTCTTGGCCAATCGGAATCTTAGCACTTGCGTCAGAATCTTGAAGCACACAGCGTCAACTGAGCTCGCCATTGGATGAGACGCCTGGCTACCACGCGAATCTGATGGAAACTCATAACGTGAAGGAATCTTATGTTAAATTCGAGGTAAGTCAAGCTTTTTGGAGCAAAAACAACAGCTATTTGTTTGCTTGATTCAATTAACGTTAGCTACCGCTTTTTTATATGATATAATTTACAATAATATTGGATTGTCATCATCCCTATGAATTACGTTAAGCTATGCTAAAAGTGGTACCGCCAGACCCGGAGATCGGCTGAATGGTTTACAAAACGGTAAGAAACAATTGTTTTACTCGAGGAGAGGTGGAAAATGAGCTTAATTCCCCAAATGGTGGAATATCCCTGTAACGCTAGCTAGGCTTATCGTTAGCCGGGTGCTCTGCCCTGAGTTCCGAGATATACAGCTACTACTCAAATTCTGAACTACCCTGAATATTCTTACGGAGGTTGTCGTGCGCGCTCATGTGGTAGCGCGTGTCGTGCGCGCTGTTTACACAACAGCTGATGTGAGAGTATGTGTAACAAAGCAATTTGCAATTTGGCAACCGTGTTAATCTCTTGTTGCATGGGATGCGCCACATACCAGGTAAACAGTGATTTCTAACAAAATAGGGCTATTTAGATAATCTGGCGAGCATGTTGTTTTAGGCTAATACACCAACATCAAATTTGTGTGTATAATAAAGCGCTCAGAAATGTGTCATTTGCATATTAAAATCACAAAATGAATCGAACCCATGACCTTGGCGTTGCCAACGCTCTACTGTTTGAGGTACAGGAAAGCCTAAATGAGTCCACCTCGCAAGATTACTGTTATAAACATGAGCCTCGTCTGAAACGCAAAGGGGGAGGTGTTGCTGTAATTTATAGTAATATTTTCAAATCCACTAAGAAATCAAGTTTTAAATATAATTCTTTTGAAGGTGCTTAATGTAAAAATATATAGTATAAATGATAAATCACGTTTGAGATTTGTGCTGGCTACTGTATACAGGCCATCATACAGACTTTATCAAAGAATTTGTGGACTTTTTATCAGAATTAATACTGACTGCAGATAAAGTACTAATTGTTGGTGATTTTAATATACACATCGACAATGAAAAAGATGCATTGGGTTTGGCATTTAAAGACATTCTTGACTTTACTGGAGTTAGACAACATGTGTCAGGACCTACTCATTGTCGTAATCATACTCTAGATCTAATATTATCACATGGAATAGATCAGGGATGGGCAACTTCGGTCCTGGAGGGTCACTGTCCTACAGAGTTTAGCTTCAACCCTAATCAAACACACCTGAACAAGCTAATCAAGGTCCTCAGGATTACTAGAAAATTACAGGCAGGTGATTTTTTTAGGGTTGGAGCTAAACTCTGTAGGACAGTGGCCCTCCAGGACCGAAGTTGCCCATCCCTGGAATAGATGTTGATGCCGTTGAAATTCTGCAGCAGAGTGATGACATCTCAGATTAGGGGTGGGCGGTATGACTTGATACCAGTATGTTCACTTTTTTTTTTTTTTTTCTTCAGGGCCCAGATGCCACTGAGTCCTGCTGACTTCAACATTCACATGAGTCTCTGTATATGAACATGGTAAAGTGAAAATCAAACACCTTGGAAATGAAAGGTATGTACAATGTTTTTAGGAATGGTACAAAGGTCTCTTACTTTGGATTTTTGTTTTCAATAAATGTTTTTTTTGTCATTTGTTGTGTATCTTTGGATTATGTTGTGTTGTGTTGTAAATAAATCCAAACATCTAAAAGCCATTATTTTTTAAATCTCCTCATTCTTTGTGCAAGGTTGCTCAGAATGATAGGGCTAGGTGATGTGTGTCTTAACTTACACATAAGAGACTTTGTTGCTCAGCACATGGAAATAAACTACTTTCCGTGATCTCAAGACTGAGGTGATGTGGTTTCTCCACTGCATGGATCGTCATGTGTAGATTCAGGTGACTTTTAAAAGCAAAACTCTTTCCACATTGATCACACGTGTGCGGCTCCTCTCTGCTGTGGATCATCTCATGTGTTTTCAGATGTCCTGGCTGACTGAATCTCTTGTCACAGTGTGAACACATGTAAGGTTTTTCTCCAGTGTGGATCATCTCATGTGTTTTCAGAGATGATGATCGATTGAATCTCTTGTCACAGTGTGAACACTTGTAAGGTGTTTCTCCAGTGTGGATCATCTCATGTGTTTTCAGAGATAATGAGTGACTGAATCTCTTGTCACAGAGTGAACACTTGTAAGGTTTTTCTCCAGTGTGGATCCTCTCATGTGTTTTCAGATGTGCTGACAGATTGAATCTCTTGTCACAGTGTGAACACTTGTAAGGTTTTTCTCCAGTGTGGAACATCTCATGTGTTTTCAGAGATAATGAATGACTGAATCTCTTGTCACAGAGTGAACACTTGTAAGGTTTTTCTCCAGTGTGGATCCTCTCATGTGTTTTCAGAGATGATGATACACTGAATCTCTTGTCACAGTGTGAACACTTGTAAGGTTTCTCTCCAGTGTGAATTCTCTGGTGCCGTTTTAAACAGTTTTCTGCAGTAAAAGTCTTCTCACACTCAATGCACATGTACTCTCTCACACCAGTGTGAGTTTTCTCATGTGTATGTAAATATTGCAGCAGTGAAAAACTCTTTTCACACACAGAACATGAATATGGCTTCTCCTTCATATGAACTGTCAGGTGTCTCTTCAGGTGTGATGCACAGAGAAATGTTTTGCCGCATTGATTACATGTGAACGGCTTCACTCCAGTGTGAATCCTCATGTGACTCTTAAGAATACCTTTGCATGAGAATCTCTTTTCACATTGATCACACATGAATGGCTTCTCTCCCGTGTGGATCCTCATGTGAACATTAAGTTGCTTTTTGTTAGTGAAACACTTCCCACATTGATCACACGTGTGCGGCTTCTCTCCAGTGTGGTTCATCTCATGTGTTTTCAGATATGAGGAGTCACTGAATCTCTTGTCACAGTGTGAACACTTGTAAGGTTTTTCTCCAGTGTGAATTCTCTCGTGCAGTTTTAAACTGCTCGCTGTAATAAAAGTCTTCTCACACTCAAAGCACATGTACTCTCTCACACCAGTGTGAATTTTCTCATGTCTACGTAAAGATTTCAGCAGTGAAAAACTCTTTCCACACACAGAACATGAATGTGGCTTCTCCTTCATATGAACTGTCAGGTGGTGTATCTTCAGGGCTGATGCACAAATAAATGCTCTGCCGCATTGATCACATGTGAACGGCTTCTCTCCAGTGTGAACTCTCCTATGCACATCAAGATTATGTTTGTTTGTGAAACTCTTCCCACATTGATCACATGAGAACGGCTTCTCTCCAGTGTGAACTCTCATGTGAACATCAAGACTATTTTTGCTTATGAAGCTCTTTCCACACTGAGTGCAGGTGAACGATTTCTTGGCTCGTTTCTTTAAAAAAATATTTTTAGTCTTTGAGCGACTCAATGGTTTTCCTTTAGGTTTGACATGATGTTCCTCCTCCATTTCACTCAGTTCTTCACTCTCCTCCTTCACTTCATTCGGTTCTTCACTCTCCTCTTCCACTTCACTCAGTTCTTCACTCTCCTCCTTCACTTCCATCAGGTCTGAAATCAAAGAGAAAATTATTAATTTCATTTTCAGTACATCAAAATAATTAAAAGAGAGAAATATAAAGTGAAAGGACATTCAAGTGAGCCCTGGTGTAATGGTAGAAAGTAGGCAACTGTTATAAAATATTATGATAATTTGATGTCTTTTTACAAATTGAACATATGTCCTTGAAACTTTCCAAAAATGAGGAAAATTTATCTTCCAATTATTATTTTTAAAACATTATAGGCACAAATCCCATGTTTCTTTAGCAATTACTATTACATATATTTGGTAATGACACAATTATCTAACATGATATTAACATTAAAAAATACAATACTGCCATACAGTCACCTAAAGGATTATTAGGAACACCTGTTCAATTTCTCAATTATCTAATCAACCAATCACATGGCAGTTGCTTCAATGCATTTAGGGGTGTGGTCCTGGTCAAGACAATCTCCTGACTTCCAAACTGAATGTCAGAATGGGAAAGAAAGGTGATTTAAGCAATTTTGAGCGTGGCATGGTTGTTGGTGCCAGACGGGCCGGTCTGAGTATTTCACAATCTGCTCAGTTACTGGGATTTTCACGCACAACCATTTCTAGGGTTTACAAAGAATGGTGTGAAAAGGGAAAAACATCCAGTATGCGGCAGTCCTGTGGGCGAAAATGCCTTGTTGATGCTAGAGGTCAGAGGAGAATGGGCTGACTGATTCAAGCTGATAGAAGAGCAACTTTGACTGAAATAACCACTCGTTACAACCGAGGTATGCAGCAAAGCATTTGTGAAGCCACAACATGCACAACCTTGAGGTGGATGAGCTACAACAGCAGAAAACCCCACCGGGTACCACTCATCTCCACTACAAATAGGAAAAAGAGGCTACAATTTGCACGAGCTCACCAAAATTGGACAGTTGAAGACTGGAAAAATGTTGCTTGGTCTGATGAGTCTCGATTTCTGTTGAGACATTCAGATGGTAGAGTCAGAATTTGGTGTAAACAGAATGAGAACATGGATCCATCATGCCTTGTTACCACTGTGCAGGCTGGTGGTGGTGGTGTAATGGTGTGGGGGATGTTTTCTTGGCACAATTTAAGCCCCTTAGTGCCAATTGGGCTTCGTTTAAATGCCACGGCCTACCTGAGCATTGTTTCTGACCATGTCCATCCCTTTATGACCACCATGTACCATCCTCTGATGGCTACTTCCAGCAGGATAATGCACCATGTCACAAAGCTCGAATCATTTTAAATTGGTTTCTTGAACATGACAAAATGTTGTACTAAAATGGCCCCCACAGTCACCAGATCTCAACCCAATAGAGCATCTTTGGGATGTGGTGGAACGGAAGCTTCGTGCCCTGGATGTGCATCCCACAAATCTCCATCAACTGCAAGATGCTATCCTATCAATATGGGCCAACATTTCTAAAGAATGCTTTCAGCACCTTGTTGAATCAATGCCACGTAGAATTAAGGCAGTTCTGAAGGCGAAAGGGGGTCAAACACAGTATTAGTATAGTGTTCCTAATAATCCTTTAGGTGAGTGTATTTGACACCAACTTTGAGATTGATATTTATTTGACTAAAACCGTTAATTATTAATGGACGTTCACACTAGACTTTTCCTTGCACTGACTTCCATTCATAGGCATGTGAAAGTGGGACACCAGAGCATTTCTTAAAACTGTGACACACAGGAAGTGACATCATCTGGGTGCTTTCTACTGCATGATGGGAAGACAAGAAAATAATCTCAATCCTTTTTCTAAGTTTTTACACAAACTGTAGCACTGACTGTATTCATCAACCCTGTTACCAAAGTTACTCCAAGAAGAATCTCTATAACTATGAACAACATATGATATTTGACAAATACAACTTTATTAGTAACTTGGTGTTTACTGATTATGTAAAATAAAAGTTACAATAGTATTTAGCTTGATCTGATGTTGACAATCAATATAAAATTCTCAAACCTTCCTCTACAGACCATTTGTTGAAAAAACAAAAAACAAACCCAGCAGGGCTCCAGATTGTGAACATTTGGTTGCATTTTTGCGACCATTTTTCTTGCCGGCGCGACCAAATATTTATTTTAGGTCGCGCTGATGTGACCATAGCATTGCTGAGCAGCGAATGCAAAAAAAAAAAAAAAAAAAGTGAAATGAAATGAAATGAAAATGCGCTACATTTATGCTTCCGTTTATTATACCGTTTATTATTTCGGACCAATCATAGACAGCGCAGCGCCCCAATCTTGCCAGTCGCGGGCCGATCTCGATCGCACAACACTGTTAGAAGGAGATCCAGACTCTGGAGATCCAGTGAAGAAATCCATTGAATTCGCTTCAGAATTAATATCATCATCGCTGCGAGTTCCAGTGAGAAACATTCCAATTCAACTAACCCTAACCCATAGATATCAGATCAAACAGCGCTGACAGGGAAACAAGAGAAACACTTATAGAAGGCTTTCAGTCCACAAATCAGCAACATTCACCATGGATTTAGGCTAATGTTGTAACTCTACCCATACCTACTTGGTTACTAACGTAACCTCAGTTCCCTGAGATGAGGGAACGAGTATTGCGTAAGGCTAGCTTATGCTATAGGAAAACCTCTTTCTCCAGAATATTGAAGCAAACTTTTTAAAATGCAGTGCAGCTTCACAGCGAGCACAATTAAGTGTGAGAGCGGTCATTGGCTGTGCTGCGGCAACTTCACGAACCTATGGCGAGGCTATGACGCCAGAACCAATCAGGACGCCTGGCGTGTCAGAGCCCACCAGATGGGCGTGGTCAGAGGCTATATATTGCCGTGCCTCGCCTAGGTGCTCCAGGTTTTAAACGAATGAAGCGATCTCCTGATCCTAGCACAGTAGCACAGCGGGTTACGCAATACTCGTTCCCTCACCTCAAGGAACTAAGATTATGTTAGTAATCAAGTAGTTCCCTTTCAAGAGGTCTCTCGTATTGCATAAGGCTAGCTTACGCTATGGGAACACCCTTCAAAACACTGTGCATGCTAACTTCGCCCTACCATAACCCAAGGCATATGAATTAACCACAAGGGAAGCATGATCCTAATATAAGTCCGTTCTAGACGGGCTTCATATACTGGATAACTAGGAACAGTAGTTCATGGTCATAAGGGATACATAGTAACCAGGTGAAGGCCAGAGCCAGGTATGTATGAGCCCTAAGACTTTTTTTTTTGGGGGGGGGGGGGGGGGGGGGGGTGATTAACACTTACACTGAGAGAACCTTGGCCTGGTACCTCCAAGTTATAAAACTTCACAAATATGGACTGCAAGGCCCAAAATTCAGGTCCACAGACCGAAGCGGCTCGAATGGGGAACCTTCATGGCCTCCAGGACTTTAGAGAGAGGCACAGATGGGGGGAACAGAGGGTTTAACCTCCTAGTGCCCTTGAGAAAACGGACAATGAGGTCGTTCCTTCCCAGTGGTTTGTCAGCTACTGGTGCGTGAAACGCTGTTCTGGCTGCCACATAGACTTTGAGTGTGGAGGGGGTGCGACTGAGTGATCCAGGAGCTCTTGTAAAAATGCGAGCACACTCGGTACTTAAAATGAACGAGGGTCTACGTTTAGTGTAGCACACCAGCTAGAAAACACTGCCTATTTCTGAGCGTACAGTCATCTTTGTTGAGGGCGCTCTAGCTTCCGAAATGGTTTGCAGCACCCTATCCCGGAGATACCCGGGTACCTGTTGAGGGGCCATGCATGGAGGGCCCATAAGTCGGGACGTGGGTGCGAAATTTTTCCGTTGGCCTGTGTGAGGTCTTTCCTCTGTAGAATCGGCCATGGGGCTGTTTTCAGCAGCTGTATCAGCTCTGGGTACCATAACTAGGTTCCCCGGGGGGGGGGGGGGGGGGGGGGGCTATTAAAAGCACTGCACATCTGCACTCCCTGCGTGACAGGAGGGAACGCGTACAGAGGGCGGCTTGGCAAGTCATGGGTGGGCGCATCCCTGTTATTTGTAAAAAATATTTGGCAGTGAGGGTTGTCTTCTGAGACGGGCCTGCCCTCCTAAAGGGCCCCCTAAAAGGCTGAGCTGGAGGCATCTGTCGAGACTGCTTTTCTCCTCGAGATCACACCCAATCTCACGTCAGACCGATACCAGTTGGTCGCTTTCCAGGGGGTCAGGGCTCTGATGCAGTAGTGACTCGCTCTGATTTGTAAGTGACCAGATCGCCACGCGTGAGCTTGGACCCGTGGTTTTAGCCAGCACTGAACAGGACGCATTCGCAGCAGTCCTAGTTGGAGTACTGGTGAGGCCGAAGCCATGAGACCCAGCATCTTCTGGAATCTCTTGAGGGGAATGCGGGTGCCTGCCCTGAAAGATGTCGCCAGGCACCGAATAGAAAGCTTGCGCACTTCGGTAAGGTGCGCTCTCATGTGTACCGAGTCTATTTCTATACCCGGGAAGGACATGTTCTGGCTGGGAGATGTAGTGTGCTTTTGGAGAACTTGATCCTTAGGCCCAGGTATTCTAAGTGGTTGAGGAGCCAGGCTCTAAGTTCAATACAACATAAACAGAGAAGAGGATGATTTTCTGCACCAACTGTGGAAAGCATGGCCACTCAATAAAAGATTGTTGGGCAAAACCATGTCAGTGTGCAAGTCAGTGTGCAAAACCATGATGAAACCTCTCAAGGGAAGATGTGGACAGAAGCACAAGTTCGACAGCTCATTGAGGGAATTATTCGTAACCGATGACTGGAGATACCAAAGACAATAAGAAAGTGCGAGAAGCTCAACAGCAATGGGATGAAAAACATACCACTACTGACATTCCACACATTCCTGAGTTAGGCAGTTTTGTTATGGTCAAACGTATTGCTAGAAAAGGTTAGAGTCTAGATAGTAGGAATCATGTGAGATACTCTTAACAATCGATACAAGTGTTTGCCTTAAAAGGAGATGGTATCATTAGTCACAAGTTAAACCTTGCTTAGTGAATGAACAAAATAATGAAGGTTAATGGCCCGATATTGAGCACTGTTCATGCATTAGCTTTTAAGATTGGGAACAAAGAAGTGATGTTTAATTATTTCTCTGCTTCCATTTCAGGAATCAAGTTCAGAAGCACAGTGGTGCATGTTACATGATGGAATAAGTGACAGTATGATATATGGAGGGAAGTTATGTCCAATTCCTCCTGATCCATTTTGCATTGAGATTCTCTATCCTCTTTATTTGGGTGGAATTCATGTTCCAAATGTCCAATTGTTGCAGTTAGAGCCACAGTGGTGGAATAATGATTTAGTAGAGGAGAGGAATTATGAACTCTTTGAAATGGTTAAGAGAGTTGAAGGAAGTGTTAAGGCAGCTCAAGAGGAGGGAATCCAAGCAAGGGGTCATGTTATTGTAGCGAATGGAATAGCTAAGTTGATGTCTGAGAGGAAATTAACGTAAATTCCAGGGAATCTGTCATGGTTGGAATGGATAGTTTTGACTATGGTAGGAGTCTTTGTGATTCTGTTAGCAATAAACCTCATCATATGTGTTACTGGAAGGAAAAGTACCAAACCTGTTAAATTGGTTATTACTAACCAAATGGATAGAACTGGGAACGGGAAATTTGGTGTGAAATAGGAGATTTTACACATTCTACACTACAACAAAACACAACCTCAAAAACAGTGTGGGAGAGACTTTGGGACTTGAGTGTGTGCTGGAGAGACTGAAATGTATATGCAGTGTACATAATGGACACCTGAACTCCACTGGCAGCGTGAGCTGGCTAGAGACTGTATGCACAGTGTTTATGTGTAGAGGTGCAGAGCTTGTGGTGGGCACACCTTCTACATTTGTTAAACTCCAGTCTTTGTGCTAAGCTGGGCTAGCGGTGGGTGCGTCAGACAGAGTTACAGCACACACGGAGATGAGTAGGGATGCAATCAACCAAAGAACATCTTGGTTGACTGAAGTCCTGAAATTTTCTACTAAAAATCGACTAAAAATTATGTTAGGAAAAGCACTGTGCGCAGTCCACCTAATAAAAAAGAACTAGTAGGCTATTTGCAGTATATTAAATTGTTTTTTACCTAATTATTTTGCACTGAAATGAGTCTGACACACGAGTTTGTCGGCTCTGACAGCGTTGCATCATGTGCACCTGCGCAATATAACGTTGTAACATAAATATATTTGACTCTGGGTCAATGCGAATTAGCTCAAGAATATAGGGAATTTTGGAAATATTACTAATCATAACTCATGGTCACAATTCATAAATCGCATATACATTTACCTTATCAATTTTCGAGATTACCTTGTTCTGTAACTGGTCTGGTCATCCGTCATTCGTCCAGCGAATAAAAGTAAGATTATCACAGTTAAGAAGGGGTATCCCTGTTTACAAACTCCAAGGAAGTTTATCTTCTGGCCACGAACATAAAACTTTCTGAGTTTATGAATTAAAACTACTCAAAGTAGTCTATAATATCGAGCGTGTAGCTTAATTAGATCTTTTTGCATTTCATTGACTTCATAAAGGTGGGTTTTCAAACACAGAGACAGTCTAAGTATGAATGGGTTTTAATAAATGTCAAAACTAGAGATTACATAAGCTACAACTATAAACGTACGTAAAAATGCAAACAATAAAACAAACAAACATTTAAACAAACAAAAACATAAGAAATAACGTGATCAGAGTGAATGAAATGAAAGAGAAAAATAAGGAGAGAGAGAGAAAGTAGCTTGGTAATTATTACAGACAGAAACCTAATTTCAAGAGGCACCTGGAATCAGCTTTAAGAGAGATCAATCTACTTGCAAGTTTGTTCTCTGTTCGGGTGATGCTGAGAGGCAGGAAGCGCGGACGGTGTCCTGTTTGTGCTGCGTCTTCCGGTGTTGCGGGAAGCTTAAAAAGGCTCACTGAATGTAACGTTTACCGGAAAATAAGATTCATCTCCCGTGAAGGAAGAGGCAAATATATATAACTTAGTTGCAAAGAACGGCAGCTACGACTCAAACGTGTGTTTGTCCGAGGGAGAAGGCCGGAGCCTTTTCAGATGTTCCTTGGAGAAGCGTTGCGCGGGGGAGAAAAAGATAAGAGGGAGAAGAGAGAGATAAGAGGAGAGGGTCTCTACTTTTAAAGGGCATCTGCTTAAGCCCTCTTTTTGGGACAACAGCAAATCGGATCTTCTGATCTGAAGCGGGAAAAAGTTTCTTTGTTTGTGAAGAAACGCCTACTTTGATTATGTCCTGTGAGAGATAGAATTCGTATTTTCTCTTTCAAAAAGATAATACCCACAAGAATACATTTCATTGTAATCTCATACATCTCTGCAATTCCGTGAGATCACTACGAATAGAATGATGCCAGAAATGATGTGTACAGAGTATGGGGATACAGGTATGCATTTCAAATGTAGCATTCTGAGCATTTTAGGTGTCAATTGATTTCTATGATAGAACATAGACATCTCAATCTGCCATGGAAATTATACACACACAAAAAAAATCTCTAACTTTTTGTTGCCAAAATATTTTTTAGTAATTCTGTGAATTACACTGCGCAAACCAAAAGTAATAGTACCCACCGAATGAAGAAGGGTTGGCTCTCCACAGAACATAAAATATTCATTTTATGTTATTTTTCGTTTTCACATTTATGAGGAAAAAACAATGTTACGGACGTGACAGTTCTCCGTTACGGACGTGACCGCTCTGAAAGCGGCACTAAAATACTGCTTTAAAACGTTCACAGAGACCTCAAACAGGCCTTTAAAACACCAAATATTAAGGATTGGCATTACAAGCAAAAATAATATTCGATGTTTGTTCGAAAATCGTACCTCTCCCCCAACATGCTCACCGGTAAGACGGCGTTCACTCAAATCCCGCTCCAACATTACATTTGAGTAGGCATTTAGTCTCATATTAATGTTTAAATAAAATAATTGTATTTTTTATTTCATATGTTGATTATATGAAAGGATAACAGCATGAGTAAGATCATAAGATGCGCAATATGTCGGATACAGTAGATCAGTGGGCAGACATGATTTTGACCAATTCTTTAGTTTTTTTTTTTTTTGTAGAAAGAAAGCCTTTCTTTAATGTGAATTTCGTTTTGTATAAATTGTATCTTAATTTTAATCAATGTTTCATCAACCAATTGCATGGATGGATTTATTAAATAAGAAGCAAATAGGCTATAGCAGACAATATAATCAGGACACGGAGGCGCCGTCGCGTGAAGTGGAGTGCGCCTCATAAATGAACCGAAACTCCGCGTATAAGGTAGGCTACTTGCCTCACATACCTGAGAAATATAGCCTATCTATAGGACGTCTGAAATGTCTACTTTTAAACTACTTTTAAGTCGTGAGTCAAAATGATTGCAATATCACTATTATTTTGTCAGCTTGATCGCGGCATTATGATGAATTCATGTTTTAACCAAGAGGGAATAACGCGACATCACGAAGGAAGTGTCCTATGGCTATAAGACACATGCTCTTCTTTAAGTTGTACTGTATTATATAATACCTTCTGATATTCATATTTCGTCCTGTAACTGGCAGAGGAAGAGAAGATCTGTTCATGTGCGCTTTATCCGCCGCGCACTGAGGTGCTATATACATAAATATACCACGCCGTATTAAAGAGCGGCCTCTATTGTTTACATTTTGTTATAAAATAGACTGAATTTGAAAGTTGAGACATTTTTTCATATTAAAACTAACAAAGCACAAATATTATTGCGATTATTGGATATGCACTGAATATGGTAAGCCTGAAACCGATCACAATTGCATATGATTTGATATGAAGCGTCTGTAACGGTCACGTCCGTAACGCATTATTATGGTTGTTCAGAGCAAAGTAGTGGAATGAAATGTCGATCCTATAAACATAGTTTAGCTTTGCATATAAAGTTTCAAGTTATTTGCATTTATAATTGTTATATTATATAAACTTAATCTTTAAAACGTTACGGACGTGACAGAGCACTGAAGCGTCGAGACCTCTTTATTAAAGCCCTTATAAATTCAACAGGCAGTGCTGTTATGACCAAATTAGGATATTTATTTCTCAGGCATGCCTCCATCTTTCAGCAAAATGCTTTATGTTCAAATTAAGTTTTTCAAAGGGGGGTCTTTGATACCTCTTTTGAAAGCATGAAATATGGCTGGTTGAAATCACCTCATATGTGGTGGAAAAACAAGGCAATTTTCTTAAAATTTCTGATACAGCACATTAATACAGTATATTACAGACCTAAATGGACAACTTAAAAGGGGTTTTGATCTTTAGGTAAAAACTTAATTTTTTCATGGTAAGGATGACCTTTGCGTGGAATTGCCCATAGGCTCAAAACTAATTCAAACAGTGGGCACAGCGCATTGAGCATTAGGCTCCAAATAAAAATTAAAATAATAAAATGCCCAAATCCAATCAATAATACTATAAATATTATTACACTAAAACACTGAAATATGGCAATTCTGATATGTTCATATAGCCTACTCAAAACAGACGGGCCAACCTAACGCAGACAAGTTAGCTTACCATTTTTAGGTGATATGACATGTTTGCCGTCGAGCATTGATATGCAAATTGTTGCTTGCAAAATTTGCATTTGACTTTTTTCCCGTTTTCTATTTAAAAAAAATGCTGCCACACTACCGATGTCTTTGTTGACATTGTAGAAGAGGACTGAGTTACTATGAATTAAACGCTCTCACAATTAAATAAATCATATTCAGCAAACCTTCTAGTAGCCTACTTTCTTCAATCTGTCTCTCTTCTCCAGTGGGTTGGGCTAATCCAAAAGAAGTGAAAACAAGGGGGTGTTCTGAAGACAGACTGTTACCTGGGAAACAGGGGTGCTCTGAAAACAACCCCATTCGCAATTAGTGCTTTCCACCTGATGAAATGAACGCGGCAAAACTAATGAAATGAACGCGGCAAAAAATCGGCCAATCAGAATTTTGGTCAAGCCAGAAAGTATCGACCAATTAATCGACTGGGAGATTACAGCCCTAGAGATGAGAAGGGTATGTATGGACTTATCTAACTCAAAGCTAAAGTCCCAAAAAGTCGGCGTGTTCCTTTAAAATAAAACTGCACATTGTAAAATCTGTACGATGTCTATTTATTATTAAATAATTTGTCAGTAAAAAAAAGTTAGTCTAGAGCCCTGCCCAGAACATTCTGTACCATTTCATAGTTGAACTGTTTATCTAAATGTGTTGAAGTGCTTGAATGTTTCTAACATGAATTTTCTTCAGCATCATAAATGAATGAAGAATAAACACCAACCTCTTTGTTCTTCAGGATCTTCAGTGCGTTTCATTCGGCAGGGTTCTGGATCACTCATGTTCTCTCTGTCCTCTTTAATAAACTCAGTCTTTGCAGATTTCAGCTCTGATGCTCGTCTTCACTTGTAGCTGATGGGAATTTACAGCATTTATTGGAGAATTACAGTGGGCGGAGCTTCACTGATGATGTGATTGCTGTGGGAGGAGCTTTTCTGATGATGTATTCCAGTGTGGGAGGAGCTGATCTGCCAAAATCCAAAATATCAATCCTGTGTTTTCAAAAAAAAAAAATCACGACACTTCTAAGAATTTATGTCTGTCTATCTATTTATTAGACATCCATCTATTTGTATTGCTAATCCTAACATTATTCTGCTTCTTCATTAAAATACAGAAATTAATATAAATAATTTAAAATTCTTCCAAATATAAATAATGGTAAGAAAAACAGTTAAAATCATAAACAGAAATAAACGTGCATATAGTAGCCAACAAATCCCCTCAGTCTGCTGACACCAATGAAATGAGCTTTAAGTGTCAATTTACAGGAGCTCTGAAGACATCAGCATAATAAATGAGGTGAAAACAGGAACTATTGTCATGAAATAAAGAGTGTTTTCAGCAGATCTGTTAATATTGATGAGCCTCAGACTATCAACACTCATTCAACAAGCCATTCAGGATCATCAGCAGATCATCTCACTTTATTCTGAGTGTTTGCTGTTAGAAACACATTATTTGAGTCAGGATACATGACAAAAGCCTGTAAAACTGCTAGGCTATATTAAAAGACAATAGGCCTACTGTAATTTCTCACAATATGACATGGATAAAACATCAATAACACAAAAACAATCACTAATGACACTCATCTCCATCAACCACTACAGAGAAATAATTATAGCAGCATAATATGTCCACAACATTAATCTAAATCTAGTTTGATTTATTTTTGACATTAATCAAGTACTTAAATCTATCATTAAAATAATATGCGCTGAAACTAACAATGATCATAAAACATTTAAAACTAAAGAGCATCACAAAGTAATATTGTTCAAGAGTAAAACGCTATTCATTTATTAACATTTAAGAGTAGATTTAATGTCTCACGTGGCTCGTTTATACAGGCTCAACGTAAAGTAAGAGATCGATTCACATAATTCCCCTCACAGATCTCAAAATTTACCTCTTGACACGACATTCAGTAACAGTTCTCACTCCAAACATCGAGACAATCACACAAACGAACACAAACTCGCTCAGGTCTGAATGAACTCAACATATTCTCCTCATGCTCGCTGCTGCTGCACTAAATGTTTATTTCAGAAGGAAGACGCCAGAAAAGACGCACAAGTATCGCTGTGATCGATGAAAACAATACAGAAATGAGTCTGTCGCTTAATCAAACTGTATAAAGTGTGTGTGATGGTTGAGTAAATATGAGAAATACCGTGAACTGCTCTCCTCACCTCAGAAGACTCGACGGTGCGTCCCAATTCGCATACTATCCGCCCTAAATAGTCTCAGAAAATAGAATTAGTACATCCCTGATCGTAGTATGTTGGTTTCAAAGATACCCGGATGGTCTACTATTTCCGGTCAGAATCCATAGTGCAGATCGCGCGTTGGCCGAGGATTCGGTTAGAACTACAAACACGAGTGAAAAGAGCTAAAAAACTACAGACATGGAAGACGCGCGAGTTTTTTTTTTTTTTTTTTTTTTTTTTTTTATTATTAATGCATAACACATTTGATACAATTTTCAAAAAAATAAATTAATCTTGTAATACAAAATTCATTTAGATGCAGTTCACGTTTTCAAAAGGAATAAAAAATTAAATAAAGTAACAAATACATATCAGCCAATAGAGAGTTGAGACAAATATCATACAAGTAACAAATAATCTGTATAAAAATTATAAATAACATAAAAGTATACAGCCAGAGTATCAGACAGTAAATATCAGTTAAATTAATTATAAAGTTAACTTAGATAAGTATTGCATACATTTTGATGCTGATTTACCATCTAATCCAGAGATACAATCTATATAATTTTTTAAGTCAAGTTTAAAAACATTGAAAAGAGGTATGTTCTTCATAAATTTCGATTTATGAATAAAGAATTTTCCAAGCAAAATTAATAAGTTGACTATATATTGTACAGAGGAGTTTGAGTCAGAAAAGTAAAAGAAGATGTCAAAATTAGATAAGTGAATGTTTGAGCCAAGTTGTCCATTAATAAAACACTGTATATCATTCCACAGAGAAGAACTATGTGAACAGCTATAGAATAAATGGTCTAATGTTTCTGTTTCCAGAGAGCAGAAGCTACATTTTTCGTCTACAGTAGGGATAAATTTAGAAATAATCTTGTTACAGGGGTAATAATGATGAAGAATTTTAAATGATATTTCTTTTACTTTGTTTGTAATTAAAAATGTGTGTGGGTTACTCCATGCTCTATTCCAATTAATATTTTCATATAAAGGGGACCATTTGTATCTGGAAGCAGGGATAGATTTTGCACATAAAATGTTTTTTATTACTTTGTTGTTGACTTTTCTGTCTAGAAAAGGTAGACCATTTATTGAAACATTATTGGAGAACGATATATTAATTTGATCCAACTCTGACTCATCTCTAAGTAGGGTGATGATCCCATGGGGTATAGCTCTGGTTACAATATCAAATTCTTTTCTTGGAGGATGGAAATTAAATTTATGTGTGAAATCATCATAAGTTAAAATTTGATTTGAGTTATTTAATAATTGGGATACCAGCATAATATCATGTTTAAACCAGTTTTCTATAAACAGAGTCTTGTTTCTATATATTATGCTCATGTTGTTCCAGATAAAACATTTGTGAGGGGAGAAATTGTGTTTGTACAAAAGTGTCCAACAAGTTAGAGCCTGTTTATGGAAGTTTGACAGTTTGACTGGCAGTCTGTTGATGGAGTATGGGCATTGAAGCAAGAATGTGATTTTACCAAGTTTTTCAAAGATAAAGTTTGGCACAATGTTCCACAAACTGTTTGGATTTTTTAGAAATCTTTTTATCCAGTTGATTTTTAATATCTCATTAAAAAGTGAAAAGTCAATTACAGATAACCCCCCGTCCACAATTTTATTAGTCAAGATGTTTTTCCTTATTTTATGGGGTTTCTTCCTCCATATAAAGTTATATAATAGTTTGTCTAGATTGGCACATTGTAATTTAGGTATTTCTATTGATGTAAATAAGTATGCTGCACGTGAGAGACCTTCTGCTTTAGAAAGAAGAACCCTGCCATACATAGATATATCTCTTGCGAGCCAAGAGTCAAACTTTTTATTAATAGAGTCATGTAGTAATGAGATATTACTCTCTGTCATCAACTTGTGATTATGACTGATTGGAAGACGCGCGAGTCCGGCGGTTATGTAGAGATGTTTAGATAAAGGGGTTTGAGTGATTAATTATCAGTTTCTAACCTGACGAACTTTATTCAATGTTGTCTACATTATATTGCATCTGCAGCAGCATTGTGAACTTTTGTAAAGATACGTTTAGCCATTAACTTTTAAATGAAAATGTTCATAAACAATGGTAATAAACTCGAGATACATTTTCCTCCCTCAGTGCTGGCTGGGTAATTGTTCATTCAAATGCTAATTGCTAATGAGGCACATGGAATCAATTCAAACATGGAGACAGTAATCATTTCAGTTTATTTTGTGGAAACTGTGTTGTTTAGAGTTCATAGTAATTGTTCTGACTTCATGAAGCCTCATGGTGTGAATGAAACATTAAACTGACTAGAACAAGTAGGCTACCCTTAACCAAACAGCAAAGGACAAAGAAAAAAATACTCACTGCTCTTAAACTTTAATAATAATAATTTGTTGCATTTATATAGCGCTTTTCTGGGAACTCAAAGCGCTTTACATGGAAGGGGGAATATCCTCAATGTGCAGCTCCACCTGGATGATGCGACAGAAGAACACAAACACACACACACACACACACACACACACACACACACACACACACACACACATTAGCCTACTTTTCAGGTACCGCAATTTAATAAAGTAGGCTAATGTGTGTGTGTGTAACCTGCTTGAAGAGCACTGTTTATTTCATTGGTAGGCTATGTATTGTATTTATTTGTGCTTTTGCTTTTGTAAGCCCGCCTGAATCATAAAATCATCAGTTAATCATATCATAACAACAATTCAGAAATAGAGGAATTTGTAGAAATGATTACCTGGCAACGTCAATTACACACAGCGGTCGTGTGGGAAGTCAACCTACAGACTCCTCGTACCTTTCTACTCCTTTTCCTTATTAAACCAAGATAATTCAATATTCTTACCAAATGAATTAGATTTTGGTCCCCTATTGAGGGGTTCACAACTGTGAGATCAGAATACTTGAATGTGCTCTTGTTTTACACACAGGAGGTATAGTCTGAATGGAGGATCTGGGGGAGGGAACACCTTTAATGGACACATCACTTTTCTCATATTTTTTATTACTTCTTTTAGCTTTTCATTTCATTTTCACTTACCAGACGCACTGAGACACTTTAAATGATACCAAACATGCATATTTACTTTTTGCACATCCTTAACATTGCGTAGGTTTTCAGCGAGTTCTAGGTGAGGAGGAGAAGGGGGAGATTGTCCAAGTGAAGTGTGAGCTGCGTCTCGGGTGTTGCTTGGGATGTTAATTCCTGTGAGCCTTCTGTTCTCTCGAGGGGGAGCCCAGACTTTTGGCACCACTTTCAGTTTGATTGTTCTTATTTTATTACTGACTGTTTACTTGTCTTTACAAAATGTAGGCTGTTAAATTCATTTTAGTTAAGCTTGAAGTTTTAGCTTTGGTAGCGAAATTGGAATAGAGTATATGAATTTTCACAAGCACTACTTTTGTGTCATGGCTGGTAAAAAAAAATCAGCCGGCCTTATCTGATGGGTATCTCTCTCTTGCTGATCCTGCATGAACCGTTGAAACATCCGTTTAAGATCCAGTACATCACCCTCTGACTTGGGTAATCTTAGGGTAATCTAGGGCTGCATTATCAACCAAATTTAAGCTGGAATCATGAATTGGCTCAGCATTATGAAATCACAAGGTCTGAATAAAATATTCATATGCGAGTGTGTTTCCCTGAACTCCAGGAATGGGGTTTAGAACGTTTACATTTATTCATTTAGCTGACGCTTTTATCCAAAGCGACTTACAATTGCTATATATGTCAGAGGTCGCACGCCTCTGGAGCAACTAGGGGTTAAGTGTCTTGCTCAGGGACACATTGGTGTCTCACAGTGGATTCGAACCCAGGTCTCTCACACCAAAGGCATGTGTCTTATCCATTGCACCACCACCACCCATAATAGCAGAATATTTCCACTGTTTATGAACCCCTAATCCAGAGACAGCCATGAAATCCCAAACCAAGAGCCATAAAACCAGGAAAACGCTCAGACTAACACGACTTTGCAGGGAATGAGTATAGGCTCATGCAGTGCTTTATAAACTAATAAAAAGGTTTTTAAAATCAATACGAAAACTAACAGGTAACCAATGTAATGATTTTAGTATAGGTGTGATGTGTTCTCTCTTCTTGGTCTTTGTCATTACTCGAGCAGCTGAGTTTTGTATTAATTGTAGTTTATTAATTGTAGTCTTTGGTAGACCAGAAAGGAGGGCATTACAATAGTCAAGTCTGCTAGTTATAAATGTATGCATTCATTTTTCTGTATTGCTCAAAGAGAGAAATGGTCTTATTTTAGCAATGTTCTTTAAATGATAAAATGCTATTTTTGTAATATTACTCACATGCGCTTTAAAATTAAAATCAGAGTCAAACACTACCCCTAAATTTTTTGCCACTTTGCTTGGGTTTAATCCCAGGATATTTAGTTTAGGGGTCAATTTTTCTCTCTGAGCTTTTGATCCAATTATCAAAACTTCTGTTTTGTCTTTGTTTAGTTGTAGGAAATTTTGCGACATCCAGTCATTTATGTCTTGGATGCAGTTTGCAAGTGAATCAATTTAACCAGTGTCATCAGGAGATACGGCTACATTTAACTGTGTATCATCAGCATAACTGTGAAAAGATATACCATGTCTCCTGATGATACGACCAAGAGGTAACATATATAAATTAAAAAGTAGTGGTCCTAAAATTGATCCCTGAGGAACACCACAGATTACCTCATAATGTTCAGACAAGGTATTATTAATAGATACTACAGATGTTCTTCCGCTAAGATATGATGAAAACCAACTAAAAACGGTTTCAGATAGGCCAACATACTCGTTTAATCTATTTAAGAGAATCTGGTGATCAACAGTATCAAACGCAGCGCGCAAGTCAAGCAGCACCAGAACTGAAGGCCAATTTCTATCTAAGTTTATTCTTATGTCATTTACTACTTTTATAAGAGCGGTCTCTGTGCTATGATGTTTTCTAAAACCTGACTGAAACATCTCTAATATTGAATGAGTATTTAAAAATGTATTTAACTGATTAAAAACAATTTTCTCTATTATTTTACTTAAAAATGTGAGATTTGAAATGGGTCTATAATTACTAGGAATTAACATATCTGAGTTTCCCTTTTTATGTACTAGGGCCAATTTAAGATCAGAGGGAAAAATGCCAAGCTGTAGGGAGTGATTTACTATCTCAAGAATGTCATTAGATATTGAGTTAAAGATACATTTAAAAAGAGAGGTAGGAATTGGATCAAGAGAACAAGTGGACGGTTTCAGTTATGTTACTACCTTTCTTAGGGTCTCAACATCAACCAAAGTAAACCTTTCCATTTGGATAGTGTTATGTGCGCTAGGTAAAGGAGACAGCATCGTAATCTTGTTTTAGTTTACACAGCAGATTCCTGATCTAATATTTATAACTTTATCTCTGAAGTAGCCAGCAAACTCTTCACATTTGGAACTTGGTAACGCAGAACTGTAATCAGTTTTGTGATTTATTAGTAAATCTATGATACAGGAATCGTGGGTTACTAATATTTTCATTTATAAGATTTGAAAAATAAGCTTGCCGTGATTTTTGAACTTCTTTGTTATAGTTTTTAAGATTTTCAGTGAGTATATTAAGGTGTATTTCTAATTTTGTTTTTCGCCATCTTCGTTCAGCACTTCTACAGTTTCTTTTCATTTTCATGGTCAGATTTTTCTTCCAAGGAATAACACTTTTATTAGTGTCCCTTTTTGTTTTCAGTGGAGCAACTGCATCAAGAGCTGGTCTCAATTTATTATTAAGCTCATTAACTAAGACATCACAGGACAAAGGTAAAATATTCTTTTCATAAGTCGTATAATGCATTGTGAAATCTCATGCTACTAACGTTTTTTTAACAATACGTTCAGTTGTGTAAGGCACAGAAGAATAAATACTATTAAAGAAAACACAAAAATGATCGGATAATGCCGAATCAACAACAGAAGTTATATTGATATTTAAACCATATGATATGACTAGATCCAATGTGTGACCATGTTTGTGGGTTGGTATGTTTACATGCTGTTTAAACGACATACATTCTAGCAGTTACAAGAATTTATTTGCTCTGATATCTGACAAATTATCAACATGTATATTAAAATCCCCAGTTAAAACATAGTTGTCATAATTCATATGAATAACAGATAACATGTCAGAGAAATCCTTAATGAATGGAGATATAGGTAATTTTGGAGATCTGTATAGTGTCACTGCAAAAAAGACGTGGTTGGAAGTTTAAAAGAATAGCATTATATTTAAAAGTAGTAAATGTACCAAGGTCTATGTCCCTTCCCTTTAGGGTTTCTCTGTAGATTGCTGCAGTCCCTCCGCCTCTTTTTCCAATTCTAGTTGAAAATGAATAAGTAAAGTCAGGAGGACAGGTCTCAATCAGTGTGGCCGGTGCATTTGTGCCAAGCCATGTCTCAGTAAGAAAAAGACAGTCCAAATTAAAATCACTAATGAGATCATTAATACAAAATGATTTGTTTGTTAATGCCCTTACATTAAAAAGAGCCATGTTAATTTCTGTTTGTTTTGTTTCCATAAGTGATAATATGCTGGAAGAGGGAATTTGCAGTAAATTGTTCATATTTATTCCCACTGTATTTTTCTTAACAGTAGTGTGAACACCAGGCTTATATGGGGTGAGCTAAACAAGGTAATGACACACAGGTGGACGTGATCATGCTGATTGGTCTGGGCAAAGGATCATGGGAAATGTAGTGTGTGGATGTGTGGTGATTGTCCGGGTTGGCGTGTCCTCTGATGGTTATACTCTCGCTCATTACACCATGCCATTTTTTTGTTTCACAGAAAACAACATTTATTATCCATTGTCATTTTGCTTCTCAAATAAATGTCCCTTAATTTAAGAATATTACTTTAAAAGAAGATTGCTCTTTACTCACATTAGTTCCTAATATAGCTTATTTTTTACTGGCATTGTAGACGATGAATATTGTTGCCTCTATTGTAAGTTGTTGTGAATAAAAGCATCTGCTAAATGTAAGTTTATTTAGATTCATAACATTTCTGTAGATCAGCAGCAAACACATCATATCCAACAGATGTCCTTCTTAATATGTCTATATATAACTTAAAATCTAAAGTAATCATTCTATTTACATAATTTTAGTTGTTGTTGTTTTTAACACATGTGAGCAGCTCAGTTTAGGTAGGGATAGCAACAAAAAAAGTAAAGGATAACTGTCTTATGTCATTTAAGAGCAAGTGATATTGATTTGTATTTTGTTGACCTAAATATCTATTCAGCAACAAAAATATGCTTATCTGGTAGTGTTACTTGAAAACCATTTTTTTTTTCTTATAGAAAATAAATAGTCAAAAAAGATGGTAATATGGTAATAAACTTTTTTCCCGGACTGAGAAATCATGGTTTATGCAAAGTGCATTTAAAGTAAGACTTTTTAAATGTCACATGATTTCAGCTCAGTAATCCTCCTCAGTTTCGCGGACAGTCGGAAACATACGTCGGAAACTACTTTTTCTCTGTCGCTCGGCATTTTTTCGGTTGATATTTGCAGTGGATATTGAAGTGGAGAACTGCCCACCCTTTTTGACACTCTCTGCCGCTCTCAACGCTTTCTCCGGCCCGCTGTCAATCCCACAATGCACTGCGCAGGCATGAAGCTCGACTTCCATAGGAATGAATTGAAAACGCTCACTCCGCTCTGTGCCAGTGGACAGATGAGCTGTTTCTCTCCGGCCAAAACCGTCCAGCTCCCATGAGGCTTCCATTCCTCCCTGACCTCTGCGCTGGTGAGCGTGTGTGTGGCCTTCTCTCATTTCAGAGAGTCAGTGTGTTGAAGCCTGAGCTCCAGGTAGATGATGCTTTCAAGTCCAGGCCTGAGGTAAGACCATCTCAAGCTAACGTATAAAGAACATGTATGTAGAATGGTGAATAAATGTGGAAAGGTTATTAATATTTTGAGGTGTTTGGTGGGACGCTCTTGGGGTGCAGACAGGAATCTTATGCTGATGATTTATAAAGCTATGATAAGATCAGTTTTTGATTATGGGTGTCTAGCATATGGATCAGCAGCTATAGGTCCACACTTAGTAAGTTAGATGTGGTTCAATCTAGGGCTTTGAGGATATGTACTGGGGACAACGCCTATTCTGTCGCTGCTGGTGGAAGCAGGGGAGGGTCCGCTGACGTGCAAAATTGGCATTAAATTATTTCGTCAAAATTAAAAGCTTTGGGTCAGCTCTTCCTTCAATTTCTTTGTTAGCAGAGTGTCGGGAGTTTAGGAAGGGTGAGAGTAGACTTAATAGATTCAGTGTTTTACATTCTGTTAAGACATACGCAAAAGAGCTTAAGCTTAATGAAAGGAAAATGGTGCCTTCTGTCTACTGGTCATCTATCGTTCATTGGTTACTGCCTGAGGCTGATGTAGATATATCTATTAAAAATGTAATAAAGGAAGGAAGTGTAGAAAATGTTGCTCACTATGTACAGGAGCATCTTAGAGCATCCCTGAGAGTAAGAAAGTGGACTTTGGTTTATATGTTCCTCATTTCCATGTTAGACAGTGTCATAGACTGCCTGATGGGCTTTCAATCTTTACAGCTGAACTGGTAGCAATCATATGGGCTCTGAGGTGGGTGGAAGAAGGTGGGGTGAAGAAAGCCATCATTTGTTCTGACTCGCTTAAAAAATCGTTTAAAATGCCCATTTCGTGTGCGTATCCTGGGTGTTTTAATATTAAAAAGCCAAAAGGAACATTTTCTTCAGGACAGAAATTTTTCAAGCGTGACCTTTTCAACGTAATCACCGGTGATCGATTCTGCGCAGATTTTGCTCATCTCAAACAAGCCTACTTTCTAAAAGAGCAAGCGAAATGACGCGGTTCGGCGGCAACCAGTCGGAATGTAGGCTACAAGTCTGAGAGGAATCCAGAGAACGCAGTCCTGTAAACTTCGGTTCCGAGTCGGCGACCACATTAGTTCCCAAGCGAGCTGGAGCAGAGGCGCGTAACACTACTTTTATAGGCAACGTTTTGCTCTAGACCTTGTTTTTCAGCCGGAATGCAGATTAGACTAGCACTTAACCATGACCACAAAACACAAATGGCTTTTGATTGGATTTAATAAGCAAACATGTCACTATAATTAAGTTATTTCCATTGATCAATTTCTTACTTTCACATTTAAAAGATTTCATGAAGTTAACTTATATACCCTACTTGTGGTCAGTCTGCACAAATAACGATTAACATGCTTGTTTGCGGCCCCTTTGAGTAAAGTAAAAAAAAAAAAAAATCATTCAATCTTCAAGCGTCCACAAATCTTTCTTCCGCGTTGTCGGCAGGGCGGTGGTGTGAACGCGCACTGAGACGAGCTGATCTCACTGTGAGTGAGAACATGCCGCTCTCATCTCTCCGCTCTCGGATCGCGCGCTCCCGTGTGCTTTCGCTCTCGAGCCTCGGAGGAGGAAACGGCGGAGTCAGCGGAGGAGCAGCCGGACACAGTGAGCTCATGCCGGCTTAGACCCTCCATAGAGAGAGATAGCGCCGGTGCGACTAAATATTTTAGTTTTCTACAAATTTTGACTAGGATCCGTTTATGGTTTAAATATGTTTATTTTATATGCTTAAGATAGTATTTTTGGGAGGATACGGGGTAACATTTTTTTTTTAAGAAAAAACAGTTTTTCACAGTTTTTCATAATTGATTAACTGTCATAATCAATTCAGCCTATCCAAACAACGATACGACAGTCATAAAGTTATACAGTTTTAGTAAAGTTATAACAATGCACTTTATGCTCTGCATCGGTCATTTATACTTTGGTATTTTTGTGCAATAAAACATAATCATAAGATACTATAAGATAAAGTAAACTAGTATTTTTTTTCTACTGTATCTATTTGGCTACATTTGTTGCCCAATTAAAAATCTTTTAGACTAGACTATTCATTATGAATATTTAGTTTTGACTAATTTGTAACACAAATAGGAGTTTGTCTTTGCATTTTTTTTATTATTGTTTTCCCAGATTTTGCAGTAATGTCAACTCTTACTTTCACTTTCATTATTTCATCAGTGACAATAGCGCCCTCTTGTGCCCTACATGTCATTTCTGCATGCCATTGTTTTGTTACAATTTATATGAGTTTCTTCTGAAATGTGATGCTTTCTGGGAGGAAAAGATTGAAATTAAGGTTATTTGTTGAAAACTTCATATTTTAAGGGGTAATTTTCACTGGTTTAAATGCACATCACTACACATTTTCCACGCATGTTTAAATGTTTGTTCTACTAAAACAATATTAATAAACTGCAGTCATTTGGTTCTTTAAAACATTTCTCTCCTGTTTTCAGCACTGAAACATGAACAGAATCAATAAAACATGTGCAGAGATTCAGACTGATGGCGGGTTTGAATACAGACTTCAGTCTAATATACTGAATCAAACCAATATTCCCGACTGTGATCAGAGCTGGTATTCAGAGGTGTGTGTGTGTGTGTGTGTGTGTGTGTGTGTGTGTGTGTTTCTGTCCTCAAACTACACCATTATACATAATCACTCACACATACACACACTCACACTTGATCCTCCTGTGTTTCGTTTGTTCAGGACGGGCGTCTGATAGCAGATCCATCAGATCCAGAAACACTGAATGATCCTGGTATTTCAGTCTCATCTGATCGTCTCGTCACGTCTCGCTGTGTGGAGGAGCTTCGTCATGAGATTCAGTGTCATTCTAGTGGAGTAAATCAACTCTCTCTCTCTCTCAACATTCCTCTATTTTCATAGAGTGGTGCAGGAATGACAAGACAGATTTAGATTTAGGTTTTAAGTCAGTTATTTATATCTTTTGCTGTAGTGTGTCAGTAGGAAATATCAGATTACTTTTCCAAACATTCTTTTTGCTATTAATTGTAATGATCCAGTGAGATTTGTGTAGGCACAAGGAGTCTGACAACAGCCGGTATGATCTGATCCCACCATCATCGAGTCCGTCTGTGATTACATGTTTAAGATGTAAATGTTTAAGTTGTAAACGTGTTTAAGATGTAAACGGGATGATTGCGCGACACTTACGTGAGACACTGTTGCTGTGTGTGCAAGTAGCAGAAACAACGAGGAATACCAGAGTAAACGTTGAAAACGTTTAATTTGAAAAGGTGTGAATGACGTTACAAAACATGAAAAATTATAAAATATAAAAGGAAAACAAAGCAAGAAAACAAGAGTGTCACCAAATCAATTAAATAATAAAAACATAACAAACCTCTAAATCTACCTATCAAAAGAAAAATGCAGAAACAAAACCTGAAATCTTCAGCGTATACGCCGCCTTAAATAAACTACGCTGTCTAAAAAAAACAATGAATTCAATGTGTGGTGATCACTCTCCAACTAAATAACAGAAAACAATTCTAACTACCGTGGTCTTTAAAGATGGAACACACACACACACACACTACGGACGTCTAGTGTTCTAACTCTAAACAGTGCATTCAATCGGCAGTAATACTAACAAAGGAATGTTCATCTCTAATCACTTGCATAAGCAAAAAAAACAAAAAACAAAACAATCATAAACGTAATCATGGTTTCAACAAACAACTCCAGGCATGGGAAGTTGTCAGATATCTGGCGCTGACCTCCCTCAGGACCTGAAGGACCTGCGCCTGGACGCGACGACAGCGCAGTCCTGAAGTGTCCACTAGTCTCTCCCCTGTGAAGGCCTGTGAAAAAAAAACAAAAAAAACAACAACATTTGACACAATCTGATTCCATATTGATTAAGTTGGGGCCTATCAGGTACAGTACATAAGAAAACAATCTCTCTCAACTAATGCTGTAAAGTAAACCATAAGGAACCCCAGTTGGTACATCATTCTAATATTTAAGGTTAAAAATTATTTGTAAGCTGCTTCTTTAAATCACACATAAGGAAGTTTATATACTGTTATAATACACTTTTATTTAAAACAAACCTTTCCTACATTTAGACAGGTGGGCAAACGCATCTTTGTCTCAGTGCATGCATTGTTTTAGTTTGGCAGCGCTACCGCTAGCTTAGCTTAGCATAATGAATGGAATCCTGTGTTGCCAGCTAGCATGTGATTTAAAAAAAAAATTACTTCTTGTGGTCTACGTATTCACGAGTACAAATAGCAATGCAGATTAAGTTTTTGGGGCAGACCTGACCTGTTGAAAGATGGTATTCATCCCTCCTGGGATGGTGCTGCTCTTCTCTCTAGTAATATGGCACATAGTCTTAGAGCTCAAACATGACAACCTGGGGCTCAGGTCAGGAAGCAGACAGACTGGCTAAACCGACCGGCTAAACCGACCGTCTGCTAGCGGCCTCGCGTCACCAAGGTCAGATAAATCCCATCACATAGAGCATCTTTCACCTAGATATCATCATATAGAGACTGTGTCTGTTCCCCGAATTAGGACATACAAAAAACATTTAAACTCATCTAAGGTTAAAAATTTAATTGATGTTCAACAAATAAAAAACAGCTATAATACAGATGAGCAAATGCTAAAGCTTGGGTTGCCGAATATTCGATCGCTTACTTCAAAAGCAACCATTGTTAAAGGAGAACTCTGGTCAATTTTAACATTGAGCTCATTTTTTTGTAAATTTGGAGTGCTGTCAGTACAGAGAACAACGACAAAAATCGGTGTGTTATCCTCTTTTTAAAATTTGCACCCTGTTGACTTCAATGGGGCACGTTTTAAACCTGTGTTTAAACCTGCGTTTAAGCCTCTTAACATCCTTGATGTGTTATTGTGATGATCATTGGTAACTAAACCAATGTGCGTGAACTCGACAATCGACTTTTGACCGAAAACAGGATGTAAATACAGGTATGTGCGCTGGCTGAAATAACATCACTTTTATTCATATCTTTCACATCTACTGCAGTCAGACTCACCCGTGTTCACTCTGAAGGAATCACTCACATGACCTGTGCACTTGTAATGACACATCAAGGATGTTAAAGGGGGGGTGAAATGCTCATTTTCACTCAATCTCCTGTTAATTTTGAGTACCTATAGAGTAGTATTGCATCCATCAAATCTCCAAAAAGTCTTTAGTTTTATTATATTTATAAAAGAAAGATAGGCTGTACCGAGTCTTTCCGGAAAAAAATGAGCGGCTGAAGGCAGGCCGTGTGGGCGGAGCTAAATCTGTGCTTATGCGCCGATAGCTAACAACACACAGAGACATTTGAAGCAGTTTTACTCACTGCCCGGTTCCAACGCACGACCGCGAACCTTTATCATTGTGACTGCTCGATCCTTAAGCATTAGACGATCTGCAAATCGTCGATCTGGGCTTTGTTTATAAAACAATCATCGTTGAAATGCAGGGAACAAACAGTCTTGCACAACTCCATTGATGCTCTGGAAAAACAAACTCCATCCACTGGTCCCTTAACGCTGGGTTCTCTGGGAATCTGTGCAGGGTTGTCTTGCCCTGGCAACCAAAAACCCACTTCTTTGGTGACATTGACTTCCAAGAGCCGAGCACAGCGCTTTGATGGCGAACTGCTTTCGCTCTCTTGCTCTGGTCTACGAGTGCGCGCGCGCGCGCCCGCGGTTCTTCCGGGAGAAGTGCCCTTAGGACCCGTATAAGGAAATTCCGCTACATCTGACGTCACACATGCCCATACTCGAAAAAAAAAAAAACGTTTCGAAACTTGTGACAAACCGGAAGGAGCATTTTTGGAACAGAAATACTCCTTCAAACGTACAATTTCATTTTTGAAACTTTGTCCATGTTTAGCATGGGAATCCAACTCTTTAACAGTGTAAAAAACTCAGTATTCATGAAATAGCATTTAAAGGGGGGGGGTGAAGATATATATATATATATATATATATATATATACACACACACGTACAATAGGCCAACCTGACTTTGAACACAAGAGGGCAGTATAGCACTATGAATGAAAATTTATTTTTTGGACTAAAAAAACATTCTGGATGTTTTTAAACTTAAACAATTATTAAATTGAAAAAGAAAAAAATGGGTTTAGTTCTGATATTTGTATAATTTTATATAGAAACAAATGGTGTATAATTACATTTTTAGAAGATAGGTTTTCAGCGTTTCCTTTTTTGACATTACTTTAATCCCTCGCCATAGCAAAACCATTTGAGATATTTATTATCCGTTTACAATTTAGCATCTTTAATATATTTTCATCATGTTGAAAAAGTTTGGTGGTTATAAAATAAACCACTTAAGAGGAGTGGGTAAAAATTCAGAGGCTGATTTTGCAAAGAAATCCACATTCAAACCAAAATATCTGACTTCCTGTTGCTCTGAGCTAATTTCTGAAAATTAGAAAATTGTCCGGCTCGATGAGACCAATATGTGTACTGATTTTTGTGACTGTACATAAAATTAACCACCTCACTTTTGTTAAAAGCATTTTGAAAGTGACACACTTCCTGCTACCAGTTGGTGGCGCTATAACTTTGACTCACAATTGTTACATCCATCTGATCGGCCTCTTACCACGAACACTCTGCTGAAGTTTCATCAAGATAAGTTAATGTGTGCAGAAGTTATACCACTTCGTGTTTCTCTTTTCTCGCCATAAATTCGTTTCCTTGCCACGACCAAACCATTCGAGATATCAAAAATCAGTCCGCAATTTAGCATCCTCAATGTCTTGACTTCATGTGGACCAAGTTTGGAGGCGATTGGATGAATTCTCTTGGAAGAGGACATCACATTCCACAGCATGCGTTTTTCAAACAACCCATAATAGCCGACTTCCTGTTGGGCTGGTGTAAAACTTGACCAGGGAAAGTTGTTCGGCCTGATGAGATCTATGTGTGTACCGAGTTTCATATTAATTCATGCAAGCGTGTTTGATATATGGACCAAGATTTCAGGCCCCGTTCAAGGGGGCGCTGTTGAGCCCCCCGCCACACCCGTTTCTGAAACTTTTCACATGTCTACTGGCTAATAAGTGTTATGTGTCTGTCGAGTTTCATCCAATTTGAAGCATGCTAAGAGTCTCAAAAGCATCCGAAAAGTTTGATGCGTTGCCACGGCAACAGTATCTAAGATATCAATAATCCTTCCACAGGTCTACATCTGCCGTGTGTTTACATTATACACATACAATTTGAAGCAAATCGGGTAAAAATAAGAGAGTGACTTCAAAGCATTTTGAAAGTGACAAACTTCCTGCAGCCAGTTGGTGGCGCTATAACTTTGACTCACAATAGTTACATCCATCTGATTGGCCTCTGACCACGAACACACTGCTGAAGTTTCAAGATCAGTTATTGTATGCAGAAGTTATAACACACTTCCTGTGTCCCATTATTCGCCATAAATTTGTTTCCTCGCCACGGCCAAACCATTCGAGATATCAAAAATCCGTTCGCAAGAATTCATCCTCAATGTCTTGACTTCATTCACACCGAGTTTGGTGGCGATCGGCTGAATTCCCTAGGAGTATTTCACATTCCATTGTATGCGTTTTCCAAACAACGTATAATAACCGACTTCATGTTGAGGCTTTTGTAAAACTTAGAGCACGAAAGTTGTTCGGCCCGATGAGATCTACAGTGAGGAAAATAAGTATTTGAACACCCTGCTATTTTGCAAGTTCTCCCACTTGGAAATCATGGAGGGGTCTGAAATTGTCATCTTAGGTGCATAATCTAAAAAAAAAAATCCAGAAATCACAATATATGATTTTTTAACTATTTATTTGTATGATACAGCTGCAAATAAGTATTTGAACACCTGTCTATCAGCTAGAATTCTGACCTTCAAATACCTGTTAGTCTGCCTTTAAAATGTCCACCTCTACTCCATTTATTATCCTAAATTAGATGCACCTGTTTGAGGTCGCATTATCCTAAGAAAGGTGAGAAATCAGCCCAGAACTACACGGGAGGAGCTGGTCAATGACCTGAAAAGAGCTGGGACCACCGATTCCAAGGTTACTGTTGGTAATACAATAAGACGTCATGGTTTGAAATCATGCATGGCACGGAAGGTTCCCCTGCTTAAACCAGCACATGTCAAGGTCCGTCTTAAGTTTGCCAATGACCATTTGGATGATCCAGAGGAGTCATGTTAGAAAGTCATGTGGTCAGATGAGACCAAAATAGAACTTTTTGGTCATAATTCCACTAAACGTGTTTGGAGGAAGTAGAATGATGAGTGGGGGTGGTAGCATCTTGCTTTGGGGGTGTTTTTTCTGCACATGGGACAGGGCGACTGCACTGTATTAAGGAGAGGATGACCGGGGCCATGTATTGCGAGATTTTGGGGAACAACCTCCTTCCCTCAGTTAGAGCATTGAAGATGGGTCGAGGCTGGGTCTTCCAACATGACAATGACCCGAAGCACACAGCCAGGATAACCAAGGAGTGGCTCTGTAAGAAGCATATAAAGGTTCTGTCGTGGCCTAGCCAGTCTCCAGACCTTAACTCAATATAGAATCTTTGGAGGGAGCTCAAACTCTGTGTTTCTCAGCGACAGCCCAGAAACCTGACTGATCTAGAGAAGATCTGTGTGGAGGAGTGGGCCAAAATCCCTCCTGCAGTGTGTGCAAACCTGGTGAAAAACTACAGGAAACGTTTGACCTCTGTAATTGCAAACAAAGGCTACTGTACCGAATATTAACATTGATTTTCTCAGGTGTTCAAATACTTATTTGCAGCTGTATCATACAAATAAATAGTTTAAAAAATCATACATTGTGATTTCTGGATTTCTTTTTTGATTATGTCTCTCACAGTGGACATGCACCTACGATGACAATTTCAGACCCCTCCATGATTTCTAAGTGGGAGAACTTGCAAAATAGCAGGGTGTTCAAATACTTATTTTCCTCACTGTATATGTGTACTGAGTTTCATATTATTACATGCAAGCGTGTTTGATATATGGACCAAGATTTCGCACCCCATTCCAGGGGGCGCTGTCGAGCCCCCCTGCCACGCCCCGGTACCAGCTTCAGTCCGGCCCTGATGGCCGCAGGTTCTGACGTGTGTGCAAAATTTCAAGAGTTTTTGAGCATGTTAAGGGCCCCAAAAGTGGCAAAAAAAAAAAAGAAAAAAAAAAATCCTTACGAAAACAGGGCTAGGAAAATCCTGAAAATCCTTTCAGGGCTAGGGCCCTAAAAATCCTTACGAAAACAATAGGGCCTTCGCCCTTTCAGGGCTTGGGCCCTAATAATCCTTACGAAAACAATAGGGTTTTCGCCCTTTCAGGGCTAGGGCCCTAAAAATCCTTACGAAAACAATAGGGTTTTCGCCCTTTCAGGGCTTGGGCCCTAATAATCCTTACGAAAACAATAGGGTTTTCGCCCTTTCAATGGCCTTTACTATTTAAGTTTGTATTCATAGTTTTACGTGTTATACATGTTTTACAGTAAGTTGACTTAACTGTATTGTTATGTAATTGTTGGCACTGGCACTTATAAACACTGAATGGGTAAAGATTGCAATAAATAGGCTTAGTTTTGGAGCCAAATGTTGGAGTTGGAATAAATACCTCATTTTCGTTATGCATTATTTGTTTTGGTTGTTTAAAAACGCACAATTTTTTTTATCCGATTACTCGATTAATTGATCGATTAAGTGCTAGATTAATCGATTACGAAAAGAATCGATAGCTGCAGCCTTAGGTCGATCACTACATAATATCGACCAATCAATCAAACAAAGGGGTCAATAAAACAGCTGGAGAACAATTATGTCACATAACATTTACCTCAGGAAAGCCATTTGATGACCATAATATAGGCTATAGCACGTTAGTTGGCTAGAAAATAAGAGCTATAGAGAGTATTTTGCTAAATATGTGTACTATATTACATATTTATTATATTTTTACTTATATCATTAAATAAAGTTATCAATAAAAAAAAAATGCATTATATTTAGAGTTATTTTTAACCTTAAATAACACTGCCAGCTGATAGGGCTCTCTGTATGTTACAGCATTAGGTGAGTTGTTTTTTTTTTTCGAGAAAAATGAATGCCTACCTTATGTAGCCTACCTAATATTTATCCAAATGAGTCAATATTAAATCAAATCACAAAAATTGAATTGAATTGAAATAATAAAAAAGCATAGCTTACCAGAAATTGTACCATGTAAGCATTGTAACACGTTGTCACTAAACCTAATAAAATTCAGTTTAGTTACTAAAATGTTTTGACAAACACAATACACTTATTGTGATGCAATAAATTGTTTTTAAATCGTGGTTTAGGTACATTAAACCATAAAGCTTTTTCACGTTAGGACTTGTATATAAAGCCCATGAGAACCGTGGGGAGTCAACCCACAGCCGCTCCGCTGCCCTGCTGAAAATATGAAGCAGAAACGCTTAATGTCAGATAACGTTCATAATAATTTGACTTTTGGTTCGATTTTTGACCGCTTTCAGTGGTTATGAGGAGCAATGAGAGAGAAATTTGGTAATCATTGTTTAGGCTACATTAAACCACGTCATGTCATATTGTCAACATGGTACTTATGAAGCAGAATAGTGGGTCACATGTCTAATGCTTTTTGAAAACTTAAGGCTTTCTTCTTGTCTTGTCTTTTTACTTTATTAAGATCAGATTCTGCAGGTAAAATTACAATAATAAGGTGACTTGACTTGGACTTGACCTACTACAGGACATGACTTAACTTGACTTGCCATAGCCTGTGACTTGACTTGCCCAAGAAAAAAATACTTGGGACTTACTTGAGACTTGAAGGTTAAGACTTGGGACTTACTTGAGACTTGAAGGTTAAGACTTGAGACTTGCACATGTGTGACTTGGTCCCATCTCTGGGGTGATGTGTGTCTAACTTACACAGAAGAGACTTTGTTGCTCAGCACATGAAAATAAACTACTTACTGTGATCTCAGACTGAGGTGATGTGGTTTCTCCACTGCATGGATCTTCATGTGTCGCTTCAGGTGAGTTTTAATAGAGAAACTCTTTCCACACTGATCACACGTGTGCGGCTTCTCTCTGGTGTGGATCCTCTCATGTCTTTTCAGATGTGCTGGCTGACTGAATCTCTTGTCACAGTGTGAACACTTGTAAGGTTTCTCTCCAGTGTGTGTATTTTCATGTCTTTTTAGATGTGCTGACCAACTGAATCTCTTGTCACAGTGTGAACACTTGTAAGGTTTTTCTCCAGTGTGGATCCTCTCATGTCTTTTTAGATGTGATGACCGTCTGAATCTCTTGTCACAGTGTGAACACTTGTAAGGTTTTTCTCCAGTGTGGTTCATCTCATGTGTTTTCAGAGATGATGAGTCACTGAATCTCTTGTCACAGTGGGAACACTTGTAAGGTTTTTCTCCAGTGTGGATCATCTCATGTGTTTTCAGATGTGATGACAGACTGAATCTCTTGTCACAGTGTGAACACATGTAAGGTTTTTCTCCAGTGTGGATCCTCTCATGTGTTTTCAGAGATGATGAGTCACTGAATCTCTTGTCACAGTGTGAACACTTGTAAGGTTTTTCTCCAGTGTGGTTCATCTCATGTCTTTTCAGAGATGATGATTCACTGAATCTCTTGTCACAGTGTGAACACTTGTAAGGTTTTTCTCCAGTGTGAATTTTCTGGTGCCGTTTTAAACAGTCCGCTGTTATAAAAGTCTTCTCACACTCAAAGCACATGTACTCTCTCACACCAGTGTGTATTTTCTCATGTTTACGTAAAGATTTCAGCAGTGAAAAACTCTTTCCACACACAGAACATGAATGTGGCTTCTCCTTCATATGAACTGTCTGGTGTTTCTTCAGGTGTGATGACCTACGAAATGTTTTGCCGCATTGATCACATGAGAACGGCTTCTCTCCAGTGTGAACTCTTATGTGAACATTAAGACTTTGTTTGCTTGTGAAACTGTTTCCACACTGAGTGCAGGTGAAAGATTTCTTGGCTCTTCTTTTCTTTAAAAAAATATTTTTAGTCTTTGAGCGACTCAATGGTTTTCCTTCAGGATTGACATGATGTTCCTCCTTCACTTCACTCAGTTCTTCACTCTCCTCCTTCACTTCACTCAGTTCTTCACTCTCCTCCTTCACTTCACTCAGTTCTTCACTCTCCTCCTTCACTTCACTCAGTTCTTCACTCTCCTCCTTCACTTCACTCAGTTCTTCACTCTCCTCCTTCACTTCACTCAGTTCTTCACTCTCCTCCTTCACTTCACTCAGTTCTTCACTCCCCTCCTTCACTTCACTCAGTTCTTCACTCCCCTCCTTCACTTCACTCAGTTCTTCACTCTCCTCCTTCACTTCACTCAGTTCTTCACTCCCCTCCTTCACTTCACTCAGTTCTTCTCTCTCCTTCACTTCACTCAGTTCTTCACTCTCCTCCTTCACTTCACTCAGTTCTTCACTCTCCTCCTTTACTTCACTCAGTTCTTCACTCTCCTCCTTCACTTCACTCAGTTCTTCACTCTCCTCCTTCACTTCACTCAGTTCTTCACTCTCCTCCTTTACTTCACTCAGTTCTTCACTCTCCTCCTTCACTTCCATCAGGTCTGAAATCAAAAGAGAAAATTATTAATTTGATTTTCAGTACATCAAAATAATTCAAAGAGAGAAATTTAAAGTGAAAGGAAAGTGAAATGCAAGTGAGCCCTGATGTAATAGTAGAAAGTAGACAACTGTTATAAAAAATTGTTTTTGAAACTTTCCAAAAATTAGGAACATTTATCTTCCAATTATTATTTTTCACCGTACCCTGGGAGGATTCCATGGAGGAGGCATATGAGAGGAAGCACCTGCGGTATGCCGACCTAGCCGCCGAAGCAAAACATTGTGGCCGGAACGCGGAAGTCCGCCCAGTGGAGGTTGGGTGCAAAGGGTTTGTGGGAACATCCACCACAAAACTGATGAGGGACCTGGGAATTAAGGGCCAGAACCAGCACACAGCCATTAAAACTGCATCAGAGGCAGCAGAAAGAAGCAGCCAGTGGCTCTGGCTGAAGAGGAACGACCCCAGCTGGGCCCCCAAGTAGTGTGCCAGGAGATAAGTCGGCTTTGGCTTGACTCAGGGAACAGGACGGCTCTGCCATGCACAGTCCCCTGAGATGTCCACTCGACAACAAGGTGACTCTCATGGCTAATTGGACTCGGGACGCAAGCTGAGGTTTGATCAACCTAGAGCTGGCCGCCTCTGGAGAGGGTGTATAGTGTCAAAGGCCGAAACACCCCATGACCCAGAGGAACACTACTGATGATGCGTCCCGTAAATCCAATTCTTCTCACGAATCTACCATCCACCATTCACGAATCTACCATCCACCATTCACCGACAAGTCCACCAGTAACTTGCATGTGCTCGCACAGGGAGTCTCCATCTCATCCTGTGTTTTCTAGAATCTTCTTATCTGGACTCGTCCAGTGACTGCTGAGAAAGATCAGCTGACGACAGGGGAAAGTCCTTGTGACAGCATGGAGAGACAGCTGGCAGGAGGGAATAGACCCCAACGGGACAGTCTTGGGTTAGCTGCCCACGACTGTAGTCTCTCATGCCTTGCAGCACGTCAGAGACACCCCCAATTAGCTACGAAGAATCAAACAAAGAGAACACCCCCAGAGTCTGCGAGAGCGGGGGCGGAAGAAGACTCATCGGCTGACAAAACGGTAACGACTGGACCAGAAACGACTACGAGCAAAGACAGTACAGCGCAAGAGAACACCACAGCAAGCAGAGCAAGCCCTGCCACAGCAGCGGACCACAAGTTACAGGTATGTAGCTGCGGATGGAGGAGAGTAACATCTTTCCGGGGCCTGAGGATTCACCAGGGAAAGAAAAGGTGCTTGAGGGAAGAGAGACCGGGGCCTCGCATTGACTACTTCCTGCGGAAGGGGTCAAATCAGTCGAGTGAAGCTCACCAACTGGACGAAAACCATAGTTTGGAGGGCATCAGCACCCCCGTCGTGGAAGAAGCAAACTCAAGCACAGAACTAGCGGTGGAAAAAGTGGCCCGGTGCTGCGGAGAAAAAGCTGTGGGAAACGGTGAATAAAGATCTGTCCCTGTCCCTCGAACAACTTCGAGGCACTGTGGAGAAGTAGTTGGAGGATATGGGAAACATCATCTATCAATATGGAAAAGAACGCTTTGGGGTACTAGAGTCGAAAGTCACTAAACAGGCTCCCACTCCACCAGTCTCCAGGAGGCAACAGGAAATCAAGCGACTTGTTCAAGAAAGGAGACAACTCAGGAAACTTTGGAAGAAGGCCTCAGAAGTGGAAAAGGAGGGCATAAGCACCCTCCAAGCTGACATTAAAACACGTCTGGCATCCCTCCGCAGAGCAGAGAATTCACGGAAAAGAAGGAGGAATAAAGAACAAACAAGAACACGGTTCTATAAAGATCCCTTCAAGTTCCTGAAAACTCTCTTCACCAAGGAGAAAAGTGGAGTTCTAAGAACAACAAAGAACGACCTGGAGGAGCACTTGAGATCAACACACTTTGATCCAAAGCGCTATGAACACCTGGTCATCCCTCCAGACATTCCACCAATCAACCCCCCAGAGCATAAATTTGAGATTGGTCCCCCAACGTGGAAAGAGGTGGAGAAGATCGTCCATCGGGCACGAACAGCATCAGCGCCTGGGCCAAACGGAGTCCCATACAAAGTGTACAAGAACGCACCAGATGTTTTTAGGTTTCTCTGGAGCCTCATGAGGACAATATGGCAGAAGAGGACCATACCCAAAGCGTGGCGTAGGGCAGGTGGGATCCTTATCCCAAAGGAGAAGGACGCAGCAAACATCAACCAGTTCCGCCCCATTGCCCTGCTTAACGTGGAGGGATCTTCTTCGGGGTCATTGCACAAAGGATGGCCGAGTACCTGCACAGAAACGAGTATGTGGATACGTTGGTACAAAAGGCAGGAATATCTGGCTTCTCTGGCTGCCTAGAACATGCCAGCATGATCTGGCACCAGATCCAAATGGCAAAGATGGAGAAAAGGGACCTCCACGTGATCTTCCTGGACCTTGCAAATGCCTTCGGCTCTGTGCCCCATGAGCTCCTCTGGACTACTTTTGAGTTCTTTAACATCCCGGACACCATCACAACCCTGGTCAAAGGCTACTTTCAGGACCTGCAATTCTGCTTCACTACGCCTGAATTTACCACCTCATGGCAGTGCCTGGAAGTAGGCATCATGGCTGGATGCACCGTCTCTCCCTTGGCTTTCACCATGGCGATGGAGATCATCATCCGAGCCTCAAAATGGGTTGTAGGTGGGCAAAGACTCAGCTCTTGTCGGCGCCTCCCTCCCCTCAGAGCCTACATGGACAACATTACCACCCTGACTACCACCGTTCCATGCACCAGGAGGTTACTCAGAAAACTTGAGAACATCAGTTGGGCCCGTATGAAGATTAAACCATCTAAGTCACGCAGCATTTCAGTGGTGAAGGGAGTGCTTACTGACTTGCAGTTCTTCATCGGTGATGAACTAACAACTGATGAGGGACCTGGGAATTAAGGGCCAGAACCAGCGCACAGCCGTTAAAGCTGCAGCAGAGGCAGCAGAAAGAAGCAGCCAGTGGCTCTGGCTGAAGAGGAACGACCCCAGCTGGGCCCCAAGTAGTGTGCCAGGAGATAAGTCGGCTTTGGCTTGACTCAGGGAACAGGACGGCTCTGCCATGCACAGTCCCCTGAGATGTCCACTCGACAACAAGGTGACTCTCATGGCTAATTGGACTCGGGACGCAAGCTGAGGTTTGATCAACCTAGAGCTGGCCGCCTCTGGAGAGGGTGTATAGTGTCAAAGGCCGAAACACCCCATGACCCAGAGGAACACTACTGATGATGCGTCCCGTAAATCCAATTCTTCTCACGAATCTACCATCCACCATTCACCGACCAGTCCACCAGTAACTTGCATGTGCTCGCACAGGGAGTCTCCATCTCATCCTGTGTTTTCTAGAATCTTTTAAAACATTATAGGCACGAATCCCATGTTTCTTTAGCAAGAACTATTACATATATTTGGTAAATGACACAATTATCTAACATGATATTAACATTAAAATATACAATACTGCCATATTTTGACACCAGCTTTGAGATTGATATTTATTTGATTAAAACCGTTTGAATTATTAATGGCCGTTCACACTAGACTTTTCCTTGCACTGACTTCCATTCATGTGCATGTGAATGTTGGACACCAGAAACACAAGCTCAAGTGAATAACCCTGTGAGAAATAACACAAACGTTTATTAGCATTACCCATGTCCTACTGTACATGTTTCACTCAACTCTGTTTCTTTTGAAATGATTTTCCTCAATTTAAAAACAGAGCATTTCTTAAAACTGTGACACACAGGAAGTGACATCATCTGGGCTCTTTCTACTGCATGATGGGAAGACAAGAAAATAATCTCAATCCTTAGTCTCAGTTTTTACAAAAACTGTAGCACTGACTGTATTCATCAACCCTGTTACCAAAGTTACTCCAAGAAGAATCTCTATAACTATGAACAACATATGATATTTGACAAATACAACTTTATTAGTAACTTGGTTACTGATTATGTAAAATAAAAGTTAAAATAGTATTTAGCTTGATCTGATGTTGGCAATCAATATAAAATTCTCAAACCTTCCTCTACTGACCATTTGTTGAAAAAACAAAAAACAAACCCAGCAGGGCTCCAGATTGTGACCAATTGGTCGCATTTTAGCGACCATTTTTCCTGCCGGTGCGACCAAATATTTATTTAGGTCGCGCTGGTGCGACCATAGCGTTGCTGAGCAGCGAATGCAAAAAAAATAAATAAAATTGGAATGAAAATGTGCTACTCATTTATGCTTCCGTTTATTATACCGTTTAATATTTCGGACCAATCATAGACAGCGCAGCGCCCCAAACTTGCCAGTCGCGGGCCGATCTCAATCACACAACACTATTACTAGGAGATCCAGACTCTGGAGATCCAGTGAAGAAATCCATTGAATTCGCTTCAGAATAAATATCATCATCACTGCGAGTTCCAGTGAGAAACATTCCAATTCAACTAACCCTAACCCATAGATATCAGATCAAACAGTGCTGACGTTGAAACAAGAGAAACACTTATAGAAGGCTTTCAGTCCACAAATCAGCAACATTCACCATGGATGTAGGCTAATGTAGTAACTCTAGCCATAACTACTTGGTTACTAACGTAACCTCAGTTCCCTGAGATGAGGGAACGAGTATTGTGTAAGGCTAGCTTACACTATGGGAAAACCTCTTTTTCTCCAGAATATTGAAGCAAACTTTTTAAAATGCAACTTCACAAACCTATGGCGAAGCGGCTTTGACGCCAGAACCAATCAGGACGCCTGGCGTGTCAGAGCCCGCCAGATGGCCGTGGTCAGAGGCTATATATTCTCGAGGAAAGGAGGTTTTCCCATAGCGTAAGCTAGCCTTACGCAATACGAGAGACCTCTCGAAAGGGAACTATGAATTGTAACAGAAATAGTCAAAGGCTTACAAGTACTACACATCTTTTTCCAGCACTTCAAAACTATAATATCATGTGTTATTTTTAATGTGATAACACATTTTGTTCATCCTTCAAAGATTCCACTAAAACTAAACATTTTAAGATGTAGGAAAACTCTTATTTAAACACTAAATTACCATTGTAAACAGTAGGATGATTATTGGCTATTTTCACTCCCTAATGTCAATTTTTTCACTCATTTTGCTTTTAATTAATATTAAGACATTATGAATGATAGTAATTAAAGTTAATGTCATCTACACCCTAAATTAAGCTTAGTGCTTTATTGTCAGCCCCAGCACCACCAGATACTCTCTGCAGAACTCAGTGGCTCCGGTGCCGCCGCCCTCAGATGCTAGTCTGGAGCCTGTGAACTTAAGGAACACGCCGACTTTTTGGGACTTTGGCTTATTCACCGTTTATTCACCGTTTACCTCCAGTCTTTGTGCTAAGCTAAGCTAGCGGTGGGTGCATCAGACAGAGTTACGGCACGCACGGAGATGAGAAGGGTATGTATGGACTTCCAGGGCTCTAGAGTGCGACCAAATTTTGTAAGTGTGCGACTAACATTTTTCCTAGGTCGCACCGGTGCACCTAACGTCCTCGCATCCGCTGCCTCTGCACGAACGTTTGTTGGCGTTTGTTCTCCTTTGACGGAACTCACACTTTTCTCTCACGCGATGCCACAGCTCGCACAACACGACAGCCCTGCTTAATGAGTGACGACGGAGGACAGAATTAAACATTCAAACGTAGCCTGGTTACACTTAAGGTCTGTTATATTAGTCTGATTTTATTTTAAATTTCGGCTTCCAAAGATTATAAAAAATAATATATTGAGGTAAAACCATTAAAAACTATCTAACTACGCGCAACTTCTTCCCTTCGCAGCATTACGCTGTCATTTCTCCCTAAAACTCAGAATCAGAATCAGCACGATCGGTGATTGTTGTAAATGCAGTCTAGCTACTGTTGCTTAATTGCGGGACGCGTTTAATAATTGAAAGAGATATTAAAAACACAAAAATCTGCGCAAGAAATGTTGTTCGCATGGCGGCGTGCGCTCCGAAACAGTCCGAGACAAGCAAATTATACTTTCGGTTTCATGTGCAGATTGTGCGCGTCTAAACGATCAATTGTACACAAAAGCGTGTCAAAATTACCGGCTTTGAGATTCACTAAAAACAGTTTATGTCTTAAATGGACGTAGTTATTGAAATAGTTGGGAGAATATGGTGCATCAGTAGCCTATTAGATCTGCACCCGGTCTTAAAGGGGCCGCAGTCTAATAAACATGCTGACGATTGCGCCATTACTGCAAATCAAACAACAAGAGAAAAATCACTCACAGCTCTTGAAAGAATAACTTCAGCTTTAATAAGCATTAATCTATTTATGATAAATTTTACAGTGTTATTTTACATTTTATTACTTTATTAGATTTCTTTTTAGACCATGCCTGAACAGTAGTAGGCCTTCCTGAAATTAAAGCACTGTGTAGGCCTATATAAAGTGTATCTTTGTTTAATTGTTTATCTTTTGTTTATCTATTGTTTATCTTTGTTTATTATATATAAAACAAAAAGAACCATAAGAATACAGTTAAAAGTACTGTATCGATAATCAGTATCGGTAAGAGTAGGAATACCGTTAATAAGTGTGCTTCAAAAAATAAATAAAAGTTTTTACCTACACCTTCTTGTTTAAATTCATTTACATAATATATATGAATGTGTATAGAGCGTGATAAAAAGGTGACCTTAAAATTGTGGCGTTAAAGGTGATACAGCCGAGGAAAAATTTGGGTGCACCCAAATTTTGTGCTGGTGCACCTAAATAAAAAAGTTAGGCTCACCAGTGCAACCAAGGCAAAAAGTTAGTCTGGAGCCCTGACTTCTCTTACTCTGGGGAATACGGTGAATAAGCCAAAGTCCCAAAAAGTCGGCGTGTTCCTATAAAAATAAAACTGCACATTGTAAAATCTGTACGTTGTCCATTTATTATTAAAGAATTTGTCAGTAAAAAAAAGTTAGTCTGGAGCCCTGCCCAGAACATTCTGTACCATTTCATAGTTGAACTTTATCTAAATGTGATGAAGTGCTTGAATGTTTCTAACATGAATGTTCTTCAGCATCGGGAATGAATGAAGAATAAACACCAACCTCTTTGTTCTTCAGGATCTTCAGTGTGTTTCATTCTGCAGGATTCTGGATCACTCATGTTCTCTCTGTCCTCTTTAATGAACTCAGTCTTTGCAGATTTCAGCTCTTCCTGATGCTCTGATGCTCGTCTTCACTTGTAGCTGATGGGAATTTACAGCATTTATTGGGGAATTACTGTGGGAGGAGCTTCACTGATGATGTGATTGCCATGGGAGGAGCTTCACTGATGATATGATTGCTGTGGGAGGAGCTTCACTGATGATGAGATTGCCGTGGGAGGAGCTTCACTGATGATGTGATTGCCATGGGAGGAGCTTCACTGATGATATGATTGCTGTGGGAGGAGCTTCACTGATGATGAGATTGCCGTGGGAGGAGCTTCACTGATAATGTGATTGCCGTGGGAGGAGCTTCACTGATGATGAGATTGCTGTGGGAGGAGCTTCACTGATGATGAGATTGTCGTGGGAGGAGCTTCACTGATGATGAGATTGCTGTGGGAGGAGCTTCACTGATGATGTATTCCAGCGTGGGAGGATCTGATCTGCCAAAATAAAAAATATCAATTGTGTTTTCAAAAAAAAAATTAAACACTTCTAAGAAATTATGTCTATCTATCTATTTATTAGACATCCATCTATTTGTATTGCTAATCCTAACATTATTCTGCTTCTTCATTAAAATACAGAAACTAATATAAATAATTTAAATTCTTCCAAATATAAACAATGGTAAGAAAAACTGTTAAAATCATAAAAACAGAAATAAACGTGCATATAGTAGCCAACAAATCCCCTCAGTCTGTTGACATGAAATGAGCTTTAAGAGTCAATTTACAGGCGATCTGAAGACATCAGCATAATAAATGAGGAGAAAACAGGAACTATTGTCATGAAATAAAGAGTGTTTTCAGCAGATCTGTTAATATTGATGAGCCTCAGACGATCAACACTCATTCAACAAGCCATTCAGGATCATCAGCAGATCATCTCACTTTATTCTGAGTGTTTGCTGTTAGAAACACATTATTTGAGTCAGCATACATGACAAAAGCCTGTAAAACTGCTATATTGAAAGACAATACTTCACAATATGACATGGATAAAACATCAATACCACAAAAACAATCACTAATGACACTCATCTTCATCAACCACTACAGAGAAATAATTATAGCAGCATAATATGTCCACATTAATCTAAATCTAGTTTGATTTTGACATCAAGTACTTAGATCTATCATTAATATGATAGAATGAGCATGCGCGAAGGCTAGGCATACCGGATAACGCCAGTCTCCGACAAATTCGACAAAAACTGTGGTAATGACAAATAAGATTCTGATCTAGCATGAAATTTGTTTAAAGCCTGAGGTTCGTCGTATATTATGCCCCCAAAGAAGAAAAAAGCACAAACAAAGCACGGAGAAGTGGACCTCGCTCAGCAGGTGATCGCTACAGACATGACAGCTAAAGAGGCTAACATGGAAGAATTAACCTCTCTGATTCGCAGGATAATGCGAGAGGAACTTGAAGAGGCGATTAATAGACTACAACCGCAGCTTAATGCTGTTAAGGAGCAGGTGCTTGGTTGTGCTACAAAAATTGGTAAAATAGAGGCTTCTTTGTGTAGCTTCGAAAGTCGTATAACCAAACTGGAGGCTGTAAATGAAAGTTTACGTAAAGACAATGATGAACTTAAGGTGAAATTTGAGCGCTTGGAGAGTCACAGTCGTAAATACAATGTCTGTGTTATGGGCCTGACTTCTGATGTTGAGAAGGGAAATCCTACAAGTTATATGTCTCAACTGCTAAAAGAGTTGTTCAGTGAAAAGCTCCAGCTCGAGCCAGGGGTGGAGGTTGCGCATCGTGTTGGATCTAAGAGTAAATCTGGACAACGGGTAATGATTGTAAGATTGCAGAGGCTGGGGGTGAGAGATGAGATTGTGCGGATTGCGAAAGAAGAAAAGGTGCTAGAGGTTCGCGGAATGAAACTTCGCTTCTTTCCAGATATTTCAATGGAGATGGCCAAAATACGGGCGAGTTTTCGGGATGTGAGGAAGAAACTATGGAATGCGGGAGTTAAGCATGGTATAATTCACCCTGCCACCTTGATTCTGACTTTCAGAGGAGATACGAAGAAGTTTTCTAACCATCAAGCTGCTGAGACATTTTTTAAGACGGTCATAGAGCCTGAGCTGGACAAACAAGAGATGGAAGAGGCTCGATAAGAGGTAGCAGGAAGAATTTTGAGACTGTAGAATGGAATGTTTCATAATAACCAAATGATCATAAGTTCATGTATTCGTTACCGCAGAGTAATGTGAAAATAATTTATTTATGTCTGGAGATGGCGAGGCTGCCAATTGGTTCTCTTATGTTGACAAGTGGGGTGTGCATGAGTGTGGGTGTCTGTGTGTGTGTGTGTGTTTGTATGTTGTTTTGGTGGTTTGTTTTTATGTGGGTTTATCTGTATGCTTTTTTGTTAGATGTTATTCACGGTTGTTGTACAGCTTTACTATTGACAGATGTTCATTCAGATACAACGGTTTATGGTAAAAGATAGATTAATTAATAAAGGGTTACGTATAGCACATTTAAATGTCTGTAGTCTGAGAAATAAGGTTCAGGATATATCGGAAACTCTAACAAACAATAATTTGCATATTCTGGCAATATCAGAAACACATTTAGATATAAATATGGACAATTCATTATTGCATATAAATAAGTACAATCTGTATAGATATGATAGAAATGCATATGGTGGTGGGGTTGCAATTTACGTTCAAAATCAAATACCTGTAAAAATTAGAAATGATTTTGGTTTTGCGGGTGTAGAGGCATTGTGGTTACAAGTACAGTTACCACATCTTCGGCCTGTTCTAATTGGTGTTTGTTATCGACCACCAAATGTACCTATAGTTTATTTAGATAAGATTTGTACTATGTTAGACAGGGTTTGTGACACAAAATATGAAATATATTTTTTAGGAGATTTGAATATTGATTGGCATTTGAATAATTGTTCGTTAAAAAATAAGTTGCTTTCATTAACAGATATCTGTAATTTATCACAAGTTGTTAAAAAATCAACTAGAGTTTCTTCTAGATCTGATGGCACAAAAATAGCTACATGTATTGATCTTATTTTTACTAATGCCGCTGACTTATGTTCAAGAGCTATTTCTGTGCCGGTAGGTTTTAGTGATCACAATCTAGTTTCAATTAGTAGGAAAACAAAGGTTCCCAAATCAGGGCAGAAAATGATTGTTAAAAGGATATTTAAACATTTTAATGAAAACGAATATTGTGAAGAAGTCAGAAATGTTGATTGGTCAAGGATATTAGTTGAAGATGATCCTGATAGAGCCTTAGAGGCTTTTACTAGCTTAATAATGCCAATCATGGATAAATATGCGCCATTGAAACGAATAACTGTGAGAACCATTGCTGCCCCTTGGGTAGATTTGGAACTTAAGGAGCAAATAAAGTTGAGAAATGATTTAAAGGCTGAAGCAATCATATCAAGTAACAGTATCCTGTGGAATAAGTATAGGAAATTAAGAAATTATGTTACTAAACTAAACAGAACAAAAAAAAGAAATTATTATGAAATTAGGATTAAAGAGGTAAAATCTGATAGTAATAAAATTTGGAGTATGCTGAATACAATAATGGGGAGAAAAGCTGAAATAGTGCCATCTTTTATTGAAGTTGACGGATTATTTTTGTTTAAACCCAGTGATATTGCAAATCATTTAAGTTCTTATTTTAAGAATAAAGGTTCAACTTTAAGACAAGGCATGAATCTGAAACAAAAAAGTTATTTAAATAATACAACAATATGTAATAAAATAATGGGGAATAAAGCATGCAAATTTGACTTTGAAAGAGTAAGTATTACTACAGTTGAAAATTTATTAAAAGTAATGAAAGAGAAACCATCTGGTGCTGATAACCTTGATGCAAAATTATTGAAATTAGTTGCGGATGTGATTGCTATGCCTATAAGTCATATAATAAATCTAAGTTTTGAGAAGGGCATTTGTCCTACTAGTTGGAAAGTCGCTAAAATTATGCCACTTATAAAGAATAATAAGGAATCACTGTCAGGAAAAAATAGTAGACCAATTAGTATTTTACCTATTCTGAGTAAGATTACAGAAAAAATTGTTTATGACCAGGTCAGTATGTATTTTAGTATAAATGATTTAAATTCTGTTTATCAGCATGCATATAGGAAGGAACATTCGACAACAACAGCTTTGGCTCAGATAACTGAAGACTGGATAAAAGATATTGAAAATAAAAAGATTGTCGGAACAGTATTGTTAGATCTGAGTGCTGCTTTTGATGTACTTGATCATGAAATTTTGTTGCATAAGTTAATCTGTTATGGTTTTGAAAAATCTGCTATTGAATGGATTAAAAGTTATCTTGCCAATAGGGAATTTACTGTAATATTTAATGGGAGTAATTCTGATATACAGACTCTTGATTGTGGTGTGCCACAAGGGAGTTGCCTTGGGCCACTTTTATTTTCTATTTTTACAAATGATTTGCCTTTTGTTTTAGAGAATTCCACCATGGCCCTATATGCAGACGATTCCACAATTTATACGTCCGCGCAAACCCTTGTTGAACTTAATTCAATTTTACAAGTTGAACTGAAGCTAATTGAAAATTGGATTAGGGACAATAAAATGGTGATTAATGCAGAGAAAAGTAAATGTATGGTGTTGGGATCCAAGTATTTGTTAAAAGATTCGCCTGTGTTGAGTCTGACTGTGGGGGGTATTGTAATAGAACAGGTTACTGAGGTAAAGCTACTCGGTGTGACTGTTGACAGTTTGTTAAATTGGAATAGTCATATAAATCAAATATTATTGAAAATGGGCAGGAGTCTGGCAGTTGTTAAGCATTGCAGAAAATTTATTCCAAATCGAGTGATGAAAATATTAGTAGAATCATTAGTTTTATCACATTTATATTATTGTTCAATTATTTGGTCAAGTACAACTGAAATGAATTTAAGTAAATTGCAAGTTGCTCAAAATAAAGCAGCTCGGGTAGTTTTAAGTTGCCCTTTCAGGACTAGTGTTAGGGAATTGAATACTAGGTTAGCTTGGCTAAGTGTAAAAAGTAGGATTAATTATTGTATTGTTATTTTTGTAAGAAAAATGATTGTTGCAAAAATGCCAGAAATATTATACAGCAGACTGTCTTTTTTTAGTGTTGTGCATCAATATTCCACTCGTCAGTCAACAGAGAGTCGCTTTTTGTTACCTCCATGTCGAACTAACCTTATGCAAAGGACAGTGCTGTATAGAGCAATGGTGGCATGGAATTCTCTTCCGCAGTTTTTGATTTTGGGAATGAATGCAATGACTTTTCGTAAAAGATTGAGACTTTATTTATTTACATTAGAATAATTTTTTTTTATTATTATTATTATTATTATTTTTTTTTTTTTTTTTTTTTTTTTTATTTATATGAATGTTTAAAGAGAGGGAAAACATTTGTGAAAAGTTATGAACCCTATAGTAGTAAGCTATAACTGTGTATTATCATAATGATAATGTAGAGCTGTTGTTTTTGTTGTTTTTATTGTTTTTAGTTTAGTACGTTTGTTGTATTGCTATGTATGAATGTGTGCACTCCATTTTTTGTCTGTATAATGTATTGTTTTATGCTATAAAATATATTTTTGTTGAAGTCTATAGACCCCAGGAAGAATAGCTACTGCTCTTGCAGCAGCTAATGGGGATCTAAATAAACTAAACTAAACTAAACTAAAATAATATGCGCTGAAACTAACAATGATCATAAAACATTTAAAACTAAAGAGCATCACAAAGTAATATTGTTCAAGAGTAAAACGCTATTCATTTATTAACATTTAGTCTAAGAGTTGATTTAATGTCTCACGTGGGTCATTATAGGCTCAACGTAAAGTAAGAGATCGATTCACATAATTCCCCTCACAGATCTCAAACTTTACCTCTTAACTCGACATTCAGTAACAGTTCTCACTCCAAACAAACATCGAGACAATCACACAAACGAACACAACATCGCTCAGGTCTGAATGAACTCAACATGCTCCTCATGCTCGCTGCTGCTGCACTAAATGTTTATTTCAGAAGGAAGACGCCAGAAAAGACGCACAAGTATCGCTGTGATCGATGAAAACAATACAGAAATGAGCCTGTCAAACTGTATAAAGTGTGTGTGATGGTTAAATATGAGAAATACCGTGAACTGCTCTCCTCACCTCAGAAGACTCGACGCTGCGTCCCAATTCGGTACTATCCGCCCTAAATAGTCTCAGAAAATAGAATTAGTACATCCCAGATCGTAGTATGTTGGTTTCAAAGATACCCGTATGGTCTACTATTTCCGGTCAGAATCCGAAGTGCAGATCGCGCGTTGGCCGAGGATTCGGTTAGAACTACAAACACGAGTTAAAAGTGCTAAAAAACTACAGACTTGGAGGACGCGCGAGTCTAGCGGTTATGTGGAGATGTTTAGATAAAGGGGTTTGAGTGATTAATTATCAGTTTCTAACCTGAAGAACTTTATTCAATGTTGTCTACATTATATTGCATCTGCAGCAGCATTGTGAACTTTTGTAAAGATACGTTTAGCCATTAACTTTTAAATGAAAATGTTCATAAACAATGGTAATAAACTCGAGATACATTTTCCCCCCTCAGCGCTGGCCGGGTCATTGTTCATTCAAATGCTAATTGCTAATGAGGCTGCACTCAAAAAAATGATTCAAGGCCTTCTTAGGTATGACACATTTAAATTGTGTTCACTTTATTTAAATATATCTAATTAGGAATAAAACGTATATATATTTAATAAGTCTAACGTAAAATGTATAAATAGTGTCATCTATGAGATTTAATTTAATTTGGTGAACTCAAATTAATTTGGCTTCGGAGCGCGCCATTTGCGCATGTGCAAGACAAGCTCAGAGAAGAACATGCTCAGAGTGTGGCCGCCATTTTATCGTCTGCCGCCGCAAAAAGGACTGCAACGTCGTATTCGTTATTGGTAAGTATTATCTTGTTTGAGTATTTGTAACAAAGAATTTACCTCACTGTAAGAGGATGTGTAACTTATATCATAATTTTGAGTGAAATATGCATGCAACAGCAGTGAAAGTTATGCGAGGTGAATTGTTTTAAGTGTCCCTTCGATAGCTTAACTTACTCACGCAACGTGCAAATTCTGTGTTAGATAGACCAGTCTAACGATCCCGAGTTTGACTGTAACTGTGCAAAATTGGTTCTTAACTTATTGGCTTGCTAGCTGGATTGATATATCCGTCATAAAATGAATTACGTTAGAAGCTTGCGATCGCCGCGATTGTTTCGGCGCCGAGTCTATTTTTAGCTGCGTCACTCACTCACGCTGAATTGGCCACAGTGCGTTTTTCTTGATCAAATTTGACCTGCCTAACATGAAAAATAAGACATTTCAGCATAAAATCATGAAGTGAGGTGTTCCGTGTTTCACAATCACCATATGACATTAAGCGCTGTGGGGGGGAAAATACACGAAAACATCGTTTTTGTTCAAAGGCCTGTTTAAATAATTAACTAGAGGTAAGTTACATAAGGTAGAACGTATATCTCAATATTAAGATTACTTTTATCATCCAAACTACCTATTTACAACATCGTAGCTGAGCTGCCCATGGTAAATCAGAGCAAGTGACAGGGGTTAACCTAAGTTAACTTTACATCAGAACACCTGAAAAATGTGACAGAATGGACGATAGTCGTCTGTTTTTGCAGTAAACACGCTATTTGATTAACGCTATAAAACGCACATTTGTTGAAATTATCGATCTATGTATTCTGTGAACTCCCATTCGTTTCTCAAAAAAAAAAAATAATAGGCATCTAACATTATCTATCTATATATAATACATACATACGCACTTTGATGGCGTATAATATGCACGGTACGTACCCCACACCACTAAACCTACCCAAGGGTTTACAGTGCGTAAATAGGCTATGCATGTAAAAAGTCATTTTTGCATATCAACTGCGCAATGAAACACAAAGCATGCTATAGATATGCATTTTCATGCGACTGGGTTAAATATTGCTGGTAGACAATTGTACCAAGTAAACATTTTAAATTATTTTAAAATCAATTTAATTACTTGAGAGAATTGTAAAGTGTCATATTAGGGGATTAGTTCACCTCAAAAAGCATATTTTCATATGAGTACTGGTTCCCACTCCTAATCAACATCTTCTCTTTCACAGATTTATGAATATGACCAGGTGAACAGCAACCTCCTAGTTATAGTAAGTCATATTCAAATATTCTGATTTAGGCTACTTGTGTCATTTGTTAAATATGGTATCTTATAATACTTTTTTATTCTTCTTTTTAGGATTGTGAATGTGGCAGTGCAAAGAATGTGTCCATCGAAACTAGCTACCAGGTATTTGTTGCTGCAGCATTTTATGCAGACTCATCTGTGCTTTAGGGGCAGTTTTCGCTATCCATGTCCATACACAGATTGCCCATGCACATTTAGTATATGGAGTAAGCTTCTTAATCACACGTACAAAATACATGCTAAACAGGAAACTCCAAAGCCAGAAGAATTAACAACATTCCAGTGTCATGTGTGTTTATGCAAGGAGCTAGCAACAGAAAGATTATTTTCAACACATAAATGGACATCTCAGGCATAATGAAACAGTTCAGTGTATGTTTGTAGGATGTGCATTTGAAAGTAATATTTACAGGACATTTAACACCCACAGATACCGGAAACACAATCCACATTCCACATTCATTAATAGACTTCAAACCCATTGTCGTCAGCCAATGCCCATGATAGAGGTGTTCAAGAATCAATGGCCAGCTCTTTTTCAGCAGAGTGAAGTAAGTAAACATGTTATGTAGTGTTTTATTTTAGTCGTTATTAGGTTCTTTTCGTAGTAAGAAATTGTTTTTGTGTTATTGTTCTTTTTTTTCATTTTGAAGGTGAACGCAGAGTTCATGCAGATCACTACGAAGCCACTGCAATCTGCAATCAATGTTCCTACAGCTGGACCACTTTTCAGATAAACTGATGCAGATCTTCAAGAGCAAAGGAGGAGTGAAGGGGCAAAAGATCAAAAACGCCCTGACGATCACAGACTCTGTTAGTATAAATGCATGCAATGTCTTCTGTTTTGTCTAGTTATTGTACAGCTTTCTGCATTTGGCTAATTTCAGTCTCGATTTCCCCCCTGCTGTAGTGTGACAACATAAACATCAGGAGAGAGTGCACCCTGAAAGGCCTGATGATCTACCCGACTGAAGATCCAGACTCTTTCTTCAAGGAGTATGTGGTAAGTGATTTTTTTTTAATATAACAACAATTCTGTTAATACTTTCATGTTTTATAAATAGAAAAGAAAAAGAATAGTGGAATAATAATATTTTGTTTTATTCATTTTAATAAAATAATATTTTTAATAGTAATAATTTTGCAGGGGTAATAACTTTTTTCATTTCATGTGTATGCCTTTCATTGTTCATCTGAACACAATAGAATTTGTAGAAGTTTTCAGATGTGTATGTCCATAAAATGGAAGTAAATAGCAGCCAACAATGTAATAGTAAAAGTGAAAAGTAGCAATGCAATTTGCTGATTACTTTTAAAATATAAAGGGTCAAATTCACCTGGGCTTAACCAAAGTGTTTTGTGTTTTGTCCAGGCCACTGAGGATGCAGAAAATGAAATCCCAAACACAGTCAAGGAGATTGTACAGAAGACATCGGAGTTGTGATCGAGGGCATTAAGGTTTTGAGCGACCTAGACTGCGTGATCCTGGCATTCATCATGCTGTTCGGTCTCATTTATGCTCTTGATCTTAATTTTCCTGACAACCTCAAGTACACCTTCAAGTTTATCCAGAAAATCCTAATGAACTTGGATGGACATAGGCTGAATGCAAAAATCCAGCAACTTAAAATCAAGCTGTTTGCATGAGATGTGCACTTTTTTTGAGAACACAATGAGAATTATTTGAGAAAACGTTGTATATTGAGTCATTAACATATTTATGCACGCACACACACCACACTTTTTTTTTTTTTTTAAACACTCTTACATGCTTTTTCTTACACACTTTTTGTGTGTATTTCTACTTAGTCGTTCTTGTCTTTAGGGATAGTTCACCCAAAAATGAAAATTCTGTCATTTACTGATCCTAGGGTTGTTCCAAACCTGTATAAATGTATTTGTTCTGTTGAACACAAAGGAAGATGTGTTAAAGAATATGGGAAACTTAACAGTTCTGGGCCACCATTGACTTTCATAGCTGTTGTTTTTTCTTCCTACTATGGAAGTCAATGGTGGCCCAGAACTGTTCAGTTTCCCATATTCTTTAACATATCTTCCTTTGTGTTCAACAGAACAAAGACATTTGTACATGTTTGGATAAAGGCTTTAATGTGTACTTGCATTTTTCTAAGTACTTTTCACATTAAATAACTATTGCACTATTGAGTTTGTCTCTTGTCTCTATGGGGTACAAAATAAGGATTTCCTAATTGATTTTTCAATGAAATGTTCTGATTTAAGTTTAAGAAGCATAAAACTAATTTTACAAATGTATCCATTTCATCTAAACTATTTGATCAAAATTGAGTTGGACCAACTCATTTAAGTTGGTCAAAATTGAGTTGGACCAACTCATTTAAGTTGGTCAAAATTGAGTTGGACCAACTCATTTAAGTTGCTCATAATTGAGTTGGACCAACTCATTTAAGTTGCTCATAATTGAGTTGGACCAACTCATTTAAGTTGGTCAAAATTTAGTTGGACCAACTTGATTACATTTCATTGCATGAATGAGTTTTTTATAAGTTGGGGCTACACATATTTATTGGATGGAAATCCTGCCCTCAATTAAATTGAGTTTGTCCAATGAGTTATTTTTTTGAGTGTGGAATGAGGCACATGGAATCAATTCAAACATGGAGACAGTAATCATTTCAGTTTATTTTGTGGAAACTGTGTTGTTTAGAGTTCATAGTAATTGTTCTGACTTCATGAAGCCTCATGGTGTGAATGAAACATTAAACTGACTTGAACAAGTAACCCTTAACCAAACAGCAAAGGACAAAGAAAAAAATACTGCTCTTAAACTTTAATAATAATAATTTGTTGCATTTATATAGCGCTTTTCTGGGTACTCAAAGCGCTTTACATGGAAGGGGGAATCTTCTCAATGTGCAGCTCCACCTGGATGATGCGATGGCAGAACACACACACACACACACACACACACACACACACACTCACTCTCTCACTAGCCTACTTTATTAAATTGCGGTACCTGAAAACTATGAGACCTGCTTGAAGAGCACTGTTTATTTCATTGGTAGGATGTATTGTATTTATTTGTGCTTTTGCTTTTGTAAGCCCGCCTGAATCATAAAATCACCAGTTAATCATATCATTACAACAATTCAGAAATAGAGGAATTTGTAGAAATGATTACCTGGCAACGTCAATTACACACATCGGTTGTGTAGGAAGTCAACCTACAGACTCCTCGTACCTTTCTGCTCCTTTTCCTTATTAAACCAAGATAATTCAATATTCTTACCAAATGAATTAGATTTTGGTCCCCTATTTGGGGGTTCACAACTGTGAGATCAGGATACTTGAATGTGTTCTTGTTTTACACACAGGAGGTATAGAATGGAGGATCTGGGGGAGGGAACACCTTTAATGGACACATCACTTTTCTCATATTTTATTACTTCTTTTAGCTTTTCATTTCATTTTCACTTACCAGACGCACTGAGACACTTTAAATGATACCAAACCTGCATATTTACTTTTTGCACATCCTTAACGTAGGTTTTCAGCGAGTTCTAGGTGAGGAGTAGAAGGGGGAGATTGTCCAAGTGAAGTGTGAGCTGCGTCTCGGGTGTTGCTTTAGATGTTAATTCCTTTAAGCCTTCTGTTCTCTCGAGGGGGAGCCCAGACTTTTGGCACCACTTTCAATTTGATTGTTCTTATTTTATTACTGACTGTTTACTTGTCTTTACAAAATTTAGGCTTTTAAATACATATTAGTTAAGCTAGAAGTTTTAGCTTTGGTAGCGAAATTGGAACAGAGTATATGAATTCTCACAAGCATCTAGATTTGTGCTGAGTTCCAGTCCACTTTTAGACACGCACTTGCGAACTTCCCTAAGCACTTCCCCTCGGGGGAATCCCCGCCGCCATTTTGAAGTGCGTTCCACTTCGTGAAGTGGACGAGGGAAGTTTATATGGACAGACCCTCGCTCCCTCGATTTTGATCGAGGGAGCGAGTCTACTTCATATGTGGGTGTTTCTGCAACTACGGGCACTTTTAAGTCCCGGGAGTGAAATTTTAGATTTATGTTAAAATTTGTCATTTGATGTTTCATAAATATAAACGTAGTGTCAATACACACCTTGACATAAAAAATGATGAATAAATAATATGATTTAATGTAAAATTATGAAGCATTTATAGGTCCAAACACCATTTTTGCTCATGTCCCACACCCGTGGTTTCAATGTTGAGATACTTAAAATTAGCTCATTCTTTTACAATATGACATTATTTCAAATGGAATTGTTTAATATATAGATTCATTTACAGCATCTTAAAATTCTTTGTATTATTTACTGATCATTTTTATGATTTTATTAACTAAATGTGCCTGTCCCACACTTTTGAGTCCTTACCGCAACAATGAAAAAAAGCTTTTATTATGACATTTTATCGAACACAAACAAGTCTAGTTTCTATGGAAACAGAAATTATCACATGAGCACATTGCTGACAGACTGGACCACCACACTACCTCACTCACAAGATACCAAAAAAATAAGGTAAACATCATCTTTTCTGCTCTAGTATTTATTGTGCGTCCTTACCATTCAGCTTAATAATTGTGTATTTATAACTACATTTTAAAAATAAATGTATATTACTGTTGAATTCACATATATTAAGATGTTAAGAGTCAAAACTAATGTGGTAGGCCTTGCTAGCTGCCAATTAGCTAAAATATTAGCAAAAATGTCATTTCCGCAACATGTCTTTACCGCAGCAAATTTGGGTGTTGCGGTAAAGACTTTTTGTTGCGGTAGAGACAAATTCAAGGTTTACTGTATATTAAATTACAAATATTTAGTATATTATTAGTACTTAAGTATATATTAGTATTTATATTAGTATATATATATAAACATGCCATTTTTTACATTAAAAATTGAATTTTGTCCTTACCGACACAAGATGTCATTACCGCAGCACTGCTCTATTTTCTTTTTTTTCACATTTTCATTTGCAAAAAAAAATATTTTTACACTTAAGTTGAGATGATTGACACATTGAAATTGCAACATCTGTCATAAAAAGTTAATTATGTTATCTTTTGTGTGTATGGAAACAATTGACATCTAAGGTTACTGTAAATTTTTTACATGGCATAGAAAAAAACATGAAATTCCCTATTTTGTATACTATTTTTTTATATCAGTATTTACAAAACTGCATCAAATTTGAAAAAGCTATTTAAATATATTGAATTTTTTATAGAAATTACTAAAGAAAAATGTATAAAATGAACGTTATTGTAACATTGCGGTAAGGACACTTTTTAAGAAGATGACCCGAAAAACATAAAAAATAAACATGTTCCAGATTAAAATCTTAACAAATACATTCTATTTTGTGTAAATCTTTATATGTATTACAGACTGTGATGGTTAAAATTGAAATTCATAGAGGTTTATTTTTTTAAATTAGGATAGTCAAAAGTGCCCGTAGTTGCAGAAACACCCATGTACACTTCAGGCACATGTATGTCCCACAATGCAGTACGATTATGACGTCACCACATACCTCGTCTAATCTCCACCACAACAAACAACTCTATGATATATTAATTCTATTATTTATTTATTTTTAAAACAACCCAAACACCATATATACATTTGGATGCTGCATTAAACAAATTCTTTTTCGAAAAAAAAAAAGAAGAGGGCACAAACAAGAAAACCATATTAAGGAAGAATATTAAACATGGCACAAATTCTGGATGTTTTCATTGCTTTCTTGTTAACAGAAGTTGACATTGTATTTAAATACATCTTCAATTCTTCTTTGAAAAAGCTAAAGTGGGGTTTACTTTTCATATATTTACATTTATGGATATGAAACTTTGCAATATATAAAAGAAGGTTTATACAAAAACTTGCATTAATTAGACTCTTGTCTTTGACATAAAACCCCAAAAGAATGTGTCTATATGATAAAGAAAAGTTACAAAAAACATTTTGGACAATCAGAGCATCATTATTATTCCAGAAAGACAGAGCAAAAGGACATTCCCAAAACAAGTGATCAACAGTTTCAGAAGAGGCTTCACAAAAGGAGCAGGAAGTATCAATATCACTTCTAAATCTCTTTAAAAAGCATTTAACTGGATAAAATCTTTGAATAATTTTATAGGATATTTCTTTAACTTTATTTGTTAGAAAGAATTTCTGAGGAAGTGACCAAACATATGTCCATTTAATATCATCAAAAAGGTTATTCCAATAAGAAATGGAGGAAGGAATTGAAGTAACAGGGTCCGAAAATACAGATTTCCAAAGAGATGGCCTTGAAAACTATATTAAATTTTTTCCTGGATACTGGGAATTGGTATCCTGAAACAAAATCGGAATAATTAAATAAATTACCTTCACTATCAAATAGCTGGTTTACTAACATCACTCCATTATTGAACCAGTTTTCAAGAAATAAAGATTTCCTCTTATGTAGAATATTACAGTTGTTCCAAATGTAAAAAAAATTGTGTTGCAAGAAATTATGCTTGTAAATAAGTCATAGCCAAGCCATACGCATCTGCTGATGATAATTGGAAGTTTACTAACTGAATAATTGCACATTAAAAGGAAATGTATACCTCCTAATTGAGAAAAGATATATCTTGGTTTATCCTCCAAATAGAAGATTGATTGTGAAGGAAACGTTTAAGCCAATTAATTTTTAAGGTATTGTTAAGAGAATCAAAATCAATGAAATTTAAGCCACCTTTATTATAGGAATTCAAAATAACTGATTTTCTAATATAATGAGTTTTATTTTTCCAAAGAAATTTGAGCAACATTACATCAATCAACTTGCAAGTAGATTTATCCACAAATAAAGACTGAGTATAGGATAAGCGGGAAATCCCTCAAAGATAGATCTCTTACCAAACAAAGGTTAAATTTTTGTGTGTGTGTGTGTGTGTGTTTTCTCCACAACGGAACTAAAATTCATCTGACATCTCAGTTTAGTATCTTTTATTATTTGTATTCCTAAATAGGTGACACTATCTTTGATGGGAATGTTTGAGATAGAGGTTGCAGCACATTTTTGTATCGGGAGTAATTCGCATTTATTAATATTAAGCAAAAGGCCAGATGCATTAGAGAAGGACTGAAGAGAGGTTAAAGCAATTGGGATCTGAGAGACATCTCTTAGAAACAATGCTGTATCATCTGCCAGTTGGCTAATAAACAATTCCGTACCAGCAATAGAAATTCCCTTCACAGGGCTCTCTTTAATATGTACATTTAAAAATTGTGTAGCTATTAGAAAAAGATATGGGGAAATGGGGCAACCTTGTCTTACACCAAGCTTTAAAGAAAATCTAGAAGTGCCATTATTGAGTCGGATAGAGCGATTACCATTACAGTAAAGCATTTGAATACATTTGCAAAAAATGTAACATAAATTCATGTTCTAAGCAATCAAATGCTTTATAATAGTCAAGAAAGAGGATAAAACTATCGGTAGAAATAAGATCTGAATAATCAAGCGTATATTATTAGAAATATGTCTCTGATGCATAAAACCTGATTGGCACTCATCTATTATATTATTAAGAATAAGTTTCAGCCTCTTTGCTAAAACTAAGGCAATCATTTTGTAATCGGTATTCAATAAGGAAATCGGGCGCCAATTTTCTAATAGAAGGGGATCTTTATTGGGCTTGGGAATCAAAGTTATTAGCCCTTGACATAAAGAGGGAGGAAGCTTTGTTTTCTCAATACTCTCTAAAAACATTTTATGTTAAAAAAAGGTGCTAATTTTTGCCTAAATGCTTTATAAAGCCCATCAGTACCTGCAGGATTTGTTACTTTTTAAATGATTTATAGAATCAAGAATTTCTGAAAGACTAATGGGTGCATCACACAGACGACAATCTTCATTATTAATTTGTTTTATGTGAGATAAGGAATCAAAAAAGTCTGTGGTGGACTGCTAGTATGCTGGTTCCAAAAGATACCCGGATGGTCTACTATTTCCGGTCAGAGTCCGAAGTGCAGATCGATCAGGGGGGGCAGGGTTTTATTTTGAATTTTACCATTTACTGTTGTTTTTAGTATTATTATTACTTTTTATTAATATTCATAATCAGTAGTACTATGTATCTCTTTTATACTTTTTATATACATTCATAATCATTTTTACTCAATGTATTTTGTGAAGATGCGGGGGAAGAGAGACTTTGGGTGTGTGCTGGAGAGACTGTAATGTATATTCAGTGTTTATACAAGCATAGCATACATTCCAACATTAATGGAAACCATATGTTCCTCTGCTGAATGTATGTGTTGCTATAGTGATGTAGTTTTTTTCCTGGTCACCATATAAGAACTGAGCCCATGCAGGTCCCAGCTGCTACAATAATCATTTTTTTTTGCGTAAACGAAAACTTCAGAAGCGTAAATGAAAACTCTGGAAGTGCATTTGTAAGTTCAGATCAGCGATTGAAATATGAGAAATAGTTAGCAAAACATGCAGTGTATTAAAAACGAAGTCAAACAATTTGCCTACGATTTATTCTTTTTCAGTTTTAGAGATAGTTTATTTAGTTTCAATTTATATTTTCATTAGTTTCTTGAAAAGCTACGTTCATTTTTATTGGCACACGAATAGCTCCATATTGTATAGAACGCTACAGAATATACTGAGCCGGACTTTACAGGCCAAAACACTTTTCAGACTGGATGGAGGTGATCCTCCTCTGTTTATATGACTATTTTGTGCTTCACTTGAAAAAGTTCCTTTTACCTTTAGTAACTGGAGTCACTAAAGTACTAAAATAAAAATAATGGAAGGCTACTAGTAAAGCTGAATCTTTTTTTTTTTATTATTATTATTATTTTTTTTATTAGAATAAAGAAACAATAGTCAACGAATATTACATTATCAACATGAAAACATGAAACGGAACATACGCCAGAGGAGAGAATAATAACAATATAAAAATAAATAAACAAATAAAATAAAATAAACAAATAAATAAAAAACCCAGACAAAAATTACAATAATAATAATAACAGTAAAAATACAAGAAAAGATAAGCAAAAAAAGGAAGGAGATACAATCGATTAGAGCATGTTAGGATAGTGCAATGAGACAAAATTAAAGGGGGATTTTGAAGAGAGCACAACAAGACAATGTTTTCCTTGCTTTGTTCTTCTCTGAAACAGAAAGCGTTTGAAGGTATTGATGGAATTCGTTGAGAAAAACTTTGAATAATGGCATATGATTGGAAAATTTACATCTATGAATATGAAATTTTACTAGGAGAAGTAAAAGATTTATAAAGTAAAATTATTTCTCAAAGTTTTTCTCCGTATTAATAAAACCAAATATAACATGTTTCCAAAATAAGGAAAAACGAGGGTACACAAAATCAATAATATATCTGCAAAAGTTCTTCCAAAACATTTTGGTATAGCTACAGTCCCAAAACAAGTGTACAGTAGTTTCATCTTGTGCATTACAGAAATCACATTTTATATCAATGTCAGGTTTAAACTTTTTTAGGTAACCTTTCACTGGATAGAATCTATATGAATTAATTTAAATGAGACTTCTCTGACTTTATTTACTATAAGGTATTTATGTGGCAATAACCAAACTTTTCTCCAGTCCACAATATCCACAAAATTGCTCCAATAGGTAATTACATAAGGTTTGGTAATAATATCTTTCTGAAAGAGAGCACAAATGGATCTATTGCTAGAATGTGGAACAAAACAAATCTTGCCCACCATTGTTTGAGTGGGATCAAAAATAGGTGGTGTGGTAAACAAAGTCCTATCCAAACCTCTAAACAATGCAATAACACCTGTGGGAATAGCATCGAAAACGATGGCAAATTCTCTAGGCGTGACAGGAAATTTACATTTTTCCAGGAATTCGCCATAGACATCCATCATCATTAAAAAGATCACGTACTAACGTAATATTGTTATCATGCCATTTTTCAAAAAATAAGGATTTTATAGTTTTAAGTTTTTCTAGAGAATATTATGATTGTTCCATAATGAAATAAGTAAAGCTGAATCTGCGTGGCGTGCTTTGGAGGCAGATGACGTCACCGCTCGCTCGCGCCGCCCTCATTGAGAGTTTCAGCGTCGAGTCTTCTGAGGTGAGGAGAGCAGTTCACGGTATTTCTTACATTTACTCAACCATCACACACACTTTATACAGTTTGATTAAGCGACAGGCTCATTTCTGTAGTGTTTTCATCGATCGCAGCGATACTTGTGCGTCTTTTCTGGCGTCTTCCTTCTGAAATAAACATTTAGTGCAGCAGCAGCGAGCATGAGGAGCATATGTTGAGTTCATTCAGACCTGAGCGATGTTGTGTTCGTTTCTGTGATTGCCTCGATGTTTGGAGTGAGAACTGTTACTGAATGTCAAGTTAAAGTTTGAGATCTGTGAGGGGAATCGATCCCAAGTGTTTCTGTTGCCGTTTTCATGTTTACCTTTCTTTATTATTGTCGACATTATCTTTGGCAGATTACATTTACTTATTAAAATTCATGTAGACACTTTATATTGCCCCTGTATGAGTAATGAATAAGTGGGAAATATGAAATCTATACACGCATGGGAATATAGTGAAGTTTAACACAGGAGACGTTAGGCTACATTTTCTTTCTTTTTTTAAGAGTTTTATGATCATTGTCAATTTCGGTAGAAATATGTAACATGTTAATTGAATTACTTTATTGCTATTAATATATATTATCAAGTCAAGCTATATTTTCACATATTATGGTGTTGTAGTTGTTTGCCTGAAGAGGTTATTTATTTAATTATTTTGTTTTATTATTGATGATTTATCCATGTTATATTGTGAGAAATAACAGTATTGTCTTTCAGTAGAGCAGTTTTACAGGCTTTTGTCATGTATCCTGACTCAAATAATGTGTTTCTAACAGCAAACACTCAGAATAAAGTGAGATGGTCTGCTGATGGTCCTGAATGGCTTGTTGAATGAGTGTTGATAGTCTGAGGCTCATCAATAACAGATCTGCTGAAAACACTCTTTATTTCATGACAATAGTTCCTGTTTTCTCCTCATTTATTATGCTGATGTCTTCAGATCTCCTGTAAATTGTCACTTAGCCTAAAGCTCATTTCATGTCAACAGACTGAGGGTGTTGGCTACTATATGTACCTTTATTTCTGTTTTTATGATTTTAACTGTTTTTCTTACCATTATTTATATTTGGAAGAATTTAAATTATTAATATTATTTTCTATATTTCTAGATACCTGTATTTTAATGAAGAAGCAGAATAATGTTAGGATTAGCAATACAAATAGATGGATGTCTAATGAATAGATAGATAAATGCATAGTGTCATGTATTATTAAAAAACCAAAACAAAAAACATAATTGATATTTTTGATTTTGGCAGATCAGCTCCTCCCACGCTGAAATACATCATCAGAAAAGCTCCTCCCACAGCAATCACATCATCAGAGAAGCTCCTCCCACTGCAACACATCATCAGTGAAGCTCCGCCCACAGTAATTCCCCAATAAATGCTGTAAATTCCCATCAGCTACAAGTGAAGACGAGCATCAGGAAGAGCTGAAATCTGCAAAGACTTGAGTTTATTAAAGAGCACAGTGAGAACATGAGTGATCCAGAACCCTGCAGAATGAAACACACTGAAGATCCTGAAGATCAAAAAGGTTGGTGTTTATTCTTCATTCATTCATGATGCTAAAGAACATTCATGTTAGAAACATTCAAGCACTTCATCACATTTAGATAAACAGTTCAACTTTGAAACGGTACAAAATGTTTTGGGTTTACAGTTAGCGTAACAGTGAAGTTGCGAAGATCATTAGTCATTAACTTAGAGGACGCTAACACAACACCGTTCTAACAGAAAACCCTTAACGGCTGCCCATCCGCACAAAAAAGTGCCTAGTGTCTCGAGAACACACTCCCTGAAACAGGTTCGAAGGTGCAAACAATGATCCGTTTTCTCTGCGCAAACCTCTGAAACGCAAACCTGGGACAACGCACACGGCGTGCACATGCGCATCATGTGTTCGGTCGATACGTATGTGCGTTTGAATATAAGTGTGCAGGAGTGTAGTCCTTCACAAATCAACCCTCAAACAACTGTTTTATGCCTTAAAAACTTATAATACAGAAATTGTCGTCGCATCTGCATAGCCACGCAAACCGGAATTATCCAGACAACATTTTATCTGTATAGAGGTAAAGGAGGCCTTCACAGAGGAGAGACTAGTGGACACTTCAGCACTGCGTTGTCGTCGTGTCCAGGCGAAGGTCCTTCATCAGATCTGGATACGCCCTGGATCCGGCAGGCTGCGGGAAAACCTCGGGATAAACAGAGAGACTAATATTAGTGTAGACGTAATCCTTCTTATGATGTACCAAGTACATCAGGATTTATGGGAAGTGTTCCTGGTTCCGGCTGGCCTAATCTATGCAGCCTAACATTGAATTATAGAAGTCTATGATGTATTATGTGAATGCTATGTCAAAGAGATGTGTCTTTAGGCTAGCTTTGAACATACAGAGTGTGTCTGCTTCCCGGACAATGTTAGGAAGACTGTTCCAGAGTTTCGGTGCTAAATAGGAAAAGGATCTACCGCCAGCAGTGGATTTTGATATTCTAGGTATTTTCAACTGGCCGGAATTTTGAGATCGCAATAGACGTGAAGGACTATAATGTGTTAAGAGCTCGCTCAAGTACTGCGGAGCTAAACCATTTAGTACTTTGTAAGTAATCAGCAATATTTTAAAATGTATGCAATGTTTAATAGGGAGCCAGTGCAGTGTTGACAGAACTGGGCTAATATGGTCGTACTTCCTGGTTCTGGTAAGAACTCGAGCTGCTGCGTTTTAACCTAGCTGTAGTTTGTTTATTAAGCGTACAGGGCAACCACCCAGTAGAGCATTACAATAATCTAGCCTTGAGGTCATGAACGCATGAACTAACTGTTCCGCATTTGTCAATGAGAGCATATGGCGTAATTTAGATATATTTTCAAGATGGAAAAATGTGGTTTTACAGATAATAGACACGTGTCTTTCAAAAGCTAACCGACGACGAAGACTTGACAGAGCAGCCATCAAGTGTTAGACAGTATTCTAGGTTATTATGTGAGGAAGTTTTTTGTCCAATAATTAGAATCTCTGTTTTTTTCAGAATTAAGTAGAAGGAAATTACTAGTCATCCAGTTTTTTATGTCTGTGTTATGACTGACTCAGGGCCATAACAATAGATTGGAGACCATGCCACAAACAAACAGTGCAAAACATAAGTTTATTGTGTAAATAGCACAAATTTAAACAACAGAACCAAATATGGAGTGTGAACGTCAGTATCAGTAGTGTAGGGCAGGTGCAAGCTTTGAGTGTAAAAATAAAAGACAAACTTAAATAAACTTAAATGTGCATCTGTGTAAAATCCTGGCGTCCCGAGCGAGGCGTGAACCCGGACAGGCCACAACAGAGCAGCGTTCGAGCCTTTAGCCACCAGACCAGAGCAGGAAGAAAGAGATCAATGCAGCAGAGAAGCTCCTATTTAAACACCAACTTCCCAGGTGACCGCAATTAGGCCTGAAAGAGAGGAGGCGCAGGAGAATGACCAGAAAAAGGCCAAGGGCCATAACAATATGCTATGCATCAATTTTGTGAATTGGTAAGTTTCGACTGGGTGTGAAGAAATATACAGCTGAGTATCGTCAGCATAACAGTGAAAATTAATGCCATGCTTCCTAATGATATCTCCTAAGGGTAGCATGTACAGAGTGAACAGTAACGGTCCTAGTACTGAGCCTTGAGGTACGCCGATCAGCTTGTCGATCACTGAACTTGTGATCGATAAGACATCTCTTTATTTACTGCTACAAACTGATAACGGTCAGATAAGTATGATTTAAACCATGCTAGTGCAATTCCACTAATGCCAACATAATGTTCAAGTCTATTTAAAAGGATGTTGTGGTCAATAGTATCAAATGCAGCACTAAGATCGAGTAACACTAATAGAGAGATACAACCACGAATAGGATGAAAGGGCAAATCATTTGTGACTCTAATGAGAGCTGACTCTGTACTATGGTACGGTCTAAATCCTGATTGAAAATCCTCGCAGATACAATTTCTTTCTAAAAAGGAACACAGTTATGAAGATACTGTCTTTTCTAGTATCTTTGACAGAAAAGGTAGATTTGAGATTGGCTTATAATTGACTAATTCTGTAGGATCAAGTTTGTGTTTTTTAACAAGCAGTTTAATCAAAGCCAGCTTAAAAGCGTTTGGTACATATCCTAATGACAAAGAGGAATTAATGACATTAAGAAGAGGATCTATGACCTTTGGAAGCATATCTTTCATTAGCTTAGTCAGTAACGGAACAGCTGCGGTGATGAAATGCTGGCTGTATGTATACTGGCCTAATCCTCCGGTCAGAGAAGACGCAGAAACTTCTTTCCTTTAAATGAATTTATTGGTCTTTTACAACTTTACAGGGCACTGTAATATGTGTATGTGTGGTTTGTGATGCCTGCAGAAAATAACAACAGTAAAACAATATTAAGACTAATTAAAGTTCAGTGGCATCAATGGTAAATAACCGCAATTAGGCCTGAAAGAGAGGAGGCGCAGGATATACTTCAAATCGCCACTAAGGGTCAGTGTAGGATCATTAAACAACACCACAGCTTCGCGCCACGGGTAGGTCACGTGACCGAGCTAAACTGAGAAAACCCTGTCAACTACCGATCTGTAATTTGACACATTAACGTCAAAATAATAACGACCTCAATAAACAAAGCTACACAGCTAAATAAACAGTAGAATAAAGAAATAAAATGTGAGGTAATTAACTACATGTCGGGCCGTCTGTTTCACGGACTCAGCAACAATATATAAAAATATATAAACAACATCTACTCATCATGTAACTTACATCATCACCGACGAACACTGTTGTACAAATTAATAATGAAGACCACGGACTGTCGGTGGAAGGCCAATTATTGACTACACAGGAAATTTTCCCCGAACACACTGCGCATGCGCAAACAGTCCCTCAGACTCTATATGAAGCAGCTTGCTGTGACGTGACCTCCTCACAGCAGGGAATTCACAACATAGTCAGCATTGGGTCTAACATACATGTTTTCAAAATGGGTTCTGCAGTCTGGCAGAATGAAGACAGCGTCGTTCCTCATCCCCGTCCATCCGACAGAGGGATATTCCGAGGACTCCTGGATTGGCCTGCACAAATTGTGGTAGAATTTCTACTCAAGTGTGTCTCCAACCTGAGTTTCTCTAGCTCTGTATCAGTCGACAACTGGCTTAGAGTTCCTATATACTGTACCTATACTCGAGCGTGTCTCCAGTCGACGCCTGGCCCTGAGTTTCTCTAGCTCTGTATCAGTCGGCAACTGGCTTAGAGTTCCTATATACTGTACCTATACTCGAGCGTGTCTCCAGTCGACGCCTGGCCCTGAGTTTCTCTAGCTCTGTATCAGTCGACAACTGGCTTAGAGTTCCTATATACTGTACCTATACTCGAGTGTGTCTCCAGTCGACGCCTGGCCCTGAGTTTCTCTAGCTCTGTATCAGTCGACAACTGGCTTAGAGTTCCTATATACTGTACCTATACTCGAGTGTGTCTCCAGTCGACGCCTGGCCCTGAGTTTCTCTAGCTCTGTATCAGTCGACAACTGGCTTAGAGTTCCTATATACCTATACTCGAGCGCGTCTTCAGTCGACGCCTGGCCCTGAGTTTCTCTAGCTCTGTATCAGTCGGCAACTGGCTTAGAGTTCCTATATACAGGTACCTATACTCGAGCGTGTCTCCAGTCGACGCCTGGCCCTGAGTTTCTCTAGCTCTGTATCAGTCGACAACTGGCTTAGAGTTCCTATGTACCTATACTCGAGCGCGTCTTCAGTCGACGCCTGGCCCTGAGTTTCTCTAGCTCTGTATCAGTCGACAACTGGCTTAGAGTTCCTATGTACCTATACTCGAGCGCGTCTTCAGTCGACACCTGGCCCTGAGTTTCTCTAGCTCTGTATCAGTCGACAACTGGCTTAGAGTTCCTATATACTGTACCTATACTCGAGTGTGTCTCCAGTCGACGCCTGGCCCTGAGTTTCTCTAGCTCTGTATCAGTCGACAACTGGCTTAGAGTTCCTATATACTGTACCTATACTCGAGCGTGTCTCCAGTCGACGCCTGGCCCTGAGTTTCTCTAGCTCTGTATCAGTCGACAACTGGCTTAGAGTTCCTATATACCTATACTCGAGCGCGTCTTCAGTCGACGCCTGGCCCTGAGTTTCTCTAGCTCTGTATCAGTCGGCAACTGGCTTAGAGTTCCTATATACAGGTGCCTATACTCGAGCGTGTCTCCAGTCGACGCCTGGCCCTGAGTTTTTCTAGCTCTGTATCAGTCGACAACTGGCTTAGAGTTCCTATATACAGGTACCTATACTCGAGCGCGTCTTCAGTCGACGCCTGGCCCTGAGTTTCTCTAGCTCTGTATCTGTCGGCAACTGGCTTAGAGTTCCTATATACTGTACCTATACTCGAGCGTGTATCCAGTCGACGCCTGGCCCTGAGTTTCTCTAGCTCTGTATCAGTCGACAACTGGCTTAGAGTTCTTATATACCTATACTCGAGCGCGTCTTCAGTCGACGCCTGGCCCCAAGTTCTAATCCTATACTCTAGCGCGTCTACTCATCGACGTCCTGCTCAGAGTTCTAACTCTAACTTGTTAACCTAACTAACTTGCTGCAGCACTAATAAACAGACTTCAGACAATGCCTTCGAATATGCTTTAATTACGGCCGGGAGAGTCCTCTAACAATTCTCAGAGAATCCCAACCAAAAAGAAGAATACGTCAGGTTTTATAGGATAAAGACAGTCACAACAATAAGATCAAGTGCATTCATTTATCGAAGAACTGATTAACATGAAATTAACATGCATTCCAGAACATTTTGTGAATGATTTACTGTCTTGTGTTGTCTTTTAATACTATTATCTGTTGATACTATTATCTCTTTGATACTATGTATTTTATTATAGAAACCAACAGTCAACGTAACCTCATGCATACCATGTTTTGTCTCTATAAATTGGTACTTTGAAGATCGAAATGATTGTGTACATGAGATGCCGATAGCTGTACAACATATTAGTATTATAAGAATCTTTCTTAGTTTCATCATCAGACACCAATCCAGCGTGCCATTGCAAATGAGCACGCTTAGAACAAAGACTCATAAATCCTCCCCACAGAGGAAACTCTCGCTTAGAAATTCTTCCTTTCTTATTGGTTGAGCCAGCCCTGCAAGGTGTGACCTTTGTCAAGCTTTGAAGGGCCTCTTCGCTAACCCTTCTCTCTCTTCTCTGCTGGCCTCAACTGCTGCTCCTTCAAGTTGATACTGTGGGGGGACCAAGGGCCCAAGAATTATATTTTAATTTTAAAGGTTGTATCAGTGAGTTCAGGACTCAATTTCATGTCCTTTCACTTTATATTTCTCTCTTTGAATTATTTTGATGTTCTGAAAATTAAATTTAAGATTTTTTTTCTTTCATGTCAGACCTGATGGAAGAGAGCGATGAGAGTGAAGAACTGAGTGAAGTGGAGGAGGAGAGTGAAGAACTGAGTGAAGTGGAGGAGGAGAGAGAAGAACTGAGTAAAGTGAAGGAGGAGAGAGAAGAACTGAGTGAAGTGAAGGAGGAGAGTGAAGAACTGAGTGAAGTGAAGGAGGAGAGAGAAGAACTGATGGAAGTGAAGGAGGAGAGTGAAGAACTGAGTGAAGTGAAGGAGGAGAGTGAAGAACTGCATGAAGTGAAGGAGGAGAGAGAAGAACTGAGTGAAGTGAAGGAGGAGAGAGAAGAGCTGAGTGAAGTGAAGGAGGAGAGTGAAGAACTGAGTGAAGTGAAGGAGGAACATCATGTCAAACCTGAAGGAAATTCTTTGAGTCGCTCAAAGACTAAAAATACATTTTTAAAGAAAAGAAGAGCCAAGAAATCTTTCACCTGCACTCAGTGTGGAAACAGTTTCACAAGCAAACGAAGTCTTGAGTCTCACATGAGGATCCACACAGGAGAGAAGCCGTTCACATGTGATCAGTGTGGAAAGAGTTTCAGTCAATCATCAAACCTTAATGTTCACATGAGGATCCATACTGGAGAGAAGCCGTTCTCATGCGATCAGTGCGGCAAAACATTTCTTAGGTCATCAGACCTGAAGTCACACCTGACAGTTCATACGAAGGAGAAGCCACATTCATGTTCTGTGTGTGGAAAGAGTTTTTCAGTGCTGCAATATTTACATAAACATGAGAAAATACACACTGGTATGAGAGAGTACATGTGCTTTGAGTGTGAGAAGACTTTTACTACAGCAAACTGTTTAAAACTGCACCAGAGAATTCACACTGGAGAACAACCTTACAAGTGTTCACACTGTGACAAGAGATTCAGTCGATCATCATCTCTGAAAAGACATGAAAATACACACACTGGAGAACAACCTTACAAGTGTTCACACTGTGACAAGAGATTCAATCGATCAACAAATCTGAAAACACATGAGACGATCCACTCTGGAGAGAAGCCACACACGTGTGATCAGTGTGGAAAGAGTTTTGTTTTTAAAGGTGACATGAAGATACACATGAGAGTTCACACCGGAGAGAAGCCGTTCTCATGTGATCAATGTGGGAAGAGTTTCAGTCAATCATCATCCCTTAATGTTCACATGAGGGTCCACACCGGAGAGAAGCCGTTCTCATGTGATCAATGCGGCAAAACATTTATTAGGTCATCAGTCCTGAAGACACACCTGACAGTTCATATGAAGGAGAAGCCGCATTCATGTTCTGTGTGTGGAAAGAGTTTTTCACTGTGGGACACTTTACATACACATCAGAAAACTCACACTGGTGTGAGAGAGTACATGTGCTTTGAGTGTGAGAAGACTTTTATTACAGCAAACAGTTTAAAACTGCACCAGAGAATTCACACTGGAGAAAAACCTTACAAGTGTTCACACTGTGACAAGAGATTCAGTCGATCATCAAATCTGAGATCACATGAGAGGATCCACACTGGAGAAAAACCTTACAAGTGTTCACACTGTGACAAGAGATTCAGTGAGTCATCAAATCTGATATCACATGAGAGGATCCACAGCAGAGAGAAGCCACACATGTGTGATCAGTGCGGGAAGAGTTTCTCTTTTAAAACTCACCTGAAGCGACACATGAAGATCCATGCTGTGGAGAAACCACTTAAACACAGTCTGAGATCACGGTAAGTAGTTTATTTACTTTAAACTATTTATTTGTCCCTGTAGAGCCACGGTTGTCAAACTGGGGTACGCGTACCCCCAGGGGTACGTGGACTGATTTCAGGGGGTACGCAAATTGCCGGTAATCTTGACAACCGCACCACTGCGGTACGCGGTTGTAAAGCGCCACCGCGGTGGCTGAGTAGTACTGGTGGTTGTTTGCCAAAAAAAAAAGTGCTGTTTTACATTAATATTATGACACACAAAGCTTTGTTTACAAAATAAATAGGTTAGCAATTAAATGTTATATCGCAGCCATGGAAAAGTTTGAATTCATGACGAATGAGAGAGTTGTGCGTGAGCCAATAAACTTAAGCTTTTTCGGATTTGAATTCTGGTTTGCAATCTGGTCATCCGATTATTATCGAATTTAAAAATATTCCATTAGTTATTTCTTATAGAGAGCTTGAACCGTCTACTTTTAAACAAAACAATTCAAAACGAAAATAAACCGACTAGCATATGCATGTAATCCGCATTTCTCTCTACAGTATAGGCGCGTTCACTGCGAAGATGACGAGTCAGCATCGTCAACAACTAACACTGACACAAAAAAACAAACACTTTATTAATAAACTATTCAAATGTCTCATTGCTATATTTGACACATTCATTACTTTTGCCGGCTCTTTGTGACAGCTGTTATGTGCGTTATTGGCAGCGTCACCCTCTGGTTACATGAACTCGTCACCACCGCATCAGCACCAGAACATGGAGATTTTATTTTAAAGAATGATCGCACAACAGACATTAGAACATTAGATATTCTATAATTAAATCAACTAATCGAATATTCAAAAATCGTGACTCATCCCTGCATGGAATCTCTTGTTTCTTTTCCCATATCTTCACTCGCGTCTCACCCATTTCCAAAGGGGATTATAAACGTTTCTTCCTTTGTTCGCTTTTAGGTCGATTATTTTCGTATTCTTTACTGTGTTAGGACAGATAGCCTACATTTTTACTTGTACGTCAAATTCTTTTTAACACAGTTTGTGCTTGTTATTAGACATATGATAATTGGTAAGGCGCGTCAAGTTCATTTGTAAAGCGCATTTCACACGCGCGGGTGATTTTAGTTTGGCTTTCTCTGGCAGCGCGCAAACATAGCCTAAAATGCCATATCAGTGGCTAAATGCCCTTGTGGAAGATAGAATTCGCTCTTCATACCTTTTACAAGTAGAAAACATGAAGATATCAGAAAATAGATCGATGGTCTCTTTCCTGCTCGTGTCCCACATCCCTCTCAAAGAGCAGAGCGGTAGGCTGTATCACGCGTCTTTGTGTGGAAAATTTAACGAAAGTTTTTATTTATTTATTTATTTTTAAATAGATTCAACTTTATTATATTATGCAAGTTACCAGTATTTACTGATATTTATTTCAATGCTTTACAGGCTTTATTGTGTTGTTTCTTTGTTTTGTTTTTTTATTTATTTCAAAACAACCCCCCGACCACCGCAACACCGCCGTTATTTGGGTCCATTACTACCGCGGTGGTAAAAAACTGCCACCGTCACAGCCCTATTTGTATCATATGTTGACTTTTGATTAGATTTGTATCATATGTTTATGATTCTATTCACTATTCTCGACAAAATTTATAAAAAGAAATATTAATAAAAAAAATAAAAAACTTGTTAACAATTGGTGGTGTTGGGGGTACTCCGGAAGATCTATAATGTCTTAGGGGGTACATGCCTGTTAAAAGTTTGGGAAACACTGCTGTAGAGCAATTAGTTCTGCAGCAAGAAATAGACACAGGACAGACACAAATGCACAAATACAAGACCAAAATACATTGCCAAGATACTTTGTTCGTTTGTACGAATCCCACCATTTGCCCATTGATGGTAGTGTTCTGTGGAGTTGATGACTTACGCTTAAAATCAATCAGCATATCCTTTGTTTTTTTCTACATTTAATTTAAGGAAGGCCCTATCCCACCAGAGCACAAAATCTTCAACAACAGGACCATGATTACTTTCCTCAGAGGAGAGAAGACTGACAATAGCAGAATCATCTGCAAATTTTAAAATGTGTCTATTTTCATACCGGCTGCGGCAATCATCAGTATAAAGAATATAGAGGAGTGGTGAGAGGACACACCCCTGAGGAGACCCCGTGGATGATGACATCCTTTTCCTATCGACTGATCGGTGAAACAGTTGAGGTTAGGGAAGATTAAATCCGAGGAAGGGTTGTTGACCTGAAAGTTGCTCCATTTTAAGAGAAAGTCCCTGCTGAATCGGATGTGCGTTGGGTTGGGCAACTCATTCAGAGTTTCCACCAGGTGGAACGCCGTCCACAATAAAAATCAAAGCGGTCCACTCTATGCTATTTGTTTCTCAACAAAACAGCGCAAGGAAAAAGTCAATAAATTTCTTCTCACGTTCTCAGGCTGTTTCTATTTAGTGCAATAATAAACAAACGTAACATAAGACAAAACGTGCCTCGCTGCTGGTCGCTGCATGAGCATGCGCCCTCTACAAACAAAAATTTATTTTCATGTGCTGAGCAACAAAGTCTCTTCTGTATAAGTTAGACACACATCACCCTATAGCCAAATCTCTCCTCTCCACCTATAGCGGGTGTGTGGTGAGCACTGGACACTTTGTTGATTGTTTGATATCTATTAACTCGTGTTCAACCAACAGGAATGTATAATTTGTCAGTTCAGATCAATGCAAAAAAACACAAATTCACTCTGACAGTAGGTGGCGCTCATGTAAGGCAGAAATACAGCACTATGCAGGGCTCTAGACTGCGACTAAATGGTCACATTTTGTGACCTTTTTAACCACGCTACTAGAGGTGGGCGATATATCGTTTAGACGATAATATCCAAAAAGTTTCGTAATTAGTAAGTCCGTGCTTTTTCTCTTTTTGTTCCTATAAGGGCCGCTGTGCCTTGATGAAACGGTGTTTGTACGTGAAGAGCTCTTTTCCAAAACGCTATAAACCTAAAAAGCTGCCTCAAAGAACCAGCAAAATTAATGATTATGAATATGTAAAATAGACCTATTGCAATAAGTAATTTTAATTGTTTATTAACTTCTGTGTCGGCTGCAAAGATGAAGTTGACGATAGGCTATAGACTCGCGATCTTCGCAGTAGGCTAGTGAACGCACCGGATAAATGCACATTTATTAGGCTACATAGTTTTATTTTGTTTTGGATGGTTTTGTTTAGAACCAGCTTTCTGTAAATATATTTAACATTTTTTAGGCCTGTGAGGCGAGTAGGCTACGGTCCGGTTCATGATGATATAATCTCCAGTTCAAGCACCTTATGTTGTGCTAGCCTATATTTACTTTTTATGTATTAAATCCAGAAATTGGTTAATGAAAAAAATATTAAAATTAAGATACAATTAATACAAAACGAAATTCGTTTTAAAGAAAGGCTTTGTGCTTTCTGTTTTGAGGTCTCTGTGAAAGTTTGAAAGTCTTTTAGTGCCGCTTTTCAGAGCGCTCGCGCACATAATGGAGAACTGTCACGTAATATTGTTTTTTCCTCATAAATGCAAACACGAAAAATAAAAGACAAAAGACTTTTTAAAAAAGACAAACCATCAATTTTTGGGAAAAAAATATTACGGATTTATAGCGTTTTGGGAAAAAAATTGATGGATTTATAGCGTTTTGAAAAGATTTTTTTTTTACTTTGAATTTCTCATCAACAATATTGTTGTTTGTTTTAATAATCACTGTTGCAAGAGGTGCCTAGTTCCGTTTTTTTTTTTTTTTTTTTTTAAGTGGAAAAAGTAGGGGCTACCTCAGATTCTGTTTAGGTAGCTCCTTTATTGTTTTTTTTTCTATAGCCTACAATAATAAGTCAAAAGTCAAAAGACCAACTGGACCTTCTTTGCCAGTTTGCACACATTTCTTTGAAGGATGGCGAAAATATCGTCTGAATATCGATATCGAGATATTGGAAAAGAATATCGAGATATTCATTTTTGTCAATATCTCCCACCCCTACACGCTACTCGTCTGAGCTGCGCAAACAGTTTATCCGCTCAGAGCAATACTAGACAGCGGTTTACTCGTGAGCCGAACTCGATCACGCAACAACATTACTACACAGAGCTGAGAAAGGCTTTACAATAAGGTTTCATTAATGTTCCTGGCACCAAGTTTACTCCACAAGAGAAAGTAGTCCTGGAAATATTAAAAAGTGAGGACGTTCGTTTTTCAATATCCAAAACTGAAGCCTGCAGTTGTTAAAACAAATTAGTATGACTATCAGTGTGCATTGAAACAAATCTTTATGCATTTCATTTGCAGTATTAAGGTATTTAAGGAGGAACTGACAGACATTTGACCAGGCGACCCATGGACTTGGGCCTGGTTTAATGGGAAGCACATTCAAGTTAAACGTCTCCTGTCTAAAAGTTAATATTCAGTTAAATGCTTTCTAATACATGTTTCGTTTCTCTCTATTCTACTGTTTTGCTTACTAAATGACCTTAACATTCAGTGTGGTATTTTTCTTTATAAACCATTTTCTCAATAAATAAATGATTTTACAACAACTATTGCAGTGTTTTTCTTTATGCACACACTGTCAATGTCAATTGTCAACTTCCAACAAAGAAGCTTGTCCATATAAACCCCCAGGTATCTATAAGATGTCACTTGCTGTATCACTGTGTCTTCAATGATCACAGACTTGTATTCAGATACACTTCTAGGGTCAAGGGTCTTTTTTACATTTAACACAAGAAAGTTCTTGTCACACCACTGAATGAAAGTATCTATTTCACTGTGGTAGGATGACAGGTCCATATCTCGAGGAGACTCAAAGGTTTTGTTTATCAATGTTTTATTATAATTCCTCTATATGGAGGAATTAATGTTGTGCCTCACAAGACCACCGTGTTACATATATAAACATACAGTACTGTGCAAAAGTCTTAAAAGCATGTTAATATGCCAGTCCCACCCCCCAAAAATGGTTTTAAGTCAGTTATTTATATATTTTGCTGTAGTGCGTCAGTAGGAAATATCAGTTTACTTTTCCAAACATTCTTTTTGCTATTAATTGTAATAATCCAGTGAGATTTGTGTATGCACAAGGAGTCTGACAACAGCCGGTATGATCTGATCCCACCATCATCGAGTCCGTCTGTGATTACATGTTTAAGATGTAAACGTGTTTAAGATGTAAACGGGATGATTGCGCGACACTTACGTGAGACACTGTTGCCGTGTGTGCAAGTAGCAGAAACAACGAGGAATACCAGAGTAAATGTTGAAAACGTTTAATTTGAAAAGGCGTGAATGACGTTACAAAACATGAAAAATGATAAAATATAAAAGGAAAACAAAGCAAGAAAACAAGAGTGTTTTTTTTTTCACTCTCCAACTAAATAACAGAAAACAATACTAACTACTGTGGTCTTTAAAGATGGAACACACACACACACACACACACACATCTCTTTGACCTAGCATTCACATAACACATTATAGACTTCTATAATTCAATATTAGGCTGCATAGATTAGGCCAGCCGGAACCGGGAACACTTCCTATAAATCCTGATGTACTCGTTACATCATGAGAAGAATGGTGTCTATGCTTATATTAGTCTCTCTGTTTATCCCAAGGTTTACCGCAGTCCGCAGGATCCAGATCTGATGAAGGACCTGCGCCTGGACGCGACGACAGCGCAGTCCTGAAGTGTCCACTAGTCTCTCCCCTGTGAAGGCCTGTGAAAAAAATTAAATAAACATTTGACACAATCTGATTCCATATTGATTAAGTTGGGGCCTATCAGGTACAGTACATAAGAAAAAAATCTCTCTCAACTAATGCTGTAAAGTAAACTATAAGGAACCCCAGTTGGTACATCATTCTAATATTTAAGATTAAAAAAAAATTATTTGTATGCTTCTTCAAATCACACATAAGGAAGTTTATACACTTTTAAAGGAACACTCCTCCGTTTATTTAAAACAAACCTTTCCTACATTTAGACAGGTGGGCAAACGCATTTTTGTCTCAGTGCATGCATTGTTTTAGTTTGGCAGCGCTACCGCTAGCTTAGCTTAGCATAATGAATGGAATCCTTTGTTGCAAGCTAGCATGTGATAAAAAAAAAAACTTCTTGTGGTCTACGTATTCACGAGTACAAATAGCAATGCAGATTTAAGTATTTGGGGCAGACCTGACCTGTTGAAAAGAGATGGTATTCATCCCTCCTGGGATGGTGCTGCTCTTCTCTCTAGTAATATGGCACATAGTCTTAGAGCTCAAACATGACAGTCTGGGGCTCAGGTCAGGAAGCAGACAGACTGGCTAAACCGACCATCTGCTAGCGGCCTCGCGTCACCAAGGTCAGATAAATCCCATCACATAGAGCCTCTTTCACCTAGCTATCATCATATAGAGACTGTGTCTGTTCTCCGAATTAGGACATACAAAAAACGTTTAAACTCATCTAAGGTTAAAAATGTAACTGATGTTCAAAATATAAAAAACAGCTATAACACAGATGAGCAAATGATAAAGCTTGGGTTGCTGAATATTCGATCGCTTACTTCAAAAGCACTCATTGTTAAAGGAACACTTCGACTTTTTGGGACTTTGGCTTATTCTCCGTATCCCCCAGAGTTAGATAAGTCCATACAGTGGCGGTCTTAACATAGAGGCATAGGTAGGCGGCTGCTTGGGGCTAAACCTATGCGCGTGAACTCGACAATCGATTACTGTGGACTTCGACCGAAAACAGGAAGTAAATACAGGTATGTGCGCTGGCTTAATAAACATAATTTTTATTCATATCTTTCATATCTACTGCAGTCAGATTAACCCGCATTCACCCCGAAGGAATCACTCACATGACCTGGGCATTTGTAATGACACATCAAGGATGTTAAGAGACTAAAAGCAGGTTTAAAACTTGCCCCATTGAAGTCAACAGGGTGCAAATTTTAAAAAGAGGATAACTCGGTGTAGGCAACACAGATTTTTGTCGTTGTTCTCTGTACTGACAGCACTCCAAATTTACAAAAAAATGAGATCAATGTTAAAATTGACCGGAGTTCTCCTTTAACATAAATTGTAAGAATATGACTAATAGTAAAGACTAGTACTAATAAATAAACATTAGGCCTATGCTAAAGCTATTAAATAGCAGTCCCAAACTAGTTTTTGTTAATACAATGTTGGTATGAGCCACTACAGTCATTTATAAATATAAAAATGAACACAAAGTGAAAATAGTGGCATTTTGGGGTTAATATGGAAATGACAGTTACCATGGTGAATACACAATACTAACAAGAACTGTTAATGAAACATGGAAACTGCTCCTGGTGAATAGAATGAAAATCATACCTGCATTACTTTTATTTTGTGTAATTTACAACGTAACGGCATTGCATGCTCGTTGTTTCTTTTGCACTTGATCAGTGAGGCGATTCACAGCGCGCGCCGCCGCATTTGCGCGTGCAATTGAAGAGTGTGCGAGAACAGGATAACGGCTGACAGGACAAGAAAGTCAGTTTTTCTGAGGTGAAAAACTTTATTTCAGCGTCACTGCCTGGTAGTTCCTATTGTGTTGGGTTTTCTGAAGTAGTCATGATTCGCCTCTCATAACATAACATGCTCTAAACACGCACGCAGAGTGGAAATGGAGGCGCGGGGAGCAAGGATCACAGCGCAAATTTGAACTATATCGATATATGCGATATGGTCTAATTCCATATTGCATTTCAAAAATATATCGATATATCGGCCAGCCCTAAATCGAACCCATGACCTTGGCATTGCTAGCGCCAACACTCTACTGTTTGAGGTAAGGGAAAGCCTAAATGAGTCCACACCGCAAGATTACTGCTGCTCGCTGCTCCTGCTCGCGGTGTGAATGCACTCATTGATTAACATGCACGCCGAAAAAACTACGCGCTGCTCATGCGCCGCTCACGCTTGCGGTGTGAAACGGCCGTAATTCACGAGGTTTCCTATTGCGTTCCGTGTGCACGTGTGATGCTGATGTTGCGCGATGTTAATCATGCGGCGCCCAAGTGCATTTGACCGGCATAAAATCGGCATATGTCAGACCAACCGGCTGGCCGATCACGTGAAAATCGGCCAATTCCGGTCACCAGCCGATCAATCGGTGCATCTCTAAATATTATCACACGGAATAGATGTTGATGCAGTTGAAATTCTGCAGCAGAGCGATGAAATCTCAGCTCATTATCTAGTCTTGTGTAAATTACATTTAGCCAAGGCTGCAAAGCCGACTCAGTGTTATAAATATGCTAGACCTATCACTTCTGCCTCTAAAGATTGCTTTATCAATAATCTTCCTGATCGGTTTCATCATCTCAGCATCCCGGATAGCTTAGAGCACATGTGTCATACTCAAGGCCCGCGGGCCTAATCCGGCCCGCCACATTATTTTATATGCCCCGCGAGAGCATATGGGTGTCTTAAAATTAGGGATGCAACGAAATTTAGGCTGCCAAAAATTTTTGGCCGAAAATAACATTTTCGGTTTTTGGCCGAAAGATACTAAAAAGCCGCCGCGCCCCTACGTGTTCGGCGATGGTTTGACTCTGGCTCAGCGTGTTTTATGACTTTGCGTGCGAGTCCGCTTCCGAAGAAGCATAACTTCAAAGCGCGTTCTGTGTGTGCGCGCGGTGCTCTCCGCTCCGTGTTCACAGCGCGTTCTGCTCAATGTCCCGCAAGCAACCTCCGTGTGTGTGTGTGTGTGTGTGTGTGTGTGTGTGTGTTTGTGTTGCGAGCTCTGCTCACGCTCACCGGAAAGGCAAAGTCCACTGAAAAAAACGTGCCGACATGAAATTTATTTGGACTTGTTTCTTTTTGCAATAGCACTACTGTGCTGTAACATGGTGTGTATAGCCGTGCTGGTGCTGGGCAACACTGGTAAAATTACACGAATCACGATCCTCTCGTTCACTGGTCCTCTCCCTGCTCTGCTCATGCTCTGATAAAAAATAGCTTTGTAGGACTATACTTATTTTGACAATTGGTCAAAAAATAAATCTGTTAAATGTGATTCTGCTGCATAGAACTGATTGAAGAATAATATATTGATATTTTATATTATTTTAATATAGGTACCAGTATTAGCCTTTTCACCATTTGTATCACTCCGCTTGTCTGTGTTTGCGCCACTTGCATCATTAAGCCAGTAGGTGGCGACAAGTGACTGTTTTTATGAGTGAACAATTGAACTTTAAGCTGATTAGTGCCAAAAACATTGATTAACTTTCATTGATTAAATCTTTAATGCTAATATAAATTGCTCATTTGCCTCTGGACACAAAAAGATTGCACTGGTTTTTGATTGAAATGTAACATCTATGCAAAATAATCCTTGAAAGATTTCTCATTTAAGGCCGTTCCTGTTTGGAATATGTGATTGTGTCCACAATAAGCAGAAACATTCTGCATTTCCATTTTGTAGTGTGGATAATTCATTGCAACATTTATCCTCATTCTCATTTTTAAGAATCTGTTATCTTGACAAATAATTTATGCTACTGCCCACTGACATAGCTTTTAAAGCTATTGTTAGACAATTTTTTTGGACTTTAAACACCTTAAAATGCACATATGTAGGTCCGAGAAATCCAAATTTTATCGGGGGAGCATGTCCCCGATCCCCCTAAGTACCTCACATTTGAATACGCGTGACTGTGTGGTAATGTGTGCTGGTGTGGCTACAGTGCCAAGGCTGAATTTTTGAGCCAGTCTGCCCCCCTGCATATATACAATATACATTATTCTCTGTATCAAATCATTATTACCCAGCTCCTGATGTTTCGGGCTCATCCCCTGATGTTTTTAAAACCTAGAAACACCCCTGCAAATGCATATACAATATTTGTAACTTAAATAAGTAATAATCAAATAAAGAGACAATATATAATTAAAAATGTTAAAAGTCTTACAGTTACAACCGGCCCTTTGAGGGCAGCCATAATGCTGAAGTGGCCCTCAATGAAAATGAGTTTGACACCCCTGGCTTAGAAGAACTCGATATTGCGACAGAAACTCTTAACTCTCTCTTTTCCAGCACTTTAGACACAGTTGCTCCGTTGCGCTTAAAGAAGATTAAAGAAATTAGTCCAACGCCGTGGTACAACGAGCACACTCAGGCCCTTAAGAGAGCAGCCAGAAAAATGGAGCGAAACTGGAAGAAAACAAAACTAGAGGTATTTCGCATTTCATGGAAAGAGAGCTCGATTGCTTACAGAGAGGCTTTAAAAGCTGCTAGATCTGCTTATTTTTCAACCCTATTAGAAGAAAAACATAATCCTAGGTATTTATTTGAAACAGTGGCTAAACTAATGAAAAATAAAGCTTCAAGCACCAAAGTTTCCAAGCAGCACAGCAGTAATGACTTTATGAACTTCACTTATAAGATTGATAATATCAGGGAGAAAATTATAACTATGCAACCGTCTACTACAGTATCGCATCAGGCAGTGCATTGTAGTCTCCCTGAGGAAAAATTTGATTCATTCATTGCTATAGGAGAGGAAGAATTTACTAAACTCGTTAAATCATCTAAATCAACAACATGTATGTTAGACCCTATACCGACTAAGCTACTGAAAGAGATGCTCCCAGAGGTCATAGATCCTCTTCTTAATATCATTAATTCATCTTTGTCTCTAGGATACTTTGAGCTGGCTATGATTAAACCGCTTGTTAAAAAAACGCAACTTGATCCTACAGAATTAGTCAATAGGCTAGTTGCACGTGGCCGCCATTTTGGATTTCGGATCAGCGAGTGTGCGGTTAGACACTTCCGGTTTCGCATTACGCCCGTTGCAGGGAGCCGGAGAAAGCCGAAATGTATCTTTTATAGTTGTTTATAGAATCAATTATCACTTAAAATACTACTAATATCCATATTACTATCACACGAGCCAAAGGCAATTAAATGCACAGGTGCATAGTCAGATTAATGAATGAAATACAACTGTTCACGAAGAGAATATTGTATTTGACTCATGCTGCATAGCAACACCATAGCAACCACCCAGAACACCCTAGCAACCGCCTAGCAACGCCCTAGCAACCACCCAGAATACCCTAGCAACCGCCTAGCAACACCATAGAAACCACCCAGAACACCCTAGCAACTGCCTAGCAACCACCCAGAATATCAACTGCCTAGCATCACCATAGCAACCACCCAGAACACCCTAGCAACACCATAGAAACCACCCAGAACACCCTAGCAACTGCCTAGCAATGCCTTAGCAACCACCTAGAATACCCTAGCAACTGCCTAGCAATGCCCTAGCAACCACCCAGAATACCCTAGCAACCACCTATCAGTTCCATAGCAACCACCCAGAACACCCTAGCAATGCCCTAGCAACCACCTAGCAAAGCCCTAGCAACCACACAGAACACCCTAGCAACACCATAGCAACCACCCAGAATACCCTAGCAACTGCCTAGCAACCACCCAGAATACCCTAGAAACCACCTAGCAACCACCCAGAACACCCTAGCAATGCCTTAGCAACCACTTAGCAACACCCTAGCAACCACCAAGAATACCCTAGCAACGCCCTAGCAATCACCCAGAATACCCTAGCAACCGCCTAGCAACACCATAGCAACCACCCAGAACACCCTAGCAATGCCCTAGCAACCACCTAGCAACCACACAGAACACCCTAGCAACCACCTGAACAACATGAATAAGCCATATCTCAGCACCAGAACATCGTACAGACGTGTGTTGGCTCATATGCAATCATGTACCAGTACCACACTCTAGCAACCGAGTGGCGAGTTTTGCCACTGCAAGCACCACTTCACATTTTCTTCAGGAAATGTACATTCTAGTTTTTATTATTATTTTATGCAGCACTGCGTGTAGCCTATGCCTACAAGGCACAACAAACCTGTTCATTATATATTGTTGGAAACATTTGTGTGTGTGTGTGTGTTCTGTGAATTTTAAAATGCAAATTTTAACCAGAAAATCAAAAATTTATGCCCAAAATCGTGCAGCCCTATAGTTTCTCTTGATATCAGTTTTTTTGTGTGTTTTTTTTACAGTCCTGCTGACTTCAACATTCACATGAGTCTCTGTACATGAACATGGTAAAGTGAAAATCAAACACCTTGGAAATGAAAGGTACAATGCTTTTAGGAATGGCACAAAGGTCTCTATCTTTGGATCATTGTTTTCAATAATGTGCTTTTTTTGTCATGTGTTGTGTATCTTTGGATTATGTTGTGTTGTAAATAAATCCAAAACAATCAAACAGTCATTCTTTTTTTAATCTCCTCATTCTTTGTGCAAGGTTGCTCAGAATGACAGGGCCTGATAGCTCCTAAAATAGGGCCATTAGGGAGTGTCTTTGTCTTTCTCAGGTGTGAAATGCCATCAATATTCAGGAAGTGTTTAGTGTTTACGCCCCTCGCATAAAGCTTTCTCACACAAAACACGTCTTACAAATTTTAAATCAATATATTGTCTTCTTTGAATGAGCAGTCAGGGTGATTTTCACATAGTTTTGGAGCAAATATTCTAGGCTACGTGATACAATTTTCAAAAGTCTTGTGAAGAAATAATCAGTATGGGTTTCATGGCCTTATTTCAGTGACAATTTTTTTTTTTTTTGTATTTTCACAAACCACGCATAAAACGTCATTATCTCAAAACTACAAACTTTTACATGCATGCTGCTGATATATTATTGTAGCAGAGTTTGTGCTGAATACAGTGTAATCAGACTTTAGCCATGAAAATATCACAAGTAACAGAAATAAGTAGGGATGCACCGAATATTAGGCCACCTAAACTTTCGGCCGAAAATGGCCCAAAAGTGCATTTTCGGTTTTCGGCCGAAAGACTTTTATCACCGAAACAATACGGCCAAAATGTTGTGATGACGCAAACAGCAGATACCGCGACCTGCACGTGCTTGTCTGAAGCAACAAATCTGCGGTGTGGACGTATTTCAATATATCTGAGAGTGACCCACGGACAGCGATTTTCAAAACACAGGCATCCCAAGTCTCCCGGAAGTTCCGGAAGATAGCGGCTCCCTGATGCCCGCAAATTAGTTTAAATCTCCCGGAATCGCGAGCGAGCATACGTAGTGCGCGCGCTGCAGAGAGAGGGAGCGAGAGACCTTGCATGTGTTTGCAGAGCAGCTGTCATTTCTCAGAGGTGTGTGTGTTTACCTGAGCTGTTTATGGTTTTTGCAACTCACGTCCATGAGCATATAGGTGCAGATATTATTATGGGCTATGGCAGTATTGACCTAAATGCAGTTTGTTTTTATGAGAGAACATTTCATTTTTAAACCTTTCTGCAGGCCAGTAGGCTTTTACATTATTATTTAATGTACACATGAGTGGGGTCAAGTTAAACATTTAATTTTATACTTTGCAATGTGCTAAATAAATATTTGCATACAAATTTAATTGATTTATTGTTTGAAACTTTAATATTAATTTATGCAATTGCAATGCCTTGATTTTAGTAGTTATAGTCAAGTTATAGTTATATAGTCATAGCCATAAATGCAATGGTACTAATAATTGGCATAATTTCTTTCGGTGTTTCGGTTTTTGGCCTTGGTTTCCTCTTTTTCGGTTTTCGGTTTCGGCCAAGAATTTTCATTTCGGTGCATCCCTAGAAATAAGCACAAATGTCAGAGCATGACAGAACACCTCCAGGGCCCAGAAAACACCTCAGACCCCAGAGAGTTAATAGATATCAAACAATCAACAAAGTGTCCTGTGCTCACCACACACCGCCTATAGGTGGAGAGGAGAGATTTGGCTATAGGGTGATGTGTGGATAACTTACACAGAAGAGACTTTGTTGCTCAGCACATGAAAATAAACTACTTACCGTGATCTCAGACTGAGGTGATGCGGTTTCTCCACTGCATGGATCTTCATGTGTCGCTTCAGGTGAGTTTTAATAGAGAAACTCTTTCCGCACTGATCACACGTGTGCGGCTTCTCTCTGTTGTGGATCCTCTCATGTGTTTTCAGAGATGATAACTGACTGAATCTGTTGTCACAGTGTGAACACTTGTAAGGTTTCTCTCCAGTGTGAATTCTCTGGTGCTGTTTTAAACAGTTTGCTGTAGTAAAAGTCTTCTCACACTCAATGCACATGTACTCTCTCACACCAGTGTGAGTTTTCTCATGTGTGTGTAAATATTGCAGCACTGAAAAACTCTTTCCACACACAGAACATGAATGCGGCTTCGTATGAACTGTCAGGTGTTTCTTCAGCTCTGATGCACTAAGAAATTTTTTGCCGCATTGATCACATGAGAACGGCTTCTCTCCGGTGTGGGTCCTCATGTGAATCTTAAGATAACTTTTGCATGAGAATCTCTTTTCACACTTATCACACATGAATGGCTTCTCTCCCGTGTGGATCCTCATGTGAACATCAAGTTTATTTTTGTTAGTGAAACACTTCCCACACTGATCACACGTGTACGGCTTCTCTCCAGTGTGGATCCTCTCATGTGTTTTCAGATTTGATGAGTCACTGAATCTCTTTTCACAGTATGAACACTTGTAAGGTTTTTCTCCAGTGTGAATTCTCTGGTGCAGTTTTAAACCGTCTGCTGTAGTAAAAGTCTTCTCACACTCAAAGCACATGTACTCTTTCACACCAGTGTGTATTTTCTCATGTGTGTGTAAATGTTGCAGCTGTGAAAAACTCTTTCCACACACAGAACATGAATGCGGCTTCTCCTTCGTATGAACTGTCAGGTGTTTCTTCAGGTCTGATGTACTAAGAAATGTTTTGCCGCATTGATCACATGAGAACGGCTTCTCTCCGGTATGGATCCTCATGTGAACATTAAGATTTTGTTTGTTTGTGAAACTCTTCCCACATTGATCACATGAGAACGGCTTCTCTCCAGTGTGGATCCTCATGTGACCATTAAGACTTTGTTTGTATGTGAAACTCTTCCCACACTGAGTGCAGGTGAAAGATTTCTTGGCTCTTTTCTTAAAAAAAATTTTTTTAGTCTTTGAGCAACTCAAAGGTTTTCCTTCAGGATTGACATGATGTTCCTCCTCCACTTCACTCAGTTCTTTACTCTCCTCCTTCACTTCCATCAGGTCTGAAATCAAAGAGAAAATTATTAATTTCATTTTCAGTACATCAAAATAATTCAAAGAGAGAAATATAAAGTGAAAAGACATTAAAGTGAGCCCTGATGTAATAGTAGAAAGTACTACTGCTATAAAATATTATAATTTGATGTCTATTTATAAATTGATTATATGCCCATGAAACTTTCCAAAAATGAGGAAAATTTATCTTCCAATTATTATTTTTAAAACATTATAGGCACGAATCCCATGTTTCTTTAGCAAGAACTAGTACATATAGTTGATCAATGACACAATTATCTAACATGATATTAACATTAATATCATTGGAGTCTGATCTGACTGATCGCTGATCGATTGCTCCTGTCTGCCTCGCTGCCTGCTGTGAGTGTGTTTGTTTGCTTTGGTGCTGTAAGCTCCGTCTTAGCCTTGTATTTCTTTGTTTTGAACCATCATTTACTACCATTTCTAGTTGTTTATACTACTACATTCTACCCAACATCTCAGATTAAACTGACATCGCTAGCTTCTGTTATTAGTACTACTAGCACAAAACGCTAGTAATTCGTTAGCCTGTTAACGCGCCACCCGTGCGCTCAGCTATTTTTATTTATTTATTTTTCTCTCGCGCGTCCGCGCCTTTGAGTTCATAAAAGCTCAGGTGAGTAAGAATCAGTCAACAAACACGGTGAGTAATGTCTTGTCCTGTTATTGTCACCTGCACTTCATGTCACATGTTTAGCATAGCCTTCTCTATCGACAATATAGGTTCTCTTACGAGAGGTCTCTCGTATTGCGTAAGGTTAGCTTACGCATCGGGAAAGTCTTCTTTCTTCGAGATCTGAAGCCAAAAAATTATCCTTAATTTTGTATACATTGTCAACGCAGTGCAGCAGCCGACAGACCTTGACAGGCTGTATAAGCGTGCTCATTGGCTGCTCGGCGGCAACTGCTTAAGCCTATCGGTGAGCGCTCTGAACGCGGCAACCAATGCGCCCTCCACACCCTTCTAACCGTCAGAATGGGTGTGGCCAGCGTGTATATATTCAGCGCTCATAGGCTAAAATTCAGATTTTCTTGTCTTCAGCGACGCTCTTCGCATCAATCGCATCGCAATAAGAAGCGCCGCTCGCAGCGACCACCGGAGACTGTTGTGACTGAGGAGCTCGCCGGAACCTCTCCCTCTCTCTCGCCCTCTCCCTCCCGGCCGCTCAACCGCCGGCTCTCGCCCGCGCCGCCGCCGCGTCAGGAGATGAGGCGAATGTGATAGATACCCGTACTCTCCCTCTGTTTGAGCCGTGCAACTACGCCGCTCACAAGGGATGGCAGAAGCGGACGGTCTCGGAGCGAGTTTCCTCTCCCTCTGTTCGAGCCGCGCAAACTGAGCCGCTCACGAGGGATGGCAGGAGCGGACGGTCTCGGAGCGAGTTTCCTCTCCCTCTGTTCGAGCCGCGCAAACTGAGCCGCTCACGAGGGATGGCAGGAGCGGACGGTCTTGGAGCTCTCTTTACGTTACAAGAAAGCTACTCCGTCCTCGCGCGTCACTAACCGGTGAAAGGGGAACAGAGTGTTTCGTCCCGCCGTGGCCTGGACTATAACCTCCATTTCTCACACATTTCTCAGTCCCCTCTTAAGTTCAGGCGACTGGAATTGTTACTATTGCAGTATACGAGCCTGTTATAAATACACGCTCGCCTGCAAGCAAACGCCGTCACAAGACATGATGACGCTAACCGAGTACAAATGTATTCTCCCCTGTGGCTCAGTGGCGGAATCCTAGACTGTCAAGCTCGAGACCGGGGTTCGGTCCCCGCTCTCGCGGCAGTTAAAGTTTATGCTGTTCGCTTCTCCGAGCTCGCGGCCAGTTTTTCTTACATACAGAAAACAAGCCCGCTCTCTCCCTCGTTGGGCCGCGCAGATTGCGCCGTTCAAGGGATGACAAAGCGGACGGTCACGAGCAGCGTTCAGCGTGCGCGCCTCACTCACCGGCGAAAAGAGAAGAGAGTGTGTTAGTCTCGCTACGGCCGGACAACCGCCAATCCTCACACATTTCTCAGTCCCCTCTTAAGTTCAGGCGACTGGAAATATTACTATTGCAGTAAACGAGCCTGTTTTAAACACACGCACGCCTGCAAACAAACGCCGACGCGACACATGAGGTCGCTTTTTATATGCTCGCGCTAACTGAAAGCTTATGTGTTTTCTCCTGTGGCTCAGTGGCAGAATCATACGCTTTCATGCGAGAGATCCGCGTTCGATCCCAGCTCTCGGGGAAGATAAAAATTTATGCTGCTTGCTTCTCTGAGCTCGCGGCCAGTCTTTCTTACTTACAGAAAGCGAACCCGCCTCTCGCACCACACCTTCTCAGGGTGCTCGAGTATTTTTGAGCGTCTAAACACGAGAGAAGAAAAGACGGTTAAATCCCGCAGCCCTGCGGCTGGACCACCGTCGAAGCTTAACGCTCTGTCAGTCCCCGTTGCCACGGCTACTGCAGCTGTTTACCCCGCAGTCAACGAGCCGGTATCTACCCGCTCGCCTGCGCGCATCCGCCGTTCTCACGGCAACCCAGAAAAATTTCAAAAGAGCATAATGTCTGGTTGCACGGCTGACGCCGTATGTGTTTCTAGTACAGTGAATGTGCCCACGTTCTGTGCTCACCCCTGTACACAAGCACTATACATCCCGTGTCTCTCACAGAGCCCACTCTCATGAAGCAGGCAAAAGCCGCTTTAGTGTTAAAAAAGTTGGTCACGTGTCCACTTCTCCGTGCCCACACCTACTCACTGCCCGCTCTGTCACACGGCCTCGCACGACCGGTCATGTTTTAAATGTAAGTCCTGTGCCCGCCCTCGAGCGCTCACACATACTAACTAACATTTTCGCCCCGACGCCGACATCGCGCGTCGCGCCTCACACTATATGTTCCCCGTCCAAAGCCACCGGGACACTGTGTGTAAAACGGCCAGCTATCGCTACGTGCGATCCGCCGTATCTAACCACCAAGAGCGCGCGCGCCACGCCCGCCCCTGAATGTAAGTCCTGTGCCCGCCCTCGAGCGCTCACACATACTAACGAACATTTTCGCCCCCGACGCCGCCATCGCGCGTCGCGCCTCACACTTTATGTTCCCCGTCTAAGCCACCGGGACACTGTGTGTAAAACGGCCAGCTATCGCTGCGTGCGATCCGCCGTATCTAAGCACCAAGAGCGCGCGCGCCGCGCCCGCCCCTCCGTTTCGAGCTCTCGAGCCCGCGATGCGCGGCGATCGGAGCCCGGAGGCCATTCTGCCCCTGGCTGCACACGCTAAAGCGTGGGAAGCTATTCCAGGCGCATCAGAACGGGTGCTAAGCACAGTAAAACAGGGCTATACTCTGCAGTTCGCTCGCCGCCCTCCGCGCTTTCAAGCGCGTATCGAGACCAGAGTGAATGGGGGGTGGTGTGGCGCAATGGATAAGAAACATGCCTTTGGTGTGAGAGACCCGGGTTCGAATCCACTGTGAGACACCAATGTGTCTCTGAGCAAGACACTTAACCCCTAGTTGCTCCAGAGGCGTGCGACCTCTGACATATATAGCAATTGTAAGTCGCTTTGGATAAAAGCGTCAGCTAAATGAATAAATGTAAATGTAAATGTAAATGAATGGGGAAGTAGCACATCTACTTCGAGCAGAAATGGCTACACTTCTGTGCAAAAGGGCTATAGAACCGGTTTCCCCTTCCATGAGCGAGTCGGGCTTTTACAGCCGTTATTTCCTCGTTCCCAAGAAGGACGGAGCTCTCAGACCAATTTTGGATCTGAGACGTTTGAACAAGGCTCTTATGAGAAGACCGTTCAAAATGCTCACAACCAGACAAATTCTCGCGCAAATTCGCCCGAGGGACTGGTTTATATCTCTCGATCTAAAAGACGCGTGCTTTTCAGATCCTGATAATACCCCGTCACAGGCCATTCTTGAGATTCGCCTTCGACGGTCAGGTATATCAGTACACGGCCCGCCTGTCGACACAGCGCGCGCGCTGCATTCGACGCCTGGCCGCGTCCCTCCGGCCGGGCAGCACCGTACCTCTCAAAACATTTCAGAGGTTACTGGGTTGTATGGCCTCAGCCGCAGCAGTGCTTCGGCTTGGTCTTTTACGAATGCGCCCGCTACAACGCTGGCTGAATGCCCGAGTGCCTCACAGAGCATGAGCTTCCGGCGGTATCCGCATCAGAGTGACTCAGAGCTGCGTTTCAGCTCTGAAGCCCTGGTTAGCGGCCGACTGGTACCAGCGGGGAGTGACAATGGGCTATCTCACACCGCAAAGTTATCCCGAAGGACGCTTCCACCTCAGGCTGGGGCGCTCTGTTCAAGGGCAAACCGTCTTTTGGCCTGTGGTCAGACCGGGAAAAATGCCTGCACATAAACTGTTTGGAGATGATAGCGGTCGAGAACGCGCTCAGGCGCTTCCTCCCATTCATACGGGATCACCATGTGCTAGTCCGCTCGGACAACACGTCCGTGGTATCCTATGTGAACCGACAGGGCGGTGTCAGATCCAGGAATCTGTGCAGGCTGACAGAACGCCTTCTCGTGTGGGCTTACCGCTCGCTGCGCTCGCTGAGAGCCGCGCACGTGCCGGGCCACCTGAATGTCGGTCCAGACAGACTGTCCAGGGACAACATTCCCCCGGGAGAATGGTCTCTGCACCCCCAGACAGTCCAGTTTCTCTGGCGCCTATTCGGCAGAGCGGAAATCGACCTCTTTGTGTCGAAAGACAATGCTCAATGCCCGAAGTTTTATTCGAAGAGCGAGGACGCGCTGTCCCAGACATGGCCCAGCCTCCCGCTGTATGCTTTTCCTCCGATCTCCCTGTTGCCACAGGTCATTTCGAGGATCAGAGAAACGCACCACTCAGTGCTGCTTATAGCCCCGCGATGGGAAAACCAAACTTGGTACCCAGAGCTAGTGAGGCTGTCGCACTCACCCCCATGGCCGATCCCGGTGAGAAAGGATCTCCTCTCCCAAGCCGGTGGATCGATCTGGCATCCCCATCCAGAGCGCTGGTCGCTGCATGCATGGGTGATCAACGGATACCCGTTGACCTGTCAGAAGGGGTCGTGAACACGATCACACAGTCGAGAGCCCCCTCCACGAGACGGCTCTATGCGTCTAAATGGTCGGTGTTTTCTAAATGGTGCGCTACTAAAAACTTGGATCCGCGCGCATGCGGGGTCCCGCGGGTGCTCTCCTTCTTACAAGAGCTGTTGGAAAAGGGCAGATCCCCTTCCACGCTCAAAGTATATGTGGCCGCTATTGCAGCGTTCGCTGAGACGACGCGCGGCCGTGCAATGGGAAGGAATGAGCTCATTATCCGCTTCCTCAGAGGAGCTAGACGGATGAATCCCCCGCGGCCCCCCTCGGTTCCCTCGTGGGATCTGTCCTTGGTCCTAGCGGCCCTAGAGGCTTTTCCCTTTGAACCGCTTGAATCCGCGGATCTAAAGTATCTGTCGCTTAAAACCGTTTTTCTGATAGCTCTGTCTTCAGTCAAACGAGTGGGTGATTTGCACGCGCTATCTGTTAGCCCTGCATGTCTTGAGTTCGGGCCGAATGACTCGAAAGTCATTCTCAGACCGAGACACGGTTACATCCCCAAAGCGATTGGAACCCCGTTTAGGGCACAAGTTATGTCCCTCTCGGCTCTGCCAGCATCCGACAGTGGGGACAGTGATAACCTCCTATGCCCTGTCCGGGCGCTGAGAGTTTACATCACGCGCTCCGCCGCTTTCAGGCGTTCAGAGCAGCTCTTTGTTTCCTTCGGCGGACGCACCAAGGGTCTTGCCGCCTCGAAACAGAGCTTGTCCAGGTGGATAGTGGACGCGATAGCAGCAGCTTATGCCTCCAGACACCTGCAGTGCCCTCTGGGCATCAGAGCCCACTCCACTAGAGGCATGGCCTCGTCGTGGGCCTGGTCCAGCAGAATTTCTAATCACGGTATTTGTATGGCGGCGGGCTGGGCCTCCCCATCAACATTCGTGAGGTTTTATAACCTGGAAGTTCCTGCCCTACAGGCAAAAATACTGTCAGCATAAGTGACATGTATGCTCTGCCCATTTCTCGTGTGCAGACTACGTTCATATGCTGGCGCTATTCTGGTACTATACTCAGGGTGAAGTGTTTGACTCAGACCGGCTGATCCGCTCTGTTTCCTATTTCCCGTTACGCGCTGTTGTCGGTGCTGGCCCGCGCTGCTGGCCGCCCGTATTATTCTCTGTCGCGCGGGAATTTTTCCCTTCATGTGAGACCGACTATGTCGTTTTTTTCCAACCCTTATGAGTGCTTATGTACTGTATGGGCTCGCTCTGCCGGCCCTACTGTTTGTACTGTTATATGTTTATAGACCGGCCGCGCCACTCTATTTCATATGCTGCATGAAGTGCCTGTACTGCGCTGGCCCGTCTCTCCGACCGGCCACATTTCCCAGCAGAGTGTTTTCCCCGGTTTCCCTGGGATTCATGGGCTGGATGCTCGGCGCACACGGCGTTGACAAAGGGTTCCCGATGCGTAAGCTAACCTTACGCAATACGAGAGACCTCTCGTAAGAGAACGTACTCGGTTACTAATGTAACCTCGGTTCTCTCTAGAAGAGGGAACGAGTATTGCGTAACCTGCCGTGTCGCGCCACGAGCTTTTGCGCTTCAGACTGCGAAAACCAGAATTTTTGCCTATGAGTGCTGAATATATACACGCTGGCCACACCCATTCTGACGGTTAGAAGGGTGTGGAGGGCGCGAAGCCCTCATTGGTTGCCGCGTTCAGAGCGCTCACCGATAGGCTTAAGCAGTTGCCGCCGAGCAGCCAATGAGCACGCTTATACAGCCTGTCAAGGTCTGTCGGCTGCTGCACTGCGTTGACAATGTATACAAAATTAAGGATAATTTTTTGGCTTCAGATCTCGAAGAAAGAAGACTTTCCCGATGCGTAAGCTAACCTTACGCAATACTCGTTCCCTCTTCTAGAGAGAACCGAGGTTACATTAGTAACCGAGTACGATTTATATGTGATAAATGTAAGGAGACAGTTAGGTTGACAGAGAAGATTTCAGAATTAGAAACACGCATCCAAACTTTAATTGAGGATAGTAAGAGTGCTAGAGCTTCAGATGTTTTGGATGCGCCTAGCGTGAACACTTTACATGAGTCGGTTCCGGCTAAATTAGTGCCTGAGCAGCCAGGCAAATGGGTGACAGTGAGGGATCGCTCTAGTCGCGGATCTAAAAACCACTCTTCCGTTCCGATTACCATAACAAATCGATTTGCCCCGCTCAGTGAAACACCCACTGAGAATGATTGTGCCCTAGTTATTGGCGATTCTATTACACGGAACGTGAAAATAGAGACACCAGCGACCATAGTCACATGTTTGCCGGGAGCCAGAGCGCCTGACATCAAAGCAAATTTAAAAGTACTGGCTAATGCTAATCGTAAATTCTCTAAGATCATTATTCATGTCGGCACTAATGATGTTCGACTCCGCCAGTCGGAGATCACCAAAATTAATATTAAAGAGGTGTGTGAACTTGCAAGTACGATGTCAAGGACTGTAATTTGCTCTGGCCCCCTTCCTGTTCGCAGGAGTGATGAGATAGTTGGTAGATTGTGTTCACTGAATCGCTGGCTGTCTCGGTGGTGTCCGCAACATAATATAGAATTCATAGACAATTGGAAAAGTTTTTGGGGCAAACCTGACCTGTTGAAAAGAGATGGTATTCATCCCTCCTGGGATGGTGCTGCTCTTCTCTCTAGTAATATGGCTCATAGTAGGGCTGCACGATATTGGAAAAAAATTACATTGCGATATTTTTTTTGGCAACGATATATATCGCGATATTGTTTTCTGTGCTGATTCAGTGACTCGTTCATGTAAACGGCACCTAGAACCAGCAAAAGTAATGATTAATAATATGTAAAATATTACAATGAGACATTTTAATTGTTTATTAATAAACAAGTGTTTTCTGTTGACAATACTGACTCGCGATCTTCGCAGCAGTGTTCGGGAGAAATGCACTTTTCATACAGATTTTTTTTTTTAATGGTTCTGTTTAAAAGTAGAGATTTCTGTACATAATAGTTATATTTCTATTTTTTTTACTATTATTATTATTATTTTTAGGTGTGTGAGGCGAGTAGGCTACCTTTTATGCTTAGTTTCGGTTCATGGATGATAGCTTAATCTCCAGTTCAGGCGCTGGCTGCTATAATTAATTTTTATTTATTAGGCTAAATCCAGGAAATTGTATAATGAAATACTGATTAAAATTAAGATACAATTAATACAAAACGAAATTCGTTTTAAAGAAAGGCTTTGTGATTTCTGTTTGAGGTCTCTGTTAAAGTTTTAAAGCAGTCTTTTAGTGCGGCTTTCATAACGGTCGCGTCCGTAATGTCACGTAACATTGTTTTTTCCTCATAAATGCGAACACGAAAAATAAACGACTTTTTTTTAAAAAGACAACCATCCACAACTTTATAATACTTCAGCAAAGTAGCCTACCTCTTTTTGGTCAACATCCTCCTTTTTGTAGACGAAATAGGCTAGTAGTAGTCCTAAATAGCTGATTTTGACTTTTTTGCGGCGGATCCTCTTCGTCGCGCATTTTTAGCTATAGGATTGCCAGTGAATGTTGGCTGTGAGCGGTGAGCTGCGGCACAGCGAACCAATCACTGTGCAGGCACGCGGAACGCGTATGTCACCCCAGCAAAAAGCCATACAACAAACTCGTGTTTACTGTGTGCTACCCTGGTGCTACCGTTCTCTTACATTATGGTACTAACGTTACCCTTCACATTGCATGTTCCGGCGATGTGACTATCGCTCATTCGCACATCGCGATGTCGATGTTAAAACAGAATATCGTTCAGCCCTAGCTCATAGTCTTAGAGCTCAAACATGACAAATTGGGCACCAGGTCAGGAAGCAGACAGACTGGCTAAACCGACCGTCTGCTAGCGGCCTCGCGTCACCCAGGTCAGATAAATCCCATCACATAGAGCCTCTTTCACCTAGCTATCATCATATAGAGACTGTGTCTGTTCCCCGAATTTGGAAATCCAAAAAATGTTTTAACCCATCTAAGGTTAAAAATGTAATTGATGTTCAACAAATAAAAAACAGCTATAATACAGATGAGCAAATGCTAAAACTTGGGTTGCTGAATATTCGATCGCTTACTTCAAAAGCACTCATTGTTAATGATATGATTTCAGATAATAACCTAGATGTGCTGTGTTTGACAGAAACCTGGCTAAAACCAAACGATTACATTACTTTAAATGAATCAACCCCGCAAGATTACTGTTATAAACATGAGCCTCGTCTGAAACGCAAAGGGGGTGGTGTTGCTGTAATTTATAGTAATAGTTTCAAAACCACTAAGAAATCAAGTTTTAAATATAATTCTTTTGAAGCATTGGTGCTTAATGTAAAAATATATAGTGTAAACGATAAATCACGTTTGAGATTTGTGCTGGCTACTGTATACAGGCCACCAGGGCACCATACAGACTTTATCAAAGAATTTGCGGACTTTCTATCAGAATTAATATTGACTGCAGATAAAGTACTAATTGTTGGTGATTTTAATATACACATCGATAATGAAAAAGATGCATTGGGATTGGCATTTAAAGACATTGTAAATTCAATTGGAGTTAGACAACACGTGTCAGGACCTACTCATCGTCGTAATCATACTCTAGATCTAATATTATCACACGGAATAGATGTTGATGCCGTTGAAATTCTGCAGCAGAGCGATGACATCTCAGATCATTATTTAGTCTCGTGTAATTTGCATTTAGCCAAGGCTGCAAAGCCGACTCCGTGTTTCAAATATGTGAGACCTATCACTTCTGCTACTAAAGATTGCTTTATTAATAATCTTCCTGATCAGTTTCATCATCTCAGCATCCCAGATAGCTTAGAAGAACTCGATATTGCAACAGAAACTTTTAACTCTCTCTTTTCCAGCACTTTAGACACAGTTGCTCCTTTGCGCTTAAAGAAGATTAAAGAAAATAGTCCAACGCCGTGGTACAATGAGCACACTCGGGCCCTTAAAGGAGAACTCCGGTCAATTTTAACATTGAGCTCATTTTTTTGTACATTTGGAGTGCTGTCAATACAGAGAACAACGACAAAAATCGGTGTTGCCTACACCGAGTTATTCTATTTTTAAAATTTGCACCCTATTGACTTCAATGGGGCAAGTAGTAAGCCTGCTTTTTAGCCTCTTAACATCCTTTAAGTGTCATTACAAGTGCACAGAAAATGTGAGTGATTCCTTCCGAGTGAACACGGGTGGATCTGACTGCAGTAGATGTTAGAGATATTAATAAAAATGAAGTTAATTCAGCCAGCGCTCATACCTTTGTTTACATCCTGTTTTCGGTGGAAGGCCATAGTAATCGATTGTCGAGTTCACGCGCGTGATCATAGGTAACTAAGCAACAGTGGAGACTCAGACTTTCAGCCCAGCCGATGACGGTGCTGTGTGGTGTTCTGAGAATATCAGATCTGATGGATAGTTCATCCGAATCAGATGTTGAACACACAGAGGAACTTGACAATCGATTACTATGGCCTTCCACCGAAAACAGGATGTAAACAAAGGTATGAGTGCTGGTTGAATTAACTTCATTTTTATTAATATCTCTAACATCTACTGCAGTCAGATCCACCCGTGTTCACTCGGAAGGAATCACTCACATTTTCTGTGCACTTGTAATGACACTTAAAGGATGTTAAGAGGCTAAAAAGCAGGCTTACTACTTGCCCCATTGAAGTCAATAGGGTGCAAATTTTAAAAATAGAATAACTCGGTGTAGGAAACACCGATTTTTGTCGTTGTGCTCTGTATTGACAGCACTCCAAATGTACAAAAAAATGAGCTCAATGTTAAAATTGACCGGAGTTCTCCTTTAAGAGAGCAGCCAGAAAAATGGAGCGCAACTGGAAGAAAACAAAACTAGAGGTATTTCGCATTTCATGGAAGGAGAGCTCGATTGCTTACAGAGAGGCTTTAAAAGCTGCTGGATCTGCTTATTTTTCAACCCTATTAGAAGAAAATAAACATAATCCTAGGTATTTATTTGAAACGGTGGCTAAACTAACGGAAAGGAAGTTTCTAGTAATCCTGAAGACTTGATTAGCTGGATCAGGTGTGTTTGATTAGGGTTGGAGCAAAACTGTGCAGAGCTGTGGCCCTCCAGGAATTGAGTTTGCGATCACTGGTTCAATTGCTCATTCATAAAGACAGTCACTTGTGCCACCTTCTGGCTTAATGATGCAAGTTGCGCAAACACAGACAAGCGGAGTGATACAAACAGTGAAAAGTCTAAGTGTTGATACTGGGGAAATATTCAAATACATTCGAGGTAACGTTATACAAATACATTTATACATTATATTTATAATAATAATGGCAATATATTTAATATGGTGCTTGTGTTGTTAAATTGAGCTTATAGTTTCCACTGTCTTTGATCAAACTGTTTATTTCTGTCGGTCATTTAAAACTTCGATCGAAAAACAGCTGTTCAGTTTAGCTACTTGTATTATCGTTAACTCAAGCGTGAAGCGTCGCGTTGGGATTCGCGCTCGGCTCGCGCTTCTGTGAGTGAACATAAATCCCGCTTGCTTTGATTGGTCTCAAACATTTTGACATTGACGAGCGGGTGTTTGAGTGCTGAAGCAGCTCAGATGAGAAGGTCGGTTATCGTCGCGATGGGCAAATCATTGCAGCACCAAATTAGAGTTAATATTAGGCAATTATTTCACAACTTTCATTATATAGGCTAAACTAAAAAAAATTACTGAGGTCCGGACCTCGGGGACCTCAATGGTGGGTACGACCCTGACTGGGTGTTTTCACACGCACATCAGAGGGGATTTAGAAGTGGGTATACGCAATGCCGACTGAACAAGAAGTGGGTATACGCCGTATACCTGCGTATACCCTGCACTACACCACTGGTCACGTCTATTGCGATCTCAAAATTCCGGCCAGTTGATAATACCTAGAATATCAAAATCGACTGCTGGCGGTAGATCCTTTTCCTATTTAGCACCAAAACTCTGGAACAGTCTTCCTACCATTGTCCGGGAAGCAGACACACTCTGTCAGTTCAAAGCCAGATTAAAGACACATCTCTTTGACCTAGCATTCACATAATACATTATAGACTTCTATAATTTAATGTTAGGCTGCATAGATTAGGTCAGCCGGAACCGGGAACACTTCCCATAAATCCTGATGTACTCGTTACATCATGAGAAGAATGGCATCTACGCTATAGATCCAAGGGTCAATAGATCCAAGATGGCGGCGCGAGTACATCGCGAGGCTCGCGGTCTCTCCAGATTCTGTAATTTAGCAGTATTTTTCTTGCTCATTTCGGGTCTGTTCGTCCAGAACAGTTGTGCCTTAACATCGTACACCCAAGGTGAGCTTTTGGATATTGGTTTGCGAATTTCCGACAGTTTTATGGACAACCTTCGACTCCTTCCTGAGATCGCCAGATCACCCGAGGCTATGCACTCTGCCCGGCCGGGCGGAAGTGCTCGCAGGCGCCGGCGAGATCGTAAACAAAGGCGGGGGAAGCGCGGAGGACTAAGAGCTAAGCTAAAGCTAACACCACACCGGCTCTCTTTACCCAGCATTTTCCTTGCCAATGTACGGTCGCTGTTGAACAAAATGGAGGAGATTCGACTCAACATCACATACAGCAAGAGACTTTTGAACTGTAATGTTCTAATTTTCACGGAAACATGGTTAAACAGCGGAATACCGGACAACGCTATTGAGCTAGCGGGACGCCATACATTCCGGGCGGATAGAACATTACATGGCTCCGGTAAGACCAGAGGTGGTGGATTGTGCATTTACATTAACAAAGCTTGGTGCACAAACTCTGCTATTGTTGGGAGACATTGTTCAGCTAACCTTGAGTTTCTCATGGTTAAATGTAGACCGTTTTATCTACCGCGGGAGTTCACTTCCACTATTATAACTGCAGCCTATATTCCCCCGGATGCTGATGCCAAGTTTGCTATGAAAGAACTTCACGCAGCCATCAGTAAACAACAGACCGTTCACCCGGAAGCTGCGTTTATTGTTGCGGGTGATTTTAATCATTCAAACTTAAAGTCAGTGCTACCGAAATTTCACCAGCATGTTTCCTGTCACACCAGAGGAAACAAAACCTTAGACCATGTTTACACAAACATGGCTGAAGCTTACGTCGCGACACCCCTCCCCCACTTGGGACAGTCAGATCACCTTTCTTTGTTCCTCACCCCCAAATATGCACCTCTGATCAATCGCGTGAAGCCATCAGTGAAGACCATCAAGGTGTGGCCTGCGGGGGCAGATTTCTCACTCCAGGAAAGGTTTCTACACACAGACTGGAGTATGTTTGCTTCTCAAGCCACCAGTGGCTCTCACACGGACATTGACTGCTACACCTCCTCTGTACTGGATTATATTAATACCACCATTGACAGTGTCACAACCCAGAAGCAGATCACCACATACCCAAATCAGAAGCCATGGATGAACAGGGAAGTGCGACTCCTATTGAAGACACGCAATACTGCCTTCAGATCAGGAGATGCACAAGCCTATAGCACATCCAGAGCAAATCTGAAAAGGGGCATCAAAGAGGCCAAGCACTGCTACAAGCTTAAGATAGAGGGACACTTTTCCAACGCTGACCCTCGGCGCATGTGGCAGGGCATTCAGGCCATCAGTGACTACAAACCCTCTCACTCCACCCCCGCAGCCACTGATGTCAACTTCCTGAACGAGCTAAATGACTTTTATGCTCGCTTTGAAAGAGACAACAGAGAAACTGCCACCAAGCTCAAATCCTCAGCTGACCACCCACCGATCACACTCTCCTCCACAGATGTCTGCAATGCACTGAGCAGGATCAGCGCGCACAAGGCTGCTGGACCAGACAACATCCCTGGACGCGTACTCAGGGCATGTGCGGAGCAGCTCGCTGGGGTTTTTACAGACATTTTCAACCTGTCTCTTGCCCAAGCAACTGTACCAACATGCTTTAAATGCACTTCCATTGTGCCAGTGCCAAAACACTCCAGCCCGAAGTGCCTTAATGACTACCGCCCTGTAGCACTCACACCCATCGTAATGAAGTGCTTTGAGCGGCTGGTCCTGGCACACCTAAAAGACTCTCTACCATCCACATTGGACTCACACCAGTTTGCCTACCGTAGCAATAGGAGCACAGAGGATGCAGTCTCCATGGCACTGCACTCTGTGCTCACACATCTGGACAATAAGAACACTTATGCACGCATGCTGTTTGTTGACTTCAGCTCAGCATTCAACACTGTCATCCCAACTAAGTTAATAGCCAAACTTGGAGACCTGGGCTTCAACACCTCCATGTGCAACTGGATTTTGGACTTCTTGACCAACAGACCCCAGAATGTTCGATCAGGCTCCAACTGCTCCACATCCATCACACTCAACACTGGTGTACCACAGGGCTGTGTGCTAAGCCCGTTCCTCTACTCCCTCTTCACCTCCGACTGCAAGCCTGTGTACGGATCTAATTCCATCGTCAAGTTTGCGGACGACACTACGGTGATTGGTCTCATCAGCAACAACGATGAGACTGCCTATAGGGAGGAGATCAAGCACCTGGCCACATGGTGCACCGAAAATAACCAGCTCCTCAACACCACCAAAACGAAGGAGCTCATCGTGGACTTCAGGAAAATGTCAAGAGGCACACACGACACCATCTACATCAATGGAATGGCTGTTGAGCGTGTCTCCAGTTTCAAGTTCCTGGGGACCCACATCTCGGCGGACATGACCTGGACAACCAACACCTCCAGCCTGGTCAAGAAGGCTCACCAGCGCCTCTTCTTCCTGAGGACACTGAGGAAGAATCAGCTTTCCTCCACTATCCTGGTGAACTTCTATCGCTGTGCAATAGAAAGCATCCTGACCAACTGTGCTACAGTGTGGTATGGGAGCTGTTCTGTTGCAGAGCGCAAGGCACTGCAGCGGGTGGTGAAAACCGCCCAGCGCATCACTGGGACTCCACTACCTGCCATCGAGCACATCCAGAGGAAACGCTGTATGCATCGAGCTCGCAGCATCCTTAAGGACTCCTCTCACCCAGCCCACAGACTGTTTTCTCTCCTGCCTTCCGGCAGGCGTTTCAGGTGCCTCCGGACCAGGACCAGCAGACTAAAGAACAGTTTTTTCCCCAGAGCTGTCTCTTTATTAAACTCTAACCCTCATTGATCCCACTCCCCTTATATACTGATTGACTCTCCTCTCCCTCCTCACACCTGCCTCCATTTTGTTATTTGCAATACTATAATGTTAATTTGCACTGCTGACTGTTATTACAGTAACAACTGTTTACATATGCATCTTGCACTACTACCTTGACTGGAATATGCTCATTTGCACTGCCGACTGTTTATTTACAGTACCGACTGTTATATATACATTGCAATATCGTACCTTAACTGTAATATGCAATTACTTTCCACTGCACTCACTCGGATAGCTTCTGTCCAAACTTTATTTGCACTACTTTAAATCCATTGTTATACTGCTCATTAGCCTAACTTATACATATATCTATTTGTAAAATTCTGTTTATAGTAATATCCATCTGTATATTATGCTCACATTCTGTTTATAGTAACAGCCATCTGTATATATATTCATAGTACATATCTATCTGTAAAATTATGTTTATAGTAACAGCCATCTGTATATTATATTCAGTACATATCTATCTGTAAACATTCTGTTTATAGTAATAGCCATCTGTATATTATTATATTCAGTACATATCTAGCTGTAAATTCTGTTCACAGTAAGAGTTATCTGTATATTATATTCATAGGACAATCTATCTGTAAATTTTTGTTTATAATAGTATTCAACTCTATATTTATTCAGTACATATCCATGTTCTGCACTTATGAACCACTGTATATCCTGCACTTGCTGCTATTGCACTTCTGGTTAGACCTAAACTGCATTTCGTTGCCTTGTACCTGTACTTGTGTAATGACAATAAAGTTGAATCTAATCTAATCTAATCTAATCTAATTTTAGTGTCTGTGTTTATCCCGAGGTTTTCCCGCAGCCTGCCGGATCCGGGCCGTATCCAGATCTGACGAAGGACCTTCGCCTGGACCCGATGACAACGCAGTGCTGAAGTGCCAACTAGTCTCTCCCTATGGAGGATCCCACTACCACTCTACAGATAAGGCGTTGTCGGGAAAATTCGTTTCGCGTTCCTACCCCAAAGCAACAAAATAAAATAAAATTCTTTATCAAAATTTATATTATTTTTTAAAAATATGCATATATTTTTACGTTCGCATGTGATTGTTTTAAACCCGTGTTTAGACCTGACTCGCACTTGTATCCGACACAGTTGGATATTTTTCACTCGTTTGAGCAAAATTTGCGGGTCACCTGTCGGGTACCCGAACCCGTGCAGGACTCTGCTCGCAGGCACTCTTTCTCTCTCCCTCACCCTCACGCTCTCTGCGCATAACGTTAAAAATGAACAACAACAATAAACAAATGTTGAGTGCTGATCAAGAGTTTTGTGCAAGCAATTTAAGGTCGCGACTTTTGTCCAAAATATAGCAGGCTTCATTCAGTGATTAAGACAAATATTATTAACATTAATTGAAGTTTTACAGTATATAGAGCCGACATTGAACCCTCGCAAAGCAGACAGCCGCGCCTCTGCTACCGCGGGCGTGTTTTTCCACATTCGAAATTCAAATTCGAATATTAATTTTCACCTTCGAAATTCTTTTTTTTATTAAAACTATTCGAATATATATTCGAATTTAGAATATTTGTTGACAGCCCAACTTAACATCAAAAAAAGGTAGGCCGTAAATCTTTATTTACTGTTGGATCACATTTGGCTATATAATATTCTCTACTGCATGCTTATGCTTCTCTGTAATGGACAGTCTGTATTAATATTTGTGGGCATAATTGTCAGGGGTGGTTTATGTTTGAGGCCTATAATAAAATTTTACCTCTTAGTAGCGCGTGTGTGTGTGTGTGTAGCAGAGTCAGCGTGCATCAGAGAGAGCTTAAAGTGATATTGACGTTGGTCTCGGGTCGGGTTCAGGCTGAAAAATTGCAGACGTTTTTGGGCAGGGGCCGGATTAGGGCTTAAACACCACGGGCCAGGTCTCGGTTAGGGCTGGATGTTTTGCCCCGTACAGGGCTCTAAGCCAGGGGTTCCCAAACTATTTAGCCCGCGACCCTCATGATAAATGCGCTGCTACCCCAGCAGCCTGGCCAGCGGCGGAGTATGCACGATCCGCGAGTGCTGAAGACGTTCTGCACGGCTTAGATGGGTGCGCAGCCTTTGCTCTCCAACTGCCAGGACACAAATTGGCGGCGACCGCTTATTCCAGTGGCGGGAGCTTTTTCCTCAGCGCCGTCAACAGATAGAGCATTAACTGTACGTTCACACCGCCGCCGACTTGAGCTGCAAAAAAGTACGGGGAAGCTTGACGCTTAAGCCTGGTTTATACTCGACGCGTCCGCACGAGCGCGAAGGTGCGCGCGGCAAAAATGACGTCATTGCGGTGTGGGCGGTCGTGCGCGTTGGGTTCGCAAGACCCAATTTCGGCTGGCGGTGTGCGCGACATTTTTTGTAACAACACGCGCGGCGCCGCATCCGAAGATGAACGACTTCGAGCCGAATCTGGCCGAGCTCGAACTTCTCACCACACCAGCACCCAGTTTGCAGTATAAATGAGTTGCTTACATTTAAAAAATGAGCATACAATAGCATACAAAGTATTTTTAATGAACATAAAGGTCCATGTTTAATAAAAATGTTCACGAAACTTAATGAAATGTTTAGTGAAATTAGAAAATATGAAGGAGATTGTTGATTTAGTTATGTTTTTTACACATTCTAATATCCATATATTTTGTTTTATTGTCACGAGTAGCCTAATAATCTCAGGGTTTACTGGGTTTTACACAATTCTTTTTGTAGTGTGGTGTTGGTGGCGGTGTACTAAAATAAACATTGTCACGTGTGTATAGCTTTCTTCTTCTCACTGCTGATTCCTGGTGGTTTAGAGGACAATTACTCGAGTCGCCCCCTATCGTTTCAAAGAATAGTACAACGGCGAGCGCGTCAAGTATAAACGCCTCGTCCGTTTCGGGAGGTGCGCGCGCAGTCTGCGGAGACTCGCGCTGCGGAGCCAGGCGAAAGTATAAACAAGGCTTAAGGCCTCATTATACTTCTGCGTCGGACCTACGCCGGAGCCTATACGCCGTAGGCAACGTGTTGGTTTTAATTTATACTTCTGTGTCGTTGTCCGCGTTGACGCGTACCTAGGGAGCGTGTGAAACCCCGAGGGAGGGGTTCTGGCAGACCAATCACAGCGCTTGTGTCCGCGTAGAATTGACGCGTTGTTACATTTTTGGAGAGGTGCACGTCAGGGTACGCCGTATGGTACGCGCGCTACACACAGCCTACGACGTAGCTACGGCGGCAGTTCGACGCAGAAGCATAAAACAGGCTTTAAGCCGCTCTGAATAGTGAGTGCGCGCGCGCGGCCGGGGCGCTCTCTCTCTCTCGCGCGCTCTCTCTCTCTCTCTCGCGCGCGCTCTCTCTCTCTCTGTCACTCTCTCTCTCTCTCTCTCTCTCTCTCTCTCTCAGAGGCAGAGGCAGAAGAGCGCGTGCGCGCTGAAAATTTCATATTTTGGTATGAACATTCACCCGCCAGTGTGGCGGATAGCCTTTTGAGATTTACTCGCCAAACAGAAAATCTACCCGGTGTGATCGTACGTGCGAAAGGGTTAAATTAATTGCAACAAAAATATATGGGGCCTAATATATTTTTTCCACTTTTTTTTATAGAAATCATCTCGCGACCCCTGCGCCGGGGTCCCTGGGAACCACTGCTCTAAGCAGTATGCTAGCTGGAGCCGTTTACCTCCAGTCTTTGTGCTAAGCTAGGCTAGCGTTGGGTGCGTCAGACAGAGTTACGGCACGCACAGAGATGAAAAAGGTATGCATGGACTTATCTAACTCTGGGGAATACGTTGAATAAGCTAAAGTCCCAAAAAGTCGGCATGTTCCTTTAAAATAAAACTGCACATTGTAAAATCTGTACGTTGTCTATTTATTATTAAAGAATTTGTCAGTAAAAAAAGTTAGTCTGGAGCCCTGCCCAGAACATTCTGTACCGTTTCATAGTTGAACTGTTTATCTAAATGTGATGAAGTGCTTGAATGTTTCTAACATGAATGTTCTTCAACATCATGAATGAATGAAGAATAAACACCAACCTCTTTGTTCTTCAGGATCTTCAGTGTGTTTCATTCTGCAGGGTTCTGGATCATTCATGTTCTCACTGTCCTCTTTAATGAACTCAGTCTTTGCAGATTTCAGCTCTTCCTGATGCTCTGATGCTCGTCTTCACTTGTAGCTGATGGGAATTTACAGCATTTATTGCTGAATTACTGTGGGAGGAGCTTCACTGATGATGTGATTGCTGTGGGAGGAGCTTCTCTGATGATGTATTCCAGCGTGGGAGGAGCTGATCTGCCAAAATAAAAAATATCAATCATGTGTTTTCAAAAAAAAAAAATTACGACACTTCTAAGAATTTATGTCTGTCTATCTATTAGACATCCATCTATTTGTATTGCTAATCCTAATCCTAACATTATTCTGCTTCTTCATTAAAATACAGAAATTAATATAAATAATTTAAATTCTTCCAAATATAAATAATGGTAAGAAAAACAGTTAAAATCATAAAAACAGAAATAAACGTGCATATAGTCAGTGGCGGAGGTAGGGGGTGGCCTTGGCCACCCCTCTCACAACTGCTGTTTCTGTCTTTTTTTTATTGACAAAAATTGCATTTTTTTAAAACGCTGAACCGTCTCTTTAAGACCACAAAAAACGTGAGACTTTCAGACGCACACTTCAACTTCACCTCAGCGCAAGTCAAACGAGTGCGGAAATGTGCAAGTGCCGAATGAGCTTCAGCAGAACATCAGACAGTGATATGCACATAGTAAATATAGAGTCAATCTTTCTCAACTGGTGAGTTGCAAGACCGTTTTATTATATGTATTATATTTATACTTTTATTATAGAAAATGTGTGTGAAAGCTTGTGACACTTCTGTGAGATGCTGAGAAAAGCACGTTGTCCTTATTCAGTTGGCTATCTTCGGTAAGATGAGATGTTGTCAGGCCAAATGTCAGTAAAACTAACTTTTCTGTCATACAGCTGACAGCCGTTGTACTGTGCTTGCGGTATACACACATCACGCGCAAATGCGGTGTGCTGTAGCCGTGGTTGTCGTCAATTAACTCATGTAAGAATCAAAAAGGCGATTAAAGCTGTCAACACTGCATGCATGTATTTGTTATATATGTGTCTGAATATTCTGCTATGTGAGATCAAAATATAAGGCACAAATTGATATGTAATGTTTTAATGTCCAAATACATATGAGCACTGTGCATTTGTACTAGAAGATAGGCATTCATTTTGCGTTAATTTGTAAAGGACAAACAAAAATGGATAATTTTTAAATCCATAAAATAACTAATTTTACATTCTGGCAACATAACATTATGAAAAATATAACATTTTACATTAGCCTATGTGCTGTTGACTTCCGCCTTGTTCACATTCTTGCACATGGGGATTCAAAAGAGAACTTTTGTTTTCCTTTTTAATTTAGGTATGATAGAACTGTTGCAATTATTTATTTTGACAACTAATATAGAAAGTTAAAAAAAAAATGGACAAACTCAGAACTGATTGAAGAGTTCATTGATTATATAAAACGCATTGAAGGTTGAATAATTTTTGGACTTCAGTAGTTATCTGCAATAGAACAAGCTATTGGAGATTTTGAGAACCAGAACCAAGCTAACTGAGCAAGTTGAACTTTAGCTATATTGTGTGCCCTTTTATTACTATTTAATAAATTTTAATATGAGGTGGTGGGTAATAATAAAAAATATTTAAAATTCACTCAGTATTCCATGATTCCTAATTCACTACTATCTCAATTACAATTAAGTACAAATGAACTTTATTCAGTTGTGTAGGCACTAAAACAGTCCAATTATTGTCAAATTATTTTTTATAATAAAATAATTAAGATTTCTGTGCCACCCCAAACTGGTTGCTGGCCCTTGCCTGGCCACCCCTATGAAAAAATCCTGGCTCCGCCACTGCATATAGTAGCCAACAAAACCCCTCAGTCTGCTGACACTAATGAAATTAGCTTTAAGTGACAATTTACAGGAGATCTGAAGACATCAGCATAATAAATGAGGAGAAAACAGGAACTATTGTCGTGAAATAAAGAGTGTTTTCAGCAGATCTGTTAATATTGATGAGCCTCAGACTATCAACACTCATTCAACAAGCCATTCAGGACCATCAGCAGATCATCTGACTTTATTCTGAGTATTTGCTGTTAGAAACACATTATTTGAGTCAGGATACGTGATAAAAGCCTGTAAAACTGCTATATTGAAAGACAATACTGTAATCTTTCACAATATGACATGGATAAAACATCAATAACACAAAAACAATCACTAATGACACTCATCTTCATCAACCACTACAGGGAAATAATTACAGCATAATACAGTTTGATTTTGACATTAATCAAGTACTTAGATCATTAAAATAATATGCGCTGAAACTAACAATGATCATAACACATTTAAAACTAAAGAGCATCACAAAGCAATATTGTTCAAGAGTAAAACGCTATTCATTTATTAACATTTAGCCTATTTAATGTCTCACGTGGCTCATTATAGGCTCAACGTAAAGTAAGAGATCGATTCACATAATTCCCCTCACAGATCTCAAACTTTACCTCTTAACTCGACATTCAGTAACAGTTCTCACTCCAAACATCGAGACAATCACACAAACGAACACAAACTCGCTCAGGTCTGAATGAACTCAACATATTCTCCTCATGCTCGCTGCTGCTGCACTAAATGTTTATTTCAGAAGGAAGACGCCAGAAAAGACGCACAAGTATCGCTGTGATCGATTAAAACAATACAGAAATGAGCCTGTCGCTTAATCAAACTGTATAAAGTGTGTGTGATGGTTTCATTTTCAACCAAAATGCAACGTCTTTCCTACATTGGATATTGATGTCAGACTGACGTTGGGTTATGACGTCAACCCGATTTTAATTTTCAACCAAAATGCAACGTCTTTCCAACGTTGGATATTGACATCAGACTGACGTTGGGTTATGACGTTAACCCGATTTTCATTTTCAGTCAAAATGCAACGTCTATCCAACGTTTGATGTAGACATCAATCTAACGTTGAGTTATGATGTCAATCCGATTATCATTTTCAACCAAAATGTTATCTGACGGTTTCGGAGTTGTGAGATCCAGCGATCACCGGGCGCTCAGCGCTCATGTACCCCGCCGAGAACAGCCTTACCTCGGCTAGTGCTTCTGACGTTCGCCGTTGGATCTGATGTCTTTAGTCTAGTGGTTAAACATGAGAATAATTCGTCTTGTGTATATCTAATGGGCGATCTTTGGTCTCATTTACCTGCATGGACTTACCTGTGTAATCATTCATATTTTTATGCTCCACGCTCATCTATCTCAAGTTCTAAACCTGTTTATCATGGTTATGACGTCAACCCGATTTTCATTTTCAATCAAAATGCAACGTCTTTCCTACGTTGGATACTGACGTCAGACTGACGTTGAGTTATGACGTCAACCCGATTTTCATTTTCAACCAAAATGCAACGTCTTTCCTACGTTGGATATTGACGTCAGACTGACTTTGGGTTATGACGTCAACCCACCCTTACGAAAATTAACCATGGTTTTACTATAGTAAAACTGTAGTTAACTACGACCGTAGTAGCCGTGGTATTTTGGCGGAAACCATGGTTTTTAAAAACCATGGTTTTGATACCATGGTTTTACTACAGTTATATTGTAGTAATACTATAGTAAAACGGTAGTTAACTACAACCGTAGTAACCGTGGTATTTTGGCGGAAACCATGGTTTTTAAAAACCATGGTTTTGATACCATGGTTTTACTACAGTTATATTGCAATGCTACAGTTAAACCATAGTAACCATGACTGTAGTTTTTCTATAGAGTCAAGCGGTGCTTGATTTCCAGCAAAAGACAGAAATCTGATCCAGTTGTACTTACAGGAATGGGGTCTTTTATCACTGGGACCGCTCCACGTTTTAATAGCAAACGATTTGCAAATCCAGCGTCGACCTGAGCCTTGTTAATAAAACATTCGTCACTGAAATGACCAGAACACACAACCGCACTTGGTACACTCCGTTGCTGCCCCGGAAAAACAAACTGCATCCACTGTTCCTGTAACACTGGGTTCTTTGGAAAACTGAACACGGTAAGCTTTCCCTCACATCCAAAAACACACTTTTTTGGAGACATTCTTGAACAAATCCTATGCAGCGCTGCCGATGATTTCCTGTTGAAGCGCGTTGATGTGCGCGGTCTCGCTCCCCAGATAGCACCGACTATTTGATGTGCATTTTACATCTGGAAGACGTATTTTTAAGAGTGTTTGCTCATCTGCAATACGTCTATAGGACATTTCCTGTCAGATGTCAAATAGACGTTTAGAAGATGTCAGTTTAACATACATTCTAAATTACATTACATCATTACATCTTAAAGACATCTTCTAAACGTCTATTTGACATCTGACAGGAAACGTCCTATAGACGTATTGCAGATGAGCAAACACTCTTAAAAATACGTCTTCCAGATGTAAAATGCACATCAAATAGTCGGTGCTATCTGGGTCTCCTCTGGTCGACGTGTGCGTGGGCGAGCTTTTCCGAGAGAAATGCTCATATAAGGAGTTCCACTCTCGTCTACGTCATTAGATCCACGATCGAAAAAAAAAAACAGCCAAAACTTGTACCAACCCGGAAGTAAGATTTTCGGCACAGAAATTCTCCGTTATTCGTCCAAAATATTTTTTTTTAAACTTTGCCCATGTTTAGCATGAGAATCCATCTCTTTAACACTGTAAACAACTCTGAATACATGAAACACCATTGTACCCCCCCTATAACCAAACAGCAAAGGACAAAGAAAAAAAAAATACTCACTGCTCTTAAACTTTAATAATAATAATTCGTTACATTTATATAGCACTTTTCTGGGTACTCAAAGCGCTTTACATGGAAGGGGGAATCTCCTCAATGTGCAGCTCCACCTGTATGATGCGACGGCAGAACACACACACACACACACACATATTAGCCTAGGCTACTTTATTAAATTGCGATACCTGAAAACTATGAGACCTGCTGCCTTGAAGAGCACTGTTTATTTCATTGGTAGGCTATTGTATTGTATTAATTTGTGCTTTTGCTTTTGTAAGCCGGCCTAAATCATAAAATCATCAGTTAATCATATCATAACAACAATTCAGAAATAGAGGAATCTGACATCTCAGTTTAGTATCTTTTATTATTTTTATTCCTAAATAGGTGACACATTCTTTGATGGGAATGTTTGAGATAGAGGTTGCAGCACATTTTTGTATCGGGAGTAATTCGCATTTATTAATATTAAGCAAAAGGCCAGATGCATTAGAGAAGGACTGAAGAGAGGTTAAAGCAATTGGGATCTGAGAGACATCTCTTAGAAACAATGCTGTATCATCTGCTATTTGGCTAATAAACAATTCCGTACCAGCAATAGAAATTCCCTTCACAGGGCTCTCTTTAATATGTACATTTAAAAATTGTGTAGCTATTAGAAAAAGATATGGGGAAATGGGGCAACCTTGTCTTACACCAAGCTTTAAAGAAAATCTAGGAGAAGTGCCATTATTGAGTCTGTAATGGATTTTTCACAATACCGTTCCAAATTATTTTACATCCTATTTAGAACATATAAATAATCCCGCGGTACCTATGGAGCCTGTCCCATAGTTGTGCCATAAAGGGTTAGGCGATCAGTCTTTACAAATTCGTATTCTATTATAAAGATAATAAACCATAATTACAATACTTGATTACAAAGATAATATATTATAAAGATAATAGATGTCCTTATTGTAATATAAGTCTTTTTAGGTACCCCTGAACCGTGTTCGCTCTACAACAACACTTTGTTATAAGCTGCCTCTTTGGCTAGGCTTGTCTAATCAATCAAATATCACAGTGAATATATTCTCTTGTCAGAAAAAGGATTCTCACCATCAAATCAGCCTTTCTTCAGTTGTGGGTCTTCCTGATCCAGTTTGAAGAAAGGGACACGTACTCAAAAATCCAAGTTCCAGTCCAATGATTATAATAAATGTTTAATAATATTTATTAAAATAATCAAAATGAAAAGAATACTTGTTACAGATTAATAATAGAGTACTGAACTAACAGAGAAATATTAGCCAGGCATAACGGCTTCTTCCACCCGAATTGCAGGAGTTCCGGGCTGGAGATGGAAGGAAGAGCCATGAGTCCTATTTCTTTCTCATCTTTTATATCCCGAATTTGGATGTCTTCATCATAAGGCAAATCACATGTACAACTGCTGATTTCAGTTTGCGTCGAACATTACTCCGATACCCGCATGACTGTCCAGTCAGCGGTCCTCCCTCCGAAGAGACAATAGCTCCCCTGTATGCATGAACAAAGAATCTTGTCACTGCTCTCTCATGTGACTTGAGAGTAGCAGTAATGGATAGAAAGCTCTTTATTCTGAACAGACAGTCATATGCTGTAGTAAACCAGAAAGCGTATCTGCATCATTATTAGACACAGGTTTTTTTTATTGTGACCCTTTCTGCGTTGTCGTCTAGTTTGAGGTGTGGGTGAAGTGAATGAAATTACACTCTCAGGTGGAGCCTCGTGACTCCCCAAAACAAGTCGGATAGAGCTATTACCATTACAGTAAAGCATTTTGATACATTTGCAAAAAATGTAACATAAATTCATGTTCTAAGCAATCAAATGCTTTATAATAGTCAAGAAAGAGGATAAGATCTGAATAATCAGGCGTATATTATTAGAACTATGTCTCTGATGCATAAAACCTGATTGGCACTCATCTATTATATTATTAAGAGTAAGTGTCAGCCTCTTTGCTAAAACTAAGGCAATCAATACTCAATTCAATACTCTCTAAAAACATTTTATGTTAAAAAAAGGTGCTAATTTTTAACTAAATGCTCTATAAAGCTCTGCAGAAAGCCCATCAGTACCTGGGGATTTGTTACTTTTTAAATGATTTATAGAATCAAGAATTTCTGAAAGACTAATGGGTGCATCACACAGACGACAATCTTCATTATTAATTTGTTTTATGTGAGATAAGGAATCAAAAAATTACGTGGTGGACTGCTGGTATGCTGGTTCCAAAAGATACCCGGATGGTCTACTATTTCCGGTCAGAGTCCGAAGTGCAGATCGATCAGGGGGGGCAGGGTTTCATTTTATTTTGATGCTTCCCCGGGCGCCGCCATTGGCTAGCGGACCCCCACCTGCTGTTAGCATCCCATTGACTCCCTTTCATTTTGGCGTCACTTTGACAGTGAATAACTTTACATCTGAGGCGTTTAAAGACTCCATTTGTCCTTTATTTATTTCTAAAGAAACACAAAAATGTATAAAAGGCTCCATTACCTTGTATCTTATGTTATGGCCCCGTAGAAGCAGTTTTTGTAGAAATAGGCTAACGATTGCGTCATAACCACCCGACTCTCTGCCGCACAGTAGAGAGATTACCGTATGGACAGGAGGAGAAGCTCGAGGGCAATCGGGGGGACGTGGAGGCAAAATGACAAAATAATTAATCAGAATACTTAGCAAAAGTTTCTCCTGCTCCTAGCTCATGGACACCTCCTACTCACAGCTGATGCTTTTATCCAAAGCGACTTACAATTGCTATATATGTCAGAGGTCGCACGCCTCTGGAGCAACTAGGGGTTAAGTGTCTTGCTCAGGGACATATTGGTGTCTCACAGTGGATTTGAACCCAGGTCTCTCACACCAAAGGCATGTGTCTTATCCATTGCGCCACACCACCCCCATGTATCTCTTTTATACTTTTTATATACATTCATAATCATTTGTACTCAATGTATTTTGTGAAGATGTGGGGGAAGAGAGACTTTGGGGGACTTTGAGTGTGTGCTGGAGAGACTGTAATGTATATTCAGTGTTTATACAAGCATAGCATAAGAGGGTATACATACCAACATTAATGGAAACCATATGCTCCTCTGCTGAATGTATGTGTTGCTATAGTGATGTAGTTTTTTTCCTGGTCACCATATAAGAACTGAGCCCTTTGTCCGAAAGGCAGAGAAGATGTTGAGAAACTAGAATGAGGACCTTGTTTGGTCCACTGCCTCTTCTCTCCTATGTTTTATATAATTAAATAAATAAGAGATCTCTGGGCAAAATCACTGGTGTCTGTTTCCATGAAATCAAACAACAGGGGAAAGCAAGATTTTTAAATCAACAAAACCATTTTCTCATTAAATGATTTTACAACAACAATTGCTGTGTTTTTCTTTATGCACACACTGTCAATGTGTGTCTTCCAACAAAGAACCTTGTCCATATAAACCCCCAGGTATCTATAAGATGTCACTTGCTGTATCACTGTGTCTTCAATGATCACAGACTTGTATTCAGATACACTTCTAGGGTCAAGGACCATTTCTTATGTCTTTTTTTACATTTAACACAAGAAAGTTATTGTCACACCACTGAATGAAAGTATCTACACTCACCTAAAGGATTATTAGGAACACCTGTTCAATATCTCATTAATGCAATTATCTAATCAACCAATCACATGGCAGTTGCTTCAATGCATTTAGGGGTGTGGTCCTGGTCAAGACAATCTCCTGAACTCCAAACTGAATGTCAGAATGGGAAAGAAAGGTGATTTAAGCAATTTTGAGCGTGGCATGGTTGTTGGTGCCAGACGGGCCGGTCTGAGTATTTCACAATCTGCTCAGTTACTGGGATTTTCACGCACAACCATTTCTAGGGTTTACAAAGAATGGTGTGAAAAGGGAAAAACATCCAGTATGCAGCAGTCCTGAGGGCGAAAATGCCTTGTTGATGCTAGAGGTCAGAGGAGAATGGGCCGACTGATTCAAGCTGATAGAAGAGCAACTTTGACTGAAATAACCACTCGTTACAACCGAGGTATGCAGCAAAGCATTTGTGAAGCCACAACATGCACAACCTTGAGGCGGATGGGCTACAACAGCAGAAGACCCCACCGGGTACCACTCATCTCCACTACAAATAGGAAAAAGAGGCTACAATTTGCACGAGCTCACCAAAATTGGACAGTTGAAGACTGGAAAAATGTTGCCTGGTCTGATGAGTCTCGATTTCTGTTGAGACATTCAGATGGTAGAGTCAGAATTTGGCGTAAACAGAATGAGAACATGGATCCATCATGCCTTGTTACCACTGTGCAGGCTGGTGGTGGTGGTGTAATGTTGTGGGGGATGTTCTCTTGGCACACTTTAGGCCCAATTGGGCATCGTTTAAATGCCACGGCCTACCTGAGCATTGTTTCTGACCATGTCCATCCTTTTATGACCACCATGTACCCATCCTCTGATGGCTACTTCCAGCAGGATAATGCACCATGTCACAAAGCTCGAATCATTTCAAATTGGTTTCTTGAACATGACAATGAGTTCACTGTACTAAAATGGCCCCCACAGTCACCAGATCTCAACCCAATAGAGCATCTTTGGGATGTGGTGGAACGGGAGCTTCGTGCCCTGGATGTGCATCCCACAAATCTCCATCAACTGCAAGATGCTATCCTATCAATATGGGCCAACATTTCTAAAGAATGCTTTCAGCACCTTGTTGAATCAATGCCACGTAGAATTAAGGCAGTTCTGAAGGTGAAAGGGGGTCAAACACAGTATTAGTATGGTGTTCCTAATAATCCTTTAGGTGTGTGTATTTCACTGTGGTAGGATGATAGGTCCATATCTCGAGGAGACTCAAAGTTTTTGTTTAGCAATGTTTGATTTTAATTCCTCTATATGGAGGAACTAAATGTTGTGCCTCACAAGACCACCGTGCTACATATATCAGGGCTTAAAGTATTCCGGCTGGGGGCCGGATTTCCGGCTTGAGGGCAGGTCCGGCATCCGGCGCAGGCAAAATTTATTTATCAAGCTGCAAATTACAGTCGGAGGCACTTTCGGCGCGGACACGCTTGGAAAAAACGAGCGCGTCGCTTCCATTATGAGCGCGCAAACCGTGCGGCTACATTTGAAATAACAAACTTGAGCGCGCAAAAGACGCGTTAGGCGGCGTTCACATATCGCGCCTAAAAACGCATAGAAAATGCTAGGCGCGCCGCGTTCTCCTTTTTCCAAAGCGCTCGGGTGGTTGCGCTCCGGAGGCGTCTGTCGTTGCTAAGCTTGGTTCTTGTCACGTGACCTGCGGTGCGCTTGCGGCATTCTGAAAAGTTGAGATGTTTTTATCTCAATGCAGCGCGGACGCGCTTGGAAAAAACGAGCGCGTCGCACCGTGACCGCGTCGCTTCCATTATGAGCGCGCATACCGCGCGCCTACATTTGAAATAACGAACTTGCGGAATGACGTGATGCTCTTCATCTAAGTGGCACGGTTTCGCTGAGCTCCCGCGACCGTCGCGCTATTTTCATTTTATTCACATCGAACTGCGTGGCTGTTTCACTTAAACTCCGGGAATTTTATTCCTAACCATGTCGGGAACCGGTCCCGCCGCCTCCCAGCAAGAAACTAGACGGGGTCGCACGACAACGAAAGGCCAATCGGCCGCTAATCAAAGTAGTAAAGATGGCGGTTCCTCGGCCGAACAGTCCAGCCTAGCACAGGCTGTAACTGAAAATTTAAGTGCGTTTCTGGACGAGAAATTTGCTCGTTTTGAGTCGACGTTAGACTCAATTGCAACCCGTTTAGAGGACAACACGAAGCGCATCACGGAGACGGAGAGTCGTGTTTCCCAGACTGAAGACAAAGTGGCGGAACTTCACAATAAGGTAGCGGCGCTGGAAAAAACAGTGCAGTCCCTTTCGGAGAGAGCAGAAGACGCCGAAAATCGCAGCCGGCGTGATAATATTCGCATCATAGGCTTGAAAGAAGGCGCGGAGGGTCGCAGACCTGTTGAATTTTTCCAGACTTGGCTGCCTAAGATGCTGGGAATTGAAACTAAAAATGCCGCTGTTAAAATTGACCGGGCGCATAGAACACTTGGCCCGCTCAAACCAAACCGCACACGTCCTGTGTTGATCAAGCTTCATAACTACTCGGACAAGACTAAAATACTGGCAGCTGCTAAGAAGAAGGATCATCTCGCATATGAAGGCAGTGACATTTATATTACACAGGATCTGTCAGTCAAGGTCAGGGAGGCGAGACGGGCATACAACGAAGTCTGCGGGCAGCTTATTCAAAGAGGAGTCCGTTTCGTGATGCGCTACCCTGCTAACCTCTGTTTCAACTTTAACGGATCAGACTACTCCTTCAGCTGTGCAGAGGATGCCCGGGCGTTTTTGAGCGGGTTGGACTAACATTATACTGCTTACACGAACAGATGGGAGGAGCGCAGTGTCCCTTTTTTACACATTAGGTAAATATGTGGACAGATAGGTACTTTAAAGACACGGTTCATTTAAAGACTTTATTGCTGATTCTTTACCTGTTCTGCGCTGAATTCGTTTTGAGTGACTTATGGTGCACTTAAAGACCTTTATTTTTATTTTTATTTTACTGGAATTCTTATTGTTCTATAACGAGCGATGTTATTATTTTTTTCCATTTGAGGTGTCTGGCCTAGGGCTCGTATATTTTATTACCGCGTAGTTATTGTTATGCAAGATTTTGCGCGATGGAAGTGGGGGGGTTAGATAGAGTTATACTCCGTCTTTCGGTGTGATGTGGCTACTTTTTTTCACGTTCTCTACACATTTGCATTTAAGTTTGGCTATGGGGGCGGGAGGTGTTTATCAAACTGCGTTTGTACTCGTTTCTGGTAAAGGAGTGGGGTGGTTATGGTTTGGTTTTGTGTGTTTTTTTGTTCTTTATTTTGACCATTCTCTGTGTTGTTCCAACAACCCAAGACCCTTTCACACTTGGATTTCTGTATTATTAAGACAACTTAAATATATTGGTATAATCTGATTATGAGTGATCTTAAATTTATTAGCCTTAATGTAAAAGGTATTAACCATGTTGTTAAAAGGCAAAAACTTCTTTCTTTTTTTCAGAAGGAGAAATGTCAGATTGCATTGTTGCAAGAAACCCACCTCTCTGATACAGAGCATATGAAGCTGCGTAGAAACTGGGTTGGCCAAGTTTTTTTTTCTTCGTATAAGTCCAATAGTAGGGGAGTTGCAATTCTTCTTCATAAAAATCTTTCCTTTACATTTGAAAAATCAGTTGCAGATAATGAAGGTCGCTATGTACTCCTTTCAGGTTTCTTATATGGGGAGCATGTTCTGATTGGCTGCATTTATGCTCCTACGGTATATGAGCCTAATTTTTTTTCTAAGTTATTAGCTGACATTTCTTCATTTTCATGCTCTCGCATACTCTTGGGAGGGGATTTTAACTGCGTTCTAGACCCATCCATAGATCAGTCCCCTTCAAGAGGTATCAGACAAAGGAAAAGTCTTAGGCTTTTGGAATTCTGCAAGGATCTGGAACTGTTTGATGTTTGGAGGGTATCTCATATGAGGGAGAAAGATTATACTTTCTACTCTCAGCCCCATCAAACATTTTCACGTATCGATCTATTTTTAGTATCCCAGGAGTTATTGGATAGAACAGTGGATAGCTCTATTGGGATTAGGACTTTGTCTGACCACTCTCCCATTACAATAATAGTCTGTCCTCCCTACAGAGACCCATGTAGTAGACAGTGGCGACTTAACCCTTCATTACTGAGCTGTCCTAAATTTATGCATTTTCTCAAACAACAATGGAAAATCTTTATTGAAATCAACAAAGCTCCTGAGATCACTCCGTCAGTCTTATGGGAGTCAGCAAAAGCCTATTTGCGAGGTGTAATTATAGGTTACACCTCAGCCAAAAAGAAAGCAGCAATGAAAAACATAGTAGAACTTGAAAAGAAAATTAAGTCTTTGGAGAGAGATTTTAAATTGTTACCATCCAGAGGTGTGTCCCAACAACTTAACGCAGCCCGTTTGGCTTTAGATCAACTACTAACCAAGAAGGTTGAATCTTCTCTTTTTTTTGCCAGACACAGACTTTATGAGTCAGGGAATAAACCTGGCCGTCTTCTTGCACGGCTGGCTAGGGGGAGGATAGAGACTAATGTAATCTCATCCTTAAAGGATACCTCCGGGGCTCATAGGTTTGAAAATAAATACATTAATAAAATTATGAAAGAATATTATCAAAATCTTTACTCATCAGAATGCCATTCGACAGAGCAAAGGATGAACCTTTTTCTTGATAACATCAGATTACCCTCTCTTAAAGTGGAAGAGCAAGCAGAACTCTGTAGGCCAATTACAGAGGAGGAGGTTCTTTTTTCCATAAACGCTCTAAGAGGAGGGAAGGCCCCTGGGCCAGATGGTTTTTGCCCAGAATTCTATAAAAAAATGGGAAAAGAAATAGTAGGATCACTGACTGAAATGTTTACTGATTCATTGAAAAATGGTCACCTTCCACCCACTTTAAATTTGGCAAATATTTCTTTAATTCTTAAAAAGAATAAACCACCTGATTCATGTAGCTCCTATAGACCTATTAGCTTAATTGGGGTTGATGCTAAGATACTCTCTAAACTGCTGGCCAGAAGACTTGAGGTGGTTCTTCCTAACCTTATAAACCCAGATCAGACGGGCTTTATACAGAAACGTTTTTCTATCACAAATATAAGGAGACTCTTGAATGTTATACAGTATACCAACCAGCAGAATTGTGAGGCGATCTCTGTATCTTTAGATGCAGAGAAAGCTTTTGACAGGGTTGAGTGGGGCTACCTGTTTGAGGCTTTGCAGAGATTTGGTATAGAGGGTGAATTTCTAAAATGGATTCAAACTATTTACCATTCCCCTATGTCTTGTGTTATTACTAATGGTCTACGGTCAGATTCTTTTCCGCTTGCTAGGGGCACCAGACAGGGCTGTCCGTTGAGCCCTCTTTTGTTTGCGCTGGCTCTAGAACCTTTAGCAGAGGCTATTAGACAGAATAGGGATATAAAGGGTATATCGATGAGGGGTGCTGAGCACAAAATTGCACTATATGCAGATGATATCTTGTTGTTTCTATCCTCACCTGAATTGTCGATACCAGCAACATTATCATTATTTGATGAATTTAGCGCAATCTCAGGGTACAAAATTAACTTTAACAAATCGGAAGCATTACCGCTAGGTAATTTTGATACTAAATCATTAATTAATTTCCCCTTTAAATGGTCAACATCTGGATTTGTTTATCTTGGGATTAATGTGTCAACTGATTTAAATAAATTATGGAAACTTAATTATGCTCCAATTATTCATACTGTAAAAAGAGACTTAAACCGTTGGCAAGCTCTCCCTCTTTCACTGCTTGGTAGGATAAGTTTAATCAAGATGAATATCCTCCCTCGACTATTGTACCCTCTTCAGATGTTACCCTTATGGTTAAGCAGGAAAGTCTCTGCTCAGCTGGAAAGTGCTTTTTCTAGATTTATATGGAATGGTAAAAAGCCTAGACAAAAGTTTAAATCTCTGCAGATGCCAGTGGAGTTGGGTGGATTAGCTATGCCAAACATTCTATATTATAATTGGGCTTGCCATGCTAGACTTATTTGGGAGTGGTTTAGGTCTTACTATGATCTGTGTCCTACTGTGGATTCCTGGGCCTGCACTCCGCTCTCTGTCTGGAGCCTGTTTGCCTGTCCCCATAAGTATGATGAGACTGTGAGAAAGAATCCAATACTCTATAGTTCTATTAAAGTTTGGCGACAGATCTCTAGGTTCTTTGGGAGAGGCAGAACTATATTCATGCTGAATCCAATATATTCGAATCAGGATTTTGCTCCCGGAATAGGTTCACCTCTCTTTAAAACATGGCACATGAAGGGGATTCGTGTGCTAGGAGACCTGTTTCAGGATGGCTCGCTAATGTCTTATCAACAAGTACAACAAAAGTTTGATCTCCCAAATCAACATCACTTTGGATATCTGCAAATTCGGCACTATGCTATTTCAAAGCAAAAACAGGTGCCAGATCCATTAGCACCTAGCAGTTTGGAGAGTTTCCTTATCAACACAACTAATGCTGCTCATTTTATTTCTAGATTTTATTCTTTTTTATATTCTAATGTCTCTGGACTTTTAAACACTGTGGCTCGAAAGTGGGAGGAAGATCTATGTAATGTTTATATAGACGATGACTGGCAGGAGGCTCTGAAAAGTGTTAGATCCACTTTTACTTGTAACCGGCTTAGAGAGACTCAGTATAAGATCTTGCATAGGTTGCATATAACGCCAGTTTTAATGAATAAAATTGATCCCTCTATGCCATCTCTTTGTATTAAGTGCCATACAGAACTAGGAACATACTTTCATTGTTTTTGGAGGTGCAAGTTCATTTCAAGATTCTGGAACTTTATTGCATACGAAATTAGCACTATTCTTAAGATAAAATTGAAACTGGATCCTGGTCTCTTTCTTTTGGGGCTCCCTTCTAAAAGGCAGGCAATGTCGTTGTCACTTAATGCAAAAGGTTATAGATTGCTAGATAAACTGCTACTTGTGGCAAGGAAATGCATCCTTATTAAATGGATAAAAAGTACTCCCCCCTCTGTCACACAGTGGTATAAGGAGATTTTTGCAGTTTTACCACACGAGAGGCTGGCAGCTGTACTTAGGGGTAATATACAGAGCTTTCAGAATGTATGGTCTCCTTTTATAGATCACTTGCCTCCAGATGTGAGAAAAATGGTTTTGTGTGTTAATTAGGGCTTTTGGGTTGTCAGATCCCTCCTCCTGGAGGTGGGCTCAATAATAAATAAAGAATGGTCTTGGTTCCTTTGTTTTAACAATTATTATTATTTATTTATTTTTTTTATTTTTTTTCTTTGTTGTTGTTGTTGTTCTAAATGACATGTCTTCATTATAGGGTTATATTATTGAACATATCTAGGGTAATATATACAGGAAATATCTTTTGTTTGTGTGCTTTTACAGAAGTTGTGACTGTTTAATTTAGTGGCTAGTTAGTCACCAACATTTATACTTATAGATGGTATTATGTTTTTAATTTTTATTTTATCATCCTTTTACTCTCTAAATGTATATTTACTCATTTTGGATTTGCTTATTTATTTGATATTATTGTTTATTGTTTAAAAATTCATGTCACAATGGTCTAAAGAATTGTTAACCTATTGTATTTCTGGAAAGCACATTGTACACTCATCCTGCTAATATTGAATAAACATGTCAAAAAAAAAAAAAAATAACGAACTTGCGCGCGCAAAAGACGCGATATGTGAACAGGCCCTTATGTGAACAGGCCCTAATCTGACTTGAATAACACACCAGTCCCCTTCAACCTACCACCTTGATTCAAGAGTCAGCACGCACAGCTGTCAGCCAATGGGAGCATGATTTAAGGTTGTCTTAGCCAATTGCTAGAAAGGAGGGCGGGTCTTGTGCAGGAAGTGAACCAGTTCGCAGTTAGCTTCAGAGCTGCCAACTCTCACGCATTCACCGTGAGACACACACAATTGACACTTTTCACACGCTCTCACGACACACATCCATTTTCTCACGCACAGAAAAATCGCGAAGCAAAGAGGACACGGAGATTGACAGACTGGACAGAGCAGGTTACTTTTGATATAAAAAAAATCTCAGCTCTCAGATTCTGTCACTTTTATTACGAAATTCAAACAATAAATACCGTTTTGGCGCTTGTAAATGTGACGCGACCACTGATCTATATAGAATGACATTATATAGATCAGTGGACACGACAGATCCCTAGCGGCAGGTGAACCGATCATCTCTAGCTAGTAAATAAACACGAATGAACAATGTTGAAAGATACAGTACAACTTACCGAAATGTATATTCCTCATACATAATATCGACCAATCAATCAAAAAAAGAGGTCAATGAAACAGCTGGAGAACAATTATGTCACATAACATTTACCTCAGGAAAGCCATTTGATGACCATAATATAGGCTATAGCACGTTAGTTGGCTAGAAAAAAAAAGAGCTTTAGAGAGTATTTTGCTAAATATGTGTACTATATTACATATTTATTATATTTTTATCATTAAATAAAGTAATTACAATAAAAAAACGCATTATATATCTCTCTGTATGTTTACAGCATTAGGTGAGTTTTCTTTTTCTTAAGAAAAATGAATTAATCTTGTGTAGCCTACCTTATTTAAATGAGTCATTATTAAAGGTATAGCGGAGGATTTTTTTTACTTCCGGGTGGATAGCCTATACTATTGGTCCTCCTAATTGTCAATCATTCTGGTGACTCAATCAAATTATTCAAAAAGTGGAGAGGGTGGGTCCTATTGAAAATCGGAAAGATCCTCCGCTATACCTTTAAATAAAATCACATAATTGAATTGAATTGAAAACCAGAAATTGTACCATGTAACCTATAGGCTAAACATTGTAACATGTTGTCACTAAGCCTAATAAAATTCAGTTTAGTTACTAAAATGTTTTGACAATCACAATACACTTGTGATGCAATAAAAAAAAAATTTCACTTTAAAGGGGGGGGTGAAATGCTCATTTTCACTCAATCTCCTGTTAATCTTGAGTACCTATAGAGTAGTATTGCATCCTTCATATCTCCAAAAAGTATTTCGTTTTATTATATTTATAAAAGACAGATAGGCTGTACCGAGTCTTTCCGGAAAAAAAACGAGCGACTGGGGGCGGGCGAAGCTAAAGCTGTATGCTAACGCGCCACACTAACAACACAGAGACATTTGAAGCAGTTTTACTCACCGCCCCGGTTCCAATCACGACCGCGAACCTTTATCATTGCGACTACTCGATCCTTAAGCATTAGACGATCTGCAAATCCGTCGATCTGGGCTTTGTTTATAAAACAATCATCGTCGAAATGCAGGGAACAAAAAAAGTCTTACACAGCTCCGTTAATGATGCTCTGAAAAAACAAACTCCATCCACTGGTCCCTTAGCGCTGGGTTCTTTGGGAATATGTGCAGGGTTGTCTTGCCCTGGCAACTAAAAACACACTTCTTTGGTGACATTGACTTCCCAAAAGCCGAGCAGAGCGATTTGATGGCGAACTGCTTTCGCTATCTTGCTCTGGTCTACGAGTGCGCGCGCGCCTGCGGTTCTTCCGGCAGAAGTGGCCCATACCAGAGCCCGTCTACGGAGAGCCTTGGCACTTCCTATTAGCCCCATTGTATCGATCTTGGTTGCAGTTCCATTAGAATTCCACTGGAGGTGATCACGGGCGAGTGCAGACTGAATGGGAGTCAATGGGGCTAGACGGCTAAATGTGTCTCTTTCACCCGATTCCCGTTGAGAAATCTCAGATTTTATTGTAAGTTTTGCAAGTTCAACATGGGTTATAGGTCGAAAGTTGAATGAACGAGTACTTATTTCTTTTCGATTTCTTACAGGTTGAGTTGTTGTTGCCCATAACACGCTAGCATTCTGCTAATGACGTCAGCATTCTGACGTCACTGACATTTTAAAAGACTTTTTAAACCAAATAAGTGACTCTAAAAAATCTAACACCCAGCAATGTGTAATTTCTTTGCATCTCCTTTCGAATACAACATTCAAATTACTAGACAAAAAATTATATCCTGAGAAAAGTGGATTTTGAGGGTTTTTTGCCATAGACCTCCATTCATTCTGCACTCGCCTGCGAGCGCCCCCGCATGGACAGAGACGTGTTACTGCAGCCAGTCCAGAAACCGGAAGTAAGCAGAGAGTGCCAATTCTCTTCCTATTAGACATTCTCTGCCCATACTCGAAAAAAACCTTCCGAAACTTGTGACAAACCGGAAGGACAATTTTTGGCACAGAAATACTCCTTCAAACGTACATTTTAATTTTTGAAACTTTGTCCATGTTTAGCATGAGAATCCAACTCTTTGACTGTGTAAAAAACTCGGTATGCATGAAATAGCATTTCACCCTCCCTTTAAGCCCTGATATATAAACATACAGTACTGTGCAAAAGTCTTAAAAGCATGTTAATATCCCAGTCCCCCCCCCACCACCCCAAAAAAAAAAATTTATTAAAAAGTTATTTATATCTTTTGCTGTAGTGTGTCAGTAGGAAATATCAGTTTACTTTTCCAAACATTCTTTTTGCTATTAATTGTAATAATCCAGTGAGATTTGTGTAGGCACAAGGAGTTTGACAACAGCCGGTATGATCTGATCCCACCATCATCGAGTCCGTCTGTGATTACATGTTTAAGATGTAAACGTGTTTAAGATGCAAATGTGTTTAAGATGTAAACGTGTTTAAGATGCAAATGTGTTTAAGATGCAAACGTGTTTAAGATGTAAATGTGTTTAAGATGTAAACGGGATGATTGCGCGACACTTACGTGAGACACTGTTGCCGTGTGTGCAAGTAGCAGAAACAACGAGGAATACCAGAGGAAACGTTGAAAACGTTTAATTTGAAAAGGCGTGAATGACGTTACAAAACATGAAAAATTATAAAATATAAAAGGAAAACAAAGCAAGAAAACAAGAGTGTCGCCAAATCAATAAAATAATCAAAACATAATCCCCATAACTATTTCACCCAAACCTCTAAATCTACCTATCAAAAGAAAAATGCAGAAACAAAACCTGAAATCTTCAGCGTATACGCCGCCTTAAATAAACTACGCTGTCTAAAAACAAAAACAAATTCAATGCGTGGTGATCACTCTCCAACTAAATAACAGAAAACAATTCTAACTTCTTCAGTTCTGATTTTAACGTCGTGACGTCACATCTCTTATGGGCAACCAATGATCACCACCTAGGAATAACGTATAGAAACACAAACACACACACAAAAAGAAAAATACACAAACACACGTGGAACGTAACATGAAGAAACTGAGACAGACTAAATCCAGAAGAACTGCGGGAACGAGTCTTTTAGATTAAAGACACATCTTTTTGACCTAGCATTCACATAACACATTATAGACTTCTATAATTCAATGTTAGGCTGCATAGATTAGGTCAGCCGGAACCGGGAACACTTCCTATAAATCCTGATGTACTCGTTGCATCATGAGAAGAATGGTGTCTATGCTTATATTAGTCTCTTTGTTTATCCCGAGGTTTACTGCAGTCCGCGGGATCCAGATCTGATGAAGGACCTGCGCCTGGATGCGACGACAGTGCAGTCCTGAAGTGTCCACTAGTCTCTCCCCTGTGAAGGCCTGTGAAAAAAATTAAATAAACATTTGACACAATCTGATTCCATATTGATTAAGTTGGGGCCTATCAGGTACAGTACATAAGAAAAAAAAATCTCTCTCAACTAATGCTGTAAAGTAAAGCATAAGGAACCCCAGTTGGTACATCATTCTAATATTTAAGGTTAAAAATTATTTATTTGTAAGCTTCTTTAAATCACACATAAGGAAGTTTCTATACTGTTATAATACACTTTTAAAAGAACACTCCTCCGTTTATTTAAAGGTCCCGTTCTTCGTGATCCCATGTTTCAAACTTTAGTTAGTGTGTAATGTTGCTGTTAGAGCATAAATAATATCTGTAAAAATATAAAGCTCAAAGTTCAATGCCAAGCGAGATTTTTTATTTAACAGAAGTCGCCTACATCGAACGGCCCGTTTGGACTACATCCCTCTACTTCCTTCATTAATGACGTCACTAGAACTGTTTTTTGACTAACCTCCGCCCACAGGAATGCTCCCTCAACTCTACCGAAATTCGTTGATGTACTTGCGCACTTCTAATAACTTACTGTGTTTACTCAGCTCTTACGGTGATTTTCTGAAGTAAAACTGACGCTTCATCTTTTGTGTGATGTACAATAAACTTTATTAAACTCATCAGTATATGTTTGATCATCATTCAGACAACAGACTTGTAGGCTGTTAATAAATAATGGATACATACAAGCAGATGACAAATACGTCATAATAACCGTAATTAAACTACTAAACTATACCTGTTCCATCTCTATACAGCACTCTGACTCTGTAGGCATTATTGTCCGACTCGAAATGAACGCCGTTACTGAGAGTTTCTGATATTATCATCATTCCGTGAGCTGAAATAGTCCTGAGAGACTGAGCGCGAACTCGTGAAGCTCCGCCCCCTGTGTCGTCCAGCAGCAGCTTATTTGCATTTAAAGGGCACACACTAAAACAGAGCGTTTTTCTGAGCCCCAAAAAATGACAATTTAAACATGCTGTAAAAAATGATCTGTTGGGTATTTTGAGCTGAAACGTCACATACACACTCTGGGGACATCAGAGACTTATTTTACATCTTGTGAAAAGGGGCATAATACGGGACCTTTAAAAGGGGCATGTGCTGAAACTAAAAAAAGGGCACCCCACCTCCCATTTTCAATAACACAAAATAATAGTCTCAAAAGCTTTAGATTTATTCACGATTAATAACAACCATAATAATAATAATATAGATAAACATGTTTTAAGGGCTTCTTTAAACCTAACAGCAACTTTCTGTGAGCCAGGGATGTTGGTCTCTTGAAGGTCTCTTATTCACTACACTTTCTCTAAAATAAGCCAGCAATAAAAAAATAAAATAAAAAATAGTGTGAAAAGTAGGCCTACAGTTGCAGTGAAAAGCATTTCTGAAGGATCACGTGACACTGAAGAGTACTGAACTGGAGTAATGATGCTGAAAATCCACCTTTGATCACAGAAATAAATTACATTTTAAAATATATTCAAATAGAAAACAGTTATTTTAAATTGTAAAAATATTTCACAATATTACTGTTTTTGCTGTATTTTGGATCAAATAAATGAAGCCTTGGAATGAATTAAATCATGAATTACATTGTGCATGATACAATATAAAGATTTCACAGTGATCTTCTGTAATGTTTTTTTTTTTAAGTCACTACTACAATATTACTGTAGTAAAACCATGTGAGGACGAGCGGAGAGTATAGAATAGGCTATAGATAAAAAAAATTGCTAGATAATACATGCATATTAACAGCCTTGAATTAACCATAACATGATTAGTCTAAATGTTAATAAATTAAGTGTATCAGCAATCATAAATCAAAGAAGAAATGTCTTACGTCTTAGAAATATATGTTACCTAGGTGACGAGGATCACTCGTAGCTTTGTGTAAGTTCCAGTATGAAACAGCGCGGGGGCGCACCTGTTATTTTTCCGATGGTAAAAACAAATTATATGTTGTTGTATTACTTATCATCAGTATATAGTTTTTGACCAGCGAATGTGTGCAAATGTGCATTTTTTGTCCGTCATTAAACCGGCGCCGGCGGTATCACATTACATTTTCATCAACAGGTTACAAACTAGTTTGTTGTACCTATATGGGCGCTCAGTTTTTCCTGCTGTAAAATAAATTTGGCCAAAATCGCATTTTATAAAAGATGTATGCACAGACTATTTAAGTGTCTATGTATTGGCTATGACTAGATGGCAAATGCTAGCCGTACCTCTCAGTCTCAGGCGACGTCCCACATGTCTCAGTGAGTCAGACATCAAATACTTATTTCAACAACAAGATATTTATTTACCCTTCGCAAAACTTCGTTCAGCTGCTGTCTACTGTGCGGCTGCTGTGGAACTTCAGGATTCAGTGAATATAGAGGGGGCGGAGTTATCAGCATACTGACAGCTTGAGGATCGAATACGATTTACACAAGGTCATTTTAAGAACTTTCAATGGCTAAATATTTGTAAAACAGACAGACGTAAATGGTAACCAATAGCATTGATTTAAAAAAAAAAAAAAAAACCACCCAAAAAAGGGCACTTCGGAATGTAAGGGCAAAAAGGGCATGTGCTCTGCACAGGTTGAGCCCTACCTGTGCACGTGCCTGATTTAGAAAGGTGGGCAAACGCATCTTGGTCTTAGTGCATGCATTGTTTTAGTTTGGCAGCGCTACCGCTAGCTTAGCTTAGCATAATGAATGGAATCCTGTGTTGCCAGCTAGCATGTGATTTAAAAAAAATAAAAATAATAATTACTTCTTGTGGCCTGCGTATTCACGAGTACAAATAGCAATGCAGATTAAGTTTTTGGGGCAGACCTGACCTGTTGAAAAGAGATGGTATTCATCCCTCCTGGGATGGTGCTGCTCTTCTCTCTAGTAATATGGCACATAGTCTTAGAGCTCAAACATGACAATCTGGGGCTCAGGTCAGAAAGCAGAAAGACTGGCTAAACCGACCGTCTGCTAGCGGCCTCGCGTCACCAAGGTCAGATAAATCCCATCACATAGAGCCTCTTTCACCTAGATATCATCATATAGAGACTGTGTCTGTTCTCCGAATTAGGACATACAAAAAACGTTTAAACTCATCTAAGGTTAAAAATGTAATTGATGTTCAACAAATAAAAAACAGCTATAATACAGATGAGCAAATGCTAAAGCTTGGGTTGCTGAATATTCGATCGCTTACTTCAAAAGCACTCATTGTTAAAGGAGAACTCCGGTCAATTTTAACATTGAGCTAATTTTTTCGTACATTTGGAGTGCTGTCAGTGCAGAGAACAACGACAAAAATCGGTGTTGCCTTCACCGAGTTATTCTATTTTTAAAATTTGCACCCTGTTGACTTCAATGGGGCAAGTTTTAAACCTGCTTTTAGCCTCTTAACATCCTTGATGTGTCATTACAAGTGCACAGGTCATGTGAGTGATTCCTTCGGGGTGAACGCGGGTCAATCTGACTGCAGTAGATGTGAAAGATATGGATAAAAATTATATTTATTTAGCCAGCGCTCATATCTGTATTTACATCCTGTTTTCGGTCAAAGTCCATAGTAATCGATTGTCGAGTTCACGCGCATGATTATAGGTACTAAACCAATGCGCGTGAACTCGACAATCGATTACTATGGACTTTGACCGTAAACAGGATGTAAATACAGGTAAGTGCGCTGGCTGAAATAACATCACTTTTATTCATATCTTTCACATCTACTGCAGTCAGACTCACCCGTGTTCACTCCGAAGGAATCACTCACATGACCTGTGCACTTGTAAAAAGCAAAACGCGCCAAACAATAGGCTTCATGTTTTACTACAATCTCATTTCATATCATCGTAACAAATGGAAACATTTGAAGTAATATATGATAATCAATATATTTTTATCTAGCGTAGCTGTTACTCTGAAATGTTGCTTTTGAAAGATTTATAGGCTGCTATAGGTTATTGTTATTTTTATTATTATTTTATGCAGCATTGCGTGTAGCCTATGCCTACAAGGCACAACAAACCTGTTCATTATATATTGTTGGAAACATTTGTGTCTGTGTGTTCTGTGAATTTTAAAATGCAAATTTTAACCAGAAAAATCTAAAATGTATTCCCAAAATCGTGCAGCCCTATAGTTTCTCTTGTCACAGTTTTTTTTTTGTGTGTTTTTTAACAGGGCCCAGATGCCACTGAGTCCTGCTGACTTCAACATTCACATGAACATGGTAAAGTGAAAATCAAACACCTTGGAAATGAAAGGTGTGTACAATGTTTTTAGGAATGGCACAAATGTCTCTGTCTTTGGATCATTGTTTTCAATAATGTGCTTTTTTGTCAATTGTTGTGTATCTTTGGATTATGTTGTGTTAAATCCAAACAATTTAAAAGCCATTATTTTTTAAATCTCCTCATTCTTTGTGCAAGGTTGCTCAGAATGACAGGGCCTGATAGCTCCTAATAGGGCCATTAGGGAGTGTCTTTGTCTTTCTCAGGTGTGAAAAGCCATCAATATTCAGGATGTGATCACGCCTCTCGCATAAAGCTTTCTTACACAAAACACGTCTTACAAATTTTAAATCAATATATTGTCTTATCTGAATGAGCAGTCAGGATGATTTTCACATAGTTTTAGAGCAAATATTCTAGGCTACGTCATACAATTTTCAAAAGTCTTGTGAAGAAATAATCAGTATGGGTTTCATGAACGGACAATCAACAAAGTGTCCTGTGCTCACCACACACCGGCCATAGGCGTAGAGGACAGATTTGGCTATAGGGTGATGCAGACATGGAAACTTGTGACTTGGTGACTTGGACTCGAGTCGCTATTTTTATTACTTGTGACTTGACTTGACAAAAAATAAAATACTTGAGACTTGACTCGGACTTGGAAGTTAAAGGGTTAGTTCACCCAAAAATTAAAATTCTGTCAGTAATTACTCACCCTCATGTTGTTCCAACCGCGTAAGACCTTCGTTCATCTTCGGAACACAAATTAAGATATTTTTGATGAAATCTGAGCCATGTTTCACTCCTCCATAGGCTTCTATGTGACCGAAACTTGCTGGCCCAGAAAAGTTATTAAAGAGATCGTTAATATAGTCCAAGTGACTCCAGTGGCTCAATCTTAAGTATATCAAGCGACGAGAATACTTTTTGTGCGCAAAAACAAACAAAAATAACGACTTTATTCCACTATTCATTTCCTTCTCTCTCGACCTCTAGTTGGTTCGCGTAGTGTTTTTGCGCAGCGCGTCTGTGTTACACGTCACCACGTAGGCTCACTATTGGTCGACGCCGGTCATGTGTGTGTTGCGTGATGACGTGCAACACAGACGCGCAGCGCAAAAACACTACGAGGCCCAGAGAGAAGGAAATGAAAAGTGGAATAAAGTCGTTATTTTTGTTTGTTTTTGTGCACAAAAAGTATTCTCGTCGCATGATCAACTTAATGTAGTGCCACTGTAGTTACTTGAACTATTTTAACGATGTTTTAACTATTCTGGGCCGGTGAGTTTCAGTCACACTGGAAGCCTATGGAGGAGTCAAAATTCTGTCAGATTTCATCAAAAATATCTTAATTTGTGTTCCGAAGATGAACGAAAGACTTACATGGTTGGAACAACATGAGGGTGAGTAATTACTGACAGAATTTTCATTTTTGGGTGAACTAACCCTTTAAAGACTCGGGACTTGACTTGACTTGAGACACGATGACTTGAACGACTTGAGTGTTAATCATGTTTTCAGTTTGAATATAAAATATATTAATTATTTTAAAAAATAAAGTTGATTACCCAGCTGGAGCGCAGGCTGAGAATAGCGTTGTCATGACTGGATCATGACACTATCATCAGTCATGCCCTCTCATACCTTACGCACACCATGCCCACTTAGATCAGGTATCACATCAACATGTCAGCCGGAGGGGTACCGAGGGTCATCGCTTTCGGCTTCAAGAATTAGTCACAAGATGGCAAAAGACGAACACAGAGCTGCCAACTCTCACGCATTCACCGAGACTCACACTTTTCACACGCTCTCACGCCACACATCCATTTTCTCATGCACAGAAAAATCGCGAAGCAAGGAGGACATGGAGACCGACAGACTAGACAGAATCTGAGATTTTTTTATATCATAAGTAACCTGCTCTGTCACTTTTATTACGAAATTCAAACAAAAAAATACCGTTTTGGTGCTTGTAAATGTGACGTGATCATCTCTACTAGCTAATAGTAAATAAACACGAATGAACACTGTTGAAAGATACAGTGCAACTTACCGAAATGTATATTCCTCATACATAATATTAGGGATCGACCGATATGGATTTTTTTATGCCGATACCGATTTTTTTTCATCAGCCTTAGCTGATGACCGATAACGGGCTGCCGATTTTCTTGGGCCGATATTTGGAGCCGATACTGCTTTTGCTCACTCAGTTTACATCATAAAAATGACACAAATATAATATATAATGTCTCAATTAAGAAAGGAACATTTATTGAACTTAAAAAAAAACAATACTTGACAAATATTTAAAAAACGTGAGGAAGATCAAGTAAAAAAAAAAAAGTTCAGTGCTGAAAATACTGAATATATATATATATATATATATATATATATATATATATATATATATATATATATATATATATATATATATATATATATATATATATATATATATATATATATATATTTAAGCATAATTAAAATTCAGAAAATAAATTCAGAAAATAAATATTTAAGCATAATAAATAAAATAATTTGACTGGAAAATGTTATTCTGTGTAGTTGTCTGATACATGTAATCGTGATCTCCATTTTAAACAAAACAAAAACGATTTTAAACCAAATAGATTCTAAGTTTATTATGAATTAGGGATCGCGTCTAAAACGTGTGGAAAACGTGTCTAAAATGCATGCGTGTCGCAACCGCGTCGCATCTTTTACGAGCACACGTCCAAACCTCAGCCAGGTGGTCGCTGAATAAAACTCCCACAAATATCACGGAATCACCAAACAACGTCAGCATTATTTATTTCTATGACCAGTGTTTGTAACAGCTGCCGTATGTATATGGATAGCCTCAAACTTAGCTATTTGCAGCTCCTTAAATACAATGACAAGCAGTTTTATAGATGAGGCATTTGCGTTTTCCATTTGGACCCACAAACTTGCTTAGCTATAGTTGCATGCACATATAGAGCAACGTGTTTCCACTTTCAAAGTGTATTTCAGCCAAGTCAAACAGTTAAAATTTTAAAACTAACCGCTGTCTTGAAGAGGCTTCCAGCACTCTGCTAGTGGGGGAGGGGCAGTGCATGGGCTGCACGTGAACTGCAGCGTCTCCAGCAACACAGAGCTGCCTGCGAACGCCTGTCTGTAATTAATGCCGGGAAAAATACTATCGGCGAACGCCGATGCCGATACACGTCAAACCTGCAAATATCGGCCCGATTTATCGACCGACCGATATATCGGTCGATCACTACATAATATCGACCAATCAATCAAACAAAGGGGTCAATAAAACAGCTGGAGAACAATTATGTCACATAACATTTACCTCAGGAAAGCCATTTGATGACCATAATATAGGCTATAGCACGTTAGTTGGCTAGAAAATAAGAGCTATAGAGAGTATTTTGCTAAATATGTGTACTATATTACATATTTATTATATTTTTACTTATATCATTAAATAAAGTTGTTATCAATAAAAAAAAATGCATTATATTTATTTGAGTTATTTTTAACCTTAAATAATACTGCCAGCTGATAGGGCTCTCTGTATGTTACAGCATTAGGTGAGTTGTTTTTTTTTTTGAGAAAAATGAATGCCTACCTTGTGTAGCCTACCTAATATTTATCCAAATGAGGCAATATTAAATCAAATCACAAAAATTGAATTGAAATAATAAAAAAGCATAGCTTACCAGAAATTGTACCATGTAAACATTGTAACATGTTGTCACTAAACCTAATAAAATTCAGTTTAGTTACTAAAATGTTTTGACAAACACAATACACTTATTGTGATGCAATAAATTGTTTTTAAATTGTGGTTTAGGTACATTAACCCTCTGGGGACCAAAAACGCGCCCGCGCGTTTTGCTCCTTTTCTTTTTTAGCAATGAAAATAAACACTAAATGCTCTGTTAATTTTGATCTTTCATTTTCGTGTAATGCATCAATCGATCCTGTTCAGTTTCTTTTTTTTTTCTGTATACTCACAATAAAAATAAAGTGTTTTGCTTTTTGACAAATAAAGAAAAATTAACATGATGCGATTTCTGCCTTCTCTCTTTCAGTAAACTCCACTGTTTTCTTTTCTCAAGTGTTGATGTGGAATAACATTATGGAATAACGTTAGTGTAGGCCTATGCAAACCGCAAAAAGATGAATCGCATTTCTATAATATGACTCGCCTTTCTGTGAGATGAATGAAGGGTACATATTTGTAAAGACTGTTTAGCCTAAATATGAATCGCGCGTCTTTGTGTGATAGAATAAACTGCTTTGCTATAGCCTACTGAGATAAGTAAAAATCGACTGGAATATGTTGAAATAAAATGTATTTGTATAAGCAACGTATTAAACTGCAAATTAGCATTTATATGCCCTAATATTTCATAAAAACAACGTTACAGTCAGTCACTTGTTGACTAGATTTGGGTACAGTTTTTAGGCTACTGTAGAATATACTGCCACATCAAATAAGCTTTTGTTTAGCAATTTCTGCTCATATCTAACGTTATATATATATATATATATATATAACTATATATAACTATATATATATATATATATATATATATATATATATATATATATATTTGCTATATTCAAACTAATGAATACATATAGGCCTATAATCTTTTTTCTTTTTCTTTTTTACAAAGAAAGAGTACACTTGAAATATTGTTGAAATTGTAATTATTGTTGTAATTGTAACAGTTTTAATAAAATAGCAAAACATATTTACAAGATAGATGTAAGCGAAATCTTAAATGGTCAATATAAGTCTTCTTCTAAATACATCTTTTGTCCTTGCATTGTGGCTCAGTCAGTGTCACACCTGAATGAATGGCTAATTATGCAGAGTCATTATGCAGAGTGGGTGGGACATTGTAATCTAAGGTGTAAACTACTCCTCCCCCTCGCATATTGGCTTTCCAAGCAAAACCTGTTTTACACCATTTAAATCAATGTATTTTTTTTGTGAACGATAAAGCAAGACTATTTTCACATAATTTTGAAGCTAGAACTCAAAGGGACAAAATCCATTAGTCAAAAGTCTTGTGGACACATATTTAATATGTGTTTTGTGGTCTTAATTCAGCAACTTTCATTAAAAAAATTTCCAATAACCACGCATAAACATTATTCTCTTAAAAATACAAACATCTACATACACGTTGCTCGCATATTATGGTAGCCCTGTTTGTGCTATATAGAGTGAATTTACACCTTTGCCATTAACATGTTTATAAATAACTGAAAAAAGCACAAATGTCAGAGCATGTCAGAACATCTCAAGGACCCCAAAAACAACTTGGTCCCCAGAGGGTTAAACCATAAAGCTTTTTCACGTTAGGACTTGTATATAAAGCCTATGAGAACCATGGGGAGTCAACCCACAGCCGCTCCGCTGCCCTGCTGAAAATGTGAAGCAGAAACGCTTAATGTCAGATAACGTCCATAATAATTTGACTTTTGGTTCGATTTTTGACCGCTTTCAGTGGTTATGAGGAGCAATGAGAGAGAAATTTGGTAATCATTGTTTAGGCTACATTAAACCACGTCATGTCATATTGTCAACATGGTACTTATGAAGCAGAATAGTGGGTCACATGTCTAATGCTTTTTGAAAACTTAAGGGTTTCTTCTTGTCTTGTCTTTTCACTTTATTAAGATCAGATTCTGCAGGTAAAATTACAATAATAAGGTGACTTGACTTGGACTTGACCTACTACAGGACATGACTTAACTTGACTTGCCATAGCCTGTGACTTGACCTGCCCAAGAAAAAAATACTTGGGACTTACTTGAGACTTGAAGGTTAAGACTTGGGACTTACTTGAGACTTGAAGGTTAAGACTTGAGACTTACTTGAGACTTGCACATGTGTGACTTGGTCCCATCTCTGGGGTGATGTGTGTCTAACTTACACAGAAGAGACTTTTTTGCTCAGCACATGAAAATAAACTACTTACCGTGATCTCAGACTGAGGTGATGTGGTTTCTCCACTGCATGGATCTTCATGTGTCGCTTCAGGTGAGTTTTAATAGAGAAACTCTTCCCACACTGATCACAGATGTGCGGCTTCTCTCCAGTGTGGATCCTCTCATGTCTTTTCAGAGATGATGACTGACTGAATCTCTTGTCACAGTGTGAACACTTGTAAGGTTTCTCTCCAGTGTGTGTATTTTCATGTCTTTTTAGATGTGCTGACCGACTGAATCTCTTGTCACAGTGTGAACACTTGTAATGTTTCTCTCCAGTGTGTGTATTTTCATGTCTTTTCATAGATGATGAGTCACTGAATCTCTTGTCACAGTGTGAACACTTGTAAGGTTTTTCTCCAGTGTGGATCCTCTCATGAGTTTTCAGAGATGATGAGTCACTGAATCTCTTGTCACAGTGTGAACACTTGTAAGGTTTTTCTCCAGTGTGGTTCATCTCATGTGTTTTCAGAGATGATGAGTCACTGAATCTCTTGTCACAGTGTGAACACTTGTAAGGTTTTTCTCCAGTGTGAATTTTCTGGTGCCGTTTTAAACAGTCCGCTGTTATAAAAGTCTTCTCACACTCAAAGCACATGTACTCTCTCACACCAGTGTGAGTTTTCTCATGTTTATGTAAATATTGCCGCAGTGAAAAACTCTTTCCACACACAGAACATGAATGCGGCTTCTCCTTCGTATGAACTGTCAGGTGTGTCTTCAGGTGTGATGCCCTAAGAAATGTTTTGCTGCATTGATCACATGAGAACGGCTTCTCTCCAGTGTGGATCCTCATGTGATCTTTAAGATATCGTTTGCATAAGAATCTCTGTCCACACTGATCACATGAGAATGGCTTCTCTCCAGTGTGGATCCTCATGTGAACATTAAAACTGTGTTTGTTTGTGAAACTCTTCCCACATTGATCACATGTTTGCGGCTTCTCTCCAGTGTGGATCCTCTCATGTCTTTTCAGATCTGCTGACTGAATGAATCTCTTGTCACAGTGTGAACACTTGTAAGGTTTTTCTCCAGTGTGAATTCTCTGGTGAAGTTTTAAATGTTGAGCTGTATTAAAAGTCTTCTCACACTCAAAGCACATGTACTCTCTCACACCAGTGTGAATTTTCTGATGTTTATGTAAATATTGCAGCACTGAAAAACTCTTTCCACACACAGAACATGAATGCGGCTTCTCCTTCGTATGAACTGTCAGGTGTGTCTTCAGGTGTGATGCACTAAGAAATGTTTTGCTGCATTGATCACATGAGAACGGCTTCTCTCCAGTGTGGATCCTCATGTGATATTTAAGATATCGTTTGCATAAGAATCTCTGTCCACACTGATCACATGAGAATGGCTTCTCTCCAGTGTGGATCCTCATGTGAACATTAAAACTGTGTTTGTTTGTGAAACTCTTCCCACATTGATCACATGTGTGCGGCTTCTCTCCAGTGTGGATCCTCTCATGTCTTTTCAGATCTGCTGACTGAATGAATCTCTTGTCACAGTGTGAACACTTGTAAGGTTTTTCTCCAGTGTGAATTCTCTGGTGCAGTTTTAAATGTTGAGCTGTATTAAAAGTCTTCTCACACTCAAAGCACATGTACTCTCTCACACCAGTGTGAATTTTCTGATGTTTATGTAAATATTGCAGCACTGAAAAACTCTTTCCACACACAGAACATGAATGTGGCTTCTCCTTCGTATGAACTGTCAGGTGTGTCTTCAGGTGTGATGCACTAAGAAATGTTTTGCCGCACTTATCACATGAGAACGGCTTCACTCCGGTGTGAACTCTCCTATGCGCATCAATATTAGATTTGCATGTGAAACTCTTTCCAGACTGATCACATGTGAACAGCTTCTCTCCAGTGTGAACTCTTATGTGAACATCAAGACTTTGTTTGCTTGTGAAACTCTTTCCACACTGAGTGCAGGTGAAAGATTTCTTGGCTCTTCTTTTCTTTAAAAAAATATTTTTAGTCTCTGAGCGACTCAATGGTTTTCCTTCAGGATTGACATGATGTTCCTCCTTCACTTCACTCAGTTCTTCACTCTCCTCCTTTACTTCACTCAGTTCTTCACTCTCCTCCTTTACTTCACTCAGTTCATCACTCTCCTCCTTCACTTCCATCAGGTCTGAAATCAAAAGAGAACATTATTAATTTGATTTTCAGTACATCAAAATAATTCAAAGAGAGAAATATAAAGTGAAAGGACATGCAAGTGAGCCCTGATGTAATAGTAGAAAGTAGACAACTGTTATAAAATATTGTTTTTGAAACTTTCCAAAAATGAGGAACATTTATCTTCCAATTATTATTTTTAATTTATCAGAATTTATCAGTCGAATGAAGCTCACCAACTGGACGAAAACCATAGTTTGGAGGGCATCAGCACCCCCGTCGTGGAAGAAGCAAACTCAAGCACAGAACTAGCGGTGGAACAAACATCAGCGGTGGAACCCACCCAACCTCCCCGACCAGCAGTCGAGCGGAGACTCCCAAGCTACAGACTGCGTGTAAAGTGGCCCGGTGCTGCGGAGAAAAAGCTGTGGGAAACGGTGAATAAAGATCTGTCCCTGTCCCTCGAACAACTTCGAGGTACAGTGGAGAAGAAGTTGGAGGATATGGGAAACATCATCTATCAATATGGAAAAGAACGCTTTGGGGTACTAGAGTCGAAAGTCACTAAACAGGCTCCCACTCCACCAGTCTCCAGGAGGCAACAGGAAATCAAGCGCCTTGTTCAAGAAAGGAGACAACTCAGGAAACTTTGGAAGAAGGCCTCAGAAGTGGAAAAGGAGGGCATAAGCACCCTCCAAGCTGACATTAAAACCCGTCTGGCATCCCTCCGCAGAGCAGAGAATTCACGGAAAAGGAGGAGGAATAAAGAACAAACAAGAACACGGTTCTATAAAGATCCCTTCAAGTTCCTGAAAACTCTCTTCACCAAGGAGAAAAGTGGAGTTCTAAGAACAACAAAGAACGACCTGGAGGAGCACTTGAGATCAACACACTCTGATCCAAAGCACTATGAACACCTGGCCATCCCTCCAGACATTCCACCAATCAACCCCCCAGAGCATAAATTTGAGATCGGTCCCCCAACGTGGAAAGAGGTGGAGAAGATCGTCCATCGGGCACGAACAGCATCAGCGCCTGGGCCAAACGGAGTCCCATACAAAGTGTACAAGAACGCACCAGATGTTTTTAGGTTTCTCTAGAGCCTCATGAGGACAATATGGCAGAAGAGGACCATACCCAAAGCGTGGCGTAGGGCAGGTGGGATCCTAATCCCAAAGGAGAAGGACGCAGCAAACATCAACCAGTTCCACCCCATTGCCCTGCTTAACGTGGAGGGTAAGATCTTCTTCGGGGTCATTGCACAAAGGATGGCCGAGTACCTGCACAGAAACGAGTATGTGGATACATCGGTACAAAAGGCAGGAATATTTGGCTTCTCTGGCTGCCTAGAACATGCCAGCATGATCTGGCACCAGATCCAAATGGCAAAGATGGAGAAAAGGGACCTCCACGTGATCTTCCTGGACCTTGCAAATGCCTTCGGCTCTGTGCCCCATGAGCTCCTCTGGACTACTTTTGAGTTCTTTAACATCCCGGACACCATCACAACCCTGGTCAAAGGCTACTTTCAGGACCTGCAATTCTGCTTCACTACGCCTGAATTTACCACCTAATGGCAGTGCCTGGAAGTAGGCATCATGGCTGGATGCACCGTCTCTCCCTTGGCTTTCACCATGGCGATGGAGATCATCATCCGAGCCTCAAAATGGGTTGTAGGTGGGCAAAGACTCGGCTCTTGTCGGCGCCTCCCTCCCCTCAGAGCCTACATGGACGACAATACCACCCTGACTACCACCGTTCCATGCACCAGGAGGTTACTCAGAAAAACTTGAGAACATCAGTTGGGCCTGTAAGAAGATTAAACCATCTAAGTCACGCAGCATTTCAGTGGTGAAGGGAGTGCTTACTGACTTGCAGTTCTTCATCGGTGATGAACTAACAACTGATGAGGGACCTGGGAATTAAGGGCCAGAACCAGCGCACAGCTGTTAAAGCTGCATCAGAGGCAGCAGAAAGAAGCAGCCAGTGGCTCTGGCTGAAGAGGAACGACCCCAGCTGGGCCCCCAAGTAGTGTGCCAGGAGATAAGTCGGCTTTGGCTTGACTCAGGGATCAGGACGGCTCTGCCATGCACAGTCCCCTGAGATGTCCACTCGACAACAAGGCGACTCTCATGGCTAATTGGACTCGGGACGCAAGCTGAGGTTTGATCAACCTAGAGCTGGCCGCCTCTGGAGAGGGTGTATAGTGTCAAAGGCCGAAACACCCCATTACCCAGAGGAACACTACTGATGATGTGTCCCGTAAATCCAATTCTTCTCACGAATCTACCATCCACCATTCACAAATCTACCATCCACCATTCACCGACAAGTCCACCAGTAACTTGCATATGCTCGCACAGGGAGTCTCCATCTCATCCTGTGTTTTCTAGAATCTTTTAAAATATTATAGGCACGAATCCCATGTTTCTTTAGCAAGAACTATTACATATATTTGGTAAATGACACAATTATCTAACATGATATTAACATTAAAATATACAATACTGCCATATTTTGACACCAGCTTTGAGATTGATATTTATTTGACTAAAACCGTTAATTATTAATGGACGTTCACACTAGACTTTTCCTTGCACTGACTTCCATTCATGCGCATGTGAAAGTGGGACACCAGAGCATTTCTTAAAACTGTGACACACAGGAAGTGACATCATCTGGGCGCTTTCTACTGCATGATGGGGAGACAAGAAAATAATCTCAATCCTTTGTCTCAGTTTTTACACAAACTGTAGCACTGACTGTATTCATCAACCCTGTTACCAAAGTTACTCCAAGAAGAATCTCTATAACTATGAACAACATATGATATTTGACAAATACAACTTTATTAGTAACTTGGTGTTTACTGATTATTTAAAATAAAAGTTAAAATAGTATTTAGGCTTGATCTGATGTTGGCAATCAATATAAAATTCTCAAACCTTCCTCTACTGACCATTTGTTGAAAAAACAAAAAAACAAACCCAGCAGGGCTCCAGATTGTGACCAATTGGTCGCATTTTTGCGACCATTTTTCCTGCCGGTGTGACCAAATATTTATTTAGGTTGCGCTGGTGCGACCATAGCGTTGCTGAGCAGCGAATGCAAAAAAATATATATTTCGGACCAATCATAGACAGCGCAGCGCCCCAAACTTGCCAGTCGCGGGCCGATCTCAATCACACAACACTATTACTAGGAGATCCAGACTCTGGAGATCCAGTGAAGAAATCCATTGAATTCGCTTCAGAATTAATATCATCATCGCTGTGAGTTCCAGTGAGAAACATTCAAATTCAACTAACCCTAACCTATAGATATCAGATCAAACAGCGCTGATGTGGAAACAAGAGAAACACTTATAGAAGGCTTTCAGTCCACAAATCAGCAACATTCACCATGGATTGAGGCTAATGTAGTAACTCTAGCCATAACTACTTGGTTACTAACATAACCTCAGTTCCCTGAGATGAGAGAACGAGTATTGCGTAAGGCTAGCTTACGCTATGGGAAAACCTCCTTTTCTCGAGAATATTGAAGCAAACTTTTTAAAATGCAGTGCAGCTGCACAGCGAGCACAACTGAGTGTGAGAGCGGTCATTGGCTGTGCTGCGGCAACGTCACGAACCTATGGCGAGGCGGCTTTGACGCCAGAACCAATCAGGACGCCTGGCGTGTCAGAGCCCGCCAGATGGGCGTGGTCAGAGGCTATATATTGCCGTGCCTCGCCTAGGTGCTCCAGGTTTTAAACAAATGAAGCGATCTCCTGATCCTAGCACAGTAGCACGGCGGGTTACGCAATACTCGTTCCCTAACCTCAAGGAACTAAGGTTACGTTAGTAACCAAGTAGTTCCCATTCGAAAGGTCTCTCGTATTGCATAAGGCTAGCTTACGCTATGGGAACCCCCTTCAAAACACTGTGCGTGCTAACTTTGCCCTACCGAAACCCAAGGCATATAAATGAACCACAAGGGAAGCATGATCCTAATATACGCCAGTTCTAGATGGGCTTCATATACTGGATAACTAGGAATCGTAGTTCATGGTCATAAGGGATACATAGTAACCAGTTGAAGGCCAGAGCCGGGTATGTATGAGCCCTAAGACTATTTTGGGGGGGAGGGGGGTGCTTAACACTTACACTGAGAGAACCTTGGCCTGGTACCTCCAAGTTATAAAACTTCACAAATGTGGACGACGAGGCCCAGCCAGCCGCCGAACAAATGTCCTCAATGGGTATTCCACTGGACCAGGCCCACGAAGAGGCCATGTCTCTCATGGAGTGAGCTCTGACACCCAAGGGGCAAAGAAGGTCTTTGGACTTATAAGCTAGCGCGATAGCATCCACTATCCAGCGCGACAGTCTCTGCTTTGTGATGGCTAAACCTTTAGTGCAGCCACCAAAGTATACAAGGAGTTGCTCTGACTGCCTAAATGAGGCAGAACGCTCCAGATAAATCTCCTGAGAGCCATTACGAGGCAGAGTAAATACACATCACTCTCATCATCTGGCGAGGATAGAGCCTTCAGGGAAATTACCTGTGCTCTGAATGGAGTGGAGAGTACTTTAGGAACATAACCGTGCCTCGGTTTAAGGACGACCTTGGAGTTGTTTGGCCCAAATTCCAGGCAGGAGGCATTCATATATAACGCTTGTAGATCACCCACTCACTTGACTGAGGCAGCGCCAGCAGAAAAGCAGTTTAGAGCGAGAGCAAATTCAGGTCCACAGACCGAAGCGGCTCGAAGGGGGACCCTCCAGGACTTTAGAGAGGTCCCAGATAGGCTCAGACGGGGGCACGAAGGGTTTAACCTCCTAGTTCCCTTGAGAAAACGGACAATGAGGTCGTTCCTTCCCAGTGGTTTGTCGGCTACCGGTGCGTGAAACGCTGTTATGGCTGCCACATAGACTTTGAGTGTAGAGGGGGTGCGACTGAGTGATCCAGGAGCTCTTGTAAATATGCGAGCACACTCAGTACTTAAAATGAACGAGGGTCTACGTTTAGTGTAGCACAACAGCTAGAAAACACTGCCTATTTCTGAGCGTACAGGCACCTTTGTTGAGGGCGCTCTAGCTTCCGAAATGGTTTGCAGCACCCTGTCTTGGCAGTGAGCGTTGTCTTCTGAGGCGAAGAGGTCGACCTCCGCCCTGCCGAAGACATCCCCACAGCAGCTGAACCGTTTGTGGGGGAGAAGACCATTTCCCTGGAAGAACATTGCGTCTGTATAACATCAGTGTTAATTTTGGCAGCCATTTTTGATTTTGTCTTAGTTGTCATCTTGAGACGAAAATACTTATTGGTCTTAGTCACATTTTAGTCATTTTGTCTTTTATAGTTTTAGTCTAGTTTTAGTTGACGAAAAGTCATTTCGTTTTTTGTCAACTTTTAGTCAAACTGCAGTTACCGACATTAATTTTGGTAGCTATTTATGTAGTCTTAAGACAAAAAAAATGTCCTTTTTTTTTATCTCTAGGCCAATTCAATTAAGCTTATGAGAAATGTAAATTAAGGTAACAGGCTGTATTGACATTGCACTCTTTAGCAGTAGCACTTGTGCAATTCTACATACCTCTTTTCCTTAGTTCAGTGTTTTTTAGAGTGCCCTACCCCCTGGTACCCCCTCTCGTCCACTAAGACTGCAGTTACACTTTTCCATTAAGGGACAATATTTTTTATATATATATATATATAAAATATTACATTATAATATCAAAATATTAAAATATTAGTATAAAATATTACATTAAAGCCAGTAGTAAGTCACTGTCTTTATGAGTGAGTCATGGAGTCATTCATTCATTCAGTAAGGAAGCAAGCTGCTATTTTTATGAACAGGTCATTGAATCTCACGATTCATTCTAAGCCACAGAATCGTTCACGAATCACCGCTGTGTGCTGCAGTTCTGCTGTGGCTTTCGTTGCAAAATAGAGCAATAAGCCTATGACAATACTGTTTTAAATGTAGTACATTATTTAGTTAGCCTACCCTTCTGTTTGTTGAACTGTTGTATAAAATCAATGTCTCATTTGAAATCGTGTGGATATTTCTGGAAACATTGAATTCTTGCTCGTATAATATGATCGACATTAAAAACACTGGATATCAGCCTATATTTTGATCACAGATTTAGTAGCACAGAGAGCGCAAACGGCTCGTGGCAGAACACAGACCGACTGAAAGACTTTAATTTAAGTAGAAAATCTCAAATGAAGATCGCTAAACTCCAGCTTACTTTTCTGTGTTGTTTTCAGATCATCCATGCTTCTTTAGCAGTGTAGAGAGCGTGCGCGCGCATGGTTGCCAGATACTATTGAAAAGACCGGGTAGAAATCGTGTTCTTTTAACAGAAAAGCTCTGTCTGGGGATTTAATTATTAAAACCTGGCAACCGTAAGCATGAACGCTCATAAAAAACAGCCAATGTGTTGTCGTCTCCTTTATTTGACACAAACAAGTGGTTTTGGTTAAGTTTTAAAAAAATGTTTAAACATTTCAGTCTTGTCTTTTTTCGTCAACGATATTGTATGTGTTGATATAGTCACAGTTATCGTTTAATGACGTGGGTGTCGTCTCTCATCGTCTTTTCTTAGTCAGGGGAAAAAAGGTCGTCAACGAACATTTTTCGTCCTAGTTTTCGTTACCGAAATTAACACTGTATAACATATCCGCACCCTGGATCAGAACGCCTGGCACATGCGCCGCCCTCAGCAAGCACAGGTTGTGCTGGGAGTCGACCAGAGAAAAAAAAATTCTCTGCCATGCTGTGCAGGTTGTGTGACCTGAGACCACCCTGGAGGTTTATGTATGACACCACTGCCCTGTTGTCCATCCAGACCAGGAAGTGGCGGCCGCCCTGAAAGATGTCTCCAGGCACCAAATAGAAAGCGTGCGCGCTTCGGTAAGGCGCGCTCTCATGCGTACCGAGTCTATTTCTATACCCGGGAAGGAGATGTTCCGGCTGGGAGATAGTGTGCTTTTGGAGAAATTGTGCTTTTGGAGAAATTGATCCTGAGTCCCAGGCATTCTAAGTGGTTGAGGAGCCAGGCTCTGGGAGTAATTAATAGCTCCTCCGATTGGGCTACGATGAGCCAATCGTCAAGGTAGTTTAACACTCGCACTCCCGACTGTCTCAAGGGGAAGAGTGCCGCGTCCATACACTTCATGAAGGTACAGGGCGCTAGAGACAGGCCGAATGCTAGTACTGTGTACTGATAAGCCTGCTCTTCAAATGCAAACCTCAGGAATGGTCTGTGATGGGGCGCTATCTGGATGTGAAAATAGGCATCTCCCGGGCCAATATGCGCGAGAATTTGTTTGCTTGTCAACATCCTGAACGGACGCGTCATAAGCGCTTTGTTCAAGTGTCTGAGATCTAGAATGGGTCTGAGACCGCCATCCTTTTTGGGGACGAGGAAGCAGCGTCTGTAAAAGCCTGACTCGCTCTGTGACATAGGAACGGTTTCGACAGCTCCCTTTTCCAACAGTTTTGACACTTCGGTACAGAGGACGAGGGCCACGCCCTTTTCGACCATTGTCTTGACCTTGGCTAAAAAGTGTGGAGGTCTGTGAGCAAACTGGAGTGAGTAACCTCGTTTTATTATGTTCAACACCCATTTTGATATTTCGGGGATAGCCTCCCAGGCTTCGGCCCTCATAATTAGGGGTTGGATGAAGACGGGACCCGGGTCACTGTGAGAAAGGTGCCCGGCCATCCGTTCATAGGAGTGGGCACACAGTCTACATTTATTACCTTCTTTTTCCTGATAGGGGAAAAAGATGACACCGTGTTGGAAGTGTTTATATGTAGGGGCTAGAGGTGTGCGATATATCTTTTAGATGATAATATCCAAATTGTTGTCTGGACGATATGCAAAATTGGGATATCGAATATTTCATAATTTGTACAATCCGACCCCCCAAACATGAAAAGAGCTGAAAGAAGTTAAAGAGAAAACAAATAACGCATACTATAACCTTCTAAACAATTATATGTATCGATTTTTAATTCTGTAGGGCAGTACTATTCCCGGAAGCAACCTCCGAGTGGCCCAGCCCATGGTCCCGTGTCGTCAAAAACGCACATTCATAAGTAAATTCGAACAGAATAGTGCGCGCAGAAGCACACGCGCAAAACCGTTTTGTAAAATGATATATGAATTATTTTTATTTTATATGTCATTTTACAAACCTACGTTTTGCGCATGTGCTCCTGCACTCACTTTTTCAGTCACAACAACACAGCAATCAGAGGAGGACGCGCTGAAAACTGTAATACTGTTCTCTTCCTTCATAACTCGTACTGAGAAGGTTTGAGTTGCAGAGGAATTTGTGACTGTTTCACCTGTTCAACCACATCAAAGTTTTGTAATTAGTAAGTCCGTGCTTTTTCTCTTTTTGTTCTTATGTGCTGAAGGCCGGGCCGCTGTGCCTTGGTGAAACGGTGTTTGTACATGAAGAGCTAAAAAGCTGCATCAAAGAACCAGCAAAAGTAATGATTATGAATATGTAAAATATTGCAATAAGACATTTTAATTGTTTATTAATTTCTGTGTCGGTCGCAGAGATGAAGTTGACGATATTGACTCGCGATCTTCGCAGTTGGCTAGTGAACGCACCGGAGAAATGCACATTTATTAGGCTACATAGTTTTTTATTTTTTTATTTTTATGGTTTTGTTTAGACCCAGCTTTTTGTAAATATATTTCACATTTTTTAGGCCTGTGAGGCGAGTAGGCTACGGTTCGGTTCATGATGATATAATCTCCAGTTCAAGCACCTTATGTTGTGATTGCTAGCCTATATTTACTGTTTATGTATTAAATCCAGGAAATTGGTTAATGAAAAAAAAAATATTAAAATTAAGATACAATTAATACAAAATGAAATTCGTTTTAAAGAAAGGCTTTGTGCTTTCTGTTTTGAGGTCTCTGTGAAAGTTTGAAAGTCTTTTAGTGCCGCTTTCAGAGCGCTCGCGTCTATAATGGAGAACTGTCACGTAATATTGTTTTTTCCTCATAAATGCAAATACGAAAAATAAAAGACAAAAGACTTTTTTAAAAAGACAAACCATCAATTTTTGGGCAAAAAATTATGGATTTATAGCGTTTTGAAAAGAATTTTTTTTACTTTTAATTTATCATCAACAATATTGTTGTTTGATTTAATAATCACTGTTGCAAGAGGTGCCTAGTTCCGTTTTTTTTATAAAAAATTTTTGCAAGTGGAAAAAGTAGGGGCAACCTAAGATTCTGTTTAGTTAGCTCATTTATTGTTTTTTCTATAGCCTACAATAATAGGTCAAATGCAGCAAGTCAAAAGACCAACTGGACCTTCTTTGCCAGTGTGCACACATTTCTTTGAAGGATGGCAAAAATATCGCCTGAATATCGATAGAGATATTGGAAAAAAATAGAGATATTTTGTCAATATGTCCCACCCCTAGTAGGGGCGCGCACATCATAATGGACACCTGAACTACACTGGCAGCGTGAGCTGGCTAGAGACTGTATGCACAGTGTTTATGTTTGGAGGTGCAGAGCTTGTGGTGGGCACACCTTCTACGTTTGTTAAATTCGCAGCATATGATGGCGAATTGGTTACTGTGGGGACAGTGCTTGTGTGTAGGCGTGCAAACTTTATAGCGGGCACATGACCTACATGACACATGGAGAAAATAGCTCTTTTCTTGCTTTATTTGTGTCGCTGTGAAAACGGCGTTTGTTTGCAGGCGAGCGTGCTTCACGGCAGATTCGTTTGCTGCAGAGTTTCCAGAGTTTTCAGCCACCTGAACAGAGGGAACTGGGGAATGTCTGAAGGATTTTCGAGAGATCGGCCCGTCCTCGGCGGGACTTGAATTCTCTCTTTTTCTCCCTGTGGCTAGGATGGCTTACGAGGCTCAGGGTCCAACGCAATCCTGGTTCGGGTTCCCGCCTCTCAACGGAGCGCGCCTAGCAGAGTAGGAGCGGCGACGGACTTCAGCCGCTGGGCGGGGGCTGGGTGACTGGCGGCGCTGACTTGGGCTGCTGTTGAGGAGGCTTCCTTCTGGTCTGGCAGCTCGAAGCCGAGCTTCGCCTGTGATGCTTTCTGCGCCTTTGTGTAGCGCTCGGAGAAGCTCTTAATGGCCGGGCCAAAGAGACCGAAACTGGAGATGGGGGAGTCCAGGAAAGCCGCCCTATCTACCTCCTTCATATCTGTCAAGTTCAACCACATGTGCTGCTTGAGATCCTCCCGATGGCCTGGGCTGTAGACTTCGTAGCCCGCAGGGCCAGGTCAGTGGCGCTACGCAGGACCTTGAAAGCCTCTGATTCAGGTCCAGACTCGTCCAAGGAACGGAGAAGTTTGGCCTGAAAGACTTGCAGGACAGCCATCGTGTGAAGCAGCGGCGGCGTAAGGCGGCGCCTTCCACGACTTAGTAAGTCATCATGAACTACGGGGAAGAAGGGGGCGGGTCGCTGCTGAGGGGTCTGTCGGCGCCCTTGCAGGAACCACTCGTCGAGCCTGCTGCGTGAGGGTTGTTGGGGTGGAGACCAGTCGAGCCAGAAGTCTGCCACAGCCTTGGTGAGTACGCGGAGAAATTCCATGTCGATGTTGGTCCTCACGCTGTCTTGTGTAGACGGAGGGGGGCAAGAAACAGTTGGTTTTTTTGGGAGAAATGTCTCAGTGTTTTTTGTCCATACAGTGAAAGATGTGACGAACTGGAAATTGTCACCAAAAATGGTTGTGATGTCCACAGGAGAGCGATGTTGTCACAAAATGAATTGAAACAAAATGAAAGAGGAATATAGAAAGTCTAGGTCTTAAGTTATATGGGAAATCTCTTGAAAGAGTTAGGGTCTTCAAGTTTCTTGGGGTCTGGGTAGATGAGAAGCTAACGTATAAAGAACATGTATGTAGAATGGTGAATAAATGTGGAAAGGTTATTAATATTTTGAGGTGTTTGGTGGGATGCTCTTGGGGTGCAGACAGGAATCTTATGCTGATCATTTATAAAGCTATGATAAGATCAGTTTTTGATTATGGGTGTCTTGCGTATGGATCAGCAGCTAGGTCCACACTTAGTAAGTTAGATGTGGTTCATGGAAAATTGGCATTCAATTATTTCGTCAAAATTAAAAGCTCTGGGTCAGCTCTTCCTTCAATTTCTTTGTTAGCAGAGTGTTGGGAGTTTAGGAAGGGTGAGAGGTAGACTTAATAGATTCAGTGTTTTACATTCTGTTAAGACATATGCAGAGGAGCTTAAGCTTAATGAAAGGAAAATGGTGCCTTCTGTCTACTGATCATCTATTCCTCATTGGTTACTGCCTGAGGCTGATGTAGATATATCTATTAAAAACTGAATAAAGGAAGGAAGTGTAGGAAATGTTGCTCACTATGTACAGGAGCATCTTAGGAATTTATGGAATAGCTACATAGATATTCATACAGATGGATCTAGAGACCCTGAGAGTAAGAAAGTGGGCTTTGGTTTATATGTTCCTCATTTCCATGTTAGACAGTGTCATAGACTGCCTGATGGTCTTTCAATCTTTACAGCTGAACTGGTTTTGACACTTCGGTACGGAGAACGTGGGCCACGCCCTTTTCGACCGTTGTCTCGACCTTGGCTCGAAAGTGTGGAGGTCTGCGAGCAAACTGGAGCAAGTAACCTCGTTTTATTATGTTCAACACCCATTTTGATATTTCGGGGATAGCCTCCCAGGCTTCAGCCCTCATAGTTAGGGGTTGGATGAAGACAGGACCTGGGTCGCTGTGAGATAGGTGCCCGGCCGTCCGGCTGTCTAATGTTTTCCCTCCCGTGCGAGCAGCGCTCATGTACAGGGGCGCGCGCCTCAGAGATCGCGAGCCCTATATAGCATCTATAGTGTGGGCTTTGGTGGAAACTAGCCCCCCACAGGAACAGTTTTCACATGTAGCGGCCCTGTGCAGCTGCACCGCGTTTTAAAAAGTTTGCTTCAATATTCTCGAGGAAAGGAGGTTTTCCCATAGCGTAAGCTAGACTTGCGAAATACGAGAGACCTCTCGAAAGGGAACTATGAATTGTGACAGAAATAGTCAAAGGCTTACAAGTACTACACATCTTTTTCCAGCACTTCAAAACTATAATATCATGTGTTATTTTTAATGTGATAACACATTTTGTTCATCCTTCAAAGATTCCACTAAAACTAAACATTTTAAGATGTAGGAAAACTCTTATTTAAACACTAAATTACCATTGTAAACAGTAGGATGATTATTGGCTATTTTCACTCCCTAATGTCAATTTTTTCGCTCATTTTGCTTTTAATGAATATTAAGACATTATGAATGATAGTAATTAAAGTTAATCATCTACACCCTAAATTAAGCTTAGTGCTTTATTGTCAGCCCCAGCACCACCAGATACTCTCTGCAGAACTCAGTGGCTCCGGTGCCGCCGCCCTCAGATGCTAGTCTGGAGCCTGTGAACTTAAAGGAACATGCCGACTTTTTGGGACTTTGGCTTATTCACCGTTTACCTCCGTTTACCTCCAGTCTTTGTGCTAAGCTAAGCTAGCGGTGGGTGCGTCAGACAGAGTTACGGCACACACGGAGATGAGAAGTGTATGTATGGACTTATCTAACTCTGGGGGATACGGAGAATAAGCCAAAGTCCCAAAAAGTCAGCATGTTCCTTTAAAATAAAACTGCACATTGTAAAATCTGTACGTTGTCTATTTATTATTAAAGAATTTTTCAGTAAAAAAAAAGTTAGTCTAGAGCCCTGCCCAGAACATTCTGTACCATTTCATAGTTGAACTGTTTATCTAAATGTGATGAAGTGCTTGAATGTTTCTAACATGAATGTTCTTCAGCATCATGAATGAAGAATAAACACCAACCTCTTTGTTCTTCAGGATCTTCAGTGTGTTTCATTCTGCAGGGTTCTGGATCACTCATGTTCTCACTGTCCTCTTTAATAAACTCAGTCTTGGCAGATTTCAGCTCTTCCTGATGCTCTGATGCTCGTCTTCACTTGTAGCTGATGGGAATTTACAGCATTTATTGGGGAATTACTGTGGGAGGAGATTCACTGATGATGTAATTGCAGTGGGAGGAGCTTCTCTGATGATGTATTCCAGCGTGGGAGGAGCTGATCTACCAAAATCAAAAATATCAATTATGTGTTTAAAAAAAAAAAAGTATCTATTTATTAGACATCCATCTATTTGTATTGCTAATCCTAACATTATTCTGCTTCTTCATTAAAATACAGAAATTAATATAAATAATTTAAATTCTTCCAAATATAAACAATGGTAAGAAAAACAGTTAAAATCATAAAAACAGAAATAAACGTGGATATAGTAGCCAACACCCTCAGTCTGCTGACACCAATGAAATTCTATGAGCTTTAAGTGTCAATGTACAGGAGATCTGAAGACATCAGCATAATAAATGAGGTGAAAACAGGAACTATTGTCATGAAATAAAGAGTGTTTTCAGCAGATCTGTTAATATTGATGAGCCTCAGACTATCAACACTCATTCAACAAGCCATTCAGGATCATCAGCAGATCATCTCACTTTATTCTGCTGTTAGAAACACATTATTTGAGTCAGGATACGTGATAAAAGCCTGTAAAACTGCTAGGCTATATTGAAAGACAATACTGTAATCTTTCACAATATGACATGGATAAAACATCAATAACACAAAAACAATCACTAATGACACTCATCTCCATCAACCACTACAGAGAAATAATTATAGCAGTATAATATGTCCACATTAATCTAAATCTAGTTTGATTTTGACATTAATCAAGTACTTAGATCTATCATTAAAATAATATGCGCTGAAACTAACAATGATCATAAAACATTTAAAACTAAAGAGCATCACAAAGTAATATTGTTCAAGAGTAAAACGCTATTCATTTATTAACATGTAGCCTAAGAGTTGATTTAATGTCTCACGTGGGTCATTATAGGCTCAACGTAAAGTAAGAGATCGATTCACATAATTCCCCTCACAGATCTCAAACTTTACCTCTTGACTCGACATTCAGTAACAGTTCTCACTCCAAACATCGAGACAATCACACAAACGAACACAAACTCGCTCAGGTCTGAATGAACTCAACATATTCTCCTCATGCTCGCTGCTGCTGCACTAAATGTTTATTTCAGAAGGAAGACGCCAGAAAAGACGCACAAGTATCGCTGTGATCGATGAAACCAACACAGAAATGAGCCTGTCGCTTAATCAAACTGTATAAAGTGTGTGTGATGGTTAAATATGAGAAATACCGTGAACTGCTCTCCTCACCTCAGAAGACTCGACGCTGCGTCCCAATTCGGTACTATATCCGCCCTAAATAGTCTTAGAAAATAGAATTAGTACATCCCAGATCGTAGTATGTTGGTTTCAAAGATACCCGTATGGTCTACTATTTCCGGTCAGAATCCGGTTAGAACTACAAACACGAGTGAAAAGTGCTAAAAAACTACAGACATGGAGGACGCGCGAGTCCGGCGGTTATGTAGAGATGTTTAGATAAAGGGGTTTGAGTGATTAATTATCCGTTTCTAACCTGACGAACATGTATTTATTCAATGTTGATGGTTATACTCTCGCTCGTTACACCATGCCATTTTTGTTTTATGCATGTTATGAGTTTCAAAGAAAACAACATGTAGGCAATTATCCATTGTCATTTTGCTTCTCAAAAAAATGTCCCTTAATTTAAGAATATTACTTTAAAAGAAGATTGAAGATTCTTAATATGTCTATGATATAAATATAACTTAAAATCTAAAGTAATCATTTTATTTACATAATTTTAGTTGTTGTTGTAGGGATCAGTTTAGGTAGGGATAGCAACAGAAAAAAAGTTAGGGATAACTGTTGTGGGATTACAAATTTATTAAAATGTTTAATTTAGGTTTACATTGAATTTAGCATGTTAAGGTTAACTGTCTTATGTCATTTGAGAGCAAGTGATATTGATATTAATTTTGTGGACCTAAATATCTGCATTTCACCTCTGCTTTAGCTGGTATCCTATAGCAAATCTGTCTTTATGTTGTATGAATATCACTGGCTCTGTGATCAATTGATTGAGATTTGATTGAATAAATGTAAATGAAGCTGCTGTTCATGTTTTTAATGTTGTTTATTCACTAGTTTTTTTTTTTTGTTTTTTTGTTTTTTTTTTGAGAAATGTCTCAGTGTTTTTTGTCCATACAGTGAAAGATGTGACGAACTGGAAATTGTCACCAAAAATGGTTGTGATGTCCACAGGAGTAGCGATGTTGTCACAAAATGAATTGAAACAAAATGAAAGAGGAATATAGAAAGTCTAGGTCTTAAGTTATATGGGAAATCTCTTGAAAGAGTTGGGGTCTTCAAGTTTCTTGGGGTCTGGGTAGATGAGAAGCTAACGTATAAAGAACATGTATGTAGAATGGTGAATAAAAGTGGAAAGGTTATTAATATTTTGAGGTGTTTGGTGGGATGCTCTTGGGGTGCAGACAGGAATCTTATGCTGATGATTTATACAGCTATGATAAGATCAGTTTCTGATTATGGGTGACATCAGAACCCGACGTCAGATTGATGTTGGATATTGATTGAAAATAAAAGTCGGGTTGACGTCAGAACCCGACTGATGTTGGTTTCTGACCTCAACCCTATCATTTTCAACCACAATACAACGTCTGTCCAACATTGGAGATCAACGTCAATCTGACATTGGATTCTGACATAAACCTGATTTTCATTTTCAACGTTGGGTTTGGTTTTCTAAATGCGAATTTTGTCACTTTTTTGGAGCACACTAGCTTATAGATAATATTACCTTACCTTATAGGTAAGGCTAACATATTCACACTAAAAGCCAAAAAACTTTAAATAGGGCAATATTTCAGGAAACAGCCATTTGGGTGTCCGAAACCATTGTGGACGTTATTGAGTGACTTATTCAAGCTCATATTCAATCCCACTACTGGAACTGTGTTCTAGAGATAAGTTTGATATTGATATGAGGGTAGGCAGGCATAGATTCAGAGGCATAAGTTACTGTAAGTATTACACACAACAATGCAACAATAATAAAACAATGCATTAACATTTACTTTTTACTTTTGATACTTAAGTACTTTTAAAAACGAGTACTTCTGTACTTTTACTTAAGTAAAAATAGGTCTTTACAACTTTTACTTGTAACGGAGTAATATTTGACCAGTAGTATGGATTCTGTACTTTCACTCAAGTAAGGAAGTTGTGTAGGCTACTTCGTCCACCTCTGGGTGAGAGTAGACTTAATAGATTCAGTGTACGCGAGAGTAGGAGCGGCTGCAGTGAGAGGAGGAGTGAAAGAAGCGCAGGCAAGCCGGACAGTTCCCATGTCTCGCAGTGGATCTGACACCTGTGAGATCAAAGATGGATATCGCGGGATTCACGCTCGTGCACAGTGTTGCTAATAAACTGGATGGAATTCAAGTTCTGTTGCTTTTATATGAAAATAAATGTAACGAACAAGACTTATTTAATTCCATTCCAAATACATTATCAATCTTTTTTTTCTTTAATACAGACATAGGCTATGTGTTTTATTTATTTATTTATTTTTATAAAAATTACATTGCATAACCCATAGAGATTGGGAATTTTAATCACACATAACGTAGGCCTATACACATAAAACGTGAACATAAATATTTTAAAAAGAGAACAATACATCACGGTTGTTTAAACCAATGAGCATTAAGCTATGTCGTCAGCAAGTCGTTTTCCATCATGCTTTTGATCAGCGCAGTCGGTGGAGAGCAACTGCGCGCGACTGCAGAATCCGACACGAGAGTTTTTTGACATACGTCAGCATGACATCAGGTCGGACCGCACTTGGACACATTTCTAACCGGCATGCATCTCGCGCTGATCACCGGTGATCGATTCTGCTCATCTCAAACAAGCCTACTTTCTAAAAGAGCAAGCGAAATGACGCGGTTCGGCGGCAACCAGTCGGAATGTAGGCTACAAGTCTGAGAGGAATCCAGAGAACACATACCCCTTTTCCACCAACAAGAACCGGGTGCTGGTTCAGAGCTAGAGCTATTGCCAGTTCGGAGTTGGTTCGACTGACGAGCTTACTAAGAACCGGTTTGCGTTTCCACCGGCCAGAGAGCCACAACAGAGCTATATCTTACGTCACTGCATACGTATCATGTTGCTCAGCAACGCGCGTGCGGCAGCGCCAAACACAAACACACCAGACTTGTTCGAGTCATGCATCGGCTTCTCGCAGAACGATCAGCACATAAAATCAAAGCACTGCGAAAGCGATCAAAAAGCACAAGGAGTCGTATGATCTCCAAACACTCCCGCAGCTCTGATCGGTCCACGCTGCTCCGATGCATCTCGAACAAGGCATCAACAATAATAGACGTTGCGTTACTATGGATGCTCATGGGTTTGCGAAAATAAATCGGCATCCAAACACGGCGAATCCAACGCGTTCGTGCAGCTCGCCGTAACTTACATAGACGGATATTATAATCGAGCTGCTATTAGCTCGACTAGCTGCTATTTAAAAATGGCGGTCACAAGTTTCTCTTCAGTCTTGTTGGCCACGGTAACCCCGCCCCCAGCCTCTGACGCAAGCGGTTCTTCCTTGGCTCCGTTCTAGACCCTGCAATGATTTGGTGCTACTTAAGAACCAGTTTCACTGGTTCGGAGCTGGTGCTTTGGCGGTGGAAAAACAAAGAACCGATTTGAAACTAGGCTCTGGCTCCGAACCAGCACCAGCTCTGCCTTGGTGGAAAAGGGGTAATAGTCCTGTAAACTTCGGTTCCGAGTCGGCGACCACATTAGTTCCCAAGCGAACTGGAGCAGAGGCGCGTAACACTACTTTTATAGGCAACGTTTTCGTTTTTCAGCCGGAATGCAGATTAGACTAGCACTTAACCATGACCACAAAACACAAATGGCTTTTGATTGGATTTAATAAGCAAACATTAAGTTATTTCCATCGATCAATTTCTTACTTTCACATTTAAAAGATTTCATGAAGTTAACTTATACCCTACTTGTGGTCAGTCTGCACAAATAACGATTAACATGCTTGTTTGCGGCCCTTTTGAGTAAAAAAAAAAAAATCATTCAATCTACAAGCGTCCACAAATCTTTCTACCGCGTTGTCGTCGGCAGGGCGGCGGTGTGAACGCGCACTGAGACGAGCTGATCTCACTGTGAGAACATGCCGCTCTCCTCTCTCCGCTCTCGGATCGCGCGCTCCCGTTTGCTTTTCCCGTTCGAGCCTCGGAGGAGGAAACGGCGGAGTCAGCGGGAGGAGCAGCCGGACACAGTGAGCTCATGCCGGCTTAGACCCTCCATAGAGAGAGATGGCGCCGGTGCGACTAAATATTTTAGTTTTCTACAAATTTTGACTAGGATCCGTTTATGGTTTAAATGTTTATTTTATATGCTTAAGATAGTATTTTTGGGAGGATACGGGGTAACATTTTTTTTAAGAAAAAACTTTTTCACTCAGATCTCAGTGACTGACGCTCGATTTATTTTCACACAGTCACATGAACTCTCAACTGTCATAATCAATTCAGCCTATCCAAACAACGACACGACAGTCATAAAGTTATACAGTTTTAGTAAAGTTATCACTCTGCACTTTTATGCTCTGCATCGGCCATTTATACTTTGGTATTTTTGTGCAATAAAACAATCATAAGATACAAGATAAAGCAAACTAGTATTTTTTTCTACTGTATCTATTTGGCTACATTTGTTGCCCAATTAAAAATCTTTTAGACTAGACTATTCATTATGAATATTTAGTTTTGAATAATTTGACTAATTTGTAACACAAATAGGAGTTTGTCTTTGCATTTTTTTTATTATTGTTTTCCCAGATTTTGCAGTAACGTCAACTCTTACTTTCACTTTCATTATTTCATCAGTGACAATAGCGCCCTCTTGTGCCCTACATATTCAAATAATGTCATTTCTGCATGTCATTGTTTTGTTACAATTTATATGAGTTTCTTCTGAAATGTGATGCTTCCTGAGAGGAAAAGATTGAAATTAAGGTTATTTGTTGAGGTAACCTGAACAAAAAATGAGAGGAGACTCAAAGGTTTTGTTTTTCAATCTGTTTTATATATAAATGTATATATGTAGCACGGTGGTCTTGTGAGGCACAACATTTAGTTCCTCCATATAGAGGAATTATACATATATAAATATATAAATTCATATATACAAACTACATATATAAATTTCTCTATATGGAGGAACTAAATGTTGTGCCTCACAAGACCACCGTGCTACATATATAAACATACAGTACTGTGCAAAAGTCTTAAAAGCATGTTAATATACCAGTTTCAATGTAAATATCAGTTTACTTTTCCAAACATTCTTTTTGCTATTAATTGTAATAATCCAGTGAGATTTGTGTAGGCACAAGGAGTCTGACAACAGCCGGTATGATCTGATCCCACCATCATCGAGTCCGTCTGTGATTACATGTTTAAGATGTAAATGTGTTTAAGTTGTAAACGTGTTTAAGATGTAAACGGGATGATTGCGCGACACTTACGTGAGACACTGTTGCCGTGTGTGCAAGTAGCAGAAACAACGAGGAATACCAGAGTAAACGTTGAAAACGTTTAATTTTAAAAGGTGTGAATGACGTTACAAAACATGAAAAATTATAAAATATAAAAGGAAAACAAGAGTGTCGCCAAATCAATTAAATAATCAAAACATAATCCCCATAACTATTTCACCCAAACCTCTAAACCACCCTATCAAAAGAAAAATGCAGAAACAAAACCCCAAATCTTCAGCGTATACGCCGCCTTAAATAAACTACGCTGTCTAAAAAAAACAATAAATTCAATGCGTGGTGATCACTCTCCAACTAAATAACAGAAAACAATTCTAACTACCGTGGTCTTTAAAGATGGAACACACACACACACACACACACACTACGGACTTCTAGTGTTTTCTGGTGTTCTAACTCTAGACAGTGCATTCCATCGGCAGTAATACTAACAAACCCAGACTTCTATAATTCAATGCTAGGCTGCATAGATTAGGCCAGCCGGAACTGGGAACACTTCCTATAAATCCTGATGTACTCGTTACATCATGAGAAGAATGGTGTCCATGCTTATATTAGTCTCTCTGTTTATCCCGAGGTTTACCGCAGTCCGCGGGATCCAGATCTGATGAAGGACCTGCGCCTGGACGCGACGACAGCGCAGTCCTGAAGTGTCCACTAGTCTCTCCCCTGTGAAGGCCTGTGAAAAAAAAAAAAAAAAAAAACCTTTGACACAATCTGATTCCATATTAAGTTGGGGCCTATCAGGTACAGTACATAAGAAAACAATCTCTCTCAACTAATGCTGTAAAGTAAACCATAAGGAACCCCAGTTGGTACATCATTCTAATATTTAAGGTTAAAATTATTTATTTGTAAGCTTCTTCTTTAAATCACACATAAGGAAGTTTCTATACTGTTATAATACACTTTTAAAGGAACACTCCTCCGTTTATTTAAAACAAACCTTTCCTACATTTAGACAGGTGGGCAAACGCATCTTTTTCTCAGTGCATGCATTGATTTAGTTTGGCAGCGCTACCGCTAGCTTAGCTTAGCATAATGAATGGAATCCTGTGTTGCCAGCTAGCATGTGATTTAAAAAAAATATAAATAAATAAATTACTTCTTGTGGCCTGCGTATTCACGAGTACAAATAGCAATGCAGATTAAGTTTTTGGGGCAGACCTGACCTGTTGAAAAGAGATGGTATTCATCCCTCCTGGGATGGTGCTGCTCTTCTCTCTAGTAATATGGCACATAGTCTTAGAGCTCAAACATGACAATCTGGGACTCAGGTCAGGAAGCAGACAGACTGGCTAAACCGACCATCTGCTAGCGGCCTCACGTCACCAAGGTCAGATAAATCCCATCACATAGAGCCTCTTTCACCTAGATATCATCATATAGAGACTGTGTCTGTTCCCCGAATTAAAAAAAACGTTTAAACTCATCTAAGGTTAAAAATGTAATTAATGTTCAAAATATAAAAAACAGCTATAATACAGATGAGCAAATGCTAAAGCTTGGGTTGCTGAATATTCGATCGCTTACTTCAAAAGCACTCATTGTTAAAGGAACACTTCGACTTTTTGGGACTTTAGCTTATTCTCCGTATTCCCCAGAGTTAGATAAATCCATACATACCCTTCTCATCTCCGTGTGTGCCGTAACTCTGTCTGACGCACCCACCGCTAGCCTAGCTTAGCACAAAGACTGGAGGTAAATGGCTCCAGCTAGCATACTGCTTAGAGCCCTGTACGGGGCAAAACATCCAGCCCTAACTGAGACCTGGCCCGTGGTGTTCAAGCCCTAATCCGGCCCCTGCCCGAAAACGTCTGCAATTTTTCAGCCCGAACCCGACCCGAGACCAACATCAATATCACTTTAAGCTCTCTCTGACGTGCGCTGACTCTGCTACACACACACGCTACTAAGAGGTATAATTTTATTATAGGCCTCAAACATAACTAATTAGAATAAATTTTAACTGTCCTTAGGAAGACTGAACAAAGTGGACCTGCAATCTGTGTGAAAATAACAGCGTTTCGACGGCATAGCGGCAACGACACTCCACTACCACAACAACTCTTCTCCAAAGGAACATAAAATGGCCTTTCGCCCCCGTTATGTATTGTGTTCCCAGAGGAGGGGTTTATGTAAATATTGGGCTTAGTGATGTCAGCAAGCCCACAGGAATGTCGTGTAGTCCCTATCAGCCGTTTCTGTAGTTCTTAGAAATTGATTTCTTTAAAAGCAAATATCTCCCTTTGCTTTAAACTTTGAACATTGTAACTTTGCAGATGTTGTTTATGCTCAAACAGCAACATTACACACCAACTAAAGTTAGAAAAGTGAAATCGTGTTTTACCACCCCTTTAAAGAACCGCTCTAAAGCCCAAACAATCTCTGTTACCATAAATTATACATTTATCCCTGTAAAGCTGCTTTGAAACAATCTACATTGTTAAAAGCGCTACATCAAGTCAAGTCAAGTCAAATTTTATTTCTATAGCACATTTAAAAACAACAGAGTTGCGCCAAAGTGCTGTACAGAGCTACAGTGTGCAAATAAAAAGCATTAGAATAGACAAGACAAAATACAATTATAGACACGATTACACCCAATATAATCCATTTAATAGATCATATAAAATCAATCAAAAGAGACTTAATTAAAAGCCAGAGAGAATAAATAAGTTTTAAGAGCCGATTTAAAACTGGATAATGATGGGGCAGACCTCACAGCGAAGGGCAAACTGTTCCAGAGTTTAGGTGCCGCAGCAGAGAAGGCCCGACCACCCTTGGTTTTGCAGCGAAAGCGCGGGACAGTTAAAAGAAGCTGATTACAAGACCTGAGAGTTCTTTGGGGAGTGTACAGAGTAAGAAGGTCAGATAGGTATTCTGGTGCAACACCGGATAACGCCTTGTACACAAAAACTGCTATTTTAAAATCGATTCTGAACTTCACCGGAAGCCAATGTAAAGTTTCTAGGATAGGTGAAATGTGATCTCTCTTTTTTTGTACCGGTCAGAAGTCTCGCTGCACCATTTTGAACAATTTGCAGGCGAGAGATTGTAGTTTGAGGCAGACCACAGTACAGGGAATTACAGTAGTCCAGCCGTGATGTAATGAAGGCGTGGATTACAATCTCTAAATCTTTCTGAGACAAGAAATGTTTTACCTTTGCAATCGATCTCAAGTGAAAGAAACTGCCTTTTACCACTGAGCTGACTTGTTTATCAAAGTTAAGTGCCGAATCAAATGTAAATCCGAGATTCCTTACATGAGGTCGAGCACTGACAGGGATCGAACCAGAATTAGAAGTAGATGAGAAGCTAGAGGGGCCTAAAGTCAAAATTTCGCTCTTACTTTCATTTAATTGTAAGAAATTATTTGCCATCCAACATTTGATCTCCTCAAAACAGTCACACAGTGCTTCCAGGGGATAAGACATATCAGTTTTTGCCGGTAGATAAAACTGTGTATCGTCAGCGTAACAGTGATAGGATATCCTATGTTTCTCAAAAATGGCACCCAGTGGCAACATATAGAGTGAAAAGAGGAGCGGGCTTAAAATGGACCCTTGGGGCACACCACAAAGGAGGGGAACAGATGTAGAAGTAAATTTCCCCATATTTACTGAGAAGGTTCTGTCTTTGAGATACGAGGCTAACCACTGCAAGGCAACACCCTGAATGCCCACCACTTTTTCCAAACGATGCAGCAAGATACTATGGTCGATCGTATCAAAAGCAGCACTTAAATCTAATAAGACAAGCACTGCGTGCGATCCGGTGTCGAGGATTTGCAAAAGGTCATTGTTGACCTTCAACAAAGCAGTTTCTGTACTGTGCATAGATCTAAAACCAGACTGAAAAGTATCAGAAATATTGGATGTACTTAGATAGGCATTCAACTGGCTATGCACAACTCTCTCTAAAAGTTTAGAAATAAAAGGCAACTTAGATATAGGTCTAAAATTATTGAGGAGAGATGGATCCAAATGGGGTTTCTTAAGCAGAGGGTGAACTACAGCATGTTTAAAACTAGCAGGGACAATTCCGGTCGCTAGAGAACTATTAATAATATCTGTTACAGCTGGGCACAAAGTTTCGAACACTTCCTTAAAGAGACGAGTAGGAACAACATCAGACTCACAACTGGAACATTTTGCCCTAGAAACAATATCAGCCAGCTGAGAAGAGGAAACGGTGAAAACAAGTTAGTGAATCGATTGGTGAGCAGGTCAGAGGTGGAGTATATATTACTGGCTTAATGGAACCCTTGATCGTCAAAACTTTTTCATTAAAAAACTGTGAAAAGTTCTCACATGTTTCTCGAGATAGAGCAAGAGTAGGGGCTGGTAATGGTTTTAGCACAGAATCAATTGTCTTAAACAGCATTCTCGGCCGGTTTGCATTTTCTGTGATGAGTTTTGAGAGGAATTTGGATTTTTCCTCTTTCACTGATTTTTGGTAAGTGATTAAGCATGCAGTTAAACATTCATATGAAATTTGAAGTTTATCTTTCTTCCACTTACGCTCTGCCTTACGACACTCTTGTCTAAGAGAGCGAGTAAAATCATTTAACCAAGGCTGTGAGGGGCCCTTTCCCTTAGCTTTCCTGGGCTTAAGGGGAGCAACAACGTCTAAAGAAATGGAGCAGGCTTTAGTAAAAACCTCCACCATCTCTTCAGTATTTAATTCGTCAAATGGGATGACATTCGTAAGGTTGGCCTGATAGTACTCAGAAAATAAGCTGGCAGTAGAAGGTTGGATAAAACGAGAGTAGTTCAAAGACTTTGAGCGAGTTGAGGTGGGAATAACACAAGCAGATTCAAACACAATTGGCATATGGTCTGAGATAGCAGCATCAACTACTCTCAGATTTGTTACGGGAAAACCATGTGACAACACCAGATCTAAAATGTGACCCAGATTATGAGTAGGGCTAAAGACTGATTGTGACAGGTTAAAAGATTCAATAAGACAAGAAAATTCTTTCACCAAAGGTTTAGATGGACAACAGATATGAATGTTAAAGTCTCCTAGAATCAACAGCCTATCACAACGGGATACAATATTAGAAAGAAACTCAGAGAATTGTTGGATGAAATCTTTGTTAAATTTAGGAGGCCTGTAAATCAATGCACATAATACAGGACTCCCTATGTTAATTCTCATTAACTGTACTTCAAAGCTTGAGTACACATCCGTTTGCAGTTGATTGTTTTTAAAATGATTTTTAAAAACAGTAGCAACACCCCCACCCTGACCGGAAAGTCTTGGGGTGGTAAAAAAGGCACAATCCGGGGGAGAAAGTTCACCAAGAGATGAGAATTCATCGGGTATAAATAAATGAAGATGACTTGACTTGACATAAGGCAATTTCCTAGGCAGATATTGGGGGGGGGGGGGGGGGGGGGGGGAGCACAGGCAAACCACTTACTTGGGCGCAGAGATATTACGCAACACCTGAAAACTTCCGTCAACATACCGGCGTGAAAAGTAGCCGGCTGAGTAACCAAAGAGGGTGACTTCTCAGACAGTCAAGATCCAGAACCATACCTCTATGAACCAGAGTTTGAGAAGAGGAGCTGCTCGCTTTGGAAATAGATCGACAGGAGGAGGAGGTTGCGATCGCTCAACAGCCTGAGGACGTGAGGATGAGAGCCAACACGAACTGGTGATGTAAGTGTGGGGGAATATGCCAACCTATGCTGACTGAAATAGAGTGTCTGTGCTGTGGCGAGTGGGATAAGGTACTGTCATCGATGACCAGGCTCAATGTGGGGGGGATTTCAGGTGTGGCGTGAGAGTTAACACGAACAGATGAAATAAGTACAAAATTCTCACTTATTAATAGAATTGAACTATACTCCACAGTGATGAATCCCCCCCCAAAAAGCTGTAAGCTGCATTGGCATAGTAAGACCAGGATTTTTTGGATCACTGTGGTGAGTGGACCTCTGCCACTCTAGGGGGGTTCGGGGGCATGCTCTCCCGTCAGAAAATGTTGTGCTTTTAAATGTTAAATTCATCAATCTGGTGCAAATTAAACAAAGAAAAATTCAAAACTCTTTTAGTTACAGTGTCTGTCTAACTACAATAATAGTTATAATATTAATAATATCCCATGATAGTAGCCTAATAGCCATCTATTGTAAAACAAATGCACTGAAATGCAACAAATGCCTTTCACCATCCACTTATTTAGCAGCTGTCGCATCAGTTGACATGCCATCTCATTTCCCCTCTTTCTTTTTCTATTTTTAGCCCCCGACAGCTTTTTTTGCGTTATCCATCTTTTTCTACAACAACTCACTAACTGTTACTCATTCCTGCTCGCTCAGAGCTCACGGCGCCCGCGCCCGCTCGCGATATTATCCCGCCCAGGGGCGTAGCACAAGATACCGGGCCCTATGCATAGGCAGTCCCGATGGGCCCCCATGTTCCTCAAAAAAATAAATAATGATAATAATATGGCCTCTGCACACATGAATCTGTAGACCCTATAGATATTTATAGCGTAATAACTATTAACTGTAATGCTTAGAGAATCCTGATAATTTGTCATGTGTGCACACACATTTCAAACCTCCTTTCAACATTCTCTAGCCTACTTTAATGTGGTTACTAAGTTTAAGCTAAATTATATTACAATTTTTTTTGTATATAACACCCAGTGGAGACAGGCAGAGGGTGTTTGGATCCCGAAGGAGGAGAAGTCTCAGAAAATCGATCAGTTCCGAACCATCTCACTGCTGAGTGTTGAAGGAAAGATCTTTTTCAGCCTCATTTCCAGGCGACTGACAGACTACCTCCTGAAGAATTCCTATATCGATACATCAGTCCAGAAGGGAGGAATCCCAGAGGTATCTGGATGTCTGGAGCATACAGGTGTGGTCACTCAGCTTAGTGACATTAGCAAGGGGCATTAGACATTAGCAAGGGGTGGGGACCAGTTAGTCAATCAACCAAGTTATTCAGCCAATACACTAAACGTTACATTTCATCTGACATTCATTCTGAAATTTAATTAGGAAATGAAAATATCCAGGTAACATAAAATATAGTCCAGACTTTAAGGACCCTCTCTCACTTTGGGGCCCTGGTAGGGTGACCACCTGCTAATAAGCCCAAGGGGGGACAAGGGGTATGTTTCTGAGGGACAATGTGGGACACTGCCTGGCGCGGCGGTGCCTCCACCCCACGGGCAGACTCACTGATAGTGGTTTACCCATTTCTAGCACATACCACCTTACATGGTATATTAATAATGCCCTATTCCCCTAAACATGTGTAATTGCTGATGTATGCTCATGAATAGGCCAACCAATGTGTATTTTTTTCTAAATAAAGATTCATAATATTTTGAACATTCAATGAATTGACAGATGCACTTCCACTTACGATTTACTATTTAATTTTATTTATTTTTCATTACAATTTATTCACTTTAAATAAATTATAATATATAATTATAGGATTAACAGGAATTGTAGTTACTCAACACTACAGGAACAGTAAAAAAAAAAGTATTTAAAAAAAAATACGATTGACATCGTAGCCTATTCCCCTCCATGTCCGACTGAGAAGGACGTTTTGCAAAGGTCACAAAAAGCCCTCTCGGTATCCCCCTCAACACCTTTCAGCCACAAATATTCATTTTCCCAGTCTTTCTTGTACCCACACCTTCTCTTTTTAATTGATGATGGCGGTGCCTCTCAGACTCAGTCTCTTTCTCCATTTTTCGAATTGGAAAGCGCGCATCTAAAAGTTCCTTCCCATTGTGTCTGGTATGCGCGTGCGTGCGCTGTCATGACAACAGCGAAAAAGTTGACGACAACCTAGTTAGCAGTTCAACTGAGGGGTGGGTGTGGCAACAGTAGCGTGCTGAACTGTCAAGTAATGTTCGTTTGGCTGCCTGGGGTTCGAGGATATAGAGCGACCAACTTTTTTTTGAGCAAGCATTGATTATGCGTGACACGGTCTAAATTTGCGGGACGCATGAATTGGGCTTCAAACGCTGTGCGCGCACGCGCTACGCGGGACGGGTGGTCACCCTAGGCCCTGGTAATCAGTACTGGTTTTACCCCCAGTCCGACGCCCCTGATCCCACCCATTTCTATGTCAAAATTATAAATAATGACATTGGCAACATCGCTGTCTGTATCTGACAGGACAGTTAACAATGTAAGCTAATTTACCTCAGGCTTTCTTTCCGACGTGCGGTGTAAAAGACTTTGAAAACATTTCTGCCCTAACGTTACTCTAACTCGTATTGGCTGTCATGTTTCGGCATTAGGAATGATGATTGTTTTTTAAAGCTGCGAAGTTTATGGTAACTTTATAGCGGGTAAATGCTGGCCTCGACCACGACCCACCCCATAAATATTTTCTCATCGGATCTGCACAAATCACGTAGGTGACCCATTTTGGTTTTAAAATGGCGAATTTCGCCGAAAGGTGAGGAGTTTTCATGCCTGAGTAATGTTGTTGCGTGATCGAGTTCGGCTCACGAGTAAACCGCTGTCTAGTATTGCTCTGAGCTGATAAACTGTTTGCGCTGCGCAGCTCAGACGAGTAGTGTGGTTTCATTCTGCTTTCGTTTGCTGTGTGATGTTTCTCGTATGCGGCAGAAATGGCAGCTCTCTCTTATAAAAAGTTCGCAAAATGTGACCATTTAGTCTCAGTCTAGAGCCCTGTATAGTGCTGCATTTCTGCTTTACATGAGCGCCACCTACTGTCAGAGAGCGAATTTGTGTTTTTTTTGCATTGATTTGAACTGACAAATTAGACATTCCTGTTGGTTGAAAACGAGTTAACCCTCTGGGGTTGGCAAACGCGCCCGCAGTGTTGTGTGTAATGTGTTACTTCGGGTAAAAAGTAGTGTAACGCGCTACTACTAAAAATTTGGTAACGAAACGTAGTTCCTTTTTCAATTCGGCGCAACGTTACTTTTTCCATGGATATATTTGACAGTGACGCTGCCTCAGCTGCGTGCTTGAGAGAAGAGAACGGTTGAGAACTGAAGAGAACGATTTACTTTCATATTTATGTTTAAATTTAAATTAAATAAAAATTTTGCGCAATATAAGGAGACAAATGGAGTGGGCAGACATGATTTTGACCACTTTATTAAGTTTGTTTTTGTAGAAAGCATTTCTTTAAAGTGAATTTCGTTTTGTATTAATTGTATCTTAATTTTAATCAATGTTTTATCAACCAATTGCCTGAATTAAAGAACTATTTAGTTTCATATTTATGTTTAAATAAAATAAATAAAAAAATTATTTAATCTATGTTGATTATATGAAAAGTGAAAAGCCTGAGTAAGATCATAATTTTGCGCAATATATCGGGAGACAAATGGAGTGGGCAGACATGATTTTGACCACTTTATTAAGTTTGTTTTTGTAGAAAGCATTTCTTTAAAGTGAATTTCGTTATGTATTAATTGTATCTTAATTTTAATCAATGTTTTACCAACCAATAAGTAAATATAGCATTCAAAATAATCATGACATGTCATGGACCTGCGCGTGAACTGAAGCTCGTCTCCATACTGTAAATGAACCGAAACTCAGATAAGCTACTTGTCTCACAGACCAGAGAAATATATAGAAAGCTTGAATATGTGTACTTTTAAACAAAATATATATTTTTCTCTCAAAATCTCTTTTTTTTTTCTCCTACTCCCTTGATAGAGTGAGTCGTATGTCTGAAAACTAAGCTTATGTCTTCTATCCTACGCTATCAAGACGCGATTCGCACCGGTGTTGGAGAGCAGGGAAGCTTTATTGGCTGTTGCCGAAATTTAAAGTTCGGTGGATAGGGGGAGCGGAGAGAAGCGGCGCGGGCGCTCTGCTCATCGCGGAGTCTCGCACTCTACCCCATGATGCAGAGCCGGCTGAGAATAAAAAAAAAGAGAAGTTGCCGCACACAGCAGCGCCAATGAGAAGGACTTTTTTCTTTTGAAATTGATACTATTTTTCATAATAAAGAGCATAAAAGAAATACCGGTTATGTCCTCCATAGTATAACTTTATGTCTACATAATTTAGGATACAGATATTGTCTACAGATATTGGGTTCTGCCCAAAGTCAAGCAACATAAAAATAACGTAAAAGTAACGAGTAACGTAAAAAGTTACTTTCCAAAGGGGGTAACTAAGTAACGTAACGGATTACTTTTTTTAAAAAGTAACGAGTAATGAGCAAACACTACTTTTTAAAAGTAACTTCCCCAACACTGCACGCCCGTGCGTTTTGCTGGATTTTAAGCACGTCTATAAACTGAAACAAAACAAATAATTTTAAATGATCGCATTCAAACTGAAAACAAATATTCTCTGCTTAAGTAATTTGTATAAAACCAACAAGATGTCCAGTTTCTCAAGCGCTTGCTCATTATTTTTAATTTGACCACGGCCACGAGCACAAAAGAGATTTACATGCAAATCTCCACATGGAACGCGAACGTGCTCGTTGCTAGGGCTGAAACGATTAGTCAACAATATCTTTGTTGTCGAGTAGTCCTGTCCTCAACACACACCAGCTATAGGTGGAGAGGAGAGATTTGGCTATAGGGTGATGCGTGTTGATGTGTCTCACTTTGTTACTCAGCACATGAAAATAAACTACTTACAGTGATCTCAGACTGAGGTGATGTGGTTTCTCTCCAGTGTGGATCCTCTCATGTCTTTTCAGAGATGATGATCGACTGAATCTCTTGTCACAGTGTGAACACTTGTAAGGTTTTTCTCCATTGTGGATCCTCTCATGTCTTTTCAGAGTTGATAAGTGACTGAATCTCTTGTCACAGTGTGAACACTTGTAAGTTTTTTCTCCACTGTGAATTCTCTGGTGTTGTTTTAAACACTTTGCTGTTGTAAAAGTCTTCTCACACTCAAAGCACATGTACTCTCTCACACCAGTGTGAATTTTCTGATGTGTGTGTAAATATTGCAGCACTGAAAAACTCTTTCCACACACAGAACATGAATGCGGCTTCGTATGAACTGTCAGGTGTCTCTTCAGCTCTGATGCACTAAGAAATGTTTTGCCGCATTGATCACATGAGAACGGCTTCTCTCCGGTGTGGATCATCATGTGTTTCTTAAGATTACCTTTGCATGAGAATCTCTTTTCACAGTGATCACACATGAATGGCTTCTCTCCCGTGTGGATCCTCATGTGAACATCAAGTTGCTTTTTGCCAGTGAAACACTTCCCACATTGATCACACGTGTGCGGCTTCTCCTTCGTATGAACTCTCAGGTGTGACTTCAGGTGTGATGCACTTAGAAATGTTTTGCCGCACTGATCACATGTGAATGGCTTCACTCCAGTGTGGATCATCATGTGAACCTTAAGATGTTGTTTGTATGTGAAACTCTTCCCACACTGATCACATGAGAACGGCTTCTCTCCAGTGTGGATCCTCATGTGAATCTCAAGATTTCCTTTCTTTGTGCAACTCTTTCCACACTGAGTGCAGGTGAAAGATTTCTTGGCTCTTTTCTTTATAAATGTCTTTTTAGTCTTTGAGCGACTCAAAGGTTTTCTTTCAGGATTGACATAATGTACCTCCTTCACTTCACTCAGTTCTTCACTCTCCTCCTTCACTTCACTCAGTTCTTCTCTCTCCTCCTTCACTTCACTCAGTTCTTCTCTCTCCACCTCCACTTCACTCAGTTCTTCACTCTCCTCCTTCACTTCACTCAGTTCTTCACTCTCCTCGCTCTCTTCCATCAGATCTGAAATCAAAGAGAAAATTATTAATTTAATCTTCAGTACATCAAAATAATTCAAAGAGAGAAATATAATGTGAAAGGACATGAAAGTGAGCCCTGATGTAATAGTAGAAAGTAGACAACGGTTAAAAAAATATTATGATAATTTGATGTCTTTTTATAAATTGATTATATGTCCTTGAAACTTTCCAAAAATGAGGAAAATTCATCTTCCAATTATTATTTTTAAAACATTATAGGCACAAATCCCATGTTTCTTTAGCAAGAACTATTACATATATTTGGTAAATGAAACAATTATCTAACATGATATTAACATTATAATACACAATACTGCCATATTTTGACACCAACTTTGAGATTGATATTTATTTGACTAAAACCGTTAATTATTAATGGCCGTTCACACTAGACTTTTCCTTGCACTGACTTCCATTCATGCGCATGTGAAAGTGGGACACCAGAAACACAAGCTCAAGTGAATTACCCTGTGAGAAATAACACAAGCGTTTATTAGCATTACCCATGTCCTACATGTTTCACTCAACCCTGTTTCTTTTGACATGATTTTCCTCCTTTCAAAAACAGAGCATTTCTTAAAACTGTGACACACAGGAAGTGACATCATCTGGGCTCTTTCTACTGCATGATGGGAAGACAAGAAAATAATTTCAATCCATTGTCTCAGTTTTTACACAAACTGTAGCATTGACTGTATTCATCAACCCTGTTACCAAAGTTACTCCAAGAAGAATCTCTATAACTAGGCCTGTCACGATAACAAATTTTGCTGGACGATAAATTGTCCAAGAAATGATTGCGATAAACGATAATATTGTCGTTCTGAGACCATTTTTATCTAATATAATGATAATGGCATAATAATGCAGGTACAACTTTTCAAAGACCTATAAACCTTTATTTCTAAAGAATATTAAACATTGAAAACGGAAAACATTTTAAATATCCACAAAAAATTAACAAAACAACCAAAAACAATAAAAGCAATGGACTCTCAGTGTCTGTTAACACAAAAATTTACTTGAATAAATAACAAAAACAATAAATAAAATGGATGTAAACAAAATTGCACTTCAAAAAATATTAAACATTAGGCTCAGACATAAATAGTGATGTATTCCATAACAGGCAAAACTGCCAGTTAGGACCTTTGTACACAAATAAAAAAGGCTCAACAGGCCATATCACACCATTGTGCACTGTCCTCCTGTTACTTTGTCGACTAAACAAACGCCCAAGTGATTGTGTACTGTCGGGAAGACAGAGACACACTTTATTGCGTGTAAATGCTACGCACTGAAAATACTTGGTTAGGATTAAGGGGTGAGGAGTGCGTGCGTATCATATGCACGCAAAAACTTTTTTTTGGCGTATAAATGGCACGAGAAATAACATCCGTGGTATAGATACGCATTTTCATAAGATCGGGCTCGACATACCGGATCGCTCAGGTTAAGTGGTTCACCACGATCATTCGGTTTGAATCCGAAGTGCTCCCACACCACTCCATTTTTTTTCTTTTTTTTTCTCTCCAACTCACAACTAGCGTCTTCTCTCTCTCCTGGCAGTCGCCGCAAGCAGTCCCGCTTTCCCACACAAAGACCATGCAACTGACAAGAGGGCTTACTCCTCCTATACGCTAAGGAACCGAGAGTGGTGATCCAAAAAAAAAAAAAAAAAACAGCAGGGCTCCAAATTGTGACCAATTTTTGCCACCATTTTTCCTGCCGGTGCGACCACATATTTATTTAGGTCATGCTGGTGCGACCATAGCGTTGCTGAGCAGCGAATGCAAAAAAAAAAAAAAGCGCCCCAAACTTGCCAGTCGCGGGCCGATCTCGATCACACAACACTGTTACTAGGAGATCCAGACTCTGGAGATCCAGTGAAGAAATCCATTGAATTCGCTTCAGAATTAATATCATCATCGCTGCGAGTTCCAGTGAGAAACATTCAAATTCAACTAACCCTAACCCATAGATATCAGATCAAACAGCGCTGACGTGGAAACAAGAGAAACACTTATAGAAGGCTTTCAGTCCACAAATCAGCAACATTCACCATGGATTTAGGCTAATGTAGTAACTCTAACCATAACTACTTGGTTACTAACGTAACCTCAGTTCCCTGAGATGAGGGAACGAGTATTGCGTAAGGCTAGCTTACGCTATGGGAAAACCTCTTTTTCTCCAGAATACTGAAGTTACACTTATCATATCGAGAATATTGAAGCAAACTTTTTAAAACGCAGTGCAGCTGCACAGCGAGCACAACTGAACGCGAGAGCGGTCATTGGCTGTGCTGCGGCAACTTCACGAACCTGTGGCGAGGCGGCTTTGACGCCAGAACCAATCAGGACGCCTGGCGTGTCAGGGCCCGCCAGATGGGCGTGGTCAGAGGCTATATATTCTCGAGGAAAGGAGGTTTTCCCATAAAAAAACTATAATATCATGTGTTATTTTTAATGTGATAACACATTTTGTTCATCCTTCAAAGATTCCACTAAAACTAAACATTTTAAGATGTAGGAAAACTCTTATTTAAACACTAAATTACCACTGTAAATAGTAGGATGATTATTGGCTATTTTCACTCCCTAATGTCAATTTTTTCACTCATTTTGCTTTTAATTAATATTAAGACATTATGAATGATAGTAATTAAAGTTAATGTCATCTACACCCTAAATTAAGCTTAGTGCTTTATTGTCAGCCCCAGCACCACCAGATACTCTCTGCAGAACTCAGTGGCTGTGGTGTCGCCGCCCTCAGATGCTAGTCTGGAGCCTGTGAACTTAAAGGAACACGCCGACTTTTTGGGACTTTGGCTTATTCACCGTTTACCTCCGTTTACCTCCAGTCTTTGTGCTAAGCTAGGCTAGCGGTGGGTGCGTCAGACAGAGTTACGGCACGCACGGAGATGAAAAAGGTATGTATGGACTTATCTAACTCTGGGGAATACGGAGAATAAGCTAAAGTCTCAAAAAGTCGGCGTGTTCCTTTAAAATAAAACTGCATATTGTAAAATCTGTACGTTGTCTATTTATTATTAAAGAATTTGTCAGTAAAAAAAGTTAGTCTGGAGCCCTGCCCAGAACATTCTGTACCATTTCATAGTTGAACTGTTTATCTAAATGTGCTGAAGTGCTTGAATGTTTCTAACATGAATGTTCTTCAGCATCGGGAATGAATGAAGAATAAACACCAACCTCTTTGTTCTTCAGTATCTTCAGTGTGTTTCATTCTGCAGGGTTCTGGATCACTCATGTTCTCACTGTCCTCTTTAATAAACTCAGTCTTTGCAGATTTCAGCTCTTCCTGATGCTCGTCTTCACTTGTAGCTGATGGGAATTTACAGCATTTATTGGGGAATTACAGTGGGAGGAGCTTCACTGATGATGTGATTGCTGTTGGGAGGAGCTTCACTGATGATGTATTCTAGCATGGGAGGAGCTGATCTGCCAAAATAAAAAAAATCAATCATGTGTTTCAAAAAAAAAAAATTACGACACTTAACAATTTATGTAGGTCTATCTATTTATTAGACATCCATCTATTTGTATTGCTAATCCCAAATATTATTCTGCTTCTTCATAAAAATACAGAAATTAATATAAATAATTTAAATTCTTCCAATTATAAATAATGGTAAGAAAAACAGTTAAAATCATAAAAACAGAAATAAATCTGCATATAGTAGCCAACAAATCCCCTCAGTCAGCTGACACCAATGAAATGAGCTTTAAGTGTAAATTTACAGGAGATCTGAAGACATCAGCATAATAAATGAGGTGAAAACAGGAACTATTGTCATGAAATAAAGAGTGTTTTCAGCAGATCTGTTAATATTGATGAGCCTCAGACTATCAACACTCATTCAACAAGCCATTCAGGACCATCAGCAGATCATCTCACTTTATTCTGAGTGTTTGCTGTTAGAAACACATTATTTGAGTCAGGATTCATGATAAAAGCCTGTAAAACTGCTATATTGGAAAACAATACTGTAATTGTGATATACTGTAATCATACTGTGATAAAACATCAATAACACAAAAACAATCACTAACTAGAAAAAAAGTTTGTTGAGACAAACTTTAAGTTGGCTTGAGAAAGCCGGACCAGAGAGTTTGAAGAAGTTTAAAGTAGTTTGAAGTTTAAAGTAGTTTGAAGTTTAAAGTAGTTTAAATTTTGATTGATAAATTAGTGAGAAAGAATAGTTAGAAAGAAAGAAAGATACATTTAAAAGAAAGATTAGTTTGAAAGAAATAGATAGATAGATAGATAGATAGATAGATAGATAGATAGATAGATAGATAGATAGATAGATAGATAGATAGATAGATGTGAATTAGTACATAGAATAGTAGTTTAATTGAGTCTAGGGCTTCAGGGATTTTAGATTTAAGTTTTTGTGTTTGTGCACTAATAGGCCACCGTAGTCTTGGCTCATTTTGAGCAGTCTGCAATGAAAGTCTATGGGATTTTTATGGTTTTTAATATGAATTTTTAAGAAAACTTAAAGTCAAATCAGTCTGAAAAGATATAGCACACTAAGTCAGAACAGTCTGAAGGTCTGACCCGAGTTTGGAGTATGTAGAGTTAAAGCTCTAGGAGGAGTTAGAGTCAGATTTTTTAGTCTCAGAAGAATAATAATAAGTTTAAATAGGATTTCAATAAGTTGACTTTCTCAAGCCAACTTAATGACACTCATCTCCATCAACCACTACAGAGAAATAATTATAGCAGCATAATATGTCCACATTAATCTAAATCTAGTTTGATTTTGACATTAATCAAGTAAGTTACTTAGATCTATCATTAAAACAATATGCGCTGAAACTAACAATGATCATAAAACATTTAAAACTAAAGAGCATCACAAAGTAATATTGTTCAAGAGTAAAACGCTATTCAGTTATTAACATTTAGCCTAAGAGTTGATTTAATGTCTCACGTGGCTCATTATAGGCTCAACGTAAAGTAAGAGATCGATTCACATAATTCCTCTCACAGATCTCATTACCTCTTGACTCGACATTCAGTAACAGTTCTCACTCCAAACATCGAGACAATCACACAAACGAACACAAACTCGCTCAGGTCTGAATGAACTAAACATATTCTCCTCATGCTCGCTGCTGCTGCACTAAATGTTTATTTCAGAAGGAAGACGCCAGAAAAGACGCACAAGTATCGCTGTGATCGATGAAAACAATACAGAAATGAGCCTGTCGCTTAATCAAACTGTATAAAGTGTGTGTGATGGTTGTGTAAATATGAGAAATACCGTGAACTGCTCTCCTCACCTCAGAAGTCTCGACGGTGCGTCCCAATTCGGTACTATATCCGCCCTAAATAGTCTTAGAAAATAGAATCAGTACATCCCAGATCGTAGTATGCTAGTTCCAAAGATACCCGTATGGTATACTATTTCCGGTCAGAATCCGGTTAGAACTACAAACACGAGTGAAAAGAGCTAAAAAACTACAGACTTGGAAGACGCGAGTCCGATGGTTATGTTTAGATAAAGGGGTTTGAGTGATTAATTATCAGTATCTAACCTGACGAACATGTATTTATTAAATTTAGGCTATATTGCGTCTGCAGCAGCATTGTGAACTTTTGTAAAGATACGTTTAGCCATTAACTTTTAAATGCATGTTCATAAACAATGGTAATATACATTTTCCCCCCTCAGCGCTGGCCGGGTCATTGTTCATTCATATGCTAATTACTAATGAGGCTGGAATGAGGCACATGGAATCAATTCTAACATGGAGACAGTAATCATTTCAGTTTATTTTGTGGAAACTGACTTCATGAAGCCTCATGGTGTGAATGAAACATTAAACTGACTAGAACAAGTAGGCTACCCTTAACCAAACAGTAAAGGACAAAAAAAAAAAATAATCCTCACTGCTCTTAAACTTTAAAAGCCTAATAATAATTTGTTACATTTATAGTGCTTTTCTGGGTACTCAAAGCGCTTTACATGGAAGGGGGAATCTCCTCAATGTGCAGCTCCACCTGGATGATGCGACAGAAGAACACACACACACACACACACACACACACACACACACACACACACACACACACACACACACACACACACACACACACACACACACACACACACATTAGCCTACTTTATTAAATTGCGGTACCTGAAAACTATGAGACCTGCTTGAAGAGCACTGTTTATTTCATTGGTAGGCTATGTATTGTATTTATTTGGGGTTTTGCTTTTGTAAGCCCGCCTGAATCATAAAATCATCAGTTGATCATAACAACAATTCAGAAATAGAGAAATTTGTAGAAATGATTACCTGGCAACGACAATTACACACAGCGGTCGTGTGGGAAATCAACAGACTCCTCGTTCCTTTCTGCTCCTTTTCCTTATTAAACAAAGATAATTCAATATTCTTCCCAAATGAATTAGATTTTGGTCTTGTAGTCCATTTGTTAATGTAGTGTGTGGATGTGTGGTGGTGTTGGCGTGTCCTCTGAAGGTTATACTCTCGCTCGTTACACCATGCCATTTTTGTTTTATGCATGTTATGAGTTTCACAGAAAACAACATGTATTATCCATTGTCATTTTGCTTCTCAAATAAATGTCCCTTAATTAAGAATATTACTTTAAAAGAAGATTGTTTTTTACTCAAATTAGTTCCTAATAGCTTCTTTTTTAAACTGGCATTGTAGACGATGAATATTGTTGCCTCTATTGTAAGTTGTTGTGAATAAAAGCATCTGATAAATGTAAGTTTATTCAGATTCATAACATTTCTGTAGATCAGCAGCAAACACATCATATCCAACAGATGTCCTTCTTAATACGTCTATATATAACTTAAAATCTAAAGTAATCATTTTATTTACATAATTTTAGTTGTTGTTGTCTTTAACACATGTGAGCAGCTCAGTTTAGGTAGGGATAGCAACAAAAAAAAGTTAGACGATAACTGTTGTGGGATTACAAATTTATTAAAATGTTTAATTTAGGTTTACATTGAATTTAGCATGTTAAGGTTAACTGTCTTATGTCATTTGAGAGCAAGTGATATTGATTTGAATTTTGTGGACCTAAATATCTGCATTTCACCTCTGCTTTAGCTGGTATCCTATAGCAAATCTGTCTTTATGTTGTATGAATATCACTGGCTCTGTGTAATTAATTGATTGAGATTTGATTGAATAAATGTAAATGAAGCTGCTGTTCATGTTTTTAATGTTGTTTATTCACTAGTTGTTTTTTTTTTTTTTGGAGACATGTCTCAGTGTTTTTTTGTCCATACACTGAAAGATGTGACGAACTGGAAGTTGTCACCCAAAATGGTTGTGATGTCCACAGGAGTAGCGATGTTGTCACAAAATGAATTGAAACAAAATGAAAGAGGAATATAGAAAGTCTAGGTCTTAAGTTATATGGGAAATCTCTTGAAAGAGTTAGGGTCTTCAAGTTTCTTGGGGTCTGGGTAGATGAGAAGCTAACGTATAAAGAACATGTATGTAGAATGGTGAATAAATGTGGAAAGGTTATTAATATTTTGAGGTGTTTGGTGGGATGCTCTTGGGGTGCAGACAGGAATCTTATGCTGATGATAAGCGTCCACAAATCTTTCTACCGCGTTGTCGGCAGGGCGGCGGTGTGAACGCGCACTGAGACGAGCTGATCTCACTGTGAGAACATGCTGCTCTCCTCTCTCCGCTCTCGGATCGCGCGCTCCCGTTTGCTTTTCCCGTTCGAGCCTCGGAGGAGGAAACGGCGGAGTCAGCGGGAGGAGCAGCCGGACACAGTGAGCTCATGCCGGCTTAGACCCTCCATAGAGAGAGATGGCGCCGGTGCGACTAAATATTTTAGTTTTCTACACATTTTGACTAGGATCCGTTTATGGTTTAAATGTTTATTTTATATGCTTAAGATAGTATTTTTGGGAGGATACGGGGTAACATTTTTTTTAAGAAAAAACTGTTTTTCACTCAGATCTCAGTGACTGACGCTCGATTTATTTTCACACAGTCACATGAACTCTCAACTATCATAATCAATTCAGCCTATCCAAACAACGACACGACAGGCATAAAGTTATACAGTTTTAGTAAAGTTATCACTCTGCACTTTTATGCTGTGCATCGGCCATTTATACTTTGGTATTTTTGCGCAATAAAACATAATCATAAGATACTATAAGATAAAGCAAACTAGTATTTTTTTCTACTGTATCTATTTGGCTACATTTGTTGCCCAATTAAAAAACATTTTAGACTAGACTATTCATTATGAATATTTAGTTTTGAATAATTTGACTAATTTGTAACACAAATAGGAGTTTGTATTTGCATTTTTTTTATTATTAATGTTTTCCCAGATTTTGCAGTAGATGTTAACACTTACTTTCACTTTCATTATTTCATCAGTGACAATAGCGCCCTCTTGTGCCCTACATATTCAAATAATGCCATTTCTGCATGTCATCGTTTTGTTACAATTTATATGAGTTTCTTCTGAAATGTGATGCTTCCTGAGAGGAAAAGATTGAAATTAAGGTTATTTGTTGAGGTAACCTGAACAAAAAATGAGAGGAGACTCAAAGGTTTTGTTTTTCAATCTGTTTTATATATAAATGTATATATGTAGCACGGTGGTCTTGTGAGGCACAACATTTAGTTCCTCCATATAGAGGAATTATACATATATAAATATATAAATTCATATATACAAACTACATATATAAATTTCTCTATATGGAGGAACTAAATGTTGTGCCTCACAAGACCACCGTGCTACATATATAAACATACAGTACTGTGCAAAAGTCTTAAAAGCATGTTAATATACCAGTTTCAATGTAAATATCAGTTTACTTTTCCAAACATTCTTTTTGCTATTAATTGTAATGATCCAGTGAGATTTGTGTAGGCACAAGGAGTCTGACAACAGCCGGTATGATCTGATCCCACCATCATCGAGTCCGTCTGTGATTACATGTTTAAGATGTAAATGTGTTTAAGATGTAAATGTGTTTAAGATGCAAATGTGTTTAAGATGTAAACGTGTTTAAGATGTAAATGTGTTTAAGATGCAAATGTGTTTAAGATGTAAACGTGTTTAAGATGTAAACGGGATGATTGCGCGACACTTACGTGAGACACTGTTGCCGTGTGTGCAAGTAGCAGAAACAACGAGGAATACCAGAGTAAACGTTGAAAACGTTTAATTTTAAAAGGTGTGAATGACGTTACAAAACATGAAAAATTATAAAATATAAAAGGAAAACAAAGCAAGAAAACAAGAGTGTCACCAAATCAATTAAATAATAAAAACATAAACCTCTAAATCTACCTATCAAAAGAAAAATGCAGAAACAAAACCTGAAATCTTCAGCGTATACGCCCAGGGGCGTGTCTAGAGCATTTTCAGTGGGGGGGCCATGCTGGGGCACTGCCTCCAAACGGGGTGGCCGCCAGTGACCAAAAAAAAAAAAAAGAAGCTAAATTCTACAGTAGCCTATATTACATAAATCCTACTGATTTAATTTTTTTAACTTGAATAAAGTTACTTGTAAACAAATGTAGTAATAAAGCACATTTTTGATTAATTTAGATTTTTTTCATCCCTGCATCCATTAAGTTAAATTTAAGAGCCAGTGTTTATTATTTTTTGTGTTTTCATAAAACTAACAAGTTTATAAAATAAAAGCAATTTTAATAATGAGCCATTTTAAAAACCCAGAAGCAGAAACGATGTCAACTATTTTCTTTTAATTAGTTTGGCCATTATAATATACAGTAGTTTTATTCACAATCTCTTTCAAATAATAATAATAATAAAAAAAAAAAAAAAAAAAATTCCCCCCACTGTAATAATTCAAATGGTTTGGCCAAAACATCAGTGTTTCATTCAGCATTTCTTTCAGACTCATTTACAAAAAAGCTGAGTAACTCAGAGTTAAAGGGATGGTTCACTTTGAAATTAAATTTTGGTATGTTTTAGCTTACGTATGTTTAAGGGCATTCAAGATGTAGGTGTCTTTTTTTTCCGCAGTAGTTTCAATTTTGATATTTTTAGGTCAAACCGTTCTTGTCTGTCAGTCATATAATGCAGGTCTATGATCACTATCTCAAAGAGCATGCACAGTGAAGTCCAAATTAAACAATTCCCCATCGTAAGTACACAATGATGGCCTAAGACACGAAACGAGTGGTTTGTGTGAGAAAAAGAGCAGTATATTTATATAATTTTTACCTCTACACAACCACGTCCAAGTGATCTGAGGGCGCACGCGCTTCCTGGTGTGTGACGTGTGCGCGCGTTCTGGCTTTCTGCGCAAGCTCCGGAAAGAGCCGGACGTGATCTCGGATGTGTACAAGAGGTAAAAAACGATATAAAAACTGTTCGTTTTCTCACACAAACCGCTCGTTTCGTGTCTTAGGCCATCAATGTGTACTTAAGATGGGTTACTTACTCACAACTTGCGACCGTTGTTTCTCTGGCGCTGCACTTCTTTGAATCGCGAACTTCAGTAGAGTCTATAAACTGATTGGCCGTAAAATGAACCAATCACAAGACATCTTATAGGGGGGGCACCTGGGGTGGCCAATCGAATTTCAGGGGGGGCCGGTGCCCCCCCTGGCCACCACGTAGACCCGCCCCTGTATACGCCGCCTTAAATAAATAACGCTGTCTAAAAAAAACAATAAATTCAATGCGTGGTGATCACTCTCCAACTAAATAACAGAAAACAATTCTAACTACCGTGGTCTTTAAAGATGGAACACACACACACACACACACACACACACACACACACACACACACACACACACACACACACACACACACTACGGACGTCTAGTGTTCTAACTCTAAACAGTGCATTCAATCGGCAGTAATACTAACAAAGGAATGTTCATCTCTAAACACTTGCATAAGCAAAAAAAACAAAAAACAAAACAATCATAAACGTAATCATGGTTTCAACAAACAACTCCAGGCATGGGAAGTTGTCAGATATCTGGCGCTGACCTCCCTCAGGACCTGAAGGACCTGCGCCTGGACGCGACGACAGCGCAGTCCTGAAGTGTCAACTAGTCTCTCCCCTGTGAAGGCCTGTGAAAAAAAAACAAAAAAAAAAACATTTGACACAATCTGATTCCATATTGATTAAGTTGGGGCCTATCAGGTACAGTACATAAGAAAACAATCTCTCTCAACTAATGCTGTAAAGTAAACCATAAGGAACCCCAGTTGGTACATCATTCTAATATTTAAGGTTAAAATTATTTATTTGTAAGCTGCTTCTTTAAATCACACATAAGGAAGTTTATATACTGTTATAATACACTTTTATTTAAAACAAACCTTTCCTACATTTAGACAGGTGGGCAAACGCATCTTTGTCTCAGTGCATGCATTGTTTTAGTTTGGCAGCGCTACCGCTAGCTTAGCTTAGCATAATTAATGGAATCCTGTGTTGCCAGCTAGCATGTGATTTAAAAAAAAAATTACTTCTTGTGGTCTACGTATTCACGAGTACAAATAGCAATGCAGATTAAGTTTTTGGGGCAGACCTGACCTGTTGAAAGATGGTATTCATCCCTCCTGGGATGGTGCTGCTCTTCTCTCTAGTAATATGGCACATAGTCTTAGAGCTCAAACATGACAACCTGGGGCTCAGGTCAGGAAGCAGACAGACTGGCTAAACCGACCGTCTGCTAGCGGCCTCACGTCACCAAGGTCAGATAAATCCCATCACATAGAGCATATTTCACCTAGATATCATCATATAGAGACTGTGTCTGTTCCCCGAATTAGGACATACAAAAAACATTTAAACTCATCTAAGGTTAAAAATTTAATTGATGTTCAACAAATAAAAAACAGCTATAATACAGATGAGCAAATGCTAAAGCTTGGGTTGCCGAATATTCGATCGCTTACTTCAAAAGCAACCATTGTTAAAGGAGAACTCTGGTCAATTTTAACATTGAGCTAATTTTTTTGTAAATTTGGAGTGCTGTCAGTACAGAGAACAACGACAAAAAATCGGTGTTGCCTACACCGAGTTATCCTCTTTTTAAAATTTGCACCCTGTTGACTTCAATGGGGCACGTTTTAAACCTGCGTTTAAACCTGCGTTTAAGCCTCTTAACATCCTTGATGTGTTATTGTGATGATCATTGGTAACTAAACCAATGTGCGTGAACTCGACAATCGACTTTTGACCGAAAACAGGATGTAAATACAGGTATGTGCGCTGGCTGAAATAACATCACTTTTATTCATATCTTTCACATCTACTGCAGTCAGACTCACCCGTGTTCACTCTGAAGGAATCACTCACATGACCTGTGCACTTGTAATGACACATCAAGGATGTTAAAGGGGGGGTGAAATGCTCATTTTCACTCAATCTCCTGTTAATTTTGAGTACCTATAGAGTAGTATTGCATCCATCAAATCTCCAAAAAGTCTTTAGTTTTATTATATTTATAAAAGAAAGATAGGCTGTACCGAGTCTTTCCGGAAAAAAACGAGCGGCTGAAGGCAGGCCGTGTGGGCGGAGCTAAATCTGTGCTAACGCGCCGAGCTAACAACACACAGAGACATTTGAAGCAGTTTTACTCACCGCCCGGTTCCAACGCACGACCGCGAACCTTTATCATTGTGACTGCTCGATCCTTAAGCATTAGACGATATGCAAATCCGTCGATCTGGGCTTTGTTTATAAAACAATCATCGTTGAAATGCAGGGAACAAACAGTCTTGCACAACTCCATTGATGCTCTGGAAAAACAAACTCCATCCACTGGTCCCTTAACGCTGGGTTCTCTGGGAATCTGTGCAGGGTTGTCTTGCCCTGGCAACCAAAAACCCACTTCTTTGGTGACATTGACTTCCAAGAGCCGAGCACAGCGCTTTGATGGCGAACTGCTTTCGCTATCTTGCTCTGGTCTACGAGTGCGCGCGCGCCCGCGGTTCTTCCGGGAGAAGTGCCCTTAGGACCCGTATAAGGAAATTCCGCTACATCTGACAGTAATCATTTCAGTTTATTTTGTGGAAACTGACTTCATGAAGCCTCATGGTGTGAATGAAACATTAAACTGACTAGAACAAGTAGGCTACACTTAACCAAACAGCAAAGGACAAAGAAAAAAAATACTCATTGCTCTTAAACTTTAATAATAATAATTTGTTACATTTATAGTGCTTTTCTGGGTACTCAAAGCGCTTTACATGGAAGGGGGAATCTCCTCAATGTGCAGCTCCACCTGGATGATGCGACAGAAGAACACACACACACACGCACACACACACACACACACACACACACATTAGCCTACTTTATTAAATTGCGGTACCTGAAAACTATGAGACCTGCTTGAAGAGCACTGTTTATTTCATTGGTAGGCTATGTATTGTATTTATTTGTGCTTTTGTAAGCCGGCCTAAATCATAAAATCATCAGTTAATCATATCATAACATCAATTCAGAAATAGAGAAATTTGTAGAAATGATTACCTGGCAACGACAATTACACACAGCGGTCGTGTGGGAAGTCAACAGACTCCTCGTACCTTTCTGCTCCTTTTCCTTATTAAACAAAGATAATTCAATATTCTTCCCAAATGAATTAGATTTTGGTCTTGTAGTCCATTTGTTAATGTAGTGTGTGGATGTGTGGTGGTGTTGGCGTGTCCTCTGATGGTTATACTCTCGCTCGTTACACCATGCCATTTTTGTTTTATGCATGTCTTTATAAAATATCTTCTTATTAAACTGTCTGAACACTTACAAAGTTCTCAATGCTTCGGTTTGTATGTAAGGACCCTCATTATGCTACCGTGTTAGTGTGAGGCTATTTTGAGCCTTGTTAGTGGTATTAACTAGCGATTTATTTTTACTTACTCTATGCCCCATATACTAGTGTTATGAGCGAATATGTTTTTAAAAGTGCCGTCGGAGCTACCAATCTCTGTAAAACGGGCGCTGGAGCCCTCTGCTGGTAGGGAATAGTAAGACGGCCGCTCGAACACTTGCGGTGGCTTCACTGCCTGCTGGCAGTTTAGTACGTCATGAGCTATCCAGTCCTTATATTGATCAGTGGTTATAACACATTTATTCCTCCGCCAAGCAATGAAGTTCCAAAGAGGTTGCTAAGCAACACATGCAGCAGCAAATAATCACAAATGGCAGTTTTGGTCGAAAATGAGTTATTTATATTTTTTTGGCACATTCAAGACCTCCTTTATCATGTGGATGAGTATCTTGAATCAATTCCGTTGTTTTTTCGATAAAATAATGAGTTGTCTTAACAGTAACTTCCAAAAGCCCATAAGAAACCAAGGCAGAAGACCGTAACACCAGTTACCGCTCTCAAATCGAGTTTCGGTACTCTGCCTTTGTTCAGCCGCACGTCAATATGAAGTTACCGTGACGGTGTTCTATCAAATAATGCTACCTACCAGATTGTACGGTGTTCTGCCTTTGTTTTACTGTCCATTACAATTAAAATGAACTTCGCTTGCGCCTTCAGCCCCGCCCTAAACACGGTCGAGACGACGCTGGACTAATATATCTATGGAGGTATTTTGTCATGTCAAATGTATTAATAATGTCATCAGAATGCAACCAAAGCACAGGATAGCAATAAGTAGATGGCTATAATAATTGTAAATCATACAAAATAAATGCCATGATCACTAGATTTTATACAGGTGTTACTATAATGATTTTGTTAATGGTGATCAGCAACCAAATATTGATAATGTGGAAGTTACTGCCTTTTGCCTTGGCATGACTTCTCACTTTTTGCTGACAATACAAAGGCAGAGTACAGTAACTTTAAAATAGTGGTCAAAGGTCAAGTTTGAGCTCAAGATTTTTTTATGTATATAATTTCCATTACTAAAACATCTATTTGCCAGATTTCCAGTGTCCTACCTATAATTAATTTGGCGGGACAACTAAAAATCTTTAAAGTCATTTTTCTCAGTTCCACACTCTGGCGAGTTAAGGTCTTTTGCCTTTGTAGGGCAGGATAGCAGTCTGGGTGGCAAGACTCGCTCCCTTACCAATGATTTATTACACACTCACTTACTAAATGGTCACATTGTGTCACGAGAGTGGCTTTTATACTTTCTGCAGTGGTGTTCTGCTATTCTTGCAAACTTTTCTCATCCAAAAGACACGCCTTTACTAATGGATGGTGCCATTAGTGCCATTGTTAATCCTGTATGATGGGGCATACAGGTGCAATACTGTTGTCGTGTCATGTACATATATACATATATAGTTGCCCTTTCATTCTTTGTGTTATTGTGCTTTTACCTTAGTTTGTAGGGTACAGAGATGTCTGTGAACAATCATGGTATGTGTTGTGAATAAATGCTAAAATGTAATACCACAAGTGTATTTGATGTCACATAACATGTACCGCTAGCTTTGCACGCGTGGTCGCGCCAATCGATCGTCTTTTTTACCCCCGTATCACTGAAAGCTATAATTCGCCATCATAGCACATCTGCTATAATGGCGAATATAACAGATGTGTGTCTAACGTTACCTTTGAGTGCAGGTGAGGACACGTTCGAGCTGCATTCTGTGCAGTTAGAGCTGGAATCCGTGGAGAAGCAGATCCGCGACCTACTAGAGAGACAGGCCGAGCTGCGAGATCGGCGATCCGCGCTTGAAACATCACGCACCGATGCTCACAAGTCAGTGGGTAGTAACCTTTTTACTCCGACCTCGTCTACTCCGTGTGTTTCTCTGCCCAGGACGCGATCATCCCTGGTTTCATTCACTCCGGCACCGACACAACACCATGGACCCTGGGTGATTCCACAGCGGAAGACGTGAGCCCGGACCAGAGCAAGGACCTCTCTGCCCCTCCCGGTCTTCGAGATCTCCACACGGAACCGCTTCTCCCCTCTACGCGAGACGGAACGCGACGCTGTGATCATCGGCAGTTCCATCGTCCGGCATGTCCACGCCACCATAGGTAAAGGTAAGGTGCGCACTCACTGCTTTCCTGGTGCTCGTGTTCTTGATGTCGCTGCGCAGGTCCCCGAGATCCTGAACGGTGACGAGCGCATCGGAGCTGTCGTACTGCACGCGGGAACGAACGACATCAGGCTGCGGCAGACGGAGGTTCTGAAGAAGGACTACAGGAGCCTGATCGAGACGGTACGCAGCACATCGCCTGAAACAACGATCATCGTGTCTGGACCGCTTCCCACGTACCGACTAGGACATGAAAGGTTCAGTAGATTATTTGCTCTAAATGAATGGCTAATGTCATGGTGTAATGAACAGAAACTGCTCTTTGTAAATAATTGGAATCTGTTCTGGGAGCGACCTAGGCTCTTCCGCGCTGATGGCCTTCACCCCAGCAGAATCGGAGCGGCTCTTCTGTCGGACAACATCTCCAAGGCGTTACACACCATATGGCTAGTAAGTCAAAGTCCAAATCACACTCTTTGCTGTCCAAACTTAATTGATATAAGTACCAATGTAGAACATTATATTGAAACTGTGTCTATTCCTCGTTTAGTGAGGTCAAACATTAAATCTACTGTAGGATCTAGGAAAAATCTAATTGTGATTAAACCAGAAAATCTCAATATTAGTGTACAAAAACAATTTCTAAAGCTAGGTCTTCTAAACATTAGATCACTCACACCTAAGGCGGTTATTGTAAATGAAATGGTCACAGATAATAGTTTCGATGTACTTTGCCTTACTGAAACCTGGCTTAAACCAAATGATTATTTCGGTCTTAATGAGTCTACTCCATCAGGATACTGTTATAAGCATGAGCCCCGTCTGATTGGTCGTGGCGGCGGTGTTGCAACAATCTATAAAGATATTCTTAATGTTACCCAGAAAACAGGTCACAGGTTTAATTCGTTTGAAGTACTTGTGCTAAATGTTACTCTCTTAGCTGTAAGAAAGAAATCCCTTTTATCTCTAGCCTTGGCTACTGTATATAGACCGCCAGGGCCTTACGCTGATTTCTTAAAAGAGTTTGCAGACTTTCTCTAAGATCTATTGGTCAATGTCGATAAAGCATTAATTGTTGGAGATTTTAACATACACGTAGATAACACAAATGATGCGTTAGGGGCTGCGTTTACAGATTTATTAAACTCCTTTGGGGTCAAGCAAAACGTCACTGGTCCCACTCATCGTCTTAATCATACGCTAGATTTAATTATATCACATGGAACCAATCCAACCGATATAGATATTATACCGCAAAGTGATGAAGTCACTGACCATTACATAGTCACTTGCATACTACGTACTGCTGAAATTTGTCATGTTGCGCCGCGTTATCGACCAGGCAGAACAATCCTTCCAACCACTATAGATAGATTCTCAAATAGCTTACCTGATCTATCTCAGTTGCTCAGTGAACCCAAACAAACAGATGAACTAGAGGAAATGACTAGCACTATGAGCACCATTTTCTCTAGTACATTAGACATCGTTGCACCAATTAGATTAAAAAAGGTTAGAGAGAAAACGAAAGCACCATGGTACAACAGTGCTACGCATGTTATCAAGAGAGAAACTCGTAATTTAGAGCGTAAATGGAAACAAACTAATTTAGAGGTCTTTAGAATCGCGTGGAAAGACAGTATGTCAAGTTCAGACCTGCAAACTCCTCAGACTAAAAAAGGTGACAGTGTCGCGGGGGGGGGGGGGGGGGGGGGGGGGGGGGGGGGGGGGGGGGGGGTAATTAAGATAATTAATCTGCATACCCTAGTTTTGCACTGATGTAAAAAGACTGACAGTGACACAATAAGACCTCATGTTAGCAAAATGTTTTAATCTTTTAACTCAAAAAAAAAAAAACTCTTAAAAAAAACATGTATTTTCTTTAATGTTTGATTATAATTTTACGGTCTTCACATAGGGATGGGAATTGATAAGATTTTATCAATAATAATGCCACTGACGATTCTGATTATCGATCCAATTCTTTATCGATTCTCTTATCGATTCTTGATAGCACTGTGTGGAAAAATGTAGTCATATGCTTTTTTTTTTTTTTAAACAAGTGGTTTTCTTTATTTTGAAGTTTAAGCTTGAGTTAGCAAACTGTACTTTTCTATATAATTTATGTAATAAATATAACCTTGTTGTAAAGTGTTACTGATTAGTTACACCGATTCAGACGTCACCTGAGTTCACTGTTGGAAAGATTAGTTGTTTTAACCATTCATTAAAATGAATCGGTTCAAAGGAGTCATTAGTTCGCGAATTGGACGTGTCGTGCGCGTTGTGTGATTATGCCAGCAGTTAGGACACTGACATCCAAGATTTGTGTCAACATAAAAACATTTCATCACTGTATAGTTTTATTTCGTTTAATTAAAGTGTTGTTTAAGTCAGCTGAATGTCCAGAACGCTTATCAGAGAAGATAAGGAAACTTATTTAGCAAAATTCACACCCAGCAGTAATTCAGAAAAAAAAGGTCTTTCGACCTTTTACCACCGTGTCGATTTATTTTTGATTAATATGTGCGTGCGAGGGAGAGAGAGCAACACAGCGCCTAATTTGGAGACGGTGAAGTCGTTTACACAGAGAGTGCGCGCGCGCGACCGGCTCTCTCTCTCTGCTCGTTCTTTCAGTTAAACATACGCCCTGTCACAAACGCAGCCGTTCATCTACATTACTCACCGATCAAATAAGACTTTGGCGGGACAAAAAATCATTTTGGTGGGCGCTAAAATGCAGGAAAATTCATGCGCGAGTTTCCATTAGACTCGCACGGTAGCCAGCCGTCGCATCAAATGGCGAGCTCAGCTCAGTTGACGCTGTGTGCTTCAAGATTCTGACGCAAGTCCTAAGATTCCAATTGGCCAAGAGAAAAAGTGCTAAGATTCCGATTGGCCCAGAGAAATGTCAATTATAAGAATTATCCAATAATGTTTCGCAATTCTAGCCTGCATGGCAGTTACTGTGAGAAACAATATACCCCCCCCCCCCCCCCCCCCCCCCCCCCCACTCCCCACTCGAAAAAATCTCACCGGTTCTACGCGATTCACGTAAATGACCCAATTGACCAAGAAAACGGCGATTGTCGCCGAAAAGCGACAAGTTTGCAGGTATGCAAGTTATAAAAAGGCCCTAAAAGCGGCCAGGGCTGAGCACCTCCGCAAACTAATAGAAAATAACCAAAATAATCCAAGGTTTTTATTTAACACCGTGGCTAGACTAACAAATAAACAGACGTTACCTGAGCAAAATATTCCGTTACAGTTTAGTAGTAATGATTTTATGAATTTCTTCACTGAGAAAATAGAAAGCATCAGAAACACAATTGTAAATGTACAATCTTTAATGGTGTCTTATGATTCAGCCTCAATTATCCCTCAAGAACAACTACACCGCTTTACTACTACAGGAAGAGCTAAATAAACTTATCACTTCATCTAAAACAACAACATGTTTATTAGATCCAATACCCACTAAACTACTGAAAGAAGTGTTACCTGTAGTGGAAGAGCCTCTTCTCAATATTATTAACTCGTCTTTATCCTTAGGTCATGTTCCAAGAATATTCAAGTTGGCAGTTATAAAACCTGTTATTAAGAAACCACAATTAGATCATAATAATCTAGCAAATTACAGACCGATTTCAAATCTTCCATTTATGTCTAAAATACTAGAAAAAGTGGTGTCCGCTCAACTGTGCTCTTTCTTGCAAGAAAATGACATCTATGAAAAATTTCAGTCAGGCCGCATCATAGCACTGAAACTGCGCTCGTTAAAATTACAAATGATTTACTTCTAGCTTCTGACCAAGACTTTTTACTCGATCTTAGCGCTGCGTTCGACACTATAGATCACAAAATACTCTTAGATCGACTACAAAACTACACTGGTGTTCATGGACAGGCATTAAGCTGGTTTAGATCGTACTTATCAGACCGCTACCATTTTGTCTGTTTAAATGGGGAAAAATCGAAGATAACGTCAGTAAACTATGGAGTGCCGCAAGGATCTGTGTTAGGCCCTCTGCGATTCTCAATATATATGCTGCCACTTGGTAATATTATAAGAAAACATGTGTAGCGCCCTTCTCCCTTCGATTTAAGTGGGAGGGGCCCTGGGTAAGTTTATTTTTAGATCTCTCTAAGTAGCCTCTGAATATTATTAATTTTATTTCAATAAACCCTTATCTTTTCAATTAGTGTGCTTAATAATAGACTAAAATAACCACAGAGTCTGAAGTAAAATATAAACTTTTAGTAGTTTACTCAAATAAAAAAAAATCAAATAGCAATTGGAGATAAAATAAAAGTTAACCCTTTAAAGTTTTACAATAAAAGGATCTTTCCTCCTTCAAACTCAAATCAACAATTTACAAATACAACACTGTATTAATATTCCGTATTACTCTGGTGATTTATATAACAGATACACTAATAAGATGGACAGTAAATACACAAAATGCCCCAAATATCACCAATGTGTTGATTCGTATACTCAAGTCCAACAAGTCTTTGTTGTTTCAACACAACGGTTATGGCTCAAATAAACATTCCCCAACAGTAATCAAAAACACCCGGGTGTCAATTCAAATAAATCTAAATAAAATAAATACCCTGTTGCAGGCCTGATACGATGCTTGGGTTCGTTGAGGCACAAAACAGGTTGCCGCTTCACTCAATGAGTAAACAAAATAAACAACTGTCTTACCAATCGTTAGTTCGAGCCAGCTTTCATGACGCACACACTTTCCAGCACGAGGGGGATTGCGGTCCGATTAACTGACGACAGATCAGTAAACTCGTCCAACGCTGCCAGAGGAGCCACTGAGAATCCCTGGTATCTCAGGGCGCTATCTGGGATGTCTTCTATGGATTTGGTAAGAGAGACGATTCACGGTAGTTTTCCACACACGCGACCTCGTGTCTCTCACGTGTGATAAGCGCGGTTTCTTGAGAATCGCGCTACTCAGTCATTTGAAAATCAAAGGGGAAATTACTATCCCCACACGTTCAAACAACATTTTCCCAACTTTAAATCAGTTCTCGTATGGACAACTGTCCTAAAATGGTATCTTTTATCAAACTAGTACTCAGACACGATCGATCTTCCAGCCATCACCTCTTCTTCCCGGACGTCACTCCCATCCCCGCCCCCTCAACATTTAACCAATCCCAGCTCTTAACAGTGGCAAGTACTTTTAACTCAACACATAATCATACATTTTCCTTCCTTTTCAATGAAAATAATATTATACAAGGAAACCAATACATGTACAATACATGTATATAAATAAAATATTAGAAAATAATATTAAGGAAATATTACTAAACCAAATGAATACCCAAACTATATGAATAAATTTCACCCGGGCTTCACCCTCCCCCCTTTAAATGTCTGGATGTCCCCATACAGACTAGTGAACTACCTAATATTTTCTTTTAAGATCTTACCTACACTACTGCTTTACGTTTCTTGTGATTTACTTTTTTGCCTATTTGAATTATTACTCCTCTGTGCACAATAGTTAGGGGCTGATCTCTTGACTTCCCTGGCTCGTCATAGGTGAGTTTAACAACTGGCTTTACTCTCCTTTTTTCCCTAACTGGTTCACTTTCTTCCACTTCCTCGCTTGTCTCTTCTTGACTTTCCTCTTCATCTTCTACAGAAGAACTGGACGAACTCGAAACGTCGCTCTCTGCATCCTCTTCATGTATCAATTCTTCTTCCTCAGTACCAAGGTCTTCATGGAGCAGGCTCCTTTCCTGGTATACCAATTCTGACTGGCTGGGCAAAGTGTCATTCTTATTCAGCGTTCCCTCCAGATATGATTTGTAAGGTTTTGAAACATTGTATTCAAACTCAGAGGAAGTCTCAGAAGATGATATATCTTCATTTGTCAGTGCGGGAGCATCAACATCCGTTCTTTTCTTCCTCCTCACTGGGTTTCTCTCCACTTTGCTCTGTGGCCACCTCACAAGTTGCCCTATGGGTAACAGTTGGTCTCTGTGAAGTGTTCTGACCTTTCCACTTCCCATTTCAGGTTTTACCCGATATACTGGTATATTTGGGAGTTTCTCACAGACTACATAGGGTACTGGACTCCATCTGGTTTGAAGCTTGTGTTTACCTTTCAACCCTAAGTTCTTGATCAACACACGATCCCCAGAATTCAAGGATTGAAATGACACTCGTTTGTCATATGATCTTTTATTCCTTTGATGGACTTTGTCAGCCTCTTCCACTGCTAACTGGTAAGCCCGTTTCAGATCTTTTTTCATATTGCTTATATACTGTGAGTGTGACACATCATCCATCCCATCTGGTGAAGTTCCGAAACAGATATCTACAGGTAACCGGGCTTCTCTCCCGAACATCAGGAAATAGGGCGAGTACCCAGTAGCATCATTTTTGGTACTATTATAAGCATGCACCAAGTAAGGTATCTGTTGGCTCCAATTTCGTTTTTTCTCAGCATTCAGGGTTCCAAGCATAGCTAAGAGGGTACGATTGAACCGCTCAGGCTGCGGGTCACCCTGAGGATGATACGGCGTTGTCCTTGATTTTCTTATCCCAAGCAGGTTCAACAACTCCTTTATCAGCCGACTCTCAAAGTCACGACCCTGATCTGAGTGAATGCGTGCTGGTAGGCCGTAATGAATGAAGTACTTCTCTACCAGTATTTTAGCAACAGTAAGAGCTTTTTGATTCTTACTGGGAAACGCTTGTGCATAACGTGTGAAGTGATCGGTAATTACTAACACGTTGCCCAAACCTTTTGAGTCTGGCTCCACAGAAAGAAAATCAATACACACTAAGTCCATTGGCCCACTACTCGTTATCTGATGCAATGGGGCAGCTCTTTGACATGGACTCTTACGAGTAATGCAAGCTCCACAGTTCTTGACATATTCTTGCACGTCAAGAGACATCTTGGGCCAATAGAATCGATTTATCAAAAGTTCTGTAATCCTTTCTACCCCCAGATGACCTAGATCCTCATGCATGGCTTTAAGAACTACTTCTCGGAACTTGGTGGGCAAAACCAATTGAAAGAATTCTCGATCAGACTTTTTGGTTATTCGCTGAAGCAATCCATCTTTCATTAATAGTTTTCCAGCTTCATGCCTCAATGCCACCACTTCGGGATCTGTTATTTTGCTTGACCACTTTCGTTCCTTCAGTGCAGTTATCGCCTGTCTCACAGTCAGATCTTCGTTCTGAGCTTTAATCAACTCTGGTTGAGACAGCAACTGTAAAGAATTAAGCTCCAACCTGGTGGGATAGGCATAAGCTTCTGGTATGGACTCTGGAGGGGCTCCTAGCTGTTCCACATATCTAGGATTGTCTTCCAAAGACATCTGAGAACTCACCCGTTGACATATGGACTTTACACCAGACACAGGTATGTCCCTCCACTTATTAGCCTCATCCTCATCCACAAATCTTCTGGACAACAAATCAGCATCTGTGTTGGTCTTTCCGGGTCTATACTGAATGCTAAAATCATACGTAGCAAGAGCTGCTAGCCACCTGTGGCCTGTTGCATTCAGCTTAGCAGATGTCAACACATATGTGAGTGGGTTGTTATCGGTTCTGACATGAAACTTGGCACCATACAAGTAATCATGGAATTTGTCCACGATTGCCCATTTCAATGAAAGAAATTCTAGCTGATGAATGGGGTACCTTAGTTCTGCGGGTCTCAATTTTCTGCTTGCGAAAGCCACTGGCCGCAATCCTTCAGGGTGTTCTTGATATAACACAGCCCCAAGGCCCTTCAAACTAGCATCCACATGAAGGATATACGGCTTACTGGGGTCGGCAAAGGCTAAAACAGGAGCATGTGTTAAGCAATGAATTATCTGTTTAAAAGCGGACGTGCAGGATTCATCCCATCGATCTCCAAAGGGCTCTGATTCCTTGAAGTAGGTCATGCTCTTTTCTTTGCCTGCCTTCTTTCCCTGTTGTGTCGGCGCATAGCCCTTAGTAAGCTCAGTCAACGGCCTAACAATGGAAGAGTAATTGGCAATGAACCGCCGATAGTAGCCACAGAATCCTAAAAAGGATCGCAGGGATTTCAGGTCCGATGGTTGGGGCCAACTGATCACAGCCTCAATTTTGTCAGGATCTGTTGCTATTCCATCTTTGGATACTATGTGTCCAACGTACTTCACTCGGTTCTGGCAAAAATGACATTTGTCAATGGACACCTTTAATCCAGCTTCCTCCAGACGATCCAGTACTTTCATGAGCCTCTCCTCATGCTCCTCCAGAGTCCTTCCAAAGACGATTAAATCATCTAGATACACCAAGACTTGGAGTAGGTTCATGTCTCCGACGACTCTCTCCATTAGTCTCTGAAACGTCGCAGGCGCTCCAGTGACCCCTTGTGGCATCCTCTCGAATTGGAAAAATCCCAAAGGGCAGATAAAAGCAGTTTTTTCCCTGTCGGCTTCTGCCATGTCTATCTGATAATAGCCACTTCTTAAATCGAGAACGGAAAACCACTGACTACCTGCTAGACAGTCCAGTGCATCGTCAATTCTGGGTGTTGTGTATTGGTCGGGAACAGTTCTTGCGTTCAGGGTTCGATAATCAATACACATACGGACTGCTCCATTCTTTTTTCTTGCAATCACAATTGGGGACGCATATGGGCTGCGAGACTCTTTAATAATACCAACAGTTAAGAGATCTTGTAGATGTTTCCTCACATCGTCTATATCTGCTGGTGCTAGACGCCTGGAGCGCTCTCGAAAGGGTCTTGAATCAGAGAGCCGTATGTTATGCTCTACTCCCTTAGCGTGTCCTACATCCCATTCGTGAAGCGAGAATACTTTGGTTCTTTTGCTCAATTCTTGTTGCAGTCTCTCCCTCCATTCTGCTGGAATGGATGAATCCCCAAAGTTGAACAGTTTTGGATCAATCATCTCATCAACAGTTTCACTCACGGAAGAAAGGCTAACTGGGTCTGCTAGGTACAAATGGCCAAGGACAGTTCCTACCGGAATGGTCACTTCTTTCATTGATTCGTTTTGCAAGGGCACCAGTAACTGACTGTTTTCCATTGCTTCACTTGGCACTATGACGGTTTGTACTAACACTCCAGCCGGAAGTGAAGTCACAGAAGACGCATCTATCATGAGTACTGCTTTCTCAAGAGGCTCTTTCATTTCCACCTCACATTTTGCGCACCACTCACCTCTGGGCGAGAGACTCAGGGGTTCAGGACCTGGCCACTTCACACATCCGACACCATCATCCAGGTCAAAAGGTATGGTAGCTGTCGAACAAGATGGAATATCCTTCTTTAAGGTGGGCTCAATTTTTATACCCAAGGTACGCGCAATATCGGTCCCTGTTGACTCTTTACATAACTGGGCCAAACGGGTGAACAGACTGGCGTTTGTTCCAATGATCACAGCAGTCTGATCAGGGCTTGTAGGACCAGGACAGATCAGTGCCAGAACTGAAAGACTTTCTGAGACACCAGTATCTTTCTCTAGGAACTCAATGTTCACTACTACATACCCTATATACGGATAACTGGAGTCACTTAAACCCCACACAGCCAACCCAGACACAGGATGGATGGGAACCTCAGGTAGATATTTTCTGTACCACTTCTCAAAGATTATGGTCACTTGAGACCCACTGTCCAATAAAGCAGAGCATGGCTGTCCATTTACACGCAGCTGTACAGTAGAGGGGGGTCCTATCAGTCCTTCTGGAATTTGCTTTCCACAAAGTGAACTAACAGCACTCTTTTTCGCTAAACAGGAGGTATTATTCTTTTCTGTTTCTGCAGGCATTTCTTTTTGTCCCCATTTCATTTTCCTGTTTGTCCGAATCAATTTTTGAATGACTTTATCCTTATTCTCAGGATTTTGACATCGTGGGGCAATATGCCCTTCCTCTCCACAGTTGTAGCAAAAGTACTCTTCAGAGTCATTGTATTGCTTTCTTGGACTTACCAGTGGTTTCCTTGGAGTACTGGCATTCAGGGTGAGAGCTGAAACCCCTTCTTGGTGACAGTTTTTCCCTGTGACTTTCCTTTGAAGGCTCTTCACTTGCTTCTTAAGAAAAGCAATTTCTCCTTCCTGTTGAAATTCACTGGCATTTGTTTTTAGACTGGAGGTGGGTTTGTGTTCTACCATGGGCTGAGTTACCATTGTGGCAAACTGGGACTTTAACTCTTTGATTTCAGCTTTCAGAGTTTGAATCTCTTTCTGCTTACCATCCGTTTCCACACTTGTACTGATTTTTTGTACCCTTGTGGTCAACTTTGCCCGAGAAGCTTCATATTCCTCTTCAGCCCGGATTTCGCTTAACAGCTCAAGAAATTTAGGAGGTTTTGTCTTTCTTTCTCGGAGTCTCAAATGAAGCAGCATCATGTCAGCACCAACAGCACCTCTCAGCAATTGCTCAACGCGTACTCGATCACGGAAGTCCGCCGGTATGCCACCCCTCTGAACCACTTTGGTTAGGGCACGCTCCAGTCTCCTTAAGAAATCTGACAATTTTTCTCCTACTTGCTGCTGCAACAAACGAAAAGCGAAATACAAGTCATCACCTGACTCTGCAGATCCAAACGCTTGCTCGAGGGCATCCAAATACTCCTCTGGAGTAACATCAGAGCCAGAATCACGCACAGCTTTGACGATTTCTAATGCTGGACCTCTTAAACTCTCAATGATCCTCCTTTTTTTCTCTTTGACAGGACACTCGCTTTCTTCCACCATCAAACATGCTTGTTCCATCCAGTGTTCAAACGGTTCCTCGCCTGCAGGAGTAGGTATTGCTCCAGAGAACATCCTCAACCGTCTATAACCTCCTACTTCACTTGAAGTCTTTCCAGTCTTTTCTAACAGATCTCCAACAGCACGGATAATAGCATCAGGCGAAGAGTTTTCGGACGCAGAGGATGAAAACATGGCCTGAATATCCTCAACTTTTTTCCCTTCACTCTGAAGTAGGGTGTGCACTTTTCTAGCAAAGTCCTCAGAACTAGTACCAGCTCCACTTGAGGTGACAATTTTCCAAGGTTCTGTTCCAGAAACAGGCAAGACTTCAGGGGGTACTAATTCTGGATCAATTTTCTCTTTACTCTCACAAAGAACAAGGAAACAGTTGAGCTTATCTCTGAACATCCTTCCTCTTACTCGTACGCGGCCCAAGCACTTGATTGTTTGCATTGTCTCTTCAACCTGTGCTACATCCAAATCTTCAGGTACAATAACCATTAACGCATGGTCTTCATTCAATGCTTCTCCCCTGCACCAGCCCCTAAGCTCTTCTCTAAACTGCTGCATTTTGTGTGTTTTTTTTTTTTTTATAACTAAAAAAAAAATTAAGGGTATATTTTTGTCACTGTTCAAGCTAAATAATATCAGGGAAACTATAAGATCCCAGCGGTGCCTCCATTTATGTAGCGCCCTTCTCCCTTCGATTTAAGTGGGAGGGGCCCTGGGTAAGTTTATTTTTAGATCTCTCTAAGTAGCCTCTGAATATTATTAATTTTATTTCAATAAACCCTTATCTTTTCAATTAGTGTGCTTAATAATAGACTAAAATAACCACAGAGTCTGAAGTAAAATATAAACTTTTAGTAGTTTACTCAAATAAAAAAAAATCAAATAGCAATTGGAGATAAAATAAAAGTTAACCCTTTAAAGTTTTACAATAAAAGGATCTTTCCTCCTTCAAACTCAAATCAACAATTTACAAATACAACACTGTATTAATATTCCGTATTACTCTGGTGATTTATATAACAGATACACTAATAAGATGGACAGTAAATACACAAAATGCCCCAAATATCACCAATGTGTTGATTCGTATACTCAAGTCCAACAAGTCTTTGTTGTTTCAACACAACGGTTATGGCTCAAATAAACATTCCCCAACAGTAATCAAAAACACCCGGGTGTCAATTCAAATAAATCTAAATAAAATAAATACCCTGTTGCAGGCCTGATACGATGCTTGGGTTCGTTGAGGCACAAAACAGGTTGCCGCTTCACTCAATGAGTAAACAAAATAAACAACTGTCTTACCAATCGTTAGTTCGAGCCAGCTTTCATGACGCACACACTTTCCAGCACGAGGGGGATTGCGGTCCGATTAACTGACGACAGATCAGTAAACTCGTCCAACGCTGCCAGAGGAGCCACTGAGAATCCCTGGTATCCAGAGGTGGAAAGAGTACTGAAAATTTGTACTCAAGTACAAGTACCGTTACATTGCTGAAATAATACTCAATTACAAGTAAAAGTACTGGTGTCAAAAAAGTAATTAAGTAAAAGTACAAATTACTCTTCTCAAAAACTACTCAGAGTACTAGTTACTAATTACTTTTTAGCTGGCGATAGTTAATGCATTACCAATAAAAATATACAACCAAATCATAGATTTATGTAGAAAATAGCTACTTTTAACACATTTTTACCTTATTGTCGAAGGACATTAATTAGTGGATACTGGAATTTCTAACTTCAATATGACACCTTGAAATATGTCAATATTCAGTAGGCCTAGCCTATAATTTTTAATACCATCGGGAAAACTACTACATACTAAATATTTTAATATCTACATTTTTGTCCATCCATTTTGTCAAGGCAATCATTATTTTCAAGCATTGAAAAGCACAACACTCATTGTAACAGTAATCTATTTGAATGGAAAAGTTTAATTCAAGTCTTCTGAAGAGACACGTCCACTTTATAAGGTGAGATTTTAATTTAGGCTTTTGTTTACATATTTAAACATTGATCAATAACCATTACAATAATCTAATATTTACTCACTCAGTGTATTTGTCTTTACAATAGGGTAACGTGAACTGTTGCAATAGCTCACACACAGCACAAGGAAGCTTGATTTCAATTCAAACTGAATTTAATTTGCAAAAAGACTAGATTTTTCATAACTTTTGACAGCGTTTAATTCAAGAGCATGGAGAGATTGGAGCTGGACGTCATTTGAGTCTGCAGTGAGAACCACTTGGAGAGATTCGCGATTACACATGATATGACACACAGTCCGAGAGCGCACACTCAATATCCGAGTCCAGTTCATTCGTAGCCTACATTTGAGAGCTCGCGTCCAGTTTTCTGCGATTACATGAATGTTCCCTCGCGTTATAATATTGTTCGTGACATTTGCCATTAAAATATGCCATAGAAACTTGCAGGTATTAATAAAATTATGCGTAATAGGCCTACCTGCAATCCCGCGCTGAGGGGAGGCGGGTGTGTCAAACTCGCTGTCGTTGAGATGAGAGAATGAGAACGCGCAGCTGGTATCGTATTGGTGTATAGGCCAAAATGAGTATTGACAGATATTTCAGTATTGATATGTATCAAAATATAGATATTTTGACAGTACTACTATGTAGTTTGTTGTTCCAAACTTTCAGTCCAGCCATTAATCACTCTGAGCTCCTCGCCTCCTTCATGATCAGCTCTTCAAAACCTGCTGCGACTGCGGCGGCTTTCATTCAGTCCAAATATCAGGGGTTTTATTGGTCCGTTTACGATCGAATATTTGTATTGGCTACCGAAATGCCATTCAAAGATTTGAATATCAATTCAAATTGTACTCAGTAACGAAATGTGATTTTACAAGTAGCGAAGTAGATTACTTAGCTTAATATGTACTTGAGTACAAGTAAAATTACAGATTTAAAAATATACTCAAAAAAGTACAAGTACCCAAAAAAACGACTTAATTACAGTAACGTGAGTAGTGTACTCTGCTGGTATCTCAGGGCGCTATCTGGGATGTCTTCTATGGATTTGGTAAGAGAGACGATTCACGGTAGTTTTCCACACACGCGACCTCGTGTCTCTCACGTGTGATAAGCGCGGTTTCTTGAGAATCGCGCTACTCAGTCATTTGAAAATCAAAGGGGAAATTACTATCCCCACACGTTCAAACAACATTTTCCCAACTTTAAATCAGTTCTCGTATGGACAACTGTCCTAAAATGGTATCTTTTATCAAACTAGTACTCAGACACGATCGATCTTCCAGCCATCACCTCTTCTTCCCGGACGTCACTCCCATCCCCGCCCCCTCAACATTTAACCAATCCCAGCTCTTAACAGTGGCAAGTACTTTTAACTCAACACATAATCATACATTTTCCTTCCTTTTCAATGAAAATAATATTATACAAGGAAACCAATACACGTACAATACATGTATATAAATAAAATATTAGAAAATAATATTAAGGAAATATTACTAAACCAAATGAATACCCAAACTATATGAATAAATTTCACCCGGGCTTCACCTGGAATTAATTTCCACTGTTATGCAGATGACACTCAATTATATATTTCATCACGACCAGATGAAAATAATAAATTATCTAAATTGACAGAGTGTGTTAAAGATATAAAATACTGGATGACGTGTAATTTTCTGCTATTAAATTCAGATAAAACGGAGGTATTACTTATCAGTCCAAAAAACTGCCCACAAAACCTCTTACAATACAACTTTAATTTAGAAGGATGTCCTGTTACTTTATCCACTACAGTAAAAGACCTGGGTGTTATATTAGACCGCAACTTGTCTTTTGAAAATCATATTTCATATGTTACAAGAACAGCCTTTTTCCACCTTAGAAACATTGCTAAGCTACGTAACATGCTATCTGTTTCTGATGCAGAAAAGTTAGTTCATGCATTCATGACCTCGAGACTAGATTACTGTAATGCTTTATTAGCTGGTTGTCCTGCATCCTCAATAAACAAGCTACAGTTAATGCAAAATGCCGCCGCTAGAGTTCTTACTAGATCAAGAAAATATGATCATATAACACCAATTCTATCATCTCTACACTGGTTACCTATAAAGTTCCGTATCAATTACAAAGTATTACTACTGACCTATAAAGCCCTAAATGGTTTAGCTCCCCTGTATTTAACGGAACTTCTATCGCCCTACAATCCATCACGCTCTTTAAGATCACTAAATTCGAGGCTTCTTCATTCCTAGGATATCTAAGTCCACTAAAGGAGGGAGGGCGTTTTCACATTTAGCTCCTAAACTCTGGAATAGTCTTCCTGATATTGTTCGCTGTCCCAGTTTAAAACTAGATTAAAGACGCATCTCTTTAGCCAAGCATTCACATAATACTTACCTTTTATACTACAGTTGAATCAGATTGAATGCATTAATATTATGAACAGCAGCTACGCTAATTATTTCCCATCTGCTTTTCTGTTGTTATCTCGGGACGCTAGTCCCAAGATAAATACAGATCGTCAGCTCCAGTTTGTATCCAGCCTCCCATGGAAACTACAGATGCCCCAACACCCGTGAAGAGCCGACTCGACGCCCGTGAAGAGACGACTCGACGCCCGTGAAGAGACGACTCGACGCCCGTGAAGAGACGACTCGACGCCCGTGAAGAGCCGACTCGACGCCCGTGAAGAGCCGACTCGACGCCCGTGAAGAGACGACTCGACGCCCGTGAAGAGACGACTCGACGCCCATGAAGAGACGACTCGACGCCCGTGAAGAGCCGACTCGACGCCCGTGAAGAGACGACTCGACACCCGTGAAGAGACGACTCGACGCCCGTGAAGAGACGACTCGACGCTGGCGATATGTTTATGCCCTAAATCAATACATGATTAACTAACTGTATTTCTCTATGTACATTTCTGAAATGCACTTTCTGTAAAGCTGCTTTGAAACAATATGTATTGTGAAAAGCGCTATACAAATAAATTTGAATTGAATTGAATTGAACATGAATGACTGTAGCAATTTACCTTGTATATCAACATGTCACCACTAAAGCCTTGTCTTGCATGTGTACTATATTTTCATTTTATGACTAGTATGCAAGTAACAAGTAACAAGACCAGGACCAGCAGACTAAAGAACAGTTTTTTCCCCAGAGCTGTCTCTTTATTAAACTCTAACCCTCATTGATCCCACTCCCCTCATATACTGATTGACTCTCCTCTCCCTCCTCACACCTGCCTCCATTTTGTTATTTGCAATACTATAATGTTCATTTGCACTGCTGACTGTTATTACAGTAACAACTGTTTACATATGCATCTTGCACTACTACCTTGACTGGAATATGCTCATTTGCACTGCCGACTGTTTATTTACAGTACCGACTGTTATATATACATTGCAATATCGTACCTTAACTGTAATATGCAATTACTTTCCACTGCACTCACTCGGATAGCTTCTGTCCAAACTTTATTTGCACTACTTTAAATCCATTGTTATACTGCTCATTAGCCTAACTTATACATATATCTATTTGTAAAATTCTGTTTATAGTAATATCCATCTGTATATTATGCTCACATTCTGTTTATAGTAACAGCCATCTGTATATATATTCATAGTACATATCTATCTGTAAAATTATGTTTATAGTAACAGCCATCTGTATATTATATTCAGTACATATCTATCTGTAAACATTCTGTTTATAGTAATAGCCATCTGTATATTATTATATTCAGTACATATCTAGCTGTAAATTCTGTTCACAGTAATAGTTATCTGTATATTATATTCATAGGACAATCTATCTGTAAATTTTTGTTTATAATAGTATTCAACTCTATATTTATTCAGTACATATCCATGTTCTGCACTTATGAACCACTGTATATCCTGCACTTGCTGCTATTGCACTTCTGGTTAGACCTAAACTGCATTTCGTTGCCTTGTACCTGTACTTGTGTAATGACAATAAAGTTGAATCTAATCTAATCTAATCTAAACATCACAGGTTTATCATGGACAAACTATTTTTCTAGCAGGAATACTATTGAATGTTACCATAAAATAAAAAAAGGTTACAGGAATAGTACGAAACAATTACACTATTAAGGACCACAGGTTCATTATAGTAAATTACAAGTATTACTGCATGAATATAAAGCCTATTAAAGATTAACAGTCATTAAAGATGAATCTAGAAAAGACACCAACCTGCTTGTTCCTTGTGTTTTATTCTCCAGGGTTCTGGTTCACTCGAGTTCTCAATCTCCTCTTTTAACAAACACGATCTTCTCAGTTCAGTTGCAGCAACTCCAGATATTCCTGCTCGATTCAAAACTTCTAGTCACGTCTATGATAATGGGAACATTACAGGCATGTATTGACCCGATTCAAAATATTTCTAGACTTAAAGTACATTAACAACAGTTTGTATAAAGCCAGAAGCACGATGTATAACACCCAGGCCCGGGGTGGGTAATCGGGAGAATCGGGAGAATTCCCGGTGGGCCGCTTTACTTTTGGGCCGGTCGAGGAATTTTTTTTTTTTTTTTTTTTTCACATTTGTCACATTAGTTACATTACACGTTCCGCATTCTGACACCGCAGCGCGCAGCCTCTGCATTGGTTGTACCATGTGAGGGAGTTCTCCCCTCCCATCCTATAGAGTTGGTTGGGTCCATAGCCCGTCTTTTCCAAAACGTTTTCTCAGGTAGGCTACCGCGGCACCGCCAGCGCCTACCGATAAGCTGGGCCGGCCCTACCGTAAAGGGTACGCGTCAGGGAGGATGGATGGGAGGAAGAGGCCAGGAGGTATGGAAGCTTGTTTCCGCCACAGAATAAAACATTTTAAAAGATAATTGCGACTTTTTAATCTCACAATTCTGACTTTATTTCTCAGATTTGCGAGATATAAAATCAGAATTGCGTGAAATAAAGTCGCAATTGCGTGTTATAAAGTCAGAATTGCAAGATATAAAGTCAGAACTGCATGAAATAAAGTCACAATTGCTTCTTATAAAGTCAGAATTGCAAGATATAGAGTCAGAATTGTGTGATATAAAGTCGCAATTGCGTGTTATATAAAGTCAGAATTGCGAGATATAAAGTCAGAATTGTGTGAAATAAAGTCGCAATTGCTTCTTATAAAGTCAGAATTGCAAGATATAAAGTCAGAACTGCGTGAAATTAAGTCGCAATTGCTTCTTATAAAGTCAGAATTGCAAGATATAAAGTCAAAACTGCGTGAAATAAAGTCACAATTGCTTCTTATAAAGTCAGAATTGTGAGATATAGAGTCAGAATTGTGTGATATAAAGTCAGAATTGTGTGATATAAAGTCGCAAAATTTGCGTGTTATAAAGTCAGAATTGTGTGAAATAAAGTCGCAATTGCTTCTTATAAAGTCTAAGTGAATTATTATTTAACCTTGTTGAACCATGGTATTAATACAAACTACATAATAGTAAGAGCTGAACTGTTGCTTCATTTATCCAATTTGGAAAAAGTACTAATTTGGAATTCCACCATGGAAAAAGTGGGCCGGTCTTGGGCCTGAAACTCCCGGGCTGAAAAGTGGCCCCACTCCGGCCCTGATAACACCAGAGATCAAGCTGTAAACCAGGGGTGGGCAATTAATTCCACAAGATGCCACATGAGAAACTTGGGCGGTTGTAGAGGGCCGGACCAACACACTTAACTCAGTTCTTCCCAATATATTATTTCTCTTTATAAAAAACAGCAAATGAATGAAATGAAAATATGGAGCACACAATTATATCACTATTTAATGAACATTCACAAAAACAGTTTTGAAAATGTGATTTTTTTTTTTTTTTTTTGCTGTATTTCAAAAACTAGCATCACAACTTTATACAAAAAAGCAAGTATTTCAAAGACCAGCATCACATTAACTATATAAAAAAGCAATAAATATAATTTATGTAGAAAAATCAGTTGCCTTGACTTTTAAAGCAGCAGTCCATAACTGTTGGCACTCTAGCGGTTAATAAACAGAACTGCATGTGTCTTGCGGAAGAACATTGCAGCCGGAGCTACTTCTCTCATGTCTATGACAAGTCTATGTCACTGCAGCGGTTAACCCGACCGGCCTAAAATAGTCTGAATATAAACACTGATTATAGGTGTACCATAGTTATTCATGATAAGACAAAAACACGGCTTGGAAAATGTACTCATGATGTACTCGCTCAATATATAATTTTTGTACATTTTGAACAAACAAAAAAAGTTATGGGCTCCAGCTCTAATTTACCAAATACTTCACGCGGGCCGGTCAAGGATAGCCAGAGGGCCTGATGTGGCCCGGGGGCCGTACAATGCCCAGGTCTGCTGTAAACTAATCTTGAAAACAAAAGCATGACTTACCGCCACCTGCTGGACTGGAGAGTGAAGCATTGAGAGGAGGGAAAAGACTAGACAAAATGTTTACCTGTAGATGGATGCGGTCATGCGGATATAGTTCAAATAATGCTTTTAAGAACACAAATACACCTCAAAACAGTAATAAATCACAGTCTTTATATGAAATATGAGGAGTAATCAGTCAGGAAAATCTGAGAGAACAGTAAGGGCATCATGTAGCCTATAAAACTTTACGTAGTTTTCATCCTAAAAGTGTGCGTCCGCACAAACGTTTTTTAAGATTTATAAATCCATGGGTACGCCAAAACCTGTGCAAAATTCAAGACATTCACTAAATAAATCACAACAAAACATGAATTTAGTTAGACAGTTCATTTTAATGTGGACAGTAAAATATTTTGAAAAAAAACTCCCACAAAAGTGATTACATATAATCACTGAAATACAATCTTAATTTATCATAAAATCACATAATTTCATGATTTTCAAGAATCATTAAAATCACACCATTTAGCATAGATTTACTTCCCATTCTTACAGGTAGCTACATATTACTGAGATAAGGGAACGAGTATTGCGTAGCTATACGCTATGGGGAAAACTCCTTTTTCTCCAAATACTGACGTCTTTTTATAAAATAATGCAGTGCTACTGCACAGCCATAACAGTGCAGAGACTAAACGCACGCTATTGGCTGGTCAGTGGGAACTGCACGAACTTATGGCGGAGTGGCGGAGCTGCGCAAATAAATCAGTGCACCCCCTGCCGATCTGAGCACAGAGCCCGCCAGAAGGGGCGGGGCATCTGCCTATAAAAGATGCTCATTTCGCCACAGGATTCAGGTTTAAATCGACTGAAGCGACGAACGGCAAGTCGTGTGCGATAGCAATAAGGCAGAACACCCTAGCAACCATCCAAAATACCTTAGAAACCACCTAGCAACACCATAGCAACCACTCAGAACACCCTAGCAACCGCCTAGCAACCACCCAAAAGACCCTAGCAACCACCCAAAATATCATAGCAACCGCCTAGCAACCACCCAGAATACCATAGCAACCACCAAAAAGAACCTAACAACCACCCAGAACACCCTAGTAACCACCTAGCAACCACCCAGAATACCTTAGCAACACCATAGCAACCACCCAGAATACCCTAGCAAACACTTAGCAACATCATAGCAACCACCCAGAACACCCTAGTTCCCTTATCTCAGGGAACCGAGGTTACATTAGTAACCGAGTCGTTCCCTTTCAAATGGTCAGTCGTATTGCGTAGCTATACGCTATGGCAGGGTTTCTCAAACCCTCCAGGACCGAGTTTGAGAAATCCTGAGCTTTGGGGAACCAATCCAATCACACCGTGTTATGTTTGAGCAGAACGACATGCTCTATGTCGCAAGTCTGGGATGCTTGTAATAGGGTCCCAAGGCAGAGGGCTAAAGTGGCTGCCACATAGGATCAGCCGGCCGCTTCACATACATCGCAAATAGATACTCTACTGGACCATGCCCAGGAGGAGGCCATGCCTCTGGTGGAATGTGCTTTGACGCCTATGGGGCATTGTAGACCGATAGAAGCGTAGGCAAGAGCGATAGCATCCACCAGCCTACAGGATAACCTTTGCTTTGTGATGGGAGGCCCTTTGGTGCAGCCTCCGAAGCTTACAAAGAGCTGTTCCGACTGTCTGAACTGGGTGGAGCACTCTATATATGTTCTCAGGGCCCAAATCGGGCAGAGTATGTGTAATTGCTGCTCGTCTTGTGCGTGGGAAGATTAGAGAGTGAAATCACTTGTGCTTTGAATGGAGTTGAAAGCACTTTAGGCACATAGCCATGTCTTGGTCTGAGGACGACATTAGAGTCGCCTGGTCCAAACTCAAGGCAGGTTACCGATGCTAAGTTTAGCAGTAGCAGCGTCTAAAGCGAGCGCGGTTTTGATTCAGCCGATTGTAGTCGCTCGAATGGAGGCCCTTGAGGCTCTGAGGACCGTTGATAGGTCCCAGGAGGGTACTGTAGTGGGGTGTGGTTGGCTGAGTTTCCTCTCTTCCCTCAGGAAGCGAACAATCATGTCGCATTTCCCTAACGACTGGCCAGCCTCTGGGGCATGGAAGCTGCAATGGCCACCGCGTAGACTTTGAGCCTGCATCCAGTAGCTCTTGAAGAATGAAAGAACCAGCGGTGCTCCACACAATGCAGGGTCTTGGCTCTGGGTTGAGAACCAGCTGGAGAAGACAAACCACTTACGGGCATAGAAGTGTCTTGTGGACAGACCTCTAGCCTCACAAATGGTGTTTTGGACTCTTGCTGGGAGGTCCGTAAGTTCCCGTCGAGGGGCCACACATGGAGGCCCTGCAGTTTGACGGGATGGGACGGGGTGGTCATGTTATCGGACTAGGTAAAACCGCCATCATTTGCAGGTAGTTGATATGCAGCCGTTTCTCTGTACTCGACAAAGAATCGGAAGTTGGCCTGCCCTTGCACAGAGCTCCCCAACCAGTATTGGAGGCATCCGTGGTGACCAACATCCTCCTTGAGACCATCCCCAAGCTTACCCTAGACTTGTAAAGGCTGGAGTCATGCTTAGGTAGCTCCCTGTATTTTCAGCTAGTTACCTGTAGTTTCAGCCAGTACTGCAGGGGGCGAAATGCAGCAAAGCCAGAAGTACTGTCAATGTCGAGGCCATGAGGCCTAGCATCCTTTGAAAGGCTCTGAGAGGGCAACAAGCCCCTACTCTGAACTAAGTCAAAAGCCACTGAATGGTCTGAGCACGCTCGGGTGTCAGCCAAACCTTCATTCGGCTGTCCTGGAGTCCTAGGCATTCCAAATGGCTGAGGAGCACAGAACTGAGAGAGTTTAATTCTGCCTCTGACTGGGCCAGAATGAGCCAGTCATCTAGGTAGTTGAGGATGTGCATTCCCTTCTGTCTCAGGGGAAAAACACTGCACCCATGCACTTCTTAAACGTGCGTGGTTCCAGAGACAGTCCAATGGTAGGGCTGTATACTGTTATGCAACCCCTTTCGAATGCAAACCTCAAGAACAGTCTGTGAAGCGGGGCAATCTGGATATGCTAGAGCGAGGATTCGTTTCAAAGTTAGCATCTTGAACAGCCATTTCGTGAGGGCGTAGTTCAGATGTCTGAGGTCTGGGATGGGCCTGATGCCACCATCCTTCTTGGGAATGAGGAAGTAACGGCCATAGAAGCCTGGCCATAGAAGCCTGACAGCATTTTAGCCAGTAAGCTCAGTACTTCAGTGCGGAGGATGTGTGCCTCATTGCTCTTCACTGAAGTATTGGTTGGAAGTATATAAGTGGTGGTTGAGGAGATTCCCCCCTTCCATGTAAAGTGCTTTTTGTACCTAGAAAAGCGCTATATAAATGTAACAAGTTATTATTATTATTATTATTATAGACTATGACCCACGAAGCAGGGTGCTCTGTGAGCGAATTGGACCTCAGCCCGGGTGGCTAAGGGCTGAATTCGTTCAGAGAGCAGCTCGCCACGCTGGGTCGGGGACTGGTGTTCATAGAAGTAGTGTTTGGCTGGGCGGAGACGTGGCATACGGCTTTGCTTTGGGCCTGGGTCGCTGCTGAGCTGCAGAATGCGAGAGCAGCGAGGCGAGACTTGCGCTTTGCCATGAGTGTTCATCCCCAGCCACTCTCGTAGTAAGAGCATCAGTCTTCACTGAATGTGACTTGTGGAGGCGGGCCCGGCAAGTATATGATCTGATGATCTGATTCTGACCTGACAGGGGATTCCCTTGCTGTAGTGAACTCATTTAGTCCTGCGGCCCTACTCAGCCCTACGGCTCCATTATTTCTTTGTCTCATGCTTGTGAAAAAGAGAACAGCGGAGAACAAGGGGAGGAGTCGCAGCGACTTTGAGAATTATTGAGGACTCCTGATGTTAACAAGCAGAATCACTGAGGGAGAAAATCACACCGTTATGGTGATCAGTGTTTGCTTTAGTTGGGCTCGTTTGACTTTTAATGTACCCTTATTTTAACACTTTTGAGTGTGGTCTTAAATAAATTCCCAGGAGAGTTAATTTAACTCTGGAGTTTTTGCTGTGTATATATAGATGAAGTGTGATCATGACGCATCTGTCAATGCAACACTTCTGGAGGTTGTGAATTTGTGGTTTCACAAGCACAAACTTAGTAGCCTAATAAAAGCTTCATGGTACACACACATATAGCAAGCGATCTTGACCCGAATGTGGCCTCACGCAGGCCTGATGTCAGCAATGGCATGAATCCTATCAGCCAGTTGTGGCCCATGTGTGGCCCTTGTCTTTAATCCAGATCTAGGCCACTCCAGGACCGTCATTCTTTGCTGCATGAGGAAAACGGGAAAAGGGGCTCTGTGGACCGGAGCTGGGCCAGAAAAACACTGATATGTGGGAAGGTGTGATGAAGCAATGAAACTGCCATGAGGTTTTGTTAACAGAGTTTGCTGCCGAATTAAAAAACTGTATGTAAACTGAACAAGCAACACAATGTGTTAGTGGTGTGATGCAAAAAGAGGACACTGTATTGGGTCACTTAAAAATAACTATATTTCATTATGTTGAAATTGTTTTCTCTGACAAATAATCAGTAGCTACAATAGCTGGGTTTCCATCCAAACGTAAAGCGAAGGCGGGCATTATATGCAAATGTATCTTCTAGTGATGTAGAGCCGTAAAGCAGCAGGATTCGAAACACAAACGACTCGTCACGGCGGTTCAGAGCCGATTCTTTCTTTTGGGAGGCGATAACTTTAATAATTGTGCATTTTCAAATTTAAAACTTTGCAGAACGTTTACATTCACAAACAGCTGTATTACACACTGCATGAAAGGGAATATTCGAAAAAACATAAAAGGGGAACTATAACTCTTTGGGTCCTATTTTAACAATCTGAAACTAAAGTATCAAACACGAAATGCAAGTAACTTTGTGGGCGGGTCTTGGGCGCTGTTGCTATTATACCGGCGGGATAAATGACTCTTGCGCCCGACGCAAATCTAAAATGGGTTGGTCTGAAGTAGCTTCATTATTAATAGGTGTGGTCTGGGCGTAATGTGCAATAAACCAATCAAAGCATCATCTCACAGTCCCGTTAAGAGCAGGCGCGCTTGTTCCATAGTGGATTGCTATTATAACGGCGGATTTGCCAGGTGCGCGCCAGGAGCGGTTCACAGCCGAGGAGACCGACGTTCTAGTCAGGGCGTAAAACACAGAAGTGAAGTGAATGGGGATGAGAACAGAGAAGTGACATTGTATGGGGATGGAGAAACCCACAGAAAGTAGCTTTGGTTAAACAGGCGTATAATAATTTGGGTAAATGTGTAAGTTAGATTTATGCCTATTTTTTCACATCTTCATGAACACCACAATGATTTCCCTCATGTGGAATATTTTTGCATGTAATTATGTATGGTTTGCAAAAATGAGAACTGCTGCGTCTGTGTGTAGATGAGAGAAGCAAAGTGTGCGTTGTGCACACACTACATTATGGCCAAGTATGCGCCCTTAAAATAGCATCTGAACGCGCCACTGAAAATGCGCCACTGACTTTAGACTAGGTTTTTCCTGGTCTGTGGCGGAATTGTTTTCTGAAACTGCAAAATAGCACCAGGGAACGTTTGCGCCGGAACACGCCGCCTCTTTTCGCTGAACCGCCCCCGGGAGCGCAAGTTCATTCCCTAATTTACCGACATGCGTCTGTCGAGTGAAAAGTCCGCTGTGCGTCGGGTGCAAAATAGGAATGATACATGCGTCTGTGTACAAAGTCAATAGCGCTGGGAGCAAGATAGGGCCCTCTGATTCATAAGTCAAAAACCACCTCAAGCGAGCGTGAAAACTGTTTTGCAAATTAAGGGATTTTTATTCGAAATTTGACATTTCCATTACTCGTTTCACAGAGTCAACACAGTTTTACACCAGAGATCTTTCTGATCGCTTCTTTTTCATTACTCGTTTCTAATGCCCATAAAAACAGGTTGATGGAAACGTAGCTAATGAGAGGATAAATATTTCTGGATAGCACTGTACAGTTCAGCTCACTTCCTGATCCAGAGCTTTCAAAGTCAACACAGTTTTACACCAGAGATCTTTCTGATCGCTTCTTCAGCTGTGTCATAGAGTCAGGACTAAACACTCAGTTGATGAGATCACAGGAAGTAACCAACCACAGGAGGAGCTGATGATGTTTAAAGGAGGAGCTGTAACTATATATAATGAAGAGAAAGAGCTGTAACTATATATAATGAAGAGAAAGACTGACAGAAACACAAAATGGCTGATAAGTGTGATCTGTGTGTGCTGGGACTGATCATTCTCTCTTCACTTCTCACAGGTAAAGAAATCTGTATTTTCTCTAAAGACATTTAGTGGAATTAGTCTGGAAAGAGTTAATTTGAACATGCTCAGTTTATTCTTGCACACATTCACGTTGTGATCTCAGAGTTGCGTATTGATACACACAAATCATACTGTATTATTCCTGATACTGGACATAGTGCCACTCAAACATCTGATGATGAAGAATTATCTTCATATTCAGAGTGTAAGGGTGGATTTCCTGCAGAGGTTCAAGCTGCAAGACTGCCGAATGACTAAAGAAAAGTTGTCAGTTTAATGGTTTAAAGGTTTAATGACAAAATATGGTTATAGTTATACTTAAAATAGTTACAAAATAGATGTATGAGATGATGATAACTTATACCATTAATCTTAGCCAGCATGTAAATGTTTCCAGAGAAAGATAGAGAGAGAGAGAGAAAAGAGGAAGTAGAGAGAGAGAGAGAGAGAGAGAGAGAGAGAGAGAGAGAGAGAGAGAGAGAGAGAGAGAGAGAGAGAGAGAGAGAGAGAAAAGAGGAAGTAAAGAGAGAGAGCCCTAAGAACTATCGACTATTTTTGACTGTCAGAATGCCGGCGGACACAGCTACAGTGAGTTGTTCAAAACCTTTCTTGCTAGTAAACTCTGTGTACACAAGCAATGTTCTCAATGCTGGAGTTCATGTGTAGAGCCGCTGGTGATACTTCCAGCCAAGTTTCATGTTGTGTCGAGTCTTCTTAGTGTTTTAAAATAGCCATTTTTGATGCTATCATAGAAGTGCCCCAAGCACTCCCATTCAAAAGGCAATTTGACCGAAAACGAAAATACGGTCAAACTTAAAAGTGCCGTTTCCATTCTAATTATGCTTTTAAACTAAAGTTCGCCTCGGGTAGATTAACAAAAAGACCCTAAGTTGCATTTTGGCGAGAATTACCCTTTAATGTTAGTTTTTCTCTGGCTGCTGGAACTGTTTGTTATGGCAAGAACAGTAAAAGTAAATGTATTCTAGTGATGGGTCGCGAACGGTCACGAACGATTCGTTTATTTCGAACAAATCTTTAATATGACTCAGGACTACTGAGTTGTCTCAGAGAGTGATTTGTTCATTTTGTGTCGACCGCGCATTCGCAAAATCCTGTGGGTTCTGTACCGGAAAGAGAAATGATTAGTTAATCTCTTGAGTCTTCGGGTCTGATTCTTCTGAGTCTTTCGTTCTTTTGACACCTGACGTGATGTGACAGCGCTGGACACATAAATGAGTTAATAATTCCCAAACTTTCTTATAAACAAGCATGTAGTCAGTTTTTTAAAGGAACACTTCGACTTTTTGGGACTTTAGCTTATACACAGTATCCCGCAGAGTTAGATAAGTCCATACATACCTTTTTCATCTCGTAACTCTGTCTGACGCACCCACCGCTAGCCTAGCTTAGCACAAAGACTGGATGTAAATGGCTACAGCTAGCATACTAATCCCAATAAGTGACAAAATAACGCCAACATTTTCCTATTTATATGTTGTGATTTGTATAGTCACAGTGTGTACAAATAACAAGGTCATATGAGACACAGCCATTTTTTAAATGTTTAAATACTGGGAACTATTTTCTCAGAAGGCGAAGCACTGCTACTTGGGCGGAGTGATTAGCGCAGCAGTAATAGTAACAGTGGCCCGCCAGGACCGAACCCTAATCTGTCCTTTGAGGTCAATATGACCCAATTTACTGTTCTTTAGTAAAAAAAAAAAAAAATGGTTTCCTTCATCTCAGTGCAATAAGATTTTGTGACTTTTTCTAAATTATCTATCTATACACACACACAAAACTGGGCTTGATTCGGTTGTTCTGAAGGTATTTAAAAAAAAAAAAGGTCACACTCAAGACCTTTGAAATGAATGTCTTTGAAATGAAAATTGTTTTTTATTTTCTATTTGTCAAAAAAAAATCAATAAATCCAGAATAAATCTGACAATTTCCATACCTCAATGTACTAGAGCACAAATGCAATGTGGAACGAGCGTGTGTACACACACACACACACACACACACACACACACACACAAGTGTGTTTACTCTACTCGTATTCCTATCCGCTTCCTATCCGGTTTTATTTACTTTTATGTACTAAAAATGTGTTTCTTATTCTAAAGTTAATAATTTTATACATTTGGATTATTGAAATAAATAAAATGTAACTGCATTCAAGTCTTTTCTTTTAGTGTCATTACAGCAAATTTATTTGGCATTACTGCAAAATTATGTGGCATTATTGCAAAAACAAGACACTTATTCAAAAGACCTCAAATAACAACAAAGAAATACTGATTTAATGTATTTTAAAATGTTTAAATATATATATTCATAACAAAAGCTGAATGGATCTCTATGGAGCCTCTGCTGGAAGTGTACGGTAATTACACTTTTTGACAAAACTATATTATCTGCAAAAACAAAAATCCAACCATCAGATGGAAGAATTATGCATCTCACACTTAGATCAATATCCAGAATATAATTCATTTAGATCATCACTAATGTGTTGTTGTTTTTCATAAAAAAGGTAATATCTCATATGCATGCTAATGGTGTAGCTGATGTATTTTGCAGTAAATAGGTACAAAAGTACTTCAAATCTCTCAAAACATAGCATTAATGTATAGATAAGAAGTAAACCAAAACAATGAGTTTACAGAAAACATCTTCTGATGCACAATCTTGGACACATCATCAGTGTTGTTTCCAGGAGTCATTGGGTGTTTCGGGTCTTACAACAGACACCCTCGTCCGGGCGACCCGGCCGAGGCTGATCAGACCCCGGCCTGTGTCCAAGTGGCATTCTACTGCCCCCACTGCTCTCCCCTCTTTAACCAGAGCCATCTGGATGCTTTTTCTGCTGCCTCCACGTTGTTGCCTATGGCTCTTCTTCGGTTGGCTCCTGTTATGCCCAGCGTACCGTAGGCCTTGCTCAGGGAGTAACTGGCAAATCCCCTACTGCCCACCTCTACTGGCATACACCTGGTCCTCCATCCGTTCCTTCGACAATCCTCCACCAGTTCTTGATATTTCTCCCTCTTTCTCTCTTGAGCTTCCTCCATCCTCTCCTCCCAGGGCACTGTCAGCTCTAGCAAGATCAGCTGTTTTGTGGCCTCAGAGACCAAGATGATGTCAGGTCTCAATTTGGACTGGGTGATGTGTGTTGGAATTTTAAGCTGCCTTTCCAGGTCAACTGTCATCACCCAGTCTCTGGCCGTGGAGAGCAAACCTACAGAGCAGTTTTTCAATGATCTCTCTGGCTTTTGTCCTTCCTTGATGAAGTGAATGGCCTTGGCTGTAACTTGGGTGTATCGGCTATCCTTGATCCCCTTACTGATTGCCTCAGCGATGGATTTGAGAACCTGGTCGTGCCTCCATCGATACCGACCCTCACCCAGTGCCTTGGAGCAGCTGCTCAGGATGTGTTCTAATGTCCCTGTTTTGGAACAAAGAGGGCATGCCGGTGTTTCTATTTTTCCCCATGTGCACAGGTTGGATGGACTTGGGAGGACGTCATAGACCCCCTGAATCAAGAACTTGATTCTCTGGGGGTTCCACTTCCAAATTTCCTTCCAGGTGACACTCCGCTCCATTGCCTGCTCCCACTTCATCCAGGCGCCTTGCTGCCGCATGGCCACTGCTCTGCTGGTTCGCTCTTCCTCGACTGAAGCTCGCACCTCCTCCTGTACAAGCCTCTGCCTCTCCTTTCCGCTGGCAGAGTCATATCGGGTTGCTGTTAGACTCCCAAGTCCGGCTCTGCCTTGCGCCACTGTTCCAAGGATGGCCTTGTGCTTCAGCCTCGTCTCTGCCTGCTGGACTGCCTCGGCTGCCTTCCACTTCCTCCCTGTCCTCACAACAATCCCTGCGCCAGACACTTTGGCATCTCTGGAACCAGAGTACTGCAGGTGTTCCCTTGTCCGTGCAACGATGAACTCCTCCCTGACTGAGCTAAAAGGGAGCCTGAGCTTGTTGGTGTTCCCATATAGCCCAATGTTACTTAGGCTACGCGGCAAGCCCAGCCATCTGCGTAGATAGCTGCTCACCTTTTGCTCAAAACCTTCAACCACTGTCATGGGGACCTCATAGATAAGCAGAGGCCAGAGGATTCTTGGGAGGATTCCATGCTGGTATACCCAGGCCTTGAATCTTCCAGGGAGCCCAGACTTATCCACTGTTCTCAACCATCCCTCCAGGTCAGCACCAGTTGCCTTGATGGAGTCTCTGTCATTCAGGCTGCAGTTGAAGACCTTACCGAGGCTCTTCACTGGTCTCTCAGTGACTGACGGGATCTGGTGTTCTCCCAGCCTGAAATGGAATCTGTTTGTAACCTTCCCCTTCTTTAGGACCAGAGATCTGGACTTTGCAGGTTTGAAGCTCATGCGTGCCCATGACATGAGTCTCTCCAACCCCTGGAGGATCCACCTGGCTCCTGGTACTGCCGTTGTTGTCACTGTGAGGTCGTCCATGAATGCTCTTATGGGAGGTTGCCTTACTCCAGCCTTGCTCAGGGGGCCTCTGCACTCTGTTTCAGCTGCCTTGACCAGCATATTCATGGCCAGCGAAAAGAGGGTCACTGAGATGGTACAGCCAGTGATTATCCCCACCTCCAGCTGGTGCCAGTCAGATGTTAGCTGGCCAGTGGAGACTCTCAAGCTGAACTTGTTGTAATAGTCCAGGATGAGATCTTTCACCTTCTGTGGTACATGGTGTTTCTCCAGTGCGACCTCCACCAGCTTGTGAGGTATTGAGCCATAGGCATTGGTGAGGTCCAGCCACAGTACAGCCAGGTCCCCTCTGCCTTCTCTTGCTTCCCTGATGAGCTGGGTTACCACGCCTGTGTGTTCCAGACACCCAGGCACTCCTGGTATTCCTCCCTTTTGCACAGACGTGTCGATGTACTTATTGCTCAACAGGAAGTTGGAGAGCCTCTTGGCCACGATGCTGAAGAAGATTTTACTCTCCACACTGAGCAAGGAGATGACCCGGAACTGGTCGATGTTCTCAGACTTCTCCTCTTTTGGTATGCACACTCCCTCCGCATACCTCCATGACTGGGCGATCTTCCCTCTCCTCCAGATCACCTTCAGGGCCTTCCAAAGCCGATGTAATAGCTTTGGGCAGTGCTTGTACACCTTATAGGGCACTCCACTTGGGCCTGGTGCTGAGCTCGATCTTGCTCTCCTCACCACTTCCTCCACTTCCCTTAGGCGGGGCTCCTTCAGGTCGAAGTCTGATGAAGGCTCTGGTGGTGTTATCAGCGCATTGCATGGACCCAGCGTTTGTTCTCTGATGGAGTCACTATAGGTGGCCTTGAGGTGGTCGTTTATGGCATCCTTGGAGCAGGTGAGGCGGCCAGCCCTCTTCTGGCCAAGGAGCTGCTTGGTCAGCTTAAATGGGTTGGCCAAGAATGCTGCCCTCTTCCTGGCTCTCTCCTTCCGCCTCCTTCTGTGGAACTCTGCCCTCCGTAAGGTCAAGAGTTGCTTCCTTAGGATTGCTCTCAGGTCCGCTAGGCCAGCTCTCTCGACTTCCCCCGCTGATTTGTATTGCCTCTTTAGCAGCCTGAGTTCGTCCCTAAGGCACTGAATTTTCTTTACTCTGTGGCTTGGAGCATATGCAGATGGCGCTGGCTTAGGTGCCTCAGTTCCAAATCGCTCGGCTGCGATATTCACTATGAGGGTGGTCATTGTTCTCAATCGGTGGTCCACGTCACCCTTGGCTGTCCCTTCCAGGACCTGACTTACATCTTCATCAAATTGTTGCCACTCAACTCTCTTGTGGGATTTGGGCCACTGGATCTTTGGTTGGACCGCAGGAGCACAGCCATTTGTTGTGGCTGCAGCTTGCTGGCTTTGGAGGCCATGAGCATTGTCAGGAGATGCTGTCTCTTGGGTTATAGTGGCAGGTGAGCTGCTGGCAGCAGGTATTGGCGACACTAGGAGGCTCTGGGCACTGTGGGTTGCCTCCGGGCCTGGCTCCTCCTGCGTCTTATCAGAAGTCACTTCTGTGCGTTGTGTCGTCGTTGCCGCTGTCAAGCATCTCATTCTGCCTTGATGGATTTTTAAACCCCTCTCGTTCTTGCATATCCTACCGCAGATGCACTGTATTGACGATGTCGTTATTCCTTTGTTCTGTGTCGTTGTCCTTGAGTCCGTCCTATTGGGGTGCTCATCCTCCCCCCCTCTCGGGCACCCCTGGGGGTATCTTTCTTTTGTGGGTTTTGTAGCTTGTTATTGGGTTCTTCCTTACGGAAGAAGTGGTTTGGGCTGCCAACCCTCTCCACCCCAGGTTGCCGTCTCTCCGGCCGTCATCTGTCTCTCCAGATGTCACCACACTCTTCGTGGTTGTCACCCAGTCTGTTCCTGGTTGTCACTGGTGCTCCCAGAGTATTTCAGTTTACAGAAAACATCTTCTGATGCACAATCTTGGACACATCATCAGTGTTGTTTCCAGGAGTCATTGGGTGTTTCGGGTCTTACAACAGACACCCTCGTCCGGGCGACCCGGCCGAGGCTGATCAGACCCCGGCCTGTGTCCAAGTGGCATTCTACTGCCCCCACTGCTCTCCCCTCTTTAACCAGAGCCATCTGGATGCTTTTTCTGCTGCCTCCACGTTGTTGCCTATGGCTCTTCTTCGGTTGGCTCCTGTTATGCCCAGCGTACCGTAGGCCTTGCTCAGGGAGTAACTGGCAAATCCCCTACTGCCCACCTCTACTGGCATACACCTGGTCCTCCATCCGTTCCTTCGACAATCCTCCACCAGTTCTTGATATTTCTCCCTCTTTCTCTCTTGAGCTTCCTCCATCCTCTCCTCCCAGGGCACTGTCAGCTCTAGCAAGATCAGCTGTTTTGTGGCCTCAGAGACCAAGATGATGTCAGGTCTCAATTTGGACTGGGTGATGTGTGTTGGAATTTTAAGCTGCCTTTCCAGGTCAACTGTCATCACCCAGTCTCTGGCCGTGGAGAGCAAACCTACAGAGCAGTTTTTCAATGATCTCTCTGGCTTTTGTCCTTCCTTGATGAAGTGAATGGCCTTGGCTGTAACTTGGGTGTATCGGCTATCCTTGATCCCCTTACTGATTGCCTCAGCGATGGATTTGAGAACCTGGTCGTGCCTCCATCGATACCGACCCTCACCCAGTGCCTTGGAGCAGCTGCTCAGGATGTGTTCTAATGTCCCTGTTTTGGAACAAAGAGGGCATGCCGGTGTTTCTATTTTTCCCCATGTGCACAGGTTGGATGGACTTGGGAGGACGTCATAGACCCCCTGAATCAAGAACTTGATTCTCTGGGGGTTCCACTTCCAAATTTCCTTCCAGGTGACACTCCGCTCCATTGCCTGCTCCCACTTCATCCAGGCGCCTTGCTGCCGCATGGCCACTGCTCTGCTGGTTCGCTCTTCCTCGACTGAAGCTCGCACCTCCTCCTGTACAAGCCTCTGCCTCTCCTTTCCGCTGGCAGAGTCATATCGGGTTGCTGTTAGACTCCCAAGTCCGGCTCTGCCTTGCGCCACTGTTCCAAGGATGGCCTTGTGCTTCAGCCTCGTCTCTGCCTGCTGGACTGCCTCGGCTGCCTTCCACTTCCTCCCTGTCCTCACAACAATCCCTGCGCCAGACACTTTGGCATCTCTGGAACCAGAGTACTGCAGGTGTTCCCTTGTCCGTGCAACGATGAACTCCTCCCTGACTGAGCTAAAAGGGAGCCTGAGCTTGTTGGTGTTCCCATATAGCCCAATGTTACTTAGGCTACGCGGCAAGCCCAGCCATCTGCGTAGATAGCTGCTCACCTTTTGCTCAAAACCTTCAACCACTGTCATGGGGACCTCATAGATAAGCAGAGGCCAGAGGATTCTTGGGAGGATTCCATGCTGGTATACCCAGGCCTTGAATCTTCCAGGGAGCCCAGACTTATCCACTGTTCTCAACCATCCCTCCAGGTCAGCACCAGTTGCCTTGATGGAGTCTCTGTCATTCAGGCTGCAGTTGAAGACCTTACCGAGGCTCTTCACTGGTCTCTCAGTGACTGACGGGATCTGGTGTTCTCCCAGCCTGAAATGGAATCTGTTTGTAACCTTCCCCATTTTAATAATGCACGTAATGATATATTACGTGCATTATTAAAAATGTAAAAAAATAAAAAAATAAAGAAAATAAAGAAAAATACAATCACTCTATACTTTTTGTATATATTATATGTCATATTGACCCCAAATGCACTGAGTGTAAACAGGAAACTAGAGACATATGAGGAAAAGATGGTTCAGTCCTGTGTCTGCTGGGAAACTTCCCGCTAAAACTGTATAAGAATGTTTAGAGAGTGTTATCCTTCCTTTTAGGAGAACATGCTGGTAACAAAAATACAATTATCTACAGAAAACATTACAAGAACAAAACATAATGCTCTCAAAACATTCATAGAACAACACCATTTCTATCTGGGATGAGCTCATATCGTCAAGTCAAGTCTAGTCACCTTCATTTATATAGCGCTGTTAACAACATGGATATCGAGATCATAGTATGAGCACACAGTGAATGTGCTGTGAGTAAAAGAACTACAAATAACCTTTATCTTTTGTTTGGTTTGTTTGTTTTGTTGTACTGGTGGTGTAAAGGAATACAAATATTCTCCTAGGGCATGTTTAATCGTATTGTATTAAATGATTTGTTAAAGGTGCATTAAAGGAACTTTTCATGTTAAAAATACCCGTTTTCTAACCCATACATGCTTAAACAATTGCCTGATGGGCTGAATGAGCCCTTCTCTGATCACTGGATCATCACGACTGTGTCTGGATGGGGAGTGAACTACTGATCCCAGCAAACCTTCCCTGAGTTTTGCTCCTTCCTTTGGGTACTGTTCCACACATATTCTTTGTGTGTTTTGAATTGTTATTTAGTATTTAGCTGTGCATAAGTCACAGTAGGGTGAGTTTGAAGGAAAGAGAGAAACACAGAACAGATAAAGAGCTTTTAAGGAAAGTTATATTAGTGTATTTTCTACGGTTGAAGAGGAGGATCAACTAATCCTGTGCCGTCCAGTAATGTTTATGACAAAGCTGAAATCAAGAGTTCAAGCTATGATGATATTATATTATTTACATTTGTTTCAAAGTCAGGGTATTTCTTATTCCTTCTTAAAGAGGCGTTTGATTCGGTTTATCCATAATGTTAATGAATGCACTAACTATCAAACACCAGAAAAAGACTGAATGATTCGAATCTTCTGCTTTTTATGCTGGTGTGGTTTATGTTTTTTCAGTTATTAATATCATAGTGATCACTGAGATATACTGTGTTTCAGGAACCAGTGGAGAGGATGATCATGTGTTCATCAGTTCTGGTGAAAATGCTCGTCTGTCCTGTAATAAAGCTCTTTCTGACTGCAAATCAACTACATGGACCTACTCTAACAGATTCAGACAGTCAGAGACAGTTGAACTGATTGCTGGAGGGAAAATTAAGGATAAAATAGACAGACATGAGAGACTGAGTCTGGAGTCTGACTGCTCTCTGAACATCAAGAACGTCACAGAAGAAGATTATGGATCTTACATCTGCCAACAATATGTGTATGGACAGAAACAAGGAACTGAAGAACATGTTTATCTGCATGTTCTTCATGGTAAGTTTATGATTATGTGGTCAATTTACAAAAGGTTATCCCTTTAAACTCAGATGATGATTGAAGAGTCTGTGATTTGTGTCTTGTGTTCAGTTTCAGTGTCTCCATCATCATCATCATCATCATCATCATCTTCATCCTCTTCATCCTCACAGACTGAGATCAGTCCAGGCCGCTCTGTGACTCTCTCCTGTCAGTTGTATTCATATACTGAACTCTCCTGTGGTGATCTGGTCAGTTCTGAGGGAGTTGAGCTGTTGTGGGTGAATCAGGCTGGTGTTGTTCTGAAGACAGACTCCAGATATCAGATATTATCATCATCAGATCAATATCAATATCCCTGTATCATCACTCTGACTACAACACTCCTGAATGAAGATGACAACAGAGAGTGGAGATGTCGGCTTACTCACAGAAATCAACTCAAGACCTCAGTCAGATTCACTGTCAAGTATTCAGGTGAGAAAACGTACTCGGTTACTAACGTAACCTCTGTTCTCTCTAGAGAGGGAACGAGTATTGCGTAAGCTAGCTTACGCTGCGGGAAAGTCTCCTTATCCTAATTTTTTAAACTTTGTCAACGCAGTGCGGCAGCCTGCAGACCTAGGGCAAGCGAATCGCGTGCCCATTGGCTGCTCTGCGGCAACTGCAGCAGCCTATGGCTGAGCCTTGCGCGTGACGTCACGTCCAATGAGCGCGCTTGGCGCGCTTAGTGCGTCACAGCCCGTCATTAGCGGTGTGGCTTAGAGTATATAAGCAAGGAACAGAGGCTGCTTCGCTGGTTTCTGTCGCATGAAGCGAAAATGAGCTCGTGGCGAGAGCACGGCGGGTTACGCAATACTCGTTCCCTCTCTAGAGAGAACAGAGGTTACGTTAGTAACCGAGTACGTTCTCTTACGAGAGGTTCTCTCGTATTGCGTAAGCTAGCTTACGCTGCGGGAACACCTTTGTCAACGCCGTGCGCGCGCCCAGCATCCTGAATGAATCCCGTGGGAAGCCCAGGGAACGCGAAACGGAGCTGGGCGGCCAGATACCACAGTACACAAGCACATAATATGGGGCAGGGAGCGGCACAGCCGGTCCAACTAACACTTCCATATAGTGTAGCTCAACCAGTAGAGCTAAATCAGCAGCGTAGCCCGCGCACAGACAGTGGGCTGGCTTACGCGAGACTTAGACTGATAGCACTTTGGCCTGCAAAGCGGGAACTTCCAGGTTGTAAAACCTAACAAATGTGGAGGGGGAGGCCCAGCCCGCCGCTGCACAAATGTCATGAATGGGAATCCCACTGGACCACGCCCACGATGAGGCCATGCCTCTGGTGGAGTGTGCCCGAATGCCCAAGGGGCACTGCAGGTTTTTAGATGCGTAAGCAGCTGCGATAGCATCGACTATCCATCTGGACAGAGTGTGTTTCGAGGCGGCGAGACCCTTGGTGCGCCCACCAAACGAAACAAAAAGCTGCTCTGAACGCCTGAAGGCGGCGGAGCGCGAAATATAGCTTCTCAGCGCCCTAACTGGGCAGAGGAGGTGACTATCTGCCTCGCAGCCAGTAATCGGCAGGGCTGAGAGGGAAATGACCTGCGCTCTGAAGGGAGTGCCCAAAATTTTTGGGACGTACCCATGCCTCGGTCTGAGAATAACTTTAGAGTCATTAGGTCCGAACTCGAGGCACGCAGCGTTAGTGGATAACGCGTGAAGGTCTCCCACACGTTTTACTGAGGACAGTGCTATCAGAAAAACGGTTTTGAGCGTGAGGTATTTCATATCCACAGTTTCTAAAGGTTCAAAGGGATGTGCTTTCAGTGCGTCTAAGACCAGTGAAAGATCCCACATAGGAACCGAAGGGGGTCGCGGGGGGTTCATCCTCCTCGCTCCTCTAAGGAAGCGGATGACCAACTCGTTCCTTCCTAATGCGCGGCCCGGCTCTGACACAGAGAGCGCTGAAATGGCCGCGACATAGACTTTGAGCGTGGAGGGGGACCTGCCCGCGTCCAGTAGCTCCTGAAGGAAACACAATACTTGCGAGACCCCACATGTCTGTGGATTGAGCCCTTTGGTAGTGCACCATTTGTTAAACACAGACCATTTAGACGTGTAGAGCCGCCTCGTGGAGGGGGCTCTAGATTGTATGATCGTGTTCATCACCCCTTCTGGTAGATCAGCATGTAGTTGTTGAGGCTCCACGCATGCAGAGACCAGTGCTCTGGGTGGGGATGCCAAATCGAGCCGCGGGCTTGAGAGAGAAGGTCTCTCCGCACCGGAATCGGCCAGGGGGCTGAGTCTGCCAATTGTATGAGTTCCGGGAACCAAGCTTGGTTCTCCCAGAACGGGGCTATGAGGAGCACTGTGTGGCGCGCTTTCCTGACTCTCTCGATGACCTGAGGCAGCAGAGAGACTGGCGGAAACGCATATAGCGGGCCGCTGGGCCAAGACTGGGCCAGCGCGTCCTCGCTCTTTGAAAAGAACGCTGGGCAGTGTGCGTTGTCTATTGACGCAAAGAGGTCGACTTTCGCTCTGCCAAAGCGGCGCCACAGCGACTGGACTGTTTGAGGGTGTAGAGACCACTCCCCAGGGGGAACGTTGTCCCTGGACAGTCTGTCGGGGCCCTCGTTCAGATGGCCAGGCACATGCGATGCTCTCAGAGAGCGCAGAGAGTGCTGAGCCCATACGAGGAGGCGTTCCGTCAGGGCGCAGAGTTGCTTTGATCTGACACCGCCCTGGCGGTTCACATAGGCCACTACTGAAGTGTTGTCCGTGCGGACTAGAACATGGTGACCACGGAGGAAAGGGAGGAAGTGCATGAGCGCTTTCTCGACCGCGAGCATCTCTAGACAGTTTATGTGTAGGAGATTCTCCTGGTCTGACCAGTGGCCAAAGACCGGTCTGCCTTCGAAGAGCGCTCCCCAACCTAGGTTGGACGCGTCTGTAGAGACAACTTTCCGGTGTGAGACCACTCCCATATTCACTCCCGTGTGATACCATTCGGCTGCCAGCCAGGGCTGCAGGGCTGAGACACAGACCTGAGTCACTCTGATTAGCGAGCCGCCGGTCGCCCAGGCTCGATGGGATACGCGCGTTCTCAGCCAGCGTTGAAGCGGGCGCATGCGCAGTAAACCCAACTGAAGCACTGCTGCAGCTGAGGCCATATGCCCCAGAATGCGCTGAAATGCCTTCAGGGGAACCCGGTTGCCTTCTTTGAAGGATGCAGCGAGGCGCTGGATGCGGCGCGCGCGCTGCTCCGTCAATCTGGCCGTCATCGCCACCGAGTCCAGTTCTATTCCGAGAAAGGAAATCGACTGCCGGGGCGAGAGCGAGCTCTTTGTCCAGTTGACCGCTAGACCCAAAACCTCCAGGTGGTCGAGTAGCGCTGTTCTGTGAGACATAAGTTCTGTCTCTGACTGCGCTAGAACGAGCCAATCGTCCAAGTAGTTCAGAATTCGCATTCCCTGACTCCTCAGGGGAGCGAGAGCCGTGTCCATGCATTTCGTAAATGTACGGGGTGCTAAAGACAGGCCGAACGGCAGGACTGTGTATTGATAAGCTCGACCGTCGAAGGCGAATCTCAAAAATGGCCTGTGACGGGGAGTTATCTGGATCTGGAAATAAGCGTCCTTCAGATCGAGAGAGATAAACCAGTCTCCTGGGCGAATTTGCGCGAGGATCTGTCTGGTTGTAATCATCCTGAACGGCCGTCTCATGAGGGCTTTGTTCAGATGTCTCAGATCTAAAATAGGTCTTAATGCTCCGTCCTTCTTGGGAACGAGGAAGTAACGGCTGTAAAAGCCTGACTCGCTCAGAGAAGGATGCACCTGTTCTATGGCCCCTTTTCGCAGCAGCTTTGTTATCTCTGCTTGAAGCAGATGTGCTGTTTCCAAACTCACTTTCGTTTCCGTCTGCGCTAGAAAGCGCGGAGGGCGACGAGCAAATTGGAGCGAATAACCGTGTCTTATGGTGTTGAGCACCCATTCTGACGCGCCCTGAATAGCCTCCCATGCTTTTGCATGCATAGCTAGGGGTCGAATGGTCTCTGGGTTCAGATCGCCGCGTAGCGCGGGATGGGGAACCTGTATCAGAGAAGACGGGGCGGCGCGCGCGCCGCCGATGCTCGGACACGAGGGCAGAAGAACAGGGCTGGCCGACTGTGCAGAATTTAGTAGCTCGATCTCGGACGATGGAGCGTGAACTGCTGTCAAACAACCCAGGCGCGAGGGCGGCGTGGGGATTATGGTGTCTGAAAGTGGGCGCGCGTGCTCGTGAGCTGGCGCGGGATATGCACTTATGACACGGCCAGTGTTTGGGGGCTTTATGAGGTTTGCAACCTGTCTGGCAGAGCGGGCAGTGGGCAGGTGTGAGCACAGGGCTGTGGGCACATTTCCTACACTTGATGCTCGAGCGGAAAGTTTCCGCTTTAAGAGATAGCGCTCTGGACGCGTTGCCATGGGAACCTGGTCTGTGTGAGGCAGTGAGCACACGGGAGTGGGCACTTTTTCTACACTTAAAACCCCTGCGGCTTGAGCCGTAACAATTTGAGGTAACTGAGTGACAGAGCGAGCAGCGAGTAGTTGTGAGCACGGAAGTGTGGGCACTTTTACTACATTTAGTGCTCGAGCGGTGTGAGGCCGCTTTATGAGAGAGCGCTCTGGGCGCGTTACCATGGGGATTGCACTTGTGTGAAGCAGTGAGCACATGGGTGTGGGCACATTTTCTACACTTAAAGCACTTATACTCTTTTTGAGATTTATCTGGGTCGCCGTGAAAACGGCGTTTGTGTGCAGGCGAGCGATTGTAATTACTGGCTCGTTGGCTGCAGTGTGTGCTGCTGCAGTAGCCTGAACATAGGGGACTGACAGAGCTGTGCGTTTTGATGGCGGTCCGGCCGTAGCGGGACTCAACCATCTTTTCCTCCTTGCGGATGCTAGGAGGACTTCGCGGGCTCGGGCTTCAACGCGATCTTGGACCGCGGGCCCCGTGGGGGCGGCGGTCTGTGACGGCTGGTCGAGCGCGACCTGGGGCGATTGCCCTGGCGCCGCTGCGAAGCGTTGGGGGGCCTGGAAGAGCGCTGGTTAGAGCTGCGCACAGGAGGCTGAGTTTGAGGGCGGCCTGTGGCTGAGCTCGAACGGCGGGGCAGGAAGAGGTCCATCGCCTGCGACGCCTTCTGTACCTCAGAGAACCGATCCACAATTCCGCTGACCGCAGGGCCAAAGAGGCCGGTGGGCGAGAGTGGTGCGTTCAGAAACACAGCGCGCTCTGACTCACTCATGTCCGCGAGCGTCAACCATAGATGTCTGTCGATGACGGTGAGCGCGGCCATGGATCTGCCGATGGCTTGAGCAGCGGTCTTGGTAGCGCGCAGCGCGAGATCCGTAGCGCTGCGGAGATCGGTAAAGGCAGACTGATCCGAGCCCTTCTCGTCCAGTTCACGGAGGAGGTCGGCTTGAAGGATCTGAAGAATAGCCATTGAGTGCAGGGCGGAAGCAGCCTGGCCGGAGGCGGCGAAAGCGCGGCCGGCAAGAGCTGAAGTGGTCCTGCAGGCTTTAGACGGCAGGGCAGACTTTGAGCGCCATCTAGCAGACGGCGGGCAAAGGTGCGTTGCCACAGCATCCTCAACGGCGGGGATGCCGTTATAGCCGTTCTCGGCGGCTCCGTCCACCTGGGAGAGAGCCGAGGAGACTGGCGAGCGGAGTCTGGTGGAGAACGGAGCGTTCCAGGACTTAGAGAGCTCGGCGTGGAGCTCAGGCAGGAAGGGTGCTGACCTAGAGGCAGGCGCAGGGCGGCGGCTAGGCAGAAAAAACCCGTCAAGGCGATTGGGCTCCGGCTCCTTGGGTGGAGACCAATCCAGTCCCATTCTCTCGACCGCTAAAGTGACGAGGCGGAGAAGCTCTGCGTCAACACTAGCGCGGGTTCGAGAAGACTCCAGAGTAGAGGGGGCGGAGCGGTGAGAGCCCGACCACTCCTCGCTGTCAGACGCGAGCAGAGAGCAGCTGTCAGCGGCATCATCTGCATCATCCCCCAGGGCGACGGCAGTGCGGGCAGTGGCCGGCCGCTGCGCGTCGGAGAAGGGTGGGGGGGAAGGAGAGAGCGAGGCTCGCGGGAGAGGTTCCGGCGAGCGCTCAGCTGTAGCGTCCAGTTCCGGCGGCCTTTGAGAGCGACGCTTTTTCTTTCGTGGCCCGGAAGAAGCGGCCGGAGAAGATGGAGTGTCTTCGAATTTAGCGAGTCGAGCCCGTAGGGTCGACATCGGTAAATCTTCACACTGTTCGCAGCCGCCCTCGGAGAGAGCGCGAACAGCGTGGTCAAAACCCAGGCAGAGAGCGCACAGCACGTGGCGGTCTCCGTCGCTGAGCGAGGCTCTGCACGAGCCACAGGATGTGCGAGGCATTTGAAACAACGCCTCGCGCTCTTTTAGAAGCAAGTGTGTCGCGGCGGACACACACACACACAAAACAGAGCAGAAAAAGGATATAAGTGCCGGATGGCGCAGCAGGCAGGGAAGGCTGAAGGCGGCGAGCGGCCGGCGTCCTCAGGCTGAGATCCTCGGCGTGCTGGTCGCTGGATTCAACGGCGGCTTCCTCGGAGATCAGCGATGCGAAGAGCTTCGCTGAAGAGACAGAAATCAGCGAAGCAGCCTCTGTTCCTTGCTTATATACTCTAAGCCACACCCCTAATGACGGGCTGTGACGCACTAAGCGCGCCAAGCGCGCTCATTGGACGTGACGTCACGCGCAAGGCTCAGCCATAGGCTGCTGCAGTTGCCGCAGAGCAGCCAATGGGCACGCGATTCGCTTGCCCTAGGTCTGCAGGCTGCCGCACTGCGTTGACAAAGTTTAAAAAATTAGGATAATTTTTGGCTTCAGTATCTCGTGAAAGGAGACTTTCCCGCAGCGTAAGCTAGCTTACGCAATACGAGAGAACCTCTCGTAAGAGAACACTCTTTTCTGACAGATTTGTCAAAACTTTCACAGATTGGCTCTACTCTTCCTGATGGCTTCATACGTTTGGCAATTGTAAAATATTAGTGGTCAAAGTCATAAACTGCAGCTTCTGCACAAGGTTCATGATCACATGATCACTGTCACACATCATCAGTCTCTCGCTTCAGTGGTTTGCACTGGCTCTCACAGACTGCTTTATCATCACACAGATTATCTACAATAAAAGCTCTTTAGTCAGATTTGTCAGTGAGTTTTGATACATATGACCGGTCTTGTACAGTCTGTTGTCTGATGCTAAATAATCATAAGTGTAACTCACGCCACTCCTATGATAAATGAATAAAATCATAGTGAGGATTTATTAAACACAACTCGTCATCCCAGCACCAGAACTGAGCGTCACACTGATGAGCTTCTCAGCAAAACAGCAAAAACACCCTTCTTGCAAAGGAACGATTCGAGCGCCGTCTTCTGTTCCTGTTTTAGATAGAAAGCCAAGTCTAACTCGTTCATTGTAGCGGCCAAAGCCGTTTCACACAACTGGTGTTCATCCAGAGCCATCTTACAATGTTTACTAATGACTTCGACGTCACAGCGCTGTCGTCATCTGTTTAGCTCGCCTCTGGCCCGTCTGTATCAGATAACCCGATGTGATTGGTGCAGCTCGGATCGAGGGGCATATTTAATGAGCATCATTACTCGACACCAGAGTAACTCACTGAGCAAATTCAACTTGTGCTCTCGCGAGAACTCTGGATTACCAGTGTAGGAGTTTTAACAGTTGTAACATCACCTACAGCAACAGCACTGATTCCAGGTGTGTATGAACGAACTACAGCAGCAGCTCCTACACACGGTTCATGATCACATGATCACTGTCACACACATCAACCTCGAAGGATTCCTCAATATTTGTGCATTTGAATGTTTTCATTCAGGAAACGCTGAATCTTTTAGATGCCATCAATGAATAGATATTTCACATTTCACTGTTTCTGCAAACTTAGAAATGCAAATGTGCTAGAACGTCACTTAACAATTATCTTCTAACTTAAATCTCAAGGTGTCAGGAGGAGAATGACTATCAGAGGTACGACACGTTCATTTATACTGACAGTTTTATAACATTAAACTATCAGTCAGTCTGTAAAAGCTTCATCAATAACTGTTGATAGTTGAATACAGTTTCTCTTCTTCCTCTCATGTTTCCTGCAGTGATTGTGAGTATTGTTGAGATCGCAGTGTTTGCTGCTCCTACTGTGATTCTTCTTCAGATCATCTGTGCAAGAAGAGCTGGTGAGTTTTGAGCCGCACACAATCTGATGATTCACACTCATCTGATCTGGAACAATCTGCAATCATGATAAAAACACATACGAGAGGTCAGTCAATGCTTTTATTTTGCAGGGAGGAAGGACTCGAAGCACCCAGAGGAAATAGAGATGCCGACAATATTACAATAAAATACTGGGGAGTTTTGAGCAAATCTGCAAAATCTTACAGAGGATTGTTCGTTTTATTTTCTTCTTCTCAGAAAACAGAGAAAAAACTCAGATCACAATGAAGAAATAGTGACACCAAGTTTAGATTTTTTTTTTACAAATAAAAGGCCAGATTTTTTATCATTTACATCCCAGTCAACACGTTGATCTCACAGTGATCTCTCCATATGATCACAAGTGTAACCTCACAGTTCACCCCGGCTAGAAATTTAATTGGACATGAACTTCATCGTTTAGACATCAAATTTTGGTTGAAAATGAAAACGTGTTGCATTGTATTATGCTACAATGGGATACAATGCTAAATCAGATATGTACAATAACATTATGATGTCCAGCAATCGATTTAAATAGTACATTGTGTTTGATTTGTCGTATATAAAACATATACATAATGAATAAATACATAGATCTGACTATTTTAAACGTGTACTTTAATGGTCCAGTGGTAGATCTTTTGCCAAGCGTGTCAGAGGTTACAGGTTCTAATCCACATTCGTATAGTTGTTGTTTTTTTCATCAAAACTGAATATGTTCATCAGTGGTTGTATATTAAGCACGGACGCGTTTGTGCACGAATAGAGAGTCTCCGCAACGGTGTAAAGCGATAGATTGAAGCTTGGGTCCGTGTGAAGACAAGAGACAAGAGAACACACAGTATCCGCTCCACTGATATCAGCGGCAACAAGCACTTTGATCACTTGATTTCAAAAAAGTGGCAAAAAGTGGTGGGGACAAAATGGACCCTGGCAAAAAAGTGGTGGGTACATGTCCCACCCGTCCCAACCGCAAATTACGCCTATGCCTCCACCGAAGACCATTTTTGACCCAGGAAAAACCCTGGTATGGTACTTTTGAGATTGTTGTTTTGTAAAGTTGTTACATGGTATTTTAGCATGCTCTCTAAATTCATGACTTTTATCACACACAAAAATAAATCACTTGCTGATTTCACTTTCTCCCATCACAGCCTAGATTTCGGCCCAAAATTGCGGACTGCATTAAATAATTGATTTAACTAATTGTATTTTAGGGTTGGGCCGATAGACGATATCATCGTACATCGCGATGGCTGACAGACGTCAAACACCTTTTTCATCAGACGCTTTTATAAAACGGTTACTCAATAAAAATATTCGTTTTAATATTTATTTTACTCATAAAATGAACAGCAGCAACAAAAAAAATATAACGTTATAACCACTGATCGATTGTTCAAATAAAGTGTTTGATTAGTTAGCAAGTACATGTTCAGGAAATGCATAATACAAATTGTATGGGTTATGTAAGTAACGGTAAACGGACTCTGCACGAAGCTCTCTTAAAGCTGTCAAATGGTGTCGCTGTTGGACACTTAATTGTGATTATTGCTGCTCTGAGGTTTCTTATAGGCTACTGGTGACTGTTTTATCGTGTTTTTTTTTTGTTTTTTTAAGAAGCATTTTTTGTCTCTGAGAAAAAAACAAGGGAATAGCGACAGTTGTGCATATAAATTACTACTTATAGGACTTGATTTACAGCCTGTGGGCAGTTTTTCTACATCCTTTTGTCAACATCATTTTACATTTTATGCTGCACAGCGGGTCATCTTAAAAGTGCCGTCGGAGCTACCAATCTCTGTAAAACGGGCGCTGGAGCCCTCTGCTGGTAGGGAATAGTAAGATGGCCGCTCGAACACTTGCGGTGGCTTCACTGCCTGCTGGCAGTTTAGTACGTCATGAGCTATCCAGTCATTATATTGATCAGTGGTTATAACACATTTATTCCTCCGCCAAGCAATGTAGTTCCAAAGAGGTTGCTAAGCAACACATGCAGCAGCAAATAATCACAAATGGCAGTTTTGGTCGAAAATGAGTTATTTATATTTTTTTGGCACATTCAAGACCTCCTTTAGTATGTGGATGAGTATCTTGAATCAATTCCGTTGTTTTTTCGATAACATTATGAGTTGTCTTAACAGTAACTTCCAAAAGCCCATAAGAAACCAAGGCAGAAGACCGTAACACCAGTTACCGCTCTCAAATCGAGTTACGGTACTCTGCCTTTGTTCAGCCGCACGTCAATATGAAGTTACCGTGCCGGTGTTCAATCATATAATGCTACCTACCAGATTGTACGGTGTTCTGCCTTTGTTTTACTGTCCATTACAATTAAAATGACGGTGTAGCCTGTGTACTTTGTACAGCTGCCATCAGTCCCTCTAACTTCTAATGTCCTCAGAGCTTTGTCCTGCACAAACACGGTCAGAACATTTAGTATGATCTGAAACCGCTCCATCGACAAACGTGCGATATCGATCGCGAAGGATTATGCAGAGTTGACAGAAAAATGTTACACATGCCGTATCAGATGAATACAACCAAAACCTAAAGCCCCGCCTCACCCAGTTCGGGTACCGGACCTGGTTGAAACACTCATGCATATAGCTGGCAGAGTGCCAAAACTTCACTTGCGCCTTCAGCCCCGCCCTAAACACGGTCGAGACGACGCTGGACTAATATATCTATGGAGGTATTTTGTCATGTCAAATGTATTAATAATGCCATCAGAATGCAACCAAAGCACAGGATAGCAATAAGTAGATGGCTATAAATAATTGTAAATCATACAAAATAAATGCCATGATCACTAGATTTTATACAGGTGTTACTATAATGATTTTGTTAATGGTGATCAGCAACCAAATATTGATAATGTGGAAGTTACTGCCTTTTGCCTTGGCATGACTTCTCACTTTTTGCTGACAATACAAAGGCAGAGTACAGTAACTTTAAAATAGTGGTCAAAGGTCAAGTTTGAGCTCAAGATTTTTTTATGTATATAATTTTCATTACTAAAACATTTATTTGCCAGATTTCCAGTGTCCTACCTATAATTCATTTGGCGGGACAACTAAAAATCTTTAAAGTCATTTTTCTCAGTTCCACACTCTAGCGAGTTACGGTATTTTGCCTTTGTAGGGCAGGATAGCAGTCTGGGTGGCACGACTTGCTCCCTTACCAATGATTTATTACACACTCACTTACTAAACGGTCACATTGTGTCACGAGAGTGGCTTTTATACTTTCTGCAGTGGTGTTCTGCTATTCTTGCAAACTTTTCTCATCCAAAAGGCACGCCTTTTAGTGCATTAGTGCCATTAGTGCATTAGCTGGAATCCGTGGAGAAGCAGATCCGCGATGGTGCCATTAGTGCCATTGTTAATCCTGTATGATGGGGCATACAGGTGCAATACTGTTGTCGTGTCATGTACATATATACATATATAGTTGCCCTTTCATTCTTTGTGTTATTGTGCTTTTACCTTAGTTTGTAGGGTACAGAGATGTCTGTGAACAGTCATGGTATGTGTTGTGAATAAATGCTAAAATGTAATACCACAAGTGTATTTGATGTCACATAACATGTACCGCTAGCATTGATTGCACGCGTGGTCGCGCCAATCGATCGTCTTATTTACACCCGTATCACTGAAAGCTATAATTCGCCATCATAGCACATCTGCTATAATGGCGAATATAACGGATGTGTGTCTAACGTTACCTTTGAGTGCAGGTGAGGACACGTTCGAGCTGCATTCTGTGCAGTTAGAGCTGGAATCCGTGGAGAAGCAGATCCGCGACCTACTAGAGAGACAGGCTGAGCTGCGAGATCGGCGATCCGCGCTTGAAACATCACGCGCCGATGCTCACAAGTCAGTGGGTAGTAACCTTTTTACTCCGACCTCGTCTACTCCGTGTGTTTCTCTGCCCAGGACGCGATCATCCCTGGTTTCATTCACTCCGGTACCGACACAACACCATGGACCCTGGGTGATTCCACAGCGGAAGTCGCGAGCCCGGACCAGAGCAAGGACCTCTCTGCCCCTCCCGGTCTTCGAGATCTCCACACGGAACCGCTTCTCCCCTCTACGCGAGATGGAACGTGACGCTGTGATCATCGGCAGTTCCATCGTCCGGCATGTCCACGCCACCATAGGTAAAGGTAAGGTGCGCACTCACTGCTTTCCTGGTGCTCGTGTTCTTGATGTCGCTGCGCAGGTCCCCGAGATCCTGAACGGTGACGAGCGCATCGGAGCTGTCGTACTGCACGCGGGAACGAACGACATCAGGCTGCGGCAGACGGAGGTTCTGAAGAAGGACTACAGGAGCCTGATCGAGACGGTACGCAGCACATCGCCTGAAACAACGATCATCGTGTCTGGACCGCTTCCCACGTACCGACTAGGACATGAAAGGTTCAGTAGATTATTTGCTCTAAATGAATGGCTAATGTCATGGTGTAATGAACAGAAACTGCTCTTTGTAAATAATTGGAATCTGTTCTGGGAGCGACCTAGGCTCTTCCGCGCTGATGGCCTTCACCCCAGCAGAATCGGAGCGGCTCTTCTGTCGGACAACATCTCCAAGGCGTTACACACCATATGACTAGTAAGTCAAAGTCCAAATCACACTCTTTGCTGTCCAAACTTAATTGATATAAGTACCAATGTAGAACATTATATTGAAACTGTGTCTATTCCTCGTTTAGTGAGGTCAAACATTAAATCTACTGTAGGATCTAGGAAAAATCTAATTGTGATTAAACCAGAAAATCTCAATATTAGTGTACAAAAACAATTTATAAAGCTAGGTCTTCTAAACATTAGATCACTCACACCTAAGGCAGTTATTGTGAATGAAATGGTCACAGATAATAGTTTTGATGTACTTTGCCTTACTGAAACCTGGCTTAAACCAAATGATTATTTCGGTCTTAATGAGTCTACTCCATCAGGATACTGTTATAAGCATGAGCCCCGTCTGATTGGTCGTGGCGGCGGTGTTGCAACAATCTATAAAGATATTCTTAATGTTACCCAGAAAACAGGTGACAAGTTTAATTCATCTGAAGTACTTGTGCTAAATGTTACTCTCTTAGCTGTAAGAAAGAAATCCCTTTTATCTCTAGCCTTGGCTACTGTATATAGACCGCCAGGGCCTTACGCTGATTTCCTAAAAGAGTTTGCAGACTTTCTCTCAGATCTATTGGTCAATGTCGATAAAGCATTAATTGTTGGAGATTTTAACATACACGTAGATAACACAAATGATGCGTTAGGGGCTGCGTTTAAAGATTTATTAAACTCCTTTGGGGTCAAGCAAAACGTTACCGGACCAACTCATCGTCTTAATCATACACTCGATTTAATTATATCATATGGAACCGATCCAACCGATATAGATATTATACCGCAAAGTGATGAAGTCACTGACCATTACATGGTAACTTGCATACTACGTACTGCTGAAATTTGTCATGTTGCGCCGCGTTATCGACCAGGCAGAACAATCCTTCCAACCACTATAGACAGATTCTCAAATAGCTTACCTGATCTATCTCAGTTGCTCAGTGAACCCAAACAAACAGATGAACTAGAGGAAATGACTAGCACTATGAGCACCATTTTCTCTAGTACATTAGACATCGTTGCACCAATTAGATTAAAAAAGGTTAGAGAGAAAACGAAAGCACCATGGTACAACAATGCTACGCATGTTATCAAGAGAGAAACTCGTAATTTAGAGCGTAAATGGAAACAAACTAATTTAGAGGTCTTTAGAATCGCGTGGAAAGACAGTATGTCACATTATAAAAAGGCCCTAAAAGCAGCCAGGGCTGAGCACCTCCACAAACTAATAGAAAATAATCAAAATAATCCAAGGTTTTTATTTAACACTGTGGCTAGACTAACAAATAAACAGACGTTACCTGAGCAAAATATTCCGTTACAGTTTAGTAGTAATGATTTTATGAATTTCTTCACTGAGAAAATAGAAAGCATCAGAAACACAATTGTAAATGTACAATCTTTAATGGTGTCTTATGATTCAGCCTCAATTATCGCCCCTCAAGAACAACTACACCGCTTTACTACTATAGGACAGGAAGAGCTAAATAAACTTATCACTTCATCTAAAACAACAACATGTTTATTAGATCCAATACCCACTAAACTACTGAAAGAAGTGTTACCTGTAGTGGAAGAGCCTCTTCTCAATATTATTAACTCATCTTTATCTTTAGGTCATGTTCCAAGAATATTCAAGTTGGCAGTTATAAAACCTGTTATTAAGAAACCACAATTAGATCATAATAATCTAGCAAATTACAGACCGATTTCAAATCTTCCATTTATGTCTAAAATACTAGAAAAAGTGGTGTCCGCTCAATTGTGCTCCTTCTTGCAAGAAAATGATATCTATGAAAAATTTCAGTCAGGATTCAGGCCGGATCATAGCACTGAAACTGCGCTCGTTAAAATTACAAATGATTTACTTCTAGCTTCTGACCAAGACTTTTTACTCGATCTTAGCGCTGCGTTCGACACTATAGATCACAAAATACTCTTAGATCGACTACAAAACTACACTGGTGTTCATGGACAGGCATTAAGCTGGTTTAGATCGTACTTATCAGACCGCTACCATTTTGTCTGTTTAAATAGGGAAAAATCGAAGATAACGTCAGTAAACTATGGAGTGCCGCAAGGATCTGTGTTAGGCCCTCTGCGATTCTCAATATATATGCTGCCACTTGGTAATATTATAAGAAAACATGGAATTAATTTCCACTGTTATGCAGATGACACTCAATTATATATTTCATCACGACCAGATGAAAATAATAAATTATCTAAATTGACAGAGTGTGTTAAAGATATAAAATACTGGATGACGTGTAATTTTCTGCTATTAAATTCAGATAAAACGGAGGTATTACTTATTAGTCCAAAAAACTGCCCACAAAACCTCTTACAATACAACTTTAATTTAGAAGGATGTCCTGTTACTTTATCCTCTACAGTAAAAGACCTGGGTGTTATATTAGACCGCAACTTGTCTTTTGAAAATCATATTTCATATGTTACAAGAACAGCCTTTTTCCACCTTAGAAACATTGCTAAGCTACGTAACATGCTATCTGTTTCTGATGCAGAAAAGTTAGTTCATGCATTCATGACCTCGAGACTAGATTACTGTAATGCCTTATTAGCTGGTTGTCCTGCATCCTCAATAAACAAGCTACAGTTAGTCCAAAATGCCGCCGCTAGAGTTCTTACTAGATCAAGAAAATATGATCATATAACACCAATTCTATCGTCTCTACACTGGTTACCTATAAAGTTCCGTATCAATTACAAAGTATTACTACTGACCTATAAAGCCCTAAATGGTTTAGCTCCCCTGTATTTAACGGATCTTCTATCGCCCTACAATCCATCACGCTCTTTAAGATCACTAAATTCGAGGCTTCTGGTCATTCCTAGGATATCTAAGTCCACTAAAGGAGGGAGGGCGTTTTCACATTTAGCTCCTAAACTCTGGAATAGTCTTCTTGATATTGTTCGCTGTCCCAGTTTAAAACTAGATTAAAGACGCATCTCTTTAGCCAAGCATTCACATAATACTTACCTTTTATACTACAGTTGAATCAGATTGAATGCATTAATATTATGAACAGCAGCTACGCTAATTATTTCCCATCTGCTTTTCTGTTGTTATCTCGGGACGCTAGTCCCGAGATAAATACAGATCGTCAGCTCCAGTTTGTATCCAGCCTCCCATGGAAACTACAGATGCCCCAACACCCGTGAAGAGCCGACTTGACGCCCGTGAAGAGACGACTCGACGCCCGTGAAGAGACGACTCGACGCCCGTGAAGAGACGACTCGACGCCCGTGAAGAGACGACTCGACGCCCGTGAAGAGCCGACTCGACGCCCGTGAAGAGACGACTCGACGCCCGTGAAGAGCCGACTCGACGCCCGTGAAGAGACGACTCGACGCCCGTGAAGAGACGACTCGACGCCCGTGAAGAGACGACTCGACGCTGGCGATATGTTTATGCCCTAAATCAATACATGATTAACTAACTGTATTTCTCTATGTACATTTCTGAAATGCACTTTCTGTAAAGCTGCTTTGAAACAATATGTATTGTGAAAAGCGCTATACAAATAAATTTGAATTGAATTGAATTGAACATGAATGACTGTAGCAATTTACCTTGTATATCAACATGTCACCACTAAAGCCTTGTCTTGCATGTGTACTATATTTTCATTTTATGACTAGTATGCAAGTAACATCACAGGTTTATCATGGACAAACTATTTTTCTAGCAGGAATACTATTGAATGTTACCATAAATTAAAAAAAGGTTACAGGAATAGTACGAAACAATTACACTATTAAGGACCACAGGTTCATTACAGTAAATTACAAGTATTACTGCAGGAATATAAAGCCTATTAAAGATTAACAGTCATTAAAGATGAATCTAGAAAAGACACCAACCTGCTTGTTCCTTGTGTTTTATTCTCCAGGGTTCTGGTTCACTCGAGTTCTCAATCTCCTCTTTTAACAAACACGATCTTCTCAGTTCAGTTGCAGCAACTCCAGATATTCCTGCTCGATTCAAAACTTCTAGTCACGTCTATGAGAATGGGAACATTACAGGCATGTATTGACCCGATTCAAAATATTTCTAGACTTAAAGTACACTAACAACAGTTTGTATAAAGCCAGAAGCACGATGTATAACACCAGAGATCAAGCTGTAAACCAGGGGTGGGCAATTAATTCCACAAGATGCCACATGAGAAACTTGGGCGGTTGTAGAGGGCCGGACCAACACACTTAACTCAGTTCTTCCCAATATATTATTTCTCTTTATAAAAAACAGCAAATGAATGAAATGAAAATATGGAGCACACAATTATATCACTATTTAATGAACATTCACAAAAACAGTTTTGAAAATGTGCATTTTTTTTTTTTTGCTGTATTTCAAAAACTAGCATCACAACTTTATACAAAAAAGCAAGTATTTCAAAGACCAGCATCACATTAACTATATAAAAAAGCAATAAATATAATTTATGTAGAAAAATCAGTTGCCTTGACTTTTAAAGCAGCAGTCCATAACTGTTGGCACTCTAGCGGTTAATAAACAGAACTGCATGTGTCTTGCGGAAGAACATTGCAGCCGGAGCTACTTCTCTCATGTCTATGACGAGTCTATGTCACTGCAGCGGTTAACCCGACCGGCCTAAAATAGTCTGAATATAAACACTGATTATAGGTGTACCATAGTTATTCATGATAAGACAAAAACACGGCTTGGAAAATGTACTCATGATGTACTCGCTTAATATATCATTTTTGTAAATTTTGAACAAACAAAAAAAGTTATGGGCTCCAGCTCTAATTTACCAAATACTTCACGCGGGCCGGTCAAGGATAGCCAGAGGGCCTGATGTGGCCCGGGGGCCGTACAATGCCCAGGTCTGCTGTAAACTAATCTTGAAAACAAAAGCATGACTTACCGCCACCTGCTGGAATGGAGAGTGAAGCGTTGAGAGACTAGACTAAATGTTTACCTGTAGATGGATGCGGTCATGCGGATATAGTTCAAATAATGCTTTTAAGAACACAAATACACCTCAAAACAGTAATAAATCACAGTCTTTATATGAAATATTAGGAGTAATCAGTCAGGAAAATCTGAGAGAACAGTAAGGGCATCATGTAGCCTATAAAACTTTACGTAGTTTTCATCCTAAAAGTGTGCGTCCGCACAAACGTTTTTTAAGATTTATAAATCCATGGGTACGCCATAACCTGTGCAAAATTCAAGACATTCACTAAATAAATCACAACAAAACATGAATTTAGTTAGACAGTTCGTTTTAATGTGGACAGAAAAATATTTTGAAAAAAAACTCCCACAAAAGTGATTACATATAATCACTGAAATACAATCTTAATTTATCATAAAATCACATCATTTCATGATTTTCAAGAATCATTAAAATCACACCATTTAGCATAGATTTACTTCCCATTCTTACAGGTAGCTACATATTACTGAGATAAGGGAACGAGTATTGCGTAGCTATACGCTATGGGGAAAACTCCTTTTTCTCCAAATACTGACGTCTTTTTATAAAATAATGCAGTGCTACTGCACAGCCATAACAGTGCAGAGACTAAACGCACGCTATTGGCTGGTCAGTGGGAACTGCACGAACTTATGGCAGAGTGGCGGAGCTGCGCAAATAAATCAGTGCACCCCCTGCCGATCTGAGCACAGAGCCCGCCAGAAGGGGCGGGGCATCTGCCTATAAAAGATGCTCATTTCGCCACAGGATTCAGGTTTAAATCGACTGAAGCGACGAACGGCAAGTCGTGTGCGATAGCAATAAGGCAGAACACCCTAGCAACCATCCAAAATACCTTAGAAACCACCTAGCAACACCATAGCAACCACTCAGAACACCCTAGCAACCGCCTAGCAACCACCCAAAAGACCCTAGCAACCACCCAGAATACCTTAGCAACACCATAGCAGCCACCCAGAATACCCTAGGCAAAGACTTAGCAACATCATAGCAACCACCCAGAACACCCTAGTTCCCTTATCTCAGGGAACCGAGGTTACATTAGTAACCGAGTCGTTCCCTTTCAAATGGTCAGTCGTATTGCGTAGCTATACGCTATGGCAGGGTTTCTCAAACCCTCCAGAACTGAGTTTGAGAAATCCTGAGCTTTGGGGAACCAATCCAATCACACCGTGCTATGTTTGAGCAGAACGACATGCTCTATGTCGCAAGTCTGGGATGCTTGTAATAGGGTCCCAAGGCAGAGGGCTAATGTGGCTGCCACATAGGATAGGCCGGCCGCTGAACATACATACCAAATAGATACTCCACTGGACCATGCCCAGGAGGAGGCCATGCCTCTGGTGGAATGTGCTTTGACGCCTATGGGGCATTGTAGACCGATAGAAGCGTAGGCAAGAGCGATAGCATCCACCAGCCAACAGGATAACCTTTGCTTTGTGATGGGAGGCCCTTTGGTGCAGCCTCCGAAGCTTACAAAGAGCTGTTCCGACTGTCTGAACTGGGTGTTCTGGGTGAACTATATATGTTCTCAGGGCCCAAATCGGGCAGAGTATGTGTAATTGCTGCTCGTCTTGTGTGTGGGAAGATTAGAGAGTGAAATCACTTGTGCTTTGAATGGAGTTGAAAGCACTTTAGGCACATAGCCATGTCTTGGTCTGAGGACGACATTAGAGTCGCCTGGTCCAAACTCAAGGCAGGTTACCGATGCTAAGTTTAGCAGTAGCAGCATCTAAAGCGAGAGCGGTTTTGATTCAGCCGATTGTAGTCGCTCGAATGGAGGCCCTTGAGGCTCTGAGGACCGTTGATAGGTCCCAGGAGGGTACTGTAGTGGGGTGTGGTGGGCTGAGTTTCCTCTCTCCCCTCAGGAAGCGAACAATCATGTCGCATTTCCCTAACGACTGGCCAGCCTCTGGGGCATGGAAGCTGCAATGGCCACCGCGTAGACTTTGAGCCTGCATCCAGTAGCTCTTGAAGAATGAAAGAACCAGTGGTGCTCCACACAATGCAGGGTCTTGGCTCTGGGTTGAGAACCAGCTGGAGAAGACAAACCACTTACGGGCATAGAAGTGTCTTGTGGACAGACCTCTAGCCTCACAAATGGTGTTTTGGACTCTTGCTGGGAGGTCCGTAAGTTCCCGTCGAGGGGCCACACATGGAGGCCCTGCAGTTTGACGGGATGGGACGGGGTGGTCATGTTATCGGACTAGGTAAAACCGCCATCATTTGCAGGTAGTTGATATGCAGCCGTTTCTCTGTACTCGACAAAGAATCGGAAGTTGGCTTGCCCTTGCACAGAGCTCCCCAACCAGTATTGGAGGCATCTGTGGTGACCAACATCCTCCTTGAGACCATCCCCAAGCTTACCCTAGACTTGTAAAGGCTGGAGTCATGCTTAGGTAGCTCCCTGTAGTTTCAGCTAGTTACCTGTAGTTTCAGCCAGTACTGCAGGGGGCGCAATGCAGCAAAGCCAGCAGAAGTACTGTCAATGTCGAGGCCATGAGGCCTAGCATCCTTTGAAAGGCTCTGAGAGGGCAACAAGCCCCTACTCTGAACTAAGTCAAAAGCCACTGAATGGTCTGAGCACGCTCGGGTGTCAGCCAAACCTTCATTCGGCTGTCCTGGAGTCCTAGGCATTCCAAATGGCTGAGGAGCACAGAACTGAGAGAGTTTAATTCTGCCTCTGACTGGGCCAGAATGAGCCAGTCATCTAGGTAGTTGAGGATGTGCATTCCCTTCTGTCTCAGGGGAAAAACACTGCACCCATGCACTTCTTAAACGTGCGTGGTTCCAGAGACAGTCCAATGGTAGGGCTGTATACTGTTATGCAACCCCTTTCGAATGCAAACCTCAAGAACAGTCTGTGAAGCGGGGCAATCTGGATATGCTAGAGCGAGGATTCGTTTCAAAGTTAGCATCTTGAACAGCCATTTCGTGAGGGCGTAGTTCAGATGTCTGAGGTCTGGGATGGGCCTGATGGCACCATCCTTCTTGGGAATGAGGAAGTAACGGCCATAGAAGCCTGACAACATTTTAGCCAGTAAGCTCAGTACTTCAGTGCGGAGGATGTGTGCCTCATTGCTCTTCACTGAAGTATTGGTTGGAAGTATATAAGTGGTGGTTGAGGAGATTCCCCCCTTCCATGTAAAGTGCTTTTTGTACCTAGAAAAGCGCTATATAAATGTAACAAGTTATTATTATTATTATTATTATTATAGACTATGACCCACAAAGCAGGGTGCTCTGTGAGCGAATTGGACCTCGGCCCGGGTGGCTAAGGGCTGAATTCGTTCAGAGAGCAGCTCGCCACGCTGGGTCGGGGACTGGTGTTCATAGAAGTAGTGTTTGGCCGGGCGGAGACGTGGCTTACGGCTTTGCTTCGGGCCTGGGTCGCTGCTGAGCTGCAGAATGCGAGAGCAGCGAGGCGAGACTTGCGCTTTGCCATGAGTGTTCATCCCCAGCCACTCTCGTAGTAAGAGCATCAGTCTTCACTGAATGTGACTTGTGGAGGCGGGCCCGGCAAGCCACACAACTATATGATCTGATTCTGACCTGACAGGGGATTCCCTTGCTGTAGTGAACTCATTTAGTCCTGCTCACTCAGCCCTACGGCTCCATTATTTCTTTGTCTCATGCTTGTGAAAAAGAGAACAGCGGAGAACGAGGGGAGGAGTCGCAGCGACGTGAGACTCGCGCTCTCATAGTGAGAGTGTCCGTCTCAAATGAACGCGGCTTGTGGGGGCATGCCCAGCAAGTGGCACGCTCAGAGGTGCAATATGAGAAAATATGCTCTTTTAGTGAATCAGCTCTTGTTATACCCACCTGATAGTCGCAGGAGAGGAGCGTCATTCTCAGTCTCATGAGTCTTATGAGTTTTATAAAAAGACTTCGGTATTCTGAGAAAAAGGGGTTTTCCCCATAGCGTATAGCTACACAATACGACTGACCGTTCAAAAGGGAACAAGGCCTACACTATTGTCTTCAGCTTATCTGAGTTCAACTCATTTCATAATTGATGAACCTTACACAGTTATTGAAGCAAATCACCACTGAACTGAATTGATCTGAATAATGACTCTATTGTCTTTACAGGAGAATCTGTTTGCAACATTATTTTTCTGTTTATCCAAGTGAAGCTGCTCTGAATCAGTCTGTACTAAATTTAAAGACTATTTAAAGTCTCTCTAACACAATTAAATACTCTTAATGGAAGATTTTTTTTTTATCAGAACAACTACAAGAAATCCTTAGAATTATATCGAAAATGTTGATTAGACTATAAATTAGTTCAGTCATTCAGGTCAATTGATGATTGTCAAAACATAACCAACACCACCTGATCAACTTTTCTCTTGTCTCCAGTTATGCTTAAAACAGGGAAGTCTTTCCTTTGAGTTTTCCACGTACAGTCGACACCGTTGTCAAAATGATCCCCACTCACACAGATCCACGAAAACGACTAAAAACACTGTATTCTGCTGCCAGGCCATCAGATGGCGATGAAACACTATAGACTGAACACGTAATACGTGCCTGTGCATGACCTCATCGTCTTCAGAGATTCACATTTTGATTGTTTTCGAGGAGACCGTTTTCAACCGTTTGCGTTATCAGGCCCCAAAACACCATTTTGTCGTGTAAATGAACGAAACCTATTAAATTATAGTTAATTATTAACTGATTAATTGAGTGATATTTGAGAATTATTGAGGACTCCTGATGTTAACAAGCAGAATCACTGAAGGAGAAAATCACACCGTTATGGTGATCAGTGTTTGCTTTAGTTGGGCTCGTTTGACTATTAATGTACCCTTATTTTAACACTTTTGAGTGTGGTCTTAAATAAATTCCCAGGAGAGTTAATTTAACTCTGGAGTTTTTGCTGTGTAGATGAAGTGTGATCATGACGCATCTGTCAATGCAACACTTCTGGAGGTTGTGAATTTGTGGTTTCACAAGCACAAACTTAGTAGCCTAATAAAAGCTTCATGGTACACACACATATAGCAAGCGATCTTGACCCGAATGTGGCTACCATGGTAATCTGTTTACAATTTCACAACATCAACATCAGTTGAGGGCTGCAACTTCACTTTTTAAATGACAATATCCTGGCCGGACTACTGTTGTCAGTGATACAAGTATTTGAAATGAACATGATTTCTTAATGTCAAGTGACATATCAGGGCCATTTTATGATTAATTGAAATATATTTCTTACCAGTTCCTTTAATTGAATTGGATTAAATTACGAAATAAAAGACAAATGTATTGCACTGAACGAGAAGCATGCAAATATAAAGTTTGATAGTGAAAGGCAGTTACTGTATATGAAACACTTATTTTGTGTTGTGATTTTGTGTATTGTACTAACACAATTGAAAACATGCTGAAATGTTTGAAAAAAGTGCACTTTTAATGATCTGTTGTGATATTAGAACTAAAAGTGTAAACGTACAAAACATAAAAAATGTACACCTTGTGAAAATAGCGAATATTTTTTTTTGAAATAGGCTACCAAAGCGAATTAAAAAACTGTATGTAAACTGAACAAGCAACACAATGTGTTAGTGGTGTGATGCAAAAAGAGGACACTGTATTGGGTCACTTAAAAATAACTATATTTCATTATGTTGAAATTGTTTTCTCTGACAAATAATCAGTAGCTACAATAGCTGGGTTTCCATCCAAACGTAAAGCGAAGGCGGGCATTATATGCAAATGTATCTTCTAGTGATGTAGAGCCGTAAAGCAGCAGGATTCGAAACACAAACGACTCGTCACGGCGGTTCAGAGCCGATTCTTTCTTTTGGGAGGCGATAACTTTAATAATTGTGCATTTTCAAATTTAAAACTTTGCAGAACGTTTACATTCACAAACAGCTGTATTACACACTGCATGAAAGGGAATATTCGAAAAAACATAGAAGGGGAACTATAACTCTTTGGGTCCTATTTTAACAATCTGAAACTAAAGTATCAAACACGAAATGCAAGTAACTTTGTGGGCGGGTCTTGGGCGCTGTTGCTATTATACCGGCGGGATAAATGACTCTTGCGCCCGACGCAAATCTAAAATGGGTTGGTCTGAAGTAGCTTCATTACTCATTAGTGGTTTGGGCGTAATGTGCAATAAACCAATCAGAGCATCATCTCACAGTCCCTTTAAGAGCAGGCGTGCTTGTTCCATAGCGGATTGCTATTATAACGGCGCATTTGCCAGGCGCGCGCCAGGAGCGGTTCACAGCCGAGGAGACCGACGTTCTCGTCAGGGCGTAAAACACAGAGAAGTGACATTGTATGGGGATGGAGAAACCCACAGAAATTAGCTTTGGTTAAACAGGCGTATAATAATTTGTGTAAATGTGTAAGTTAGATTTATGCCTATTTTTTCACATCTTCATGAACACCACAATGATTTCCCTCATGTGGAATATTTTTGCTTGTAATTATGTATGGTTTGCAAAAATGAGAACTGCTGCGTCTGTGTGTAGATGAGAGAAGCAAAGTGTGCGTTGTGCACACACTACATTATGGCCAAGTATGCGCCCTTAAGATAGCATCTGAACGCGCCACTGAAAATGCGCCACTGACTTTAGACTAGGTTTTTCCTGGTCTGTGGCGGAATTGTTTTCTGAAACTGCAAAATAGCACCAAGGAACGTTTGCGCCGGAACACGCCGCCTCTTTTCACTGAACCGCCCCCGGGAGCGCAAGTTCATTCCCTAATTTACCGACATGCGTCTGTCGAGTGAAAAGTCCGCTGTGCGTCGGGTGCAAAATAGGAATGATACATGCGTCTGTGTACAAAGTCAATTGCGCTGGGAGCAAGATAGGGCCCTCTGATTCATAAGTCAAAAACCACCTCAAGCGAGCGTGAAAACTGTTTTGCAAATTAAGGGATTTTTATTTGAAATTTGACATTTCCATTACTCGTTTCACAGAGTCAACACAGTTTTAGACCAGAGATCTTTCTGATCGCTTCTTTTTCATTACTCGTTTCTAATGCCCATAAAAACAGGTTGATGGAAACGTAGCTAATGAGAGGATAAATATTTCTGGATAGCACTGTACAGTTCAGCTCACTTCCTGATCCAGAGCTTTTCAAAGTCAACACAGTTTTACACCAGAGATCTTTCTGATCGCTTCTTCAGCTGTGTCATAGAGTCAGGACTAAACACTCAGTTGATGAGATCACAGGAAGTAACCAACCACAGGAGGAGCTGATGATGTTTAAAGGAGGAGCTGTAACTATATATAATGAAGAGAAAGAGCTGCAACTATATATAATGAAGAGAAAGACTGACAGAAACACAAAATGGCTGATACGTGGGATCTGTGTGTGCTGGGACTGATCATTCTCTCTTCACTTCTCACAGGTAAAGAAATCTGTATTTTCTCTAAAGACATTTAGTGGAATTAGTCTGGAAAGAGTTAATTTGAACATGCTCAGTTTATTCTTGCACACATTCACGTTGTGATCTCAGAGTTGCGTATTGATACACACAAATCATACTGTATTATTCCTGATACTGGACATAGTGCCACTCAAACATCTGATGATGAAGAATTATCTTCATATTCAGAGTGTAAGGGTGGATTTCCTGCAGAGGTTCAAGCTGCAAGACTGCCGAATGACTAAAGAAAAGTTGTCAGTTTAATGGTTTAAAGGTTTAATGACAAAATATGGTTATAGTTATACTTAAAATAGTTACAAAATAGATGTATGAGATGATGATAACTTATACCATTAATCTTAGCCAGCATGTAAATGTTTCCAGAGAGAGAGAGAGAGAGAGAGAGAGAGAGAGAGAGAGAGAGAGAGAGAGAGAGAGAGAGAGAGAGAGAGAGAAAGAAAAGAGGAAGTAAAGAGAGAGAGCCCTAAGAACTATCGTCTATTTTTGACTGTCAGAATGCCGTGCTGTGCACGTCTGTGCAGAATGACACAGCTACAGTGAGTTGTTCAAAACCTTTCTTGCTAGTAAACTCTGTGTACACAAGCAATGTTCTCAATGCTGGAGTTCATGTGTAGAGCCGCTGGTGATACTTCCAGCCAAGTTTCATGTTGTGTCGAGTCTTCTTAGTGTTTTAAAATAGCCATTTTTGATGCTATCATAGAAGTGCCCCAAGCACTCCCATTCAAAAGGCAATTTGACCGAAAACGAAAATACGGTCAAACTTAAAAGTGCCGTTTCCATTCTAATTATGCTTTTAAACTAAAGTTCGCCTCGGGTAGATTAACAAAAAGACCCTAAGTTGCATTTTGGTGAGAATTACCCTTTAATGTTAGTTTTTCTCTGGCTGCTGGAACTGTTTGTTATGGCAAGAACAGTAAAAGTAAATGTATTCTAGTGATGGGTCAGTCACGACGATTAGTTTATTTCGAACAAATCTTTAATATGACTCAGGACTACTGAGTTGTCTCAGAGAGTGATTTGTTCATTTTGTGTCGACCACGCATTCGCAAAATCCTGTGGGTTCTGTACCGGAAAGAGAAATGATTAGTTAATCTCTTGAGTCTTCGGGTCTGATTCTTCTGAGTTTTTCGTTCTTTTGACACCTGACGTGATGTGACAGCGCTGGACACATAAATGAGTTAATAATTCCCAAACTTTATTATAAACAAGCATGTAGCAGAGTCCTGCACGGGTCCAATTTTTTAAATCCGCACCCGCCCGTACCCGCAGTGCTTAAAACCGAATCCGACCCGTTTTCCGACAGCAGCACTAATTCAAATCCGCACCCGACCCGACCCGCTTAAAATAGAACCGACACCCGACCCGGACCCGAAATAAAATCAGTTTAGACAATCACATTATAGACACACTTACAAAAATGTTTATTGCCCGGTCATACAGAAGTTATTACACAACCATTAACACAAGGACAACTTCAGCCGAATCTGTCAAACGGCCGGTACATGAAGAACATAGCCAACGTTACCACAAAACTCGAGTAGCCTAATAACAGACGCGGCTACAACACTATTTTCTGCCACGCAATTTTGTCTAGCTTACATCTGACAATTTTGGGTTCAAACACGCCCTGCCTGCACACAACACATATTTAACAGTGTTAAATGTGAAAAATACTGTTCGATAGAACTGCTTACTGCGTGCTTCCTCGGCGATGAATCCACATTTGTGGCTATCCAACACGAAAATGCATTACATTTACATTTACATTTAGCTGACGCTTTTATCCAAAGCGACTTACAATTGCTATATGTCAGAGGTCGCACGCCTCTGGAGCAACTAGGGGTTAAGTGTCTTGCTCAGGGACACATTGGTGTCTCACAGTGGATTCGAACCCGGGTCTCTCACACCAAAGGCATGTGTCTTCTCCATTGCGCCACAAATGCATGCAGCAAATCCTTTCACAATATTGTTTTCTTCAGATATCTCCAAATTTCTCCCACACAATGGACTTGATTTTTGATAACGTATTGTCGACAACTTTACAATCTCCTAGTCCTAGCTATTCTTTTCTTCAACTCTTCAGCATCCATCTTGCCGACTGCAAGCAGATCGCGCGCGCGGTTATGACTTTATGTCTTTTTTTTCAAAGTGAAAGTAGGTATAGAGACAGACTCCTGAGACGGCGTGGGCACAAATAAACTGATGTGGATTTTAAATGATTTTATCAACTTGAAATACAGGCATATTTTTGTAAGTGTGTTCCTAAAAATATGCATATTTATATTTTTACGTTTGCACGTGATTGTTTTAAACCCGTGTTTAAACCCGTGTTTCCTCCGTGTCCGACCCGACCCGCACCCGTATCCGACACAGTTGGATATTTCTCACCCGTTTGAGCAAAATTTGCGGGTCACCCGTAGGGTACCCGCGGGTACCCGAACCCGTGCAGGTCTCTAGCATGTAGTCAGTTTTTTAAAGGAACACTTCGACTTTTTGGGACTTTAGCTTATTCACAGTATCCCCCAGAGTTAGATAAGTCCATACATACCTTTTTCATCTCCGTGCGTGCCGTAACTCTGTCTGACGCACCCACCGCTAGCCTAGCTTAGCACAAAGACTGGATGTAAATGGCTACAGCTAGCATACTAATCCCAATAAGTGACAAAATAACGCCAACATTTTCCTATTTATATGTTGTGATTTGTATAGTCACAGTGTGTACAAATAACAAGGTCATATGAGACACAGCCATTTTTTAAATGTTTAAATACTGGGAACTATTTTCTCAGAAGGCGAAGCACTGCTACTTGGGCGGAGTGATTAGCGCAGCACCCGAGAAGCGCCGTTCCGTCAACAAAACCAACGTGACTAACTAGCTAGTAGCAAACGTGATTCGTGATCATGGCTGACTTTGAGGAATTGTCAGAGGATTTTTATTTGGTATCAAACCAAGATCCAGAACCATATCGTTTTGAGCCAGAATGCACAGACGAGGAGTTACAAACTTTGGAAGCTGATAGACAAGATGCCGAATAGACTGAGGTCGAGGGGAGAATCAGAACGGGAGTAGCCTACTATTTCACAAACAAGGTCACTGTTTCTCAAAAATGAAAACTGCCCATCCCCCCCTCCAATTCATTAGCAAGTTGAAGGCTACAGTCCTGAAAGTTACCTTTAGCGCCGCTTATTTGTTAGCTGCTACTGGGGCGATAGAGCGCGTTTGTGACAACACAAAACTAACATTACAGGGGATACATGGAGCCCGGGAACAACTGTAATAGTAGTGAGCACTAGGGGTGTCAAAATTAATCGTTTCTTCGATGCATCGCGATGCAAACGAGGACGATTCGGTATCGGTTCAGTAATAGACCATAACCGATTATAATGTACGGACTTTTCTGACGCCATTTGTCGCGTACGTGCATTGTGGCGGAAGCATACAATGGCAGAGGGAGGCGAGACGCGAGTGCGAGAATATTAAAAATGCTCCAACTACTTTAAAAGCCGACATCTGGGCACGTTTCGGCTTTTAGGAACAACCTGGTAAGCACGACCTGCAGAAGACACGCGCTGTACTGTGCGCTCATGTCACACACAAATAGAATATGCAGGAGGTAGGCTAATACCACTAACTTCATAAACCACGTTAGCCGTTTTCACCCCGAGCTGTTAACGCCTGGCAGAGTCAGAGAGATGCGCGGATGAGCTCCAACGCCGAATCCGCAGCCAAAAATAAACAGTCCACCCGCCCCAATAATATTCTCTGATTTATCCGCACCCGATGGTCAAATTACAATTATTCTGTGTTGTTACGCGTGATTATAAATGGATGATCCATTCGTCACCTTCAACAGCGGACTCGGCGACGGTTGATGCGCGCATCTTTAATGGTAACATAATAGCCTACACTGATTAATGAGCGCTGCTTTTAAATGAACATTTTTGTAAAACAAAATTTATTTGACAGATTTTCCTTTTCTTAATGGCATAAACAAGCTTTACTCCCTTGAAACTTTAACTGGAATGTCACTGTTTCTGTCACTGCGACTTCCCAAGCACACACACACGCGTGCACACATCACTTTTGAAGAGAAATTTAAAATTGAGGATGCGGTGCATCGCGATGCATTGTGATATCGAATTGAACTGAATCGATGACATGATAATCGTAATCGAACCGAACCGTGAGACCAGTGTAGGTTCACACCCCTAGTGAGCACCCTATTCATGTAATAGTGTCAGTAAGGTTACATTACATCTAGCTAATGGCACTGTAACAGCAGGCTAGTCATCTAAAAACATAACGGAACACTTACCGCAGCCGCAGGTGTATGGCGTTAAATGTGTGCCTCAATCCTGAGCGCGTAATTATAAGTTTTGAGCACAGAGAACTATATTTTGCAAGCACATTACATTATATTTTGAACAGAAATTAACAATCGTAAAAAAAAAATCCGTTTGAGCAAAGAAAAAACGATTCCGTGCTCAATAAATGTATTTGCTTGTTTGCTATTATCAATATTAACGTGCAATAATGACCCCTCTCACGCAGTTTACTCAGGTGCTCTCTCACAAACTTATTCTCTGCGCTCCTGTCAAGTCCATCTCTCTCTCTCTCTCAACCTCTTAATTCTGTGCGCGCTCAACTCTTGACACACACGCTCGCTCAACTTGCAACAGCGTTACAAGTGTGCCACAAAATAAACCAATCGGAAAATTAAAGGTCAATTGTGATTGGCTGTTGGTCTCCAATCAAATCGCTAGTAGAACCAAAGCCCGTCTTGTAGAACTATAGATATCCATATATCCATATATAATCCTTTATTATATGATATCTATGGAACTATCTACAGCATCCCGGAAGCTTACTGAAAAAAAATAAAAATCTAAAAAAATAACTGACTATAGATTAAAGAGACTAATCTATTAGCGAGACTAATAGATTAAAACACATTTTGGTAAGTTTTTTTTTTTTTTATTATTAACTTAAAAGTGCCCCGTTAGTTTTGTGAAGGCTATTATAATGCTGTTGTGTTGTTTAACTTAAAATATTATATCTCCTATTGTGACTAAAGTTAGTTTGACTTATTCTTTTCAAGCATTCTAACGCTAGCACAGCCGCAGTCAATGTCATCAGAACAACAACACCTAAATGTCACACCACTTTAGTCACAATTTGAGATATAATAAGACACTTATTCAAAAGACCTCAAATAACAAAGAAATACTGATTTAATGTATTTTAAAATGTTTAAATATATATATATATTCATAACAAAAGCTGAATGGATCTCTATGGAGCCTCTGCTGGAAGTGTACGGTAATTACACTTTTTGACAAAACTATATTATCTGCAAAAACAAAAATCCAACCATCAGATGGAAGAATTATGCATCTCACACTTAGATCAATATCCAGAATATAATTCATTTAGATCATCACTAATGTGTTGTTGTTGTTTTTCATAAAAAAGGTAATATTTCATAGCCTGGGTGCCAGCCCGAACCCCGCCCACAACATTTTTTGGTCGGGAAGTTCGGTCTGGACTCGCTCCGTTGAGGAGCTATTATGCCCGAACAAAAATTGTTCGGACCAATCAAATTGTCAGGGCGGGCTTTATACGATGATGGACAGATGAGCAACGGTAACGTAATCATCCACGTCACCAAAGAGCGCTTGATTTGAATTAGTTTACAACAAAAACGACTGCTGCTGGAGAATTGAGATTTCACGAGTTCACATTTACAAATAAGTCAGATAGAATAAATGCGTATATAAGATTTCACACAAATAAGTCGATAGAATAAATGCGTATATGACGTGCTGTCCGAGGAGAGGGCTGTGGGCTCGGTAGTCCCGTATTCCTGGTTGTGAGAGAACAAGACAAGAGTGAGGATTCGGGGTGGTGGAGGGATGCTGAAAAACTGTCAAGGAGTGTTAGGTAAGTTTACAGAGTGAATATGCTTCCTCATGCTGATAGATAGGGTAACGTTAGACATGGTATTGTTTGATGACAAGTTGATATTGGATTGATTATTTGTACGTGCTCCTCCCGAACTTTGTTTATGAAACATCATGTGTAGATTCCGCCATCGCGTGCGTCTGTTATAGAAGATATCCACAGCACATTCATTTTAAAAGAGGAACAGAGAGCCGCGACATTTTGTTGGTTGAAAATATGAATGAAGAACATGCGTCATTTACTCCGTTGCTCTGATTGGTTGTAGGTCTATCCAATTGAGTGCAGAGTTTTTTTTTTTCCTGGTTCGGTTGAGACACGCCCCATAATCAAATCTCTATGGAGCAGTCTCAGACTCACATTCTGACTAGAATCTGAGTATGACGATGTCAGGCTAAATATTTAATATGCATGCTAATGGTGTAGCTGATGTATTTTGCAGGTATAAGAATGTTTAGAGAGTGTTATCCTTCCATTTAGGAGAACATTCTGGTAACAAAAATACAATTATCTACAGAAAACATTACAAGAACATTGTAACAAAACATAATGCTCAATTGATCATAAACTTACTATCAAACACACAACGATCGTTCAGCTCAGTGAAGTGATGTTGTGTGGTCAGAGAACAGAAGTACAGGATCATCACGCCTGTGTCTGGATGGAGAGTGAACTACTGATCCCAGCAAACCTTCCCTGAGTTTTGCTCCTTCCTTTGGGAACTGTTCCACACATATTCTTTATGGGTTTTGAATTGTTATTTAGTATTTAGCTGTGCATAAGTCACAGTAGGGTGAGTTTGAAGGAAAGAGAGAAACACAGAACAGATAAAGAGCTTTTAAGGTCAGTTATTAGTGTATTTCCTACGGTTGAAGAGGAGGATCAACTAATCCTGTGCCGTCCAGTAATGTTTATGACAAAGCTGAAATCAAGCGTTCAAGATATGATGATATTATATTATTTACATTTGTTTCAAAGTCAGGGTATTTCTTATTCCTTCTTAAAGAGGCGTTTGATTCGGTTTATCCATAATGTTAATGAATGCACTAACTATCAAACACCGGAAAAAGACTGAATGATTCGAATCTTCTGCTTTTTATGCTGGTGTGGTTTATGTTTTTTCAGTTATTAATATCATAGTGATCACTGAGATATACTGTGTTTCAGGAACCAGTGGAGAGGATGAGACTCATGTGTTCATCAGTTCTGGTGAAAATGCTCGTCTGTCCTGTAATAAAGCTCTTTCTGACTGCAAATCAACTACATGGAACTCTAACAGATTCAGACAGTCAGCAGTTGAACTGATTGCTGGAGGGAAAGTTAAGGATAAAATAGAGAGACATGAGAGACTGAGTCTGGAGTCTGACTGCTCTCTGAACATCAGGAACGTCACAGAAGAAGATTATGGATTTTACACCTGCAGACAATATGTGAATGGACAGAAACAAGGATCTGATGAACATGTTTATCTGCATGTTCTTCATGGTAAGTTTATGATTATGTGGTCAATTTACAAAAGGTTATCTCTTTAAACTCAGATGATGATTGAAGAGTCTGTGATTTGTGTCTTGTGTTCAGTTTCAGTGTCTCCATCATCATCTTCATCATCATCATCCTCACAGACTGAGATCAGTCCAGGCCGCTCTGTGACTCTCTTCTGTCAGTTGTACTCATATGATGAACTCTCCTGTGGTGATCTGGTCAGTTCTGAGGGAGTTGAGCTGGTGTGGGTGAATCAGGCTGGTGTTGATCTGAAGACAGACTCCAGATATCAGATATCATCATCATCAGCTCAAGGTCGCTGTATCCTCACTCTGACTACAACACTCCTGAATGAAGATAACAACAGAGAGTGGAGATGTCAGCTTACTCTCAAAAATCAACTCGAGACCTCAGTCAGATACACTGTCAAGTATTCAGGTGAGAAAACACTCTTTTCTGACAGATTTGTCAAAACTTTCACAGATTGGCTCTACTCTTCCTGATGGCTTCATACGTTTCACGAGTTCACACTTACATATAATTTGAAGGGGTAAAGTTTAATGCGTATTTGGCGTGCTGTCCGGAGGGAGTGCTCCGAGCTCGGAGTTCGGCCCGAACCCAGAGTACTCCCCCCGTATGTAAGTGTTTAGGACTAGAAGTGTGGAGAAGGGGTGGTGGAGGGATGCTGCAAAAACTGTCAATGAAATGAGGTGAGACTGCTGAGTATATATACACCTCTTACCATTGATTGCTGAGTGCTCTCCACCTGTGTTAATTATCTGAACGTGCTCCTCCCGAACCTTGTTAATAAAACATCATTTCACGAGTTCACACTTACATATAATTTGAAGGGGTAAAGTTTAATGCGTATTTGGCGTGCTGTCCGGAGGGAGTGCTCCGAGCTCGGAGTTCGGCCCGAACCCAGAGTACTCCCCCCAAAGGCTAAAGAGCAGAGGACAGCCGCCGGACTAAAGACCCCCCAAATGAGTGCCGAGTTTGGCGGGCTGGCATCTCAAGAAGGGGCCTGGATGCTTGACCGGGGAGGCCCATAATGGTGGCTCACTGCCTGGACTGACGGCCCCTGTTGGTCTGAGAACGGGGAGCGGTTGTAGTTTACAGTGACAGATCGGGAGGATTTGCGCTTCCCGCTAAGCCCAAATGCTCGCTAGACAGAGAGGAAACAGAAAGGAGGAAAAATTAGAGCTTGCCCGAGAGATTTTCTCACACTGCATCGCTGGATGAAAGAGAAAACGTAAGTGCTCTACCGGGAAGGTTCTCACTCCGTCCGCTGTGAGACCAATACTCGCTTGACAGAAAGAGAAAACAGGAAAATGAGTGCTTGCCCAGGAGATTTTCTCACACTGCATCCGCTACGAGACCAACTCCTCGCTGGATGAAAGAGAAGACGTAAGTGCTCTACTGGGAAAGTTCTCACTCCGTCCACTGGGAGACCAATGCTCGTTGGACGGAAAGGAAACAGGAAAATGAGTGCTTGCCCAGGAGATTTTCCTCACACTGCATCGCTGGATGAAAGAGAAAACGTAAGTGCTCTACTGGGAAGGTTCTCACTCCGTCTGCTGGACGGAAAGGAAACAGGAAAATGAGTGCTTGCCCAGGAGATTTTCTCACACTGCATCGCTGGATGAAAGAGAAAACGTAAGTGCTCTACTGGGAAAGTTCTCACTCCGTCCACTGTGAGACCAATGCTCGCTGGACGGAAAGGAAACAGGAAAATGAGTGCTTGCCCAGGAGATTTTCTCACACTGCATCGCTGGATGAAAGAGAAAACGTAAGTGCTCTACTGGGAAAGAGCTCACTCCGTCCGCTGGACGGAAAGGAAACAGGAAAATGAGTGCTTGCCCAGGAGATTTTCTCACACTGCATCGCTGGATGAAAGAGAAAAACGTAAGTGCTCTACTGGGAAAGTTCTCACTCCGTCCACTGTGAGACCAATGCTCGCTGGACAGAAAGAGGAGGCAGGAAAGAGGAGAGAGAGGGGATGAAGTGCTCTACCTTACTTTATTTTTATTTAACCGGTTCGTCCTGATATAGCTTTGGAAAGCATCGGAGGACCATCTCCCAAGGGCTTGAATCTGCTGTTGGGAGAGGCCTTTTTGGGCTGCTGAAGTTGCTGCCCCGATGCGGAATGAGTGACTTGAGAAATTATTTGCTGGAAAGCCTGACTGTTGAAGAACAAATTTGAGGTGTTTCTCGAACCAAAATCGTGTCGCAGGTTTTTGGATTCATCTAAAAACAAGGGTTCCAGAGGAGATTTAGCCGGAGAACTTCTCCATTGCAGATATGCCAGAACTTCTCCATTGCAGATATGCCAGAACTTCTCCATTGCAGATATGCCAGAATCGACTGGTATGGTTGGATTTGCGAAGCGAGGTTAAAAATGTAGATGAAATTACCTTTTTTGGTTTGATCAGTCTTACTTTGATCAAATATGAAATGGTTTCGCCATCTGGTACTTATAAGTCTGAGATGGTGGGATGGATTTTGGGTAAAATTTGGAAGTGATGGCGAGTTCCGAGCATCTAAGAAAACCAAAAAGGATAAGGCTAGGATAAGGCTAGGAGCATAGGAAACATCACTGCTGTGACAGTGGCGAAATTAGCCATAGAAAACAGAGCTCCTGCTGGAGCAGAGGAGACATCACTGCTGTGATAGTGGAGAAGATTAGCCGGAGTAAAAGAGCTCCCGAGGGAGCAGAGACATCACTGCTGTGACAGTGGAGAAATTAGCCATAGAAAACAGAGCTCCTGCTAGAGCAGAGGAGACATCACTGCTGTGGCAGTGGAGAAGATTAGCCAGAGTAAAAGAGCTCCTGTGCGAGCAGAGACGACATCACTACTGTGGCAGTGGAGAAGATTAGCCAGAGTAAAAGAGCTCCTGCTGGAGCAGAGGAGACATCACTGCTGTGGCAGTGGAGACATTAGCCAAAGTAAAAGAGCTCCAGTGGGAGCAGAGGAGACATCACTGCTGTGGCAGTGGAGAAGATTAGCCAGAGTAAAAGAGCTCCAGTGGGAGCATAGGAGACATCACTGCTGTGGCAGTGGAGAAGATTAGCCAGAGTAAAAGAGCTCCAGTGGGAGCATAGGAGACATCACTGCTGTGGCAGTGGAGAAGATTAGCCAGAGTAAAAGAGTTCCTGTGGGAGCAGAGGAGACATCACTGCTGTGGCAGTGGAGAAATTAGCCAGAGTAAAAGAGTTCCTGTGGGTGCAGAGGAGACATCACTGCTGTGACAGTGGAGAAGATTAGCCAGAGTAAAAGAGCTCCTGCTGGAGCAGAGGAGACATCACTGCTGTGGCAGAGGAGAAGATTAGCCAGAGTAAAAGAGCTCCTGCTGGAGCAGAGGAGACATCACTGCTGTGGCAGTGGAGAAGATTAGCCAGAGTAAAAGAGCTCCTGCTGGAGCAGAGGAGACATCACTGCTGTGGCAGAGGAGAAGATTAGCCAGAGTAAAAGAGCTCCTGCTGGAGCAGAGGAGACATCACTGCTGTGGCAGTGGAGAAGATTAGCCAGAGTAAAAGAGTTCCTGTGGGAGCAGAGGAGACATCACTGCTGTGGCAGTGGAGAAATTAGCCAGAGTAAAAGAGTTCCTGTGGGTGCAGAGGAGACATCACTGCTGTGACAGTGGAGAAGATTAGCCAGAGTAAAAGAGTTCCTGTGGGAGCAGAGGAGACATCACTGCTGTGGCAGTGGAGAAATTAGCCAGAGTAAAAGAGTTCCTGTGGGTGCAGAGGAGACATCACTGCTGTGACAGTGGAGAAGATTAGCCAGAGTAAAAGAGCTCCTGCTGGAGCAGAGGAGACATCACTGCTGTGGCAGAGGAGAAGATTAGCCAGAGTAAAAGAGCTCCTGCTGGAGCAGAGGAGACATCACTGCTGTGGCAGAGGAGAAGATTAGCCAGAGTAAAAGAGCTCCTGCTGGAGCAGAGGAGACATCACTGCTGTGGCAGTGGAGAAGATTAGCCAGAGTAAAAGAGCTCCTGCTGGAGCAGAGGAGACATCACTGCTGTGGCAGTGGAGAAGATTAGCCAGAGTAAAAGAGCTCCTGCTGGAGCAGAGGAAACATCACTGCTGTGGCAGTGGAGAAGATTAGCCAGAGTAAAAGAGCTCCTGCTGGAGCAGAGGAGACATCACTGCTGTGGCAGTGGAGAAGATTAGCCAGAGTAAAAGAGCTCCTGCTGGAGCAGAGGAAACATCACTGCTGTGGCAGTGGAGAAGATTAGCCAGAGTAAAAGAGCTCCTGCTGGAGCAGAGGAAACATCACTGCTGTGGCAGTGGAGAAGATTAGCCAGAGTAAAAGAGCTCCTGCTGGAGCAGAGGAGACATCACTGCTGTGGCAGTGGAGAAGATTAGCCAGAGTAAAAGAGCTCCTGCTGGAGCAGAGGAGACATCACTGCTGTGGCAGTGGAGAAGATTAGCCAGAGTAAAAGAGCTCCTGCTGGAGCAGAGGAAACATCACTGCTGTGGCAGTGGAGAAGATTAGCCAGAGTAAAAGAGCTCCTGCTGGAGCAGAGGAGACATCACTGCTGTGGCAGTGGAGAAGATTAGCCAGAGTAAAAGAGCTCCTGCTGGAGCAGAGGAAACATCACTGCTGTGGCAGTGGAGAAGATTAGCCAGAGTAAAAGAGCTCCAGTGGGAGCAGAGGAAACATCACTGCTGTGGCAGTGGAGAAGATTAGCCAGAGTAAAAGAGCTCCAGTGGGAGCAGAGGAGACATCACTGCTGTGGCAGTGGAGAAATTAGCCAGAGAAACGGAGCTCTAGTAGGAGCGGAGGAGACATTACTGTTGCAATATTAGAGAAATTAGCCAGAGAAATTGAGCTCCTCCATGACCAGAGGAGACATCACTGCTGTGGCAGTGGATAAACTTACCTGGAGAACTGAGCTCCTGCGGTGTGTGGCTGAACAAAGGGAGGAGAGTGGCTTAGCTGGCAAAAGGAAGTGAGATGAAATCCTTGCAGGATTATGCACATTGAAGTTTAAGTGACCGAGCAAAGATAACCGTTCACGTTTAGAACAGTTTTGACTGTCTTAAGTTCATTTAGTGAAGTACAAAAGAGACGGCTTATGGTAAAAGATGAAGCTTTGCATAAATGTAGGCATCTTGCATTTATTTAATTGTGTTTCACTTAAGGATTACTAAACTCTTGGCGTGAAACACACTGCTTGAGTATGTAGTTTTTTTTGTTTTTTTTTTAAGATTCTACGCGATTTTGAAGATAAATTTCAAGACAGTGTTAACCATAGGTTCTTAATGATTATGTGAGCAACTTGCATATATCGTGCGACCTACTGTTTATGTATGACGGTAAATCATTGAAGGCTATAGAAACAGTTTAGAAACGTGAAACTTTTTCTGGCGGCCTGACGAAGAAAGAAGACCCTTCCCCTCGCGTGAAGAGGGCAGCATTGCCTTACTGACCATTTCTCTATGGCGGGAATTATTGTATGGACCGGTGTAGATAATACGCGGAAGGAGATCGCAGATGTTTCGCCTGTGGTTATGATCCCGTTTGTCAAGCCTGACGCCCATGAAATTACACCAGAGGATTGCAGCAGAGGTTCCTCAAAGACAAGAGATTATTCATCGGACGGGAATCGCTCGATTCGGACCTGTTAGGACGGTACTGCCGGGCTAAATGCTGCAAAAACTGTCAATGAAATGAGGTGAGACTGCTGAGTATATATACACCTCTTACCATTGATTGCTGAGTGCTCTCCACCTGTGTTAATTATCTGAACGTGCTCCTCCCGAACCTTGTTAATAAAACATCATTTGGCAATTGTAAAATATTAGTGGTCAAAGTCATAAACTGCATGTAAAATCCTTATAATTCCCAATATTGACCTCCTACTTGGGTCATACATGAAATATTGCATAAATCTATTAAAGCCTAGTATGACCCCTGTAGGAGGTCAGTTTGAGGAATTATTAGGCTTAATAATGTCATTCATTCAGGAAAGCTGAAGGTTTATGGGAAGCAGCTCTGAGAAACTGTGTTTCACTCTCATATAAACCAAATGATACAGTAACATCTCTCTTCTCAACTACTGCCACTGTAAGCTGTGATGATTGAACACAAACTGCATGTCATGATCAATATGAATATATGATGTTAATGTCCTGATGCGTCTGAACATTCATCTTCTGCAGCTCCAGTCGCTTCAACAACACTGACTCCAGTCAGAAGCTCAAACTCTGAGAAGACATCAAGCCGAACTACAGCAGCAGCTCCTACACAAGGTTCATGATCACATGATCACTGTCACACATCATCAGTCTCTCGCTTCAGTGGTTTGCACTGGCTCTCACAGACTGCTTTATCATCACACAGATTATCTACAATAAAAGCTCTTTAGTCAGATTTGTCAGTGAGTTTTGATACATATGACCGGTCTTGTACAGTCTGTTGTCTGATGCAAAATAATCATAAGTGTAACTCACGTCACTCCTATGATAAATGAATAAAATCATAGTGAGGATTTATTAAACACAACTCGTCATCCCAGCACCAGAACTGAGCGTCACACTGATGAGCTTCTCAGCAAAACAGCAAAAACACCCTTCTTGCAAAGGAAGGATTCGAGCGCCGTCTTCTGTTTCTGTTTTAGATAGAAAGCCAAGTCTAACTCGTTCATTGTAGCGGCCAAAGCCATTTCACACAACTGGTGTTCATCCATAGCCATCTTACAATGTTTACTAATGACTTCGACGTCACAGCGCTGTCGTCATCTGTTTAGCTCGCCTCTGGCCCGCCTGTATCAGATAACCCGATGTGATTGGTGCAGCTCGGATCGAGGGGCATATTTAATGAGCATCATTACTGGACACCAGAGTAACTCGCTGAGCAAATTCAACTTGTGCTCTCGCGAGAACTCTGGATTACCAGGGTGGGAGTTTTTCTAGAGTCTCTGAATCCTCTCTGGAGTTGTTCGAGCAGCTGATCACAGATTTTGACTCAAGCCATGTTTCATTTGTAATCTACATCACTTTCTAATTCCATTCTCTTGTACATCAGCAACAACCCATAAACATGAAAACTAATATCGTTAGTGACTGTCATTAAATGTCAGACACATCATTCTCATCCAGACAATCCTAAACGATCATGTGTAAGTTACAGTCATTAAGTGAACATTAAGTGAACATATGAGGTACAGTCTGTTAGTGTACAGATGCTTTCAGCACATATAAACAACTCTCTGGAATACTTGATGCTGATTGGTCAATTGTAGCATTCAGCCATCATATATTTCCTCATATTCGCCGTTGTCCATGGCAACACTGTATATCAGACAGCTGTCCCGCCGTCACTGCCCAGAAAGATAAGGTAAGGTTTGGGGGCGGAGTTTAGGGATAGGGACCAATGGGGTTGCAGCCTCAACAAGGGGGTGGAGGGAATATTGTAGTGACCTCAGAGGACGTCAGTATTAAAGGTGCTGTATGTAACTTTTTTTACTCTACTAAAGCAAAAAAATGGCATAATATGTTTGCAGATATTTAGGAAACATCCTGAGTTAACATCCTTGTTTTTCTGTTCGGTTGCGTTTTCTCAAACTAGCGACCCGTGTGAGCGTCGAGTCTGAGGAGGAGGGGAAACAACGATCTCCGATATTTTGAGTTTGGACTGCAGTACCTATTCCCACCACTAGTTGTCGTTCTTACAGACTGCAACTTTAATATTACTCTGAAATTGTTGCAGTTTTTGTCTTGTTGCTCTGCCAATTGTTTTGTACATTGTAACAGAGTATTTTTAGTGGAAGCTTTAAGATCATAAACACTTTATAGCTGCTGAACTTCTGAAGTGACAACAGTATCTCAGAGGACCATCACTGTAATAATCTCCGACTTACTGAATTTACTATAAATTCACCACAAGCATCAATTTACTTCATGATAAATAAGGATAACTGTGCTATTAAATATGCCATTTTTATGTATTTGGTTAAACACAGTAATATAGTCCTGCTGAATGTGTCTCTCTATATAGGCTCTCTCTCAGTGACTGTGACTGTGGTTGTGATTGTTGTTGCCGCTTTATTCGCTCTTCTCCTTCTGGCTCTTATTCTCTGGGTGATTCGTAAAAAAAGAGCGGGTGAGTTTTGCATATTTTGTAACAACAGACAAAAACATCTGATAAAATAAATATGTAATTTAGACAAATTTCTTTCAACAAAAATAATGTTTCTATTCTACAGCGCTAGATTCTTCTAGACTCTTTTAAAAACTGATTGTCTTCTGCATTAGAGACTGTGTGTGTGTTTGATCATAAACTTCCCCGTGACATTATGTTTCAGGCAACAGAAGAGGGACTGGTGACTCTGTGGTAAGTATTGCAGGTTGATCCATGAGTTATTAATGTTCATAAGGACTGACCCTGAATTATGACCCTCTTATTACTCAGATTATAAAATGTCAGGGTTCTCAGCAGACAGTTCTGTCAGTCTTGTCTTAGTTTAATCTGTCTTTGCTTGTGTTGTATGGAAGCTTGTTTCCGCCACAAAATAAAACATTTTAAAAGATAATTGCGACTTTTTATCTCACAATTGCAAGTTTACATCTCGCAATTCTGACTTTATTTATCAGAATTGCGAGATATAAAGTCAGAATTGCGTGAAATAAAGTCGCAATTGCGAGATATAAAGTCGCAATTCTGAGAAATAAAGTCGCGATTGGGAGATATAAAGTAAGAATTGCGAGATATAAAGTCAGAATTGCGTGTTATAAAGTCAGAATTCTGACTTTTTTTCTCGCAATTGCGACTTTATATCACGCAATTCTGACTTTATAACACGCAATTGCGACTTTATATCGTGCAATTCTTACTTTATATCTCCCAATTGCGACTTTATTTCTCAGAATTGCGACTTTTATTTCTCACAATTGCGACTTTATTTCTCAGAATTGCGACTTTATTTCTCACAATTCTGACTTGATATATCGCAATTGTGAGAAAAAAAGTCAGAATTGTGAGATAAAAAGCCGCAATTATTATTATTTATTTATTATTCATTGGCGGAAACAAGCTTCCATAGTGTTGTGTTTGAGCACATGGCTCTGTCTTTATTTGTGTTGGCCATGTGTTCCTCTTGTCCCGCCTCCTAGTGTCCAATCACACGCCCTCTTGTTTAGTCGTTGATGAGTTCACACGACACGGTAAAAAAAATTATGCATTTTGCCCGTTCGTTTACATGACAACTGCATTTTGGGTGCCTGAAAACACGAAGTGTTGAAAAAAACATCTGAATGCAATGTTAGTTCAATCAATCAATCAATCAATCAATCAATCAATCAATCCAATCCTGTGCTTTCCATTCTGTGACAGTTGAGCTAGAAAAATAAAGATGGCGTCTGAAAGTTGCGGCTGTTTGTGTGTAAATGTACATTTTTGATCAACGTTTTCCACTTGTGATGTCATTTATAGCGAGAAATTACTATTGGTGTCATTAAATGTTCCCTTAGTTTTCACCAGAGCTCGCTCTATTTTCCCTCATGTTTTGCCAGTTCGTTGTAATTGAGGGGCTGTTCACACGACACCGTTTTCAACCAAAAAACGTAAAACCTTTTATGCGTTTTGGCCTTTCATTTACTCTCCGTGTAAACAACAAAATGTGACTCTCTGAAGACGATGAGGTCATGCACATGCGTATTACGTGTTCAGTCTATAGTGTTTCATCGCCATCTAGTGGCCTGGCAGCAGAATACAGTGTTTTTAGTTGTTTTCGCGGATCTGTGTGAATGGGGATCGTTTTGACAATGATGTCGTCTGTACACGGAAAACTCAAAGGAAAAACTTCTCAGTTTTAAGCATATCGTTGTCGTGTAAATGTATTATGAGTGTGTTGTGCCTGTTACTAATTGCCCATTGTTCTAGTTGTGGACTTCATCATGTTTAGTTCCTGTTGTGTGGGTCAAGTCAAGTCAATCATCCTCTCATGTTACAATAGGATCTGTCATCATAACGTCATGTCTGTATAGATTTTCACAAAACATTTATGTGAAATTGCCAGGACACACGTTTTACACAATTACCTGAACATTTGCAGAACCTGAGGAAAATATTATTGATGGATGGCATTTAATAGCTTGATTTTTCCATATTTCCATTGATGTTTAGGAGCAGACAGATGATGTGACTTATACTGAAGTCACTGTGTTCAGTAAAAAACAAAGCAAAAAGAACAAGGTGAGCGAACACTTCCTCGATGTTATCCAGCTTCTCTCAACATGATTTTTGTATATTTTCCTCTTATATGCAGTTCCTCTTGATTTGTGTGATTATATGCAGTTCTTCATTAATTGACCTCAAACAACATGCTGTAATAATCGTGGGTTGAAACAACTGTGATGTTCATTCAGGTTCGCTGTGATGATAAAGTGACTTATGCTTCCATCAGAGGAGCAAAAGCTGGAGCTCAGGAGAACTGCAGTCAACTTTATGCCTCTGTGAACAAGAACAAATCAGTCAAATAATTATACAAAACCCACATGAGCAGAGGAATATCAGTCTAATATAACTCAATCCTTGTGGGTTCATTCATTGTTAATACTTTCAATGTCTTTTACATGTTAACAAACAAACTGTAACAGATTGTTGTCTTTTGTCCTCTTTGTGTTCTGGCTTTGAGTTCTAGCGTTTCCAGAACTATTTTAATAACCTTTGGTCTAGTTTTAATTTAGCAATGTGGAACTAGTGTGACTTCATACTTTCAGTAGTATTTTCAGCGAGACCATAGAAAAGCGGTCTCGAGTACTACAGCCCTACTACAATTTGCACGAGCTCACCAAAATTGGACAGTTGAAGACAGGAAAAATGTTGCCTGGTCTGATGAGTCTCGATTTCTGTTGAGACATTCAGATGGTAGAGTCAGAATTTGGCGTAAACAGAATGAGAACATGGATCCATCATGCCTTGTTACCACTGTGCAGGCTGGTGGTGGTGGTGTAATGGTGTGGGGGATGTTTTCTTGGCACACTTTAGGCCCCTTAGTGCCAATTGGGCATCGTTTAAATGCCACGGCCTACCTGAGCATTGTTTCTGACCATGTCCATCCCTTTATGACCACCATGTACCCATCCTCTGATGGCTACTTCCAGCAGGATAATGCACCATGTCACAAAGCTCGAATCATTTCAAATTGGTTTCTTGAACATGACAATGGGCCCTATTTTAACAATCTGAAACGCAAGTGTCAAAGCGCAAACACACCCAAATTAGCTTCGGTTAAACAGGCGTATGATAATTTGGGTAAATGTGTAAGCTAGATTTATGCCTGTTTTTTTTCACATCTTCATGGACACAACAATGATTTCCCTCGTGTATTAATATGAATAAATGAATGAAATCTTTATTTCGAACAATTAAAAAATAAATTAAACCAAAGACAGCAACACATGAAATATCCATCAAGAAAAATAAAACAAAATCAAGAAAAACAAAACAATGTTTTTTTTTTTTTTTTGCATAATAATCACACTGTTCGAAAAGGGATAGAAGCCCTAGGCTTATCAAGACCTACAAGACCTAATATTTTTCCTAGTAATAATGTATGATTTGCAAAAATGAAAACTGCTGCTTCTGTGTAGATGAGATAAGCAAAGTGTATGCCGTTGTGCACACGCTACATTGATTATGGCCAAGCATGCGCCCTTAAAATAGCATATGAATAACATGCGCAACGTGCCACTGACTTTAGACTAGGTTTTTCCTGGTCACTGGCGGAATTGTTTTCTAAACCTGCAAAATAGCATCAGGGAACGTTTGCGCCGGAACACGCCTCCTCTTTGCGCTGAACCGCCCCGGGGAGCGCAAGTGTATTTGCTAGTTTACCGCCGTGCGTCTGTGGAGGGAAAAGTCCGCTTTGCGCGGGTGCAAAATAGGAATGATACATGCGTCGGTGTACAAAGTCAATTGCGCTGGGTGCAAGATAGGGCCCAATGAGTTCACTGTACTTCACGAGCATAGACTCTGAATTCAAATCTCCCGCTTGCCCTTGACACAGACCCAAACTTGACCACAGATCTGACCAGCTAACCGCTGTGGGCGGGACTAAGCAACGGAAAAGTAATGGCGGATCATTTGAATCTGCGTCATCGCGCGCGGGCACACACACACACACACACACACACACACACACACACACACAGTCACACGCACACAAAGCCACACAATGAGCAGCAACGCAGATTTGGAAAAATATTCATAAAAGACATAAAATATACATGAAATTAGGGGGGAATAATACAAATGATGATCAAAATTAGCATCTATTTACAAGACAAGATTAAAAGACTATAATAATTCAATAGGCGGGCCTACTGTGTACTGTATGTACAAATACTATTATTAAAAGCTGCACTCGGCAAGTCTGGCAGATTGGGTCGACTTAGCCAGAATGTTTACAACTATCATGCCCCTCCCCCACTACCAGCGAGCACCCTCCCATCGAGGTCGTGCGTGTGCACCAGATTTTCTGTGAACGCGTCCGTCTCTTCAGCATAGATCAACACCATGGACTCGGAGGTAGGCTGCCCTGGCTAATCTATCCATAGATAGCAATAACCGAGGAATTGGAAGCTTGTTGTTAGTAGATTTTCTCTCCGCCATCACGCTTCGTACAATCTTCAGGCAAACTTCAGGCATATCGTGTGCATGTATTGTAACGTGCGCGAGGGAGGGGGGATCTGTGGCGTGTGAACAACCTGTGATTGACAGTCATATCTCACACCCCCCTGCGCTGATTGGACCCGATGATCCGGGAGCGGTGGATTTTTGCAAAACAAATAACACGCTCCAGGTGGAGTTAGAAGCTCGGTTTTTTTTTTTATAAAAACACCTTATTTATGTTGTTCTGTCGGATTATAGTGTCGATTTCACTGAATATGATCAAAAAAAAAATTGCTTTAACCTTAGAACTCACTTTAGGTTTTGGGGTAGTCCTACTATGATATTAGACTACATAGACTATAATAAAAGATAATGAATTTCAAACCTGAACCAAACATATTTTTATTCAAAGAACAACAGTCTGTCATTAGTCTTTAGTCTGCCACAAAAAAACAACATTAAAATCATGAACTCAAATGTCATTGTGAAATAAAAAATAAAAAAGACTGTTGTAACAGTGCGTAAATCAGACATTTCAGGCTATAGCCTAAGGCTAATAAGCCTTATGCCAAAATTATTATTACGACTAAATTGTCGGTCATTAAATAAGAAAAACTAAATAATTGTGTAGATGATTTGCTTTGTGTAACCCGACATCAGACATTAGGCTGAAGTATTTTTTTGCACACAGTGCCGTGACCAATCAATCACTCTTTTGACTGGCTGCACATACTGTACTCGCGGCTGCGGCAACTTGCGCTCGCTTATCAATGCATTTAAATTCGCGCCTATGGAGAACTTCAAAAGAAAAAAAAAAAAATGCCTCAGCCGCTGGGGGCTGGCTGCAGGACGACTCAACCTCCATGGACAGTTTTTAATGTTTTTTCAGAAAATAACTACTCAAGAATTTGCTTTAGTATAATTTTCGGGACAATTAGGGCCGGATTCGGGATTCGGGACAACAGCTTAGATTTCGGGACTGTCCCGAATTTTTCGGGACGTCTGGTCACCCTACCGTTACCTGTAAAAAAAAAAAAAAAAAAAAAAAAAAAAATGTTACAGTGTCTCAGCGGTTCAGCAAGTGTTAAAATGGCATGCCCGCTTCTCTAACCTTTGGCATAGTTTAAGAGTGATTAAAGAAAGAGGTCTTCACTGCCCGTGAGGAGGCAAGAGGCAGGATGTGGTTTTAACATCTGCAGGGGAAGCAACGGTTAAATGTATATTAAGCTTTCTAGCGTAGGTGGCAAAAGATGAGATATGTATGTGCTTTTTGCAAAATAGGTTTAACTGTGGAAAGTTCCAGGCCAGGTATTTTACCTTGTAAGGGATTGCTGCATTATAAGTACAGCCCCAAACTCTTTAGACAGATAATGCAACAGATGACGAGGTTCAGGCTTTATTAAGGTTATATGCAGAGGACTCACACAGATGTTTACATGCACAACTTTTGTTTTAATCTGAATGAAGTCATTTTAATGAATGAATGCTAAATGAAGTGATCGGGTTGATGTGAGCATTTATGTGTCTCTGTATTAGAGTCCACTGGAGGCGAGCTTGAAGAACCTGAGTGCTGATAATATATAATGGTGACTTTTTAATATTAATAAAAAAATGTATTTAATAAAATGTTTGATTTTTCTCCTTCAGTGATCCTGCTTGTTAACATCAGGTGTCTTCAATAATGCTCAACCATCACTCAGTTAATCACTTAAATATCTCATTCACTTGAACACACTGAGTGTCTCTTAAATTTGTGAAAGAAGATTTAAAAAGAAGAAAGTTTAGGCTGGTTTTGTGGGGATAGTCCCTTTAGTATAAGCAAGTAAAGATTTTATCTGAAGCCGGGCTGAATGAATAAACACTTATCGCACTCCTGACACTAGATCAGACCTGCAGTCACCTCAGTATAAACAAGAAATAGTATAGATGTTAAGAATAGAAAAAAAACATATCTTAACTCAATTAATACATTTCACTGTAACATCTGCTGGTCGTGTCGTCATCGAATTTCTGTGGTTTTTGACATACATCTTTGAATCAATCCTCATAATTAGACATTTGAAGCATTTGATATGAAACTGTACTTTTCACCATTCTCTCCAGTCATCTGTGGATGAGAGTCTTAAACAAGCACTGGTGGGACGTTGTCCTGCTTCACTTCACACATGCAGGGAAAGGAGGATTATAGAACGACGGGAAACTCATTTATATGACACTATATTCAACAGGAAGAACAACAGCTCGTTCAGCGCGTCATACGTCATTACGCTATTTCTACGTCATTGCACATGCGCAGTCCTTTCAGTTTCGGTTTTCAATCCGATCAAGTGTTTACATGTCCTCTCGATCGGATTAGAAAGCCCTTTCAATCCGATCGAAATTCCAAACCGATCGAGCTCAGTCGGATCGATTGAGGTGTTTACATGAAGGTTTTTCAGTCCGATTGAGCCGTCAATCTGATTATAAGGGTCCATGTAAATGCAGCTAGTGTCAAAGCATTCTCCGTGCTGTTTGCTATTGCTAACACAGTCCATTCCAACCCATTATAGCCCACATAAAAAAAAAACAATATATAGAACATAAATGAACATAAACCTAACCTTTGTGTAACGCAGTTAGATGTTGTGGGAAGAAGGAGGCGGGAACCGGCGAGCGTTTAACACACAATTTAATAAATAAAACAAACAAATACAAAAGGAAAGTAAAGACAACAGCCCCTCACGGACGACTGCTGTCACATATAATAAAATAAACTCAACACAAGTCCAGGCCTGGTCCTCTCTCCCTCTTCACTGTCATCTCTCCTCCTTTATGCTTCCGCTCCTCCATGAGAGACACGAGACCGGTGCGTCGTATAGAAGTCGCTCATTATCAATCACGCCAATCTCTCACGGCCCTCAACCTCGTCCTGCTCGCCACACTGAGTTTTAAAATCAAACATTTTGAAAGAGATCAATACGGTTGTCAGGAGAGCAACTGCAGAATCCGACACGACCGCCGTCGCGAGAGTTTTTTGACATATGACAGCATGACATCAGACATAAGGCGGGCCGTACTCGACACATTTATAACTTTATTACATTTATAAACTCTCGCGAGTGCGGATTCTGCAGTCGAGCGCAGTTGCTCTCCACCGACTGATGATCAAAAGCATGATGGGAAACGACTTGCTGACGACACAGCTTAATGCTTATTGGTTTAAACAACCGTGATGTATTGATCTCTTTTCAAATGTTTGATTTTCATGTTTTATGTGTATAAATTATTAGGGCTGGGTAAAAAATATTGATTCCTCGATTTTAATCGATTCTCATTTTTACGAACCGATATCGATTCTTAAATCCCAAGAATCGATTATTCATCCTGTTTTCAGTTGTGTATGTAGCGTGCATCCCATCCAATAAATCACAATAATCTTTGTGCTTTGTTACTATTGATATGAAACAAAGTCTCAGACTTCAATTTACGTCCATTTTCTTACAAAACTCAAAAACATAAATAGCGTTTTGGCGCTGTGGCGTGAGATCGCTCTGGCGCAACTTATCGAAGTCCGTATCATGTCACATGGAATCGCTCAATCAGTGTTTCAACCGTGGAAAGACGTCAGTAAAACGGCTTGTAAACAATGTCATGTAACGTCACATTTACCTCAGAAAAACCATATCCAGTGACCATAAACTTGTTAGTCAGCAAGAAAAACTAACTCTAGAGAGGAGCATTTTGCTAAATATATGCACCATATTACATATTCATTATAATTTTTTATGTTCTTCAATATTTAATGCATGTTTGAATAAATCTAGCAAGTTTTTTTTTTTAGGACAGCCACCATATAACTTTATTATTATAAAAATAAATAAGTTTTTTATACAAATCAGTTAATTTTTAAATTCAATATTATAGTAGGCTAATGAAGCCTAGGCTACAACTGACTACCAGAGTTTACAGTATTAGTTAAGAGATTTGTTAAAAGATTTGAAATTTACCATGCATTGTACCTGATATCCAAAATAATCAATATCGAATCGGAATCGAAATCGAATCGAATTGCAGGCTTGTGAATCGAAATCGAATCGATTTGTGAAATTTGTGTCAATATCCAGCCCTATAAATTATGTGTGAATTTTCCCAACTCTCTGACAGTGCAATCTCTATATGGGTTATGATGGCATTTTTATATTAAAATATATAAACACGTGTGTATTAAAGAAAAAAATAATTGATAAACACGTATTTGGACTTAAATTACATCCAGTTTATTAGCAACACCGTGCACGAGCGTGAATCCCATGAATCCCTGGTATCCGTCTTTGATCTCACAGGTGTCAGATCCACTGCGAGAAGAGAGATCTGCCGTTAGGAAGTGGTTTCTCTTCGTCTTCCTCTTTAAGCATTCGCGCTTAAGGCTGATTAAAGCCTGTTTTATACTTCTGCGTCGAACTGCCGCCGTAGCTACGTCGTAGGCTGTGTGTAGCGCGCGTACCCTTCGGCGTACCCTGACGTGCACCTCTCCAAAAATGTAACAACGCGTCAATTCTACGCGGACACAAGCGCTGTGATTGGTCTGACTGAACCCCTCCCTCGGGTTTCATGCTCCCCAGGTGCGCGTCAACGCGGACAACGACACAGAAGTATAAATTAAAACCAACACGTTGCCTACGGCGTATAGGCTCCGGCGTATGTCCGACGCAGAAGTATAATGAGGCCTTAAGGCCGAGGGAGCGGTCCTAGCAGACCAATCACAGCGCTTGCGTCCGCAAGTTCAACTTGCGTCGTAAGTTCGACGCAGAAGTATAAATTGGGCTTAAATCTCACTGTGAAAGCAGACGGGAAGCACAGTATCTTTCACTCTCTCATACGTCCTATTTACGGTCTCTTTGTAACTTTATCAGAGTGTACATCGTGTTAAAACGTTCTTGATAAATACTTCATGACGTTTATCCGTGTAATTAGCGATCTCTCGTTGAAACTGGCGCTTTGGTAACATTTTATTTTGATGGTCCATTTTGAACGTGCTGTTGACTATAAGTAACTTTGCAACTATATGTCAACTAACTTTCATTGGAGTATAAGTAGACTGTCTGCTTAATATCTGCAAACACTTTAATGTGTTGGTCCTCCAACAGACACTCTACTGACTATAAGTAATTTTGCAACTACATGTCAACTTAATCTAACCCTAACCCTACCAGTCTATTAATACTTAACTAACACTCTAATGAGAGTTAGTAGACATGTAGGTACAACGTTACTTATAGTCAACAGAATGTGTTAAAGGGACCATCAAAATAAAGTGAAACCGGCGCTTTTAATCATGATCTGTCTATCGCTTCATTCGCGCGTGTGTTTGTCCATGGAGGAGTGAGAGAGTAATACTTCCGGTGTGTTTTGCTCATTTCGCCTCTTACTACTCTTCTTTAAGGTATGTTTGTACACTTAATGGTTATATAATTTGTTTTAGTTTTAAGTTTCAATGTGATTGAAAAGCAGTCTAAGATATAATATTTGTTTTACTAACATCGTCAGTTACCACATGGTTCAATCTTATTCAATGACACGGCATGATTGTACCAAAAATTATAAACTTATAATTTTTAACTTTAGAAATTATAAACTTATAATATTTTTATATTATATAATATTTACACACATTTTCTTGATGTGTTTACATGATGGAGTGTTGCAATTATGCTCAGTATTTTTTTATTTGCATTAACATAGTTACATTTTGTGAAACAGCGTTATATTTTGTTGCCTACATGTATACGTGCAATTACGTATGGTATTCATGTCTTTGAGCATTCGCGCTTCCGGCGTGTTTTTGCTAATTTTGCCTCATACTACTCCTAAGGGATAATGTAGGCTACATCCAGCTGGTCGTTCTCTCAAAATACCCCCCGGCAGAGTGATGAGGACGTGAAGTGGAGATATTGTCCTGCTTATTACACTGCTACTTGCCACATAAGTAAATAATTATACATGAAATATTGATTTGATTGGTCTTTAAACGCAAAGCTTCCGTGGAGAGAGCAGTTTCAGCGGCAAGTTCAAACTAGACGGACATTTAAGAGATACGATATACAGTCATACCTCTTATTACACAGCATTTCGCCACATAAACAATTATGAGGATAAGATATATTGATTTCAGATTAAACAGTTTTAAAATCGTATCTCATAATCCAACAGTGTAAACACTAGCCACAAAATGGCCGCCGCTACAAACGAGAGAGCGAGTCCACGATACTGGACGGCATAATTAAATAACTGTACACAAAGTATTGATTCGACTGAGTTTTAATGCTTTATTTAGCTCACCAAACGCAAAACTTCCACAAAGAAAAAACATTCCTAGCGCTGCTGACTTAAGTGACCCGGATGAGCCTGCGTTATCTGTTCTCAGCGGTTGTTATCTGGGAATAATATACCGCTGGATGTCGATATTTACCAATCAGAATCAAGTATTCCACAGAGCCGTGTAATAAAAGAGAATAAATTCCATCACTTTCCTGAGGATCTGCTTGATATCTGCTACAGTAGCATGAACACGACGGCTTACAAATCTATCAGATTAACTAAGGAATATGACATTTTTCGTTAAGTTAAGTGTTACGTCTTTATAAAATATGTGGATTTATGTGTTAACATGGTGCAAACAGGTCTATTTGATGTGCAGTTTAGCCTAAACATACAGAAAACACGTTTCAAAACTGCTTGAAAGTATGCCTAGCAGATGTTTACACAGCTTTCCAGATGAAGTGTTGAAAAAGGCTACAGAAGTGGACGTGGTTAAGTTGGAGGAAGAGGAGAGACTGACAACACAGCAACCGTTTCTGATTCAGACCGTTTCATTTCGCTCTCATTTAAAGCATCAAAGCTTCACACAAATGCACGTTGCAAATTACTATTATATAGCCTACTTATTTTGCTGCGGTATACAGTGTTTCCCACAGGATTTTGTGAGACTGTGGTGTGTGGACATTGGTTCCTCTAAGAACATTTTGTACATTTTAAATTTAAATGCTTGAATCTTGTGCATTTTGATAGCAAAATTAAATGACTAGATCAATGAAGAAATTTGTTCTCTTGTAAACATTTTTGTGCTCTAGTAGTATGACATTTTAAATATGAATATGTTTCTTACACGAACACATCCCATTGCTTCAGAAGGCCCTTATTAAACCCCCGGTGTGGATATTTTTTATTATTGATGGATCTACTTTTTGGGTTTAAAAATCATGTCCACTCTTCTTTCCCATTACAAAGCTTGGAAGAGCCAAAATATTATTTAATATATAACTCTGATTGTGTTCATCTGAAAGTAGAAAGCGCTTTTCCACTACACAGTACCAGCTCGCCTCGGCTCGCCTCGACTCGACTCGACTCGACTCGGCTTTGTTTGGTTTTCCACTGTGTAAAAGTTGTACCTGTACCTGCTTCCAGGTACTTTTTTTCGTACCACCTTCGGCGAGGTTCTAAGCGAGCTGAGGCGATACTAAAATGTGACGTGAAAACAAGGCAGACTGCTGATTGGTCAGAGAGAGAATCGTCACTATTCACTGCGTCATTATTGCACGCGTGCCAGACGGAGTATCCTGAATAAAAAAACAGCAAAAACAACAACAAAAACATCCAAAAACAGCATACACTCGATTTCCTCCATTGTCCTGTGTGTGTGGGTAGCAGGTGTGTCTCGCGTAAAAGATAAAGTCATGTCAGTTTTCTGCGGCGTCGCTATGACGACCAGGTACTATTGTGGAGGTACTATCTGCAATGGAAAACGGAGCGAAAAGCGAGCCGAGCGTTAAAACTAACGCTTCATCTTTTGTGTGATGTACAATAAACTTTATTGAACTCATCAGTATATTTTGGTCATCATTCGGACGAGGTCTGCTACAGCAGGCTTGTATTAATGGTGGATAAAAGCAGATGATAAATAAGTTATAACCATAATTAAACTAAACTATACCTGTTCTATCTCCGTACAGCATATATTCTCTGGCTCTGTGGGCATTATTGTCCGACGAGTCGAAATGAACACGCTACTGAGAGTTTCTGTTTTGATATTATGATATGATTATGTTATGATTATGATTATAATATTCAGATGAGATTGTCCTGACAATTGTCCTGAGGCTCCGCCCCCTGGGCCGTGCAGCAGCAGTTAATTTGCATTTAAAGGGGACACACTAAAACGTCACGTTTTTCTGAGCCCCCCAAAAAATGACAATTTAAACATGCTGTAAAAAAATATCTGTTGGGTATTTTGAGCTATATGTGATTTCAATCTCATTTTTTAATTTTTTTTTAATTTTATACATTTCTTTAATACTTTTCTTTATTGAATACAAGTGTTAATGTCAAAGGTCTGACATGTCCCCCTCGTCTCATTCCTGAGGCACAGAATGTGCAGCAATTCTCCAGTCATCTCATTTTGAAAATATTCAACCATGTTGGTCCTCACCTGTTGATTACACAAGTCAAGTCATCTTTATTTATATAGAGCTTTTTACAATACAGATTGTATCAAAGCAGCTTCACAGTGATACTGTAACATGAAAATAATACAACAAAGTTTGCATCATCGTCCACCTTAAGGCAAATCAATAATATTGTTGAATATTAAATGTCCCCAACTAAGCAAGCCAAAAGCCAAGGCAACAGTGGCAAGGAACCAAAACTCCATCAGTGACAGAATGGAGAAAAAAACCTTGGGACAAGGCTCAGTCGTTCAGTTCTCCTCTGGCCAACGAGCGAACAGTGTATAATTATGATTCAGGCAGCATTACAGGTCAGAGGTCAGATTGAATCAGAACATTCAGAATATTTATCCAGTTCCATCTGGTTGGAAGTCGGAGTCATCACACCGGTATGGAGATGAGTTTGTTGAGGATCAGTTGTGTGGATGAGGCCTTCACAGGGCAGATGAGGCTGGCACTTCAGGGATGCGTCATGGATGGGTCCGGGCGCAGGTCCACCTTCTGATCTGGATACGGCCCGGATCCGGCTGACTTCAGTAAACTTTAGAATGAACAGAAAGACAAACATTAGCATAGATGCCATTCTTCTTATTAAATAATGAGTACATCAGTTGTTATAGGAAAGTGTCCCCGGTTCCGGCTGACCTATGCAGCCTAATAATCATTTAACTGATTTGAATAATATGTTCTATATGAATGCCAGGTAAAAGAGATGCGTTTTTAGTCTAGATTTAAACTGATAGAGTGTGTCTGCTTCCCGGACAATCACTTAGAGTGTTGCAATAAAACTGACATGCAAGTTAAGCTTTTTTTGTGGAAGTATCAATTTATTATTGAATATGCAATTAAAATTATTGCAAACATTACCAAATGACCAAATGTGAAAAACAAACAAAAGGTGTATTCAGTATTTGCAAACTGAATTACAGTAATAGTAATAAAAAAGTAATTTGGACAAATATTATCAACATTAAGGCATTAAAATAAAACATTACTTTATTAAAAGTAAAATATTACTGTAATGTTGATAGTGTCTTTAACATTAAAACTCAAAAACCCACAAAGCTGCTCGTTAATCTCCTGACTGGCAGCGCTGATGATCGCCTCATTTAGATGTTACACACAATAAAATGACCAATCGGCCAATCGGAATCTTAGCACTTGCGTCAGAAGCACACAGCGTCAACTGAGCTCGCTATTGGATGAGACGCCTGGCTACCACGCAAATCTGATGGAAACTCATAACGTGAAGGAATCTTATGTTCAATTCGAGGTAAGTAAGCTTTTTGGAGCAAAAACAACAGCTATTTGTTTGCTTGATTCAATTAACGTTAGCTACCGATTTTTTATGTGATATAATTTACAATAATATTGGATTGTTTGTCGTCATCCCTATGAATTATAGCCGCCAGACCCGGAGATCGGCTGAATGGTTTCCAAAACGGTAAGAAACAGTTGTTTTACTCGAGGAGAGGTGGAAAATTTGCTTAATTCCCCAAATGGTGGAATATCCCTGTAACGCTAGCTAGGCTTATCGTTAGCCGGGTGCTCTGCCCTGAGTTCCGAGATATACAGCTACTAATCGAATTCTGAGCCACCCTGAATATTCTTACGGAGGTTGTCATGCGCACTCACGTGGTAGGCAGTCATTCGTGATGTGGGTAAGTTAAATGCGACTGTTTACACAACAGCTGATGCGAGAGTATGTGTAACATAAAGCAATTTGGCAACCGTGTTAATCTCTTGTTGCATGGGATGCGCCGCATACCTGGTAAACAGTAATTTCTAACAACATAGGGCTATTTAGATAATCTGGTGAGCATGTTGTTTTAGGCTAATACACCAACATCAAATTTATGTGTATAATAAAGCACTCAGAAATTGTCATTTGCATATTAAAAATCACAAAACAAATCGAGCTGGGGGCACGCCCACGCCCCCCCGTTATTTATTTATAATAAATGTATTTTTAATTAAAACATTGGTTAGTAATAGTCATTATTGGGATTTGATCTGGTGTTTTACGACTGCATAATGGGTGTGATGTAGGTCTTAATTTTCATTTAAGTGGTCTTAAAAAGGTCTTAAAAAAGTCTTAAATTTGGGGTGATCAAACCTGGGGAAACCCTGTGAAAAAAGATGGTATTCATCCGTCCTGGGATGGTGCTGCTCTTCTCTCTAGTAATATGGCACATAGTCTTAGAGCTCAAACATGACAATTTGGGGCTCAGGTCAGGAAGCAGACAGACTGGCTAAACCGACCATCTGCTAGCGGCCTCGCGTCACCAAGGTCAGATAAATCCCATCACATAGAGCCTCTTTCACCTAGCTATCATCATATAGAGACTGTGTCTGTTCTCCGAATTAGGACATACAAAAAACGTTTAAACTCATCTAAGGTTAAAAATGTAATTGATGTTCAAAATATAAAAAACAGCTATAATACAGATGAGCAAATGATAAAGCACGAGTTGCTGAATATTCAATCCCTTACTTCAAAAGCACTCATTGTTAATGATATGATTTCAGATAATAACCTTGATGTGCCGTGTTTGACAGAAACCTGGCTATAAAGTTGTGGATGGTTGTCTTTTTTAAAAAGTCTTTTGTCTTTTATTTTTCGTGTTCGCATTTATGAGGAAAAAACTATTTTACGTGACAGTTCTCCGTAACGGACGCGGCCGATCAAAGCGGCACTAAAAGACTGCTTTAAAACTTTCACAGAGACCTCAAACAGAAAGCACAAAGCCTTTCTTTAAAACGAATTTCGTTTTGTATTAATTGTATCTTAATTTTAATCAGTGTTTCATTATCCAATTTTCTCGATTTAATAAATAAAAAGTAAATATAGCAGATAGATATCACGACACGGAGGCGCCAGCGCCTGAACTGGAGCTAACGTTAAGCTATCATCCATGAACCGAAACTCAACGTATAAGATAGCTTACTCTCGCCTCACACACCTAAAAAAATAGAAATATATCTCTACAGAAATCTCTACTTTTAAACAGAACCATTCAAAACAAAATAAAATGATTTAATCCGTATGAAATGTGTATTTCTCTCCGCCGCGTTCACTACTGCGAAGATCGCGAGTCAGACTTCATCTTTGCAGCCGACACAGAAAACACTTGTTTATTAATAGACAATTAAAATGTCTCATTGCAATATTTTACATTTACATTACTTTTGCTGGTTCTTTGTGACAGCTTTTAGGTGCCGTTTACATGAACGCGTCACTGCATCAGCACCGAAAACAGAGAGAGAGAGAGAGAGAGAGAGATTTTTTTTTTACTTATTTTGAGGAAATAATGAACAAACAAACAAACATCTGTTAAGAGCGCCGCCAAGTTGGATTGCGTAGAACGTTCACCGAATTCTGACAGAAATATGTTCTAATTTTGGAATAAAATATTAAGTGACCTTTTTGTCACTTGTAATGAAGCTTGCTTATTAGTGAAATTATTAATATCATGGAATGGTAATTATTGACTTTAGTAGGCTGTGGAAATGCAAATTTATTAAAATATTTAATTTAGGTTTACATTGAATTTAGCATGTTAAGGTTAGGTATAAATTATGGTTATCAGAGTTTTCTAGCAAAAGACTCTGGTCAGTCCTGTTTTACTGAAACTCTTGGAGTTTGTGTTTTAGCAAGAAAGTCCAGCCAGTCCTGTACTCGGGTCTCAGTGTTTGAATAGATATGCTGAGTGGATTAGGGTGGGCAATGCTCTCAGTCTAAAACCGGTTCCTAAACCTGTCTTTTTCGGTTCCTGCCCCTAAATGTATATAAACTGTAAGAGAACATTCACATTAGACTTGGTGACTGCAGCTACCGACAGCTCGTGTTCTCAATAAAGAATCCTGCTGAAGAAACAACCAAGTCTCCTGGTCTTTCGATTCTAAGTTCACAACAAGGCCTATATTGATCATGGCTCGCAATATCGCAATATATAGGCTATTGTTGGGAAAAAATATCGCAATGTAATTTTTCCCCAATATCATAATATTTTCCTAATATTGTGCAATATCGTGCCTGCAATTTCGCAACTCTGTCGCAACTCTGTGCCGCTCTGCCTCCCGCTTTGGCTACCTTTCTCACCCGAAGAGGCTTGCGGGTGTCGCGTTTTCAGGTGATACATCATAGATGATGTGTTACTACTGTATTTAAGCACTGTATCACACAAGTTGCAGCTTACATCTATGTCATTCTTTTTGGTGAAATGGTCCCACACACTTCTTTGCACGCTTCATCCTGTTGTCTGCCCTGGCTCTAACCTCGAGTGTTTTAGCCTGTTGCCTTTACTTTTCGCAAACCTTGTGAGCGCGCGAACCCAAACGCTGTGACCTCGCGCCAAATGTTTTTATTGGTTTATGAAGTACAAACAGGCGAGTTATGAAAAATTGAGTGTGAGGGATTTGTTCACTTCACACAAAAAGATATTGGAATGAGATGGCTAACTGTAATAGCGTTTAGTCCACTGTCTATAATAGCCTAATTTAGAAATCACGTTTTTTTTTTTTTAACCGACTACCGACAATTTTGACCGGTTAACGTTAAAACGGTCAACCATCGGTCAAACGGTCATCGGTTAACATCCCTAGTCCACACCGCAAGATTACTGTTATAAACATGAGCCTCGTCTGAAACGCAAAGGGGAAGGTGTTGCTGTAATTTATAGTAATATTTTTAAATCCACTAAGAAATCAAGTTTTAAATATAATGCTTTTGAAGTGTTGGTGCTTAATGTAAAAATATATAGTATAAACGATAAATCACACTTGAGATTTGTGCTGGCTACTGTATACAGGCCACCAGGGCACCATACAGACTTTATCAAAGAATTTGCGGACTTTCTATCAGAGTTAGTATTGGCTGCAGATAAAGTACTAATTGTTGGTGATTTTAATATACACATCGATAATGAAAAAGATGCATTGGGTTTGGCATTTAAAGACATTCTTAACTCTATTGGAGTTAGACAACACGTGTCAGGACCTACTCATCGTCGTAATCATACTCTAGATCTAATATGATCACATGGAATAGATGTTGATGCCGTTGAAATTCTGCAGCAGAGCGATGACATCTCAGATCATTATCTAGTCTCGTGTAAATTACATTTAGCCAAGGCTGCAAAGCCGACTCCCTGTTATAAATATGCTAGACCTATCACTTCTGCCACTAAAGATTTCTTTATTAATAATCTTTCCTGATCAGTTTCATCATCTCAGCATCCCGGATAGCTTAGAATAACTAGATATTGCGACAGAAACTTTAAACTCTCTCTTTTCCAGCACTTTAGACACAGTTGCTCCTTTGTGCTTAAAGAATATTAAAGAAAATAGTCCAATGCCGTGGTACAACGAGCACACACGGGCCCTTAAGAGAGCAGCCAGAAAAATGGAGCGCAGCTGGAAGAAAACAAAACTAGAGGTATTTCGCATTTCATGGAAAGAGAGCTCGATTGCTTACAGAGAGGCTTTAAAAGCTGCTAGATCTGCTTATTTTTCAAACCTATTAGAAGAAAATAAACAATCCTAGGTATTTATTTGAAACAGTGGCTAAACTAACGAAAAAAAAAGGCTTCAAGCACCGAAGTTTCCAAGCAACACAGCAGTAATGACTTTATGACCACCTTCTTCACTTATAAGATTGATAATATCAGGGACAAAATTACAACTATGCAGTCGTCTACTACAGTATCACATCAGGCAGTGCATTGTAGTCTCCCTGAGGAAAAATTTAATTCATTCATTGCTATAGGAGAGGAAGAATTCACTAAACTCGTTAAATCATCTAAATCGACAACATGTATGTTAGACCCTATACCGACTAAGCTACTGAAAGAGACTGCTTCCAGAGGTCATAGATCCTCTTCTTAATATCATTAATTCATCTTTGGTCTCTAGGATACGTACCAAAAAACTTTAAGCTGGCCTATGATTAAACCGCTTGTTAAAAAAACGCAACTTGATCCTACAGAATTAGTCAATTAACGAGCCGATCTCGAATCTACCTTTTCTGTCAAAGATACTAGAAAAGGCAGTATCCTCACAATTGTGTTCCTTTTTAGAAAGAAATGATATCTGCGAGGATTTTCAGTCAGGATTTAGACCGTACCATAGTACAGAGACAGTTCTCAGAGTCACAAATGATTTACTCTTATCATCCGATCGTGGTTGTATCTCTCTTGGTGTTACTCGATCTTAGTGCTGTATTTGACACTATCGACCACAACATTCTTTTAAATAGACTTGAACATTATGTTGGCATTAGTGGAATTGCATTAGCATGGTTTAAATCATATTTATCTGACCGTTATCAGTTTGTAGCAGTAAATGAAGAGATGTCTCATCGATCACTAGTTCAGTATGGCGTACCACAAGGCTCAGTACTAGGACCGTTGCTGTTCACTCTGTACATGCTACCATTAGGAGATATCATTAGGAAGCATGGAATCAATTTTCACTGTAATGCTGATGATACTCAGCTCTATATTTCTTCAAAACCTAACGAAACTTGCCAATTCACAAAATCAATGGAATGCACAGCTGATATAAAAAATTGGATGACTAGTAATTTCCTACTTCTAAATTCAAAAAAAAAAAAAAAAAAAAGATTTTAATTATTGGACCAAAAAAAAACTTACATCATAAGAAGAATGGCATCTACGCTAATTTTAGTGTCTTTGTTTATCCCGAGGTTTTCCCCCAGCCTGCCGGATTCAGGCTGTATCCAGATCTGATGAAGGACCTTCGCCTGGAACCGATGACAACGCAGTGCTGAAGTGCCAACTAGTCTTTCCCTATGGAGGATCCCTTCACTCTACAGATAAATCGTCGTTGGGAAAACTCAATTCGCATACCTACCCCGAAGTGACAAAATAAAATAAAATTCTGTATAAAAATTTATAAGGAAAGTACTTTGTTTACGCTTGGTTTGTAGGGAATTCCAAACCTGCGCACATATATTCAAACGCACATAACTATAGAACCAATTCTTAATGCGCATGTGAATGCCATCAGCGTTTCTCACAGGTTCGCGTTTAAAGTTGAACTAAGTAACTTTTTTATCTTAACCGAACAGCCTCGAAGTTATTGGAATAGTTATGACTTTTTTCGGGTTGAATGTTGGTCGTCTCGCACCCCCAAGTACCTGTGAGACGAAAAACCACCCTTGCAACTTTGGGCCGGAGGCTCAAAGACTCACGGAGGCGATTGACATCTCACAACTTGTACTTTATTCCCCAATCAAACTCGTGTTGGCTAACTGTCTATCACCCGTTCTACCGTCCACAGCTTTACTTGATAAACAAAAGTAGGATAAGAATGAGCATCAAACTGAAATAACCCGCATACATGGGGTGTTCGAGGTGCACATACAATACAGACTGCCGACAGTTCAACAGGGCGCGCGCAGCTCTTAACCCTCTGGGGTCTGAGGTTTTTTTGCCGTCCTTGAGATGTTCTGACATGCTCTTACATTTGTGTTTTTGTCAGTTGCTTATAAACAAATTAATGGAAAAGGTGTAATTACACTCTATTTAGCACAAACACGGCTACCATAATATGTGAGCAACATGTACATGTTTTCATTTTTGAGAGAATAATGTTTATGCATAGTTATTGAAAAAACTAAAAATGAAAGTTTCTGAAATAAGGCCACAAAACACATAGTAAATATGTGTCAATAAGACTTCTGAATAATGTATTTTGTCGCCTAGAGTTTTTTCTTCAAAATGATGTGAAAATCATCCTGCCTAATCGTTCACATAAAACAATACATTGATTTAAATTTTGTGAAACACTTTTAGTTTGGAAAGGCAATATGCGGATGGGGCGTAAACGATCCAACACCATCATGAATATTTAGTGTTCACACCTGAGAAGTTTACACCCATAATGAGCCTTTCATTCAGGTGTGTCACTGAGCCACAGGAAAGAATGCAAGGATATATATACACTCACCTAAAGGATTATTAGGAACACCTGTTCAATTTCTCATTAATGCAATTATCTAATCAACCAATCACATGGCAGTTGCTTCAATGCATTTAGGGGTGTGGTCCTGGTCAAGACAATCTCCTGAACTCCAAACTGAATGTCAGAATGGGAAAGAAAGGTGATTTAAAGCAATTTTGAGTGTGGTATGGTTGTTGGTGCCAGACGGGCCGGTCTGAGTATTTCACAATCTGCTCAGTTACTGGGATTTTCACGCACAACCATTTCTAGGGTTTACAAAGAATGGTGTGAAAAGGGAAAAACATCCAGTATGCGGCAGTCCTGTGGGCGAAAATGCCTTGTTGATACTAGAGGTTAGAGGAGAATGGGCCGACTGATTCAAGCTGATAGAAGAGCTGAAATAACCACTCGTTACAACCGAGGTATGCCAGCAAAGCATTTTGTGAAGCCACACACACGCACAACCTTGAGGCGGATGGGCTACAACAGCAGAATACCCCACCAGGTACCCACTCACTCTCCACTACAAATAGGAAAAAGAGGCTACAATTTGCACGAGCTCACCAAAATTGGACAGTTGAAGACTGGGAAAAATGTTTGCCTGGTCTGATGAGTCTCGATTTCTGTTGAGACATTCAGATGGTAGCGTCAAAATTTGGCGTAAACAGATGAGAACATGATCCATCATGCCTTGTTACCACTTTGCAGGCTGGTGGTGGTGGTGTAATGGTGTGGGGGAGGTTTTCTTGGAACACTTTAGGCCCCTTAGTGCCAATTGGGCATCGTTTAAATGCCACGGCCTACCTGAGCATTGTTTCTGACCATGTCCATCCCTTTATGACCACCATGTACCCATCCTCTGATGGCTACTTCCAGCAGGATAATGGGATCAGGCCGTGAGTGCAGAGATGGCTCTGCGCGAGTGGTATTTACGACAGTAACGTTAAATACAAGTACTCCACAGCGACTCTAGGGGTCGCCGTTTGACAAAAACGGAAAGCTGCATAGTGTGCCTTTAAAGTCTGTGTAGAGAGAATGGTGTCATCTTGGCGGCCCCTAATTTAATTTAATAACATACGATCGTTGCGACGGAAGTGAATCAATCAAAACTAAGTTTAGCTGGAAAATAACTTTTAAAAGAACCGCTATAAAGCCAAAACAATCTCTGTTAAATAATCAGTATGGGTTTCATGAACTTATTTCAGTGACAATTCTTTTTTGTATTTTCACAAACCACGCATAAATGTCATTATCTCAAAACTACAAACTTTTACATACATGCTGCTGATATATTATTGTAGCAGAGTTTTGTGCTGAATACAGGTAGTAATTAGACTTTAGCCATGAAAATGTCACAAGTAACAGAAATAAGCACAAATGTCAGAGCATGTCAGAACACCTCCAGGGCCCAGAAAACACCTCAGACCCCAGAGGGTTAATAGATATCAAACAATCAACAAAGTGTCCTGTGCTCACCACACAACGGCTATAGGTGGAGAGGAGAGATTTGCCTATAGGGAGATGTGTGTCTAACTTACACAGAAGAGACTTTGTTGCTCAGCACATGAAAATAAACTACTTACCGTGATCTCAGACTGAGGTGATGTGGTTTCTCCACTGCATGGATCTTCATGTGTAGATTCAGCTGAGTTTTAATAGAGAAACTCTTTCCACACTGATCACACGTGTGTGGCTTCTCTCCAGTGTGGATCCTCTCATGTTTTTTCAGAGATGTTGACAGACTGAATCTCTTGTCACAGTGTGAACACTTGTAAGGTTTTTCTCCAGTGTGGATCCTCTCATGCGTTTTCAGATCTGATGACTGACTGAATCTCTTGTCACAGTGTGAACACTTGTAAGGTTTTTCTCCAGTATGGATCCTCTCATGTGTTTTCAGAGATAATGATCGATTGAATCTCTTGTCACAGTGTGAACACTTGTAAGGTTTTTCTCCAGTGTGGATCCTCTCATGCGTTTTCAGAGATGATGAGTCACTGAATCTCTTGTCACAGTGTGAACACTTGTAAGGTTTTTCTCCAGTGTGGATCCTCTCATGCGTTTTCAGAGATGATGAGTGACTGAATCTCTTGTCACAGTGTGAACACTTGTAAGGTTTCTCTCCAGTGTGGATCCTCTCATGTGTTTTCAGAGATGATGAGTCACTGAATCTCTTGTCACAGTGTGAACACTTGTAAGGTTTCTCTCCAGTGTGGATCCTCTCATGTGTTTTCAGAGATGATGACACACTGAATCTCTTGTCACAGTGTGAACACTTGTAAGGTTTCTCTCCAGTGTGGATCCTCTCATGTTTTTTTAGATGTGCTGACCGACTGAATCTCTTGTCACAGTGTGAACACTTGTAAGGTTTCTCTCCAGTGTGGATCCTCTCATGTTTTTTCAGATCTGCTGACAGACTGAATCTCTTGTCACAGTGTGAACACTTGCAAGGTTTTTCTCCAGTGTGGATCCTCTCATGTGATTTCAGAGATGATGATCGATTGAATCTCTTGTCACAGTGTGAACACTTGTAAGGTTTCTCTCCAGTGTGAATTCTCTGGTGCAGTTTTAAACCGTTTGCTGTAGTAAAAGTCTTCTCACACTCAAAGCACATGTACTCTCTCACACCAGTGTGAGTTTTCTGATGTGTGTGTAAATATTGCAGCAGTGAAAAACTCTTTCCACACACACAACATGAATGCGGCTTCTCCTTCGTATGAACTGTCAGGTGTGTCTTCAGGACTGATGCCCTAAGAAATGTTTTGCCGCATTGATCACATGAGAACGGCTTCACTCCGGTGTGGATCCTCATGTGACTCTTAAGAATACTTTTGCATGAGAATCTCTTTCCACACTGATCACACATGAATGGCTTCTCTCCAGTGTGGATCCTCATGTGAACATCAAGTTGCTTTTTGTTAGTGAAACAATTCCCACACTGATCACACGTGTGCGGCTTCTCTCCAGTGTGGATCATCTCATGTGTTTTCAGAGATGATGATCGATTGAATCTCTTGTCACAGTGTGAACACTTGTAAGGTTTTTCTCCAGTGTGAATTCTCTGGTGCAGTTTTAAACCGTCCGCTGTAATAAAAGTCTTCTCACACTCAAAGCACATGTACTCTCTCACACCAGTGTGAGTTTTCTCATGTTTATGTAAATAATTCAGCAGTGAAAAACTCTTTCCACACACAGAACATGAATGCGGCTTCTCCTTCGTATGAACTGTCAGGTGTGCCTTCAGGACTGATGTACTAAGAAATGTTTTGCCGCACTGATCACATGAGAACGGCTTCACTCCGGTGTGGATCCTCATGTGAACATTAAGATATCGCTTGCATAAGAATCTCTGTCCACACTGATCACATGAGAATGGCTTCTCTCCAGTGTGGATCCTCATGTGAACATTAAAACTGTGTTTGCTTGTGAAACTCTTCCCACATTGATCACATGAGAACGGCTTCACTCCAGTGTGAATTCTCATGTGACGTTTAAGATCTCGTTTGGTTGTGAGACTCTTTCCACACTGAGTGCAGGTGAAAGATTTCTTGGCTATTTTCTTTAAAAAAATTTTTTTAGTCTTTGAGCGACTCAAAGGTTTTCCTCCAGGTTTGACATGATGTTCCTCCTTCACTTCACTCAGTTCTTCACTCTCCTCCTTCACTTCACTCAGTTCTTCACTCTCCTCACGCTCTTCCATCAGGTCTGAAATCAAAAGAGAAAATTATTAATTTGATTTTCAGTACATCAAAATAATTCAAAGAGAGAAATATAAAGTGAAAGGACATGCAAGTGAGCCCTGATGTAATAGTAGAAAGTAGAAAACTGTTATAAAATATTGTTTTTGAAACTTTCCAAAAATGAGGAACATTTATCTTCCAATTATTATTTTTAAAACATTATAGGCACGAATCCCATGTTTCTTTAGCAATAACTATTACATATATTTGGTAAATGACACAATTATCTAACATGATATTAACATTAAAATATACAATACTGCCATATTTTGACACCAACTTTGAGATATTTATTTGACTAAAATGTTTTAATTATTAATGGACGTTCACACTAGACTTTTCCTTGCACTGACTTCCATTCATGCGCATGTGAAAGTGGGACACCAGAAACACAAGCTCAAGTGAATTACCCTGTGAGAAATAACACAAACGTTTATTAGCATTACCCATGTCCTACTGTACATGTTTCACTCAACTCTGTTTCTTTTGACATGATTTTTCTCCTTTTAAAAACAAAGCATTTCTTAAAACTGTGACACACAGGAAGTGACACCATCTGGGCTCTTTCTACTGCATGATGGGAAGACAAGAAAATAATCTCAATCCTTTGTCTCAGTTTTTACAAAAACTGTAGCACTGACTGTATTCATCAACCCTGTTACCAAAGTTACTCCAAGAAGAATCTCTATAACTATGAACAACATATGATATTTGACAAATACAACTTTATTAGTAACTTGGTGTTTACTGATTATGTAAAATAAAAGTTAAAATAGTATTTAGGCTTGATCTGATGTTGGCAATCAATATAAAATTCTCAAACCTTCCTCTACTGACCATTTGTTGAAAAAACAAAAAAAAAAACCCAGCAGGGCTCAAGATTGTGACCAATTGGTCACATTTTTGCGTCCATTTTTCCTGCCGGTGTGACCAAATATGTATTTAGGTTGCGCTGGTGTGACCATAGCGTTGCTGAGCAGCAAATGCAAATGCCAAAAAAAAAAAAAAAGTGGAATGAAAATGTGCTACTCATTTATGCTTCCGTTTATTAGACCGTTTAATATTTCGGACCAATCATAGACAGCGCAGCGCCCCAAACATGCCAGTCGCGGGCCGATCTCAATCACACAACACTGTTACTAGGAGATCCAGACTCTGGAGATTCAGTGAAGAAATCCATTGAATTTGCTTCAGAATTAATATCATCATCGCTGCGAGTTCCAGTGAGAAACATTCAAATTCAACTAACCCTAACCCATAGATATCAGATCAAACAGTGCTGATGTTGAAACAAGAGAAACACTTATAGAAGGCTTTCAGTCCACAAATCAGCAACATTCACCATGGATTGAGGCTAATGTAGTAACTCTAGGCATAACTACTTGGTTACTAACATAACCTCAGTTCCCTGAGATGAGGGAACGAGTATTGCGTAAGGCTAGCTTACGCTATGGGAAAACCTTTTTCTTCAGAATATTGAAGCAAACTTTTTAAAATGCAGTGCAGCTGCACAGCGAGCACAACTAAGTGCGAGAGCAGTCATTGGCTGTGCTGCGGCAACTCACAAACCTATGGCAAGGCGGCTTTGATGCTAGAACCAATCAGGACGCCTGGCATGTCAGAGCCCGCCAGATGGCCGTGGTCAGAGGCTATATATTGCCGTACTTCGCCTAGGTGCTCCAGGTTTTAAACGAATAAAGCGATCTCCTGATCCTAGCACAGTAGCACGGCGGGTTACGCAATACTCGTTCCCTCACCTCAAGGAACTAAGGTTACGTTAGTAACCAAGTAGTTCCCTTTTGAAAGGTCTCTCGTATTGCATAAGGCTAGCTTACGCTATGGGAACCCCCTTCAAAACACTGTGTGTGCTAACTTTGCCCTACCGTAACCCAAGGCATATGAATGAACCACAAGGGAAGCATGATCCTAATATAAGCCAGTTCTAGACGGGTTTCATATACTGGATAACTAGGAACCGTAGTTCATGGTCATAAGGGATACATAGTAACCAGTTGAAGGCCAGAGCCGGGTATGTATGAGGCCTAAGACTTTTTTGGGGGGGAGGGGGGTGCTTAACACTTACACTGAGAGAACCTTGGCCTGGTACCTCCAAGTTATAAAATTTCACAAATGTGGATGGCGAGGCCCAGCCAGCCGCCGAAAAAATGTCCTCAATGGATATTCCACTGGACCAGGCCCACGAAGAGGCCATGTCTCTCATGGAGTGAGCTCTGACGCCCAAGGGGCAAAGAAGGTCTTTGGACTTATAAGCTAGCGCGATAGCATCCACTATCCAGCGCGACAGTCTCTGCTTTGTGACGGCTAAACCTTTAGTGCAGCCACCAAAGTATACAAGGAGTTGCTCTGACTGCCTAAATGACGCAGAACACTCCAGATAAATCTCCTGAGAGCCATTACGAGGCAGAGTAAATAATAATAATAATAATAATAATAATAATAATAATTCATTACATTTATATAGCGCTTTTCTAGGTAGGCCTACTCAAAGCGCTTTTACATGAAAGGGGGAATCTCCTCAGCCACCACCAATGTGCAGCATCCCACTTGATGATGCGACGGCAGCCATATTGCGCCAGAAACGCCCACCGACACACCAGCTTACTGGTGGAGAGGAGACAGTGATGAAGCCAATCAGTATATGGGGAGGATTAGGAGGCCATGATGGACAGAGGCCAAGGGGCAAATTTGGCCAGGATGCCGGGGTTAAACCCCTTCTCTTTTTCGAAGGACATCCTGGGATTTTTAATGACCACAGAGAGTCAGGACCTCGGTTTAACGTCTCATCCGAAGGACGGATAATAGACATAACTCTCATCATCTGGCGAGGATAGAGCCTTCAGGGAAATGACCTGTGCTCTGAATGGAGTGGAGAGTACTTTAGGAACATAACCGTGCCTCGGTTTAAGGACGACCGTGGAGTCATTTGGCCCAAATTCCAGGCAGGAGGCATTCATATATAACGCTTGTAGATCACCCACTCACTTGACTGAGGCAGCGCCAGCAGAAAAGCAGTTTTGAGCGAGAGCAAATTCAGGTCCACAGACCGAAGCGGCTCGAAGGGGGACCGTTCATGGCCTCCAGGACTTTAGAGAGGTCCCAGATAGGCACAGACGGGGAGCATGAAGGGTTTAACCTCCTAGTGCCCTTGAGAAAACGGACAATGAGGTCGTTCCTTCCCAGTGGTTTGTCGGCTACCAGTGCATGAAACACTTTTATAGCTGCCACATAGACTTTGAGTGTGGAGGGGGTTCGACTGAGTGATCCAGGAGCTCTTGTAAAAATACAAGCACACTCGGTACTTAAAATGAACGAGGGTCTACGTTTAGTGTAGCACACCAGCTAGAAAACACTGCCTATTTCTGAGTGTACAGGCGTCTTTGTTGAGGGCGCTCTAGCTTCCAAAATGGTTTGCAGCACTCTATCCGGGATATACCTGGGTACCTGTTGAGAGGCCATGCGTGGAGGGCCCATAAGTCGGGACGTGGGTGCGAAATTTTCCCGTTCGCCTGTATGAGGTCTTTCCTCTGTGGAATTGGCCATGGGGCTGTTTTCAGCAGCTTTATCAGCTCTGGGTACCACGACTGGGTTCTCCAGGGGGGGGGGGGCTATTAACAGCACTTCACATCTGCACTCCCTGATCCTTTTGATGACCTGTGGTAACATCGTGACAGGAGGGAACACGTACAGAGGGCGGCTCGGCCAGTCGTGGCCCTGTTATTTGTAAAAAATATTTGGCAGTGAGCGTTGTCTTCTGAGGCGAAGAGGTCGAACTCCGCCCTGCCGAAGACATCCCCACAGCAGCTGAACCGTTTGTGGGGGAGGAGACCATTCCCCTGAAAGAACATTGCGTCTGGATAACATATCCGCACCCTGGTTCAGAATGCCTGGCACATGCGCCACCCTCAGCAAGCACAGGTTGTGCTGGGACCAGAGAAAAAAAAATTCTCTGCCATGCTTTGTAGGTTGTGTGACCTGAGACCTGAGACCTGGCGGATTATGTACGACACCACTGCCCTGTTGTCCATCCGGACCAGGACGTGGTGGTCTCTTAAGTATGGGAGAAAGGCTTTTAAGGCTAAGGCTACCGCCTTCATCTCTAGACAGTTTATGTGTTGGCGTTTCTCTGGGTCTGATCACAGACCAGAGACGGGCCTGCCCTCCTAAAGGGCCCCCCAGCCTGAGCTGGAGGCATCTGTCGAGATTGCTTTTCTCCTCGAGATCACACCCAATCTCACGCAAGACCGATACCAGTTGGTCGCTTTCCGGGGGGTCAGGGCTCTGATGCAGTAGTGACTCGCTCTGATTTGTAAGTGACCAGATCGCCATGCGTGAGCTGGGACCCGTGGTTTTAGCCAGCACTGAACAGGACGCATTCGCAGCAGTCCTAGTTGGAGTACTGGTGAGGCCGAAGCCATGAGACCCAGCATCTTCTGGAATCTCTTGAGGGGAACGCGGGCACCCGCCCTGAAAGATGTCGCCAGGCACCGAATAGAAAGCGTGTGCGCTTCGGTAAGGTGCGCTCTCATGTGTACCGAGTCTATTTCTATACCCGGGAAGGAGATGTTCCGGCTGGGAGATAGTGTGTCCGATTGGGCAACGATGAGCCAATCGTCAAGGTAGTTTAACACTCGCACTCCCCACTGTCTCAAGGGGAAGAGCGCCGCGTCCATACACTTCATGAAGCTACAGGGCGCTAGAGACAGGCCGAATGCTAGTACTGTGTATGGATAAGCCTGCTCTCCGAATGCAAACCTCAGGAATGGTCTGTGTGTTGAGGCGCTATCTGGATGTGAAAATAGGCGTCTTTCAGATCTACTGAGAAAAACCAATCTCCCGGGCCAATATGCACGAGAATTTGTTTGGTTGTCAACATCCTGAACAGACGCGTCATAAGCGCTTTGTTCAAGTGTCTGAGATCTAGAGGGTCTGAGACCGCCATCCTTTTTGGGGACGAGGAAGAAGTAGCGTCTGTAAAAGCCTGTCTCGCTTTGTGACATAGGAATGGTTTCGACAGCTCCCGTTTCCAACAGTTTTGTAACTTCGGTGTGGAGAACACGGTCCACGCCCTTTTCGACCGTTGTCTCGACCTTGGCTAAAAAGTGTGGAGGTCTGGAAGCAAACTGGAGCGAGTATCCTTGTTTTATTATGTTCAACACCCATTTTGATATTTCGGGGATAGCCTCCCAGGTTTCGGGTCCCATAGTTAGGGGTTGGATGAAGACAGGACCTGGGTCGCTGTGAGACAGGTGCCCAGCCGTCCGGCTGTCTAATGTTTTCCCTCCCGTGCGAGCAGCGCTCATGCACAGGGGCACGCGCCTCAGGGAGCGCAAACCCCCTAAAGCATCTATAGTGTGGGCTTGGGTGGAAACTAGCCCCACAGGAACAGTTTTCACATGTAGCGGTGCGTTCATAGCAGTGTGCACACAGTCTACATTTATTACCTTCTTTTCCCTGATAGGGGAAAAAGATGACACCGTGTTGGAAGTGTTTCTGTGTAGGGGCGCGCACATCATAATGGACACCTGAACTACACTGGCAGCGTGAGCTGTCTAGAGACTGTATGCACAGTGTTTATGTGTGGAGGTGCAGAGCTTGTGGTGGGCACACCTTCTATATTTGTTAAATTAGCAGCACGTGATGGCGAATTGTCTACTGTGGGGACAGTGCTTGTGTGTAGGCGTGCAAACTTCATAGCGGGCACATGGCCTACATGACACATGGAGAAAAGAGCTCTGTTCTTGCTTTATTTGTGTCGCTGTGAAAATGGCGTTTGTTTGCAGGCGAGCGTGCTTCACGGCAGACTCGTTTGCTGCAGAGTTTCCAGAGTTTCTAGCCGCCTGAACAGAGGGAACTGGGGAATGTCTGAAGGATTTGAGAGATCGGTCCGGCCTCGGCGGGACTCGAATTCTCTCTTTTTCTCCCTGTGACTAGGACGGCTTACGAGGCTCAGGGTCCAACACAATCCTGGGTCGGGGTCCCCGCCTCTCAGGGAACGGAGTGCGCCTAGCAGAGCGAGAGCGGCGACAGACTTCAGCCGCTGGGCGGGGGCTGGGTGACCGGTGGCACTGACTTGGGCTGCTGTTGAGGAGGCTTCCTTCTGGTCTGGCATCGAGCTGGAACGTTTCGGAAGGAAGTGCATCGCCTGTGATGCTTTCTGCACCTCTGTGTAGCGCTCGGAGAAGCTCTTAATGGCCGGGCCAAAGAGACCAAAACTGGAGATGGGGAAGTCCATGAAAGCCGCCCCCTTCTACCTCCTTCATATCTGTCAAGTTCAACCACAGGTGCTGCTTGAGCACCGGTAGGTAGGCCATGCTCCTCCCGATGGCCTGGGCTGTAGACTTCATAGCCCGCAGGGCCAGGTCAGAGGAGCTACGCAGCTCCTTGAAAGCCTCTGATTCAGGTCCAGACTCGTCCAGGGAATGGAGAAGTTTGGCCTGAAAGACTTGCAGGACAGCCATCGTGTGAAGCAGCGGCGGTGCCTTCCACGACTTAGTAAGTCATCATGAACTAAGGTGAAGAAGGGGGCGGGTCGCTGCTGAGGGGTCTGTCGGCGCCCCTGCAGGAACCACTCGTCGAGCCTGCTGCGTGAGGGTTGTTGGGGTGGAGACCAGTCGAGCCAGAGGTCTGCCACTGCCTTGGTGAGTACGCAGAGAATTCCATGTCGATGTTGGTCCTCACGCTGTCTTGTTCATTCATTTCATTTCATTAATTTATTATTTATTTGAACAGGGACAATGTAAAATATACATTAACCTTATAAAGGAGAGATGCATTTTACCAGGTTGTAGCACATGTGCTAATTTCCACCTGTAGTCCCTGGGCAGGCTGATGTCAACATATAAAGTTAATAATACATTATCTCAAAAATAATATTAAAATTATCACACCCTTCATTCATTCCTCAGCATTCATTTACAAGTACACTCTCACATACACATCAATTACAATACATTATGTGAACATGTTTGTTTTAAAAGAAGCCATTTTTTGGCCCGATGTGAAAAGGTGTTAAAATTTACACATGTGGTCAGCTCTGTTGGCAATTTATTCCATTGTCTGATGGCCACACTCGAGAAAGCTGAGCTGGCGAATGCTAGTGTGGACGGAGGGGGGCCGGAAACGGACCCCACCCAGTCGTCGCAGTCCGAAGCCGCGAGGGAAAGGCTCTCATCCTTTTCCTCTTCTTCCTCGTCTGAAGTCCCAAACGACACGAGGTCTGCCGCTCACAGAGAGGGTCGCTGGTCGGCCTGTGTAAACAGGACTGGCGAGGGAGACCGCTGGAGAGAGACCGAGGCACCCGGGGACTGAGCCGGCGTGAGCACGCTCGTCTCAGCTCGCTCAGGCTCCCTTTGTGAACGGTGCTTCTTCTTGCGCGGCTCAAGCAAAGGAGCGGGTCATCATCGGTGAAGCAGGCGAGTCGAGCCCGCAGAGTGGTAAGATCCATCACATCACATCACATTCCAGGCAGCTGCCCTTAGTGAGTGCAGCTCAGGCAGGAAGTGGGCCTCTACACGAGGTGCGGGTGGTGCGAGGCATTTGAAACAACGCCTCAGAAATATACTCTTTTAAAGTGTGAACGCAGCGGTGAACACACAGGATTTGCAATAAAAGGATATGGCGCGCCCGAAGGCACAGCAAAACAGCGTGCTGAATGAAGCCGGCATCCGCTGAAAGGCGTTTTGACGGCGACGAGTGCTTCTATTCCGGAGGTCAGCGAAGTGGAGAAGTCGCTGCAGGAGTAAAAATCTAAAGGACCTAAGCGAGGCTCGGCAATATATAGCCTCTGACCACGCCCATACTGGCGGGCTCTGACGCACCAGGCGTCCTGATTGGTTCTCGCGTCAAAGCCGCCTCGTCATAGGTTCGTGCAGTTGCCGCAGCACAGACAATGACCGCTCTCGCGCTCAGTTGTGCTCGCTGTGCAGCTGCACTGCGTTTTAAAAAGTTTGCTTTAATATTTTCGAGAAAAGAAGGTTTTCCCATAGCGTAAGCTAGCCTTACGCAATACGAGAGACCTCTCGAAAGGGAACTATGAATTGTGACAGAAATAGTCAAAGGCTTACAAGTACTACACATCTTTTTCCAGCACTTCAAAACTATAATATCATGTGTTATTTTTAATGTGATAACACACTTCGTTCATCTCAAGATTCCCCTAAAACTTCGTTCATCCTTCAAAGATTCCCTAAACTAAACATTTTAAGATGTAGGAAAACTCTTATTTAAACACTAAATTACCATTGTAAACAGTAGGATGATTATTGGCTATTTTCACTCCCTAACGTCAATTTTTTCACTCATTTTGCTTTTAATTAATATTAAGACATTATGGCCCGGTTTCACAGACATGGCTTAGCATAAGCCAGGAGTAGGCCTTAATGTGTACTAGTTAAACTGGGGCATTTAAGTACCTTTCATGAACGTGGCTTAAAATAAGCTTAGTTAGTCTGAGACTACAGAGTCCTGGAGTAAATTAAGTAATCTTAAATGAAAACACCTGGGATAGGCCTGATTAAGTTGAGTATAAGCACATGCCGTTGGGCTGATGGTGCTCATAAAAACCTGGAATGGACCAGAAAACATTATTATCGGTGAACATTTTGACACAAAGCAATGGCAGATGCAAAAAGAATTCGTTCCAAAAACTTCAGTGAGTATGAAAAAACACTACTGAAACCAACCATGATCCAACCATGATGGTTGGATTTTGACCAACCATCCAGTTATTGAAAGTAAAATCCACACTACTGCTAGTGAGCAAAAGAAAAGGAGTGCTTGGAATGCAATTTGCAATGAATTTAATGCAAATGAAAATGCAACCACAAGAACAATACAACAACTTCAGGTGAGATTTCTTCATTATTATCATTGCTCATTTCTCATATTCATATTTTTGGGACAATTTATAATGAATGATTTTTGCCTGTATAGACTCTGTGGAAGAACCTTAAACTGGCTTTAAAACGACAGAATGCAGAGATCAGAAGACAGCGATTTACTACTGGTGGTGGACCACCAAATAAAGACAAAACTGATGAATTGAGTGACTTGCTGTCTGGAATAATACAGCACCAGCAACCTCTGGATGGTATACCAGATGATGATCACTTGAACAGTTCAGATGAAGATCTGGGGCCGTATTCACAAAGCATTTTATCTTACCACTAGGAGTACTCCTAAATCGCTCTAAAAGATTTTAGCTAGGAGTTTTCTCTTAAAAGTTATTCACAACGCATTTTAGACCTACTCTTAGTAAAGAAAAATGACAACTCCTAAACTAAGAGTGAGTCTTCGTTGCTATGGATGACGTCATTACTCATGCACGAGCTTGACTGAAGTGACCACCTTGATTGGCTGATGATTGAAATGCGGGAATGATTCCAAACACCTCCCCTACGATGATGATTGACAGGTGACAGGTCTGAGAATGCGTGCGCTTCACAAGTAGTATGAAGGACGGAAGATGATGAATAACTGAATAAATAGCCTAAATGAATAAAGAGTAAGGCAAAACAAATAGCCTAGTAGCCTAATGAAACATATGGATTGATGCAATATCTTTGCAACATTATTGAATTAATCTGTCACTATATGCCTCTGCCTATACGTTTGCAAAGAGAAGAACATTTTAATTTGATTCACAATGAAACGTTACAATTACTTTACATGCAATGAGTAGCCTAGTTTTGCTTGTTGTTGTTATGCCTACAATGCAAAATTGTTCCCTCTCCTGTAGCATACGCATTTCAAAACATCGCATCGTGAAATGCCACAAAAAATGGTTTGTGAATAGGTCTTATGGCGCTTTTCCACTGCATGGTACGGCACGGTTCGGCTCGGTGCGGTTCGACTCGGTGCGGAACGGTTCGGCTCGCTTCGCTTTTCCACTGCGTGGTACGACTCGACTCGGTACGGCACGGTTCGGTTCGCTTTAGCTCGGTTGCTTTTCCATTGCAGTTAGTACCGCTTCAAAATGGGTGGGACTGATCGTTATAGTTGCCGCCTCTACTGCCATGACATCATCGTAAACGCGCCACATTTCAAACGCACAACACAGGGGATGGTGCTCTTGATTCTCGGCATGTGGATGTTTTTAAATTAAACGTTCTTATAATGGTTTACTATATGGAAGGAAAATTCTTAACGTGTAATTAAACGTTGCGTTCATATTCTGGGCTCATCTGATTTTTTGTACATAGCATAGCCTACTTTATGATTTTAGTATCATAATGATTAATCAATGCACGCACAATTATCCGTGAACTTGATTTGAACAAATGCCTTTCAACTTGTGTGTGCAAAATTCAGAATTAAATGAATGTGCAGCAATCTTTACAAATAGAGAGTCTAGGCCTAATGTACTGTTTTAAACTACTGCCATTAAAAAAGCGCATTTAGTTAATGTTATGTTATTTTTTTTCCATCTGCCTATGTTGATTATGAAAAGTGAACAGCACGAGTAGAGAGACATGGAGCGAGTCAGACATAATTTTGACCACTTCATTAAGTTTTGTTTTGTAGAAAGCATTTCTTTAAAGTGAATTTCGTTTTGTATAAATTGTATCTTAATTTTAATAATTTTTTCATCAAACAATTGCCTGGATTGAATAAGATGCAAAATAGACAATTTAATCATTTAGGCGCCCGAGCGGTCACTTGCATTGTACGTTAACTGGAGCGCATCTCATCCTCAAATACACAAAGCTTGAAATGTCTTTAAACGAAATAATTCAAAACAAAAAGAAATAGGCTACTCTCTTATGTAATCCATTATGTGCATTTCTCTCTATAGGCGCGTTTACTACGAATATGGCGATCGTCAACTTCATCTTTGCCATGCACAGACACTGACAGAAAACACTATTTTATAAATAAAAATCAGTGCACGCGTTTTAATAAAATTAAAACTTTAATTGTGATCATTAAAATAATTGAATATTAAATATTTTGTGGCCAAGGTTTGCTCATTTATTAATAGTAGGCTATATATATATAGGCTATATATAGGCCTAATTTTATTAAATTGAACAAGCGCAAAATTCAGCATTCAATCAAATATTCAAAAAGACTTAATAATAATAATGTTATTTCAACATAATATCTCGTTATTTCGACATAATGTGCGTGCAACAAGCAAGATGTGCGTTTGTAAATCCGGGGACGCGTGCACTGATTTTTATTTATAAAATAGTGTTTTCTGTCTGTGCATGGCAAAGATGAAGTTGACGATCGCCATATTCGTAGTAAACGCGCCTATAGAGAGAAATAACATTATTATTATTAAGTCTTTTTGAATATTTGATTGAATGCTGAATTTTGCGCTTGTTCAATTTAATAAAATTAAAACTTTAATTGTGATCATTAAAATAATTGAATATTAAATATTTTGTGGCCAAGTTTTGCTCATTTATTAATAATATATATACACACACATATGTGTGTGTGTGTGCCCTCAGCACATGCGTTAAAAATTATCCGGCGCCGCCCCTGACTGCAAGAAACAGTTTACAAGAAACTTTTTAACTGCAAGACACTACAGCGTTGGCTGTTGTCTACTGGCTATTTAAATCTAGCGGGTTTGTCTCGTGCATGGTCTCGTGTCGCAAATACAATGACACTGGTAGTGACGATTCTGTCTGACCAATCAGTGATCTTCAGTGTTTTCACGTCACATTTTAGTACCGGTACGGTACGCTTGGAACCTCCACAGAGGTGGTACCATTTAAAGCGAGCCGAAGCGAGCCGTACCGTACCGTACCATGCAGTGGAAATGCGCCATAAGCGTGCCGTACCGAACCGAGCCGTACCGTACCATGCAGTGGAAAAGCGCCAAAGCGTGCCGTACCGAACCAAGCCGTACCGTACCATGCAGTGGAAAAGCGCCATTAGTGAGTTAGGAGTCCTCTCGACTTCTTTTAAGCTGTCCCAGGCTTAGGTGCTACTTTTAGGGCTAAAATGTTTTGTGAATTACTCTTAGTCAAAAAAATTAGGAGTCCTAAAGTTACGAGTGACACGCCCATTATTTTTAGGAGTTGCTCCTAAATTCGCCAGTTAGGAGCTACTTTAAGCCTTAAAATTCTTTGTGAATACGGCCCCTGAGCACAAATGGTATGTTAGAAAGAAATTGATTTCTTCCTTTGGTACATATATTCCACTCTGTCAATTTTTATTCTTCTTTCATTGTAAGGATCATGTGAATTTATTTGTGCCTCTGTTTTTCCCCACAGAAGAAAGGAATCTGAACGGGTTGGAAAAGCCAGAGCACAGTGAGTGTGTGCCTTCCACATCTGCTCCTGCATCCCTGAGAAAAGATGGTGCCACCACCTTTCAGCAGAGAACAAGCAAGATGACCATCCATGAAAAGTTAGCCAGAGAATTTCATGAGGAAAAAATGAAATATCTGAAGGAAGAACATGAAATGAAAATGAGAATTCTACAGGTTGAATTGGATATGAAGTTGGAAGAAAGAGGTATGATCCAAAAACGATTTCAGTAAGGAGCCAGCCATGTGTGAACAATATGATGTATAAACTATTAAACAACAAAAATAAACCTTTTGTCATTTAGATTATTCATGACTGAGTGTATTTAAACAACCACAAACTACATTTTCAACCAGTATTGGTTTAGTAATTTTTTTTAATTTTGCTGCACACTATTTTAATTTTGTACAGAACAAAAATTATCAAGGCAAAATAAGGCATAATGAATACATTCCATATTGAAATGCATCTCATCTAGTGAAGTGCTGCAATGTGAAAGCAACTCTGTGTGCAAGTCCTCGTGGTCACTGGCTGCCCTCAGTCAGGGCACATCTGCTTCATCGTCACTCTTCCATTGGAGGATCAGGACAGCAGCGCTGCCTTCAGGTAGTTGTGCAGCACCGCTGTAGCACATGATGACCTCTGCTAGCATCTCCTTGGCCTGAAGCGAAGTGTATTACCGTAAACACTGGAATCGATTTTTTCCATATTCCAAACATGCGTTCAACCATGCCTCTTGTTCGGATATGAGCTCCTGTTTGTATCTTTGCTGCTCAGCTGTTGTGGATTTATGTATGGAGTGAATAAAAAGTTACTCCTGACCATATCCACTGTCACCAAGTAGAAGTCCTACTTACTGTCCACTCTGAAACTGAGCAACATAATGAAGAGTTGACAAAAATCCTTGAATCGTGAGTTGAACCTTTCCAGCGCTGGAAAGGTTCAACTCACGATTCAAGGATTTTTGTCAACTCTTCATTATGTGCTCAGCAACAATGTTTGAAAACTCTAAATTAGGTGTGCATACACCCTGAACGTTGATAGAAAACCAGTTCTTACGGTTCCTGTACTCCTCAGCATCAGGGGTTGATGGACACTTGACAGGAACATGACATCCATCTATACAGCCAATGACACCTGGGAAGTGCCCATTTTCATAGAATTGCACTTTATATTTGGCTTGGTCAGCAGCATCAGGAAACTTTATGTAAAGACTCCTCAGTTCACAAATGGCTCTGCTGACTTTGTGAACTATTCTACACACAGTTGCTTCACTGGCACCACACAAATCACCAGTTTCACGTGAAAGGTCCCGGACGCAAAAACCTCAGTGTGAGCAGAACTTGGAGAGAAATGGGGTAAAGGCCTTCCTCTCAGAGACAGACAGGAAAGTCTAGGCTCAAGCAAAGATATTATCTCCACTGCATTTTCCTTGGACATACGAAAGCGGTCTTGAAAAGCTGTGTCATCAAAGTAATGTAATGGATCACTCCTATCCACAAGTACTCTGGCTGGCCTCTGTTGTGCATGTTGGTTTTCATTTAGATATTCCAAATATTCCATGCTCCCTCACAAACAGTACTAAGCACGAGTTAAACCTGCCTCTTTGAAGGATTAATTTAAGATTCAATTTAGTCATAGACTAGCTATAATCCTTCCTCTTGCAATCGGCTTTGTTTAATCCAGAACAGGCTAAATCTTTGACTATTTTAATATATATCTGTGCAAGTCGCTTTGAGTTAAGACAGCTCAAGTGGGCAGTTTAGTCTGGGACTAGGCTTAAGCCATGTCTGTGAAACCGGGCCTATGAATGATAGTAATTAAAGTTAATGTCATCTAGGGGTCGATCGATTAATCGTGTGACTATTTCACTGTAGACTAGGGGTGGAACGTTACATGTATTCGTATTGAACCGAAACAGTAACGGGCCGCATCACGGTTTGGAGTATAAATTTACACGGAGAATACACGGTATAAAAATAAATAAAACTCGCGTGCAAAATTAATTCATGTAATGCGGAACTACTGTTAGATACGCGGGTTCTTTAGGGACACCTAATCTGTAGCTCCGCCTTAGCTCAGAAGCAGGCTGCGATGTAAAGATTGCAATGCTGGAATCGACTGTCTATGGCTGGAATATGGTGTGTGTGTGAGAGAGGGAGAGAGGGGCGCGGGCCCGATCGAAAAGTCGCGTGTGTTTAAAGTCACAAAGTTTTTACTTATATTTGTGTGTGTGTGTGTGAGGCGCGGATGTGATCGAACGGTGGAAACATAAAAACATACTCATTTTGTTTATAGCCTACAAGACATCGTTCAAACTGCAAAGTGTTTAAGTTACTGTTAATTAATTAAGGAAAACAAATATATTAATCTGAAATGTAGCAAATTAATTTAATTCATTCAGGTGCAATTACCAAACATATCTCATGGTCTTTTTGTCTTTTGTACAAGTGCAGATTGGTCAATTGTTCATTGTTCAATAAATGTTTTTGTTGAGAAATCTTGTCCATCTTTAGTAATTATTTGTGTTACATTTTATCTTTCAAATAGAGGTTAAAAACAAGCACATAATCGGCCAAAATAAATCGGCAGCATTAATCGGCCGGATTTCAAAAGATCGGCATCGGCCTGAAAAAAAAAACATATCGGTCGACCTCTAATTTCATCTACACCCTAAATTAAGCTTAGTGCTTTATTGTCAGCCCAGCACCACCAGATACTCTCTGCAGAACTCAGTGGCTCCGGTGCCGCCGCCCTCAGATGCTAGTCTGGAGCCTGTGAACTTAAAGGAACACGCCGACTTTTTGGGACTTTGGCTTATTCACCGTTTACCTCCGTTTACCTCCAGATCGAGCCTTTGCCGTTGCTGCACCAAAACAGCTTACCTGCTTTTATTAGAACTGTCACTACACTACATGAGTTTAAAGCTAAACTCAAAACCTACTATTTTTCTCTGGCTTATAATTGTAGCTGATTTGTGCGGTGTCTGGTATGTTCTGTGTTTTGTCCTGTATTCGTATGTAGTAAATGATGTCAATGCCAATGTTTTGTGCAATAATGTACAGCACCTTGGTCAACAATCGTTGTTTTTAGTGGTGGTATATAAATAAAGTTGAGTTGAGTTGAGTCTTTGTGCTAAGCTAGGCTAGCGGTGGGTGCGTCAGACAGAGTTACGGCACACACGGAGATGAGAGAGGTATGTATGGACTTATCTTACTCTGGGGGATACGGAGAATAAGCTTAAGTCCCAAAAAGTTGGCATGTTCCTTTAAAATAAAACTGCACATTGTAAAATCTGTACGTTGTCTATTTATTATTAAAGAATTTGTCAGTAAAAAAAGTTAGTCTGGAGCCCTGCCCAGAACATTCTGTACCGTTTCATAGTTGAACTGTTTATCTAAATGTGATGAAGTGCTTGAATGTTTCTAACATGAATGTTCTTCAGCATCATGAATGAAGAATAAACACCAACCTCTTTGTTCTTCAGGATCTTCAGTGTGTTTCATTCTGCAGGGTTCTGGATCACTCATGTTCTCTCTGTCCTCTTTAATAAGCTCTGATGCTCGTCTTCACTTGCAGCAGATGGGAATTTACAGCATTTATTGGGGAATTACTGTGGGAGGAGCTTCACTGATGATGTAATTGCTGTGGGAGGAGCTTCTCTGATGATGTGATTGCTGTGGGAGGAGCTTCTCTGATGATGTATTCCAGCGTGGGAGGAGCTGATCTGCCTAAATCAAAAAAATCAATTACTGAGTTTTCAAAAAAAAAATTACGACACTAAGGATTTATGTCTGTCTATCTATTTATTAGACATCCATCTATTTGTATTGCTAATCCTAACATTATTCTGCTTCTTCATTAAAATACAGAAATTAATATAAATAATTTAAATTCTTCCAAATATAAATAATAGTAAGAAAAACAGATAAAATCATAAAAACATAAATGTACATATAGTAGCCAACAAATCCCCTCAGTCTGCTGACACCAATGAAATGAGCTTTAAGTGTCAATTTACAGGAGATCTGAAGACATCAGCATAATAATGAGGCGAAAACAGTGAACTATTGTCCATGAAATAAAGAGGTTTTCAGCAGATCTGTTAATATTGATGACGCCTCAGACTATCAACACCTCATTCAACAAGCCATTCAGGGTCATCAGCAGATCATCTCACTTTATTCTGAGTGTTTGCTGTTAGACACACATTATTTGAGTCAGGATACATGATAAAAGCCTGTAAAACTGCTATATTGAAAGACAATACTGTAATCTTTCACAATATGACATGAATAAAACATCAATAACACAAAAAGAATCACTAATGACACTCATCTCCATCAACCACCACAGAGAAATAATTACAGCAGCTTATACCATGGTCTGGGTGTGGTTCAGCGATCTCTGTGACGGGAGAAAGTGTGTGTGTGTGTGTGTGTGTCTCTGCCTGTCGTCTCACGAGGAGAAGCCTAAAGAAGCCGCTGTTTTGTTTGAGGAGAAAGTTATTGAAGAGTGTGTGAGCGCACTGAGCGCGATTATTGTTTGGAAAAGACTTATCTAATAAAACACACGATCCACAGCAAGCCGACCCCATCTCCTTCCTTCTTTCCACAAACAAACCTTTGTAGACAGACATCAACATTAGACGTGTGGAAGACGTCGAAAAAAGACGTCGCCTGGCGTTACAAAACAACCCCTTCAGTGGACCGAATTTGGACGTCCAAAAATTACATAAAAAAGACGTCACTCCGACGATGGTTTTTATTCGTTATTTGACACTATAAACCATGCTATAAACACACACTGACCTCCTCCAGCTTTTATTTTGGCACTTCCGGTTACCGGCATTTGGAATTTGCATATTAGTTAAATATTTAGTTTCACCAAACATTTAGATTCAACATTTATATTTAACATTTATATTTAATATTTATATTTAACATTTAGATTTAATATTTATATTTAACATTTAGATTTATATTTAACATTTAGATTTAGCATTTAGATTTAACATAGCCTATAGGTGTAACATATAATATTTATATTTAACTATTTATAATATTTCTAAGTTGACAAATATTGTTGTAAATGTGGTAAAAAGTGACCGTCAAAAATTAATACCAGTTTTTTAAACATTGTTTGAAGCTAATGTGACAAAATGTTGCCGTTATTGCGTGAGCCGCTTTACAAACGGCGCCCCATACTCACGTGGCTCATTATACGCTCAACGTAAAGTAAGAGATCGATTCACATAATTCCCCTCACAGATCTCAAACTTTACCTCTTGACTCGACATTCAGTAACAGTTCTCACTCCAAACATCGAGACAATCACACAAACGAACACAAAATCGCTCAGGTCTGAATGAACTCAACATTCTCCTCATGCTCGCTGCTGCTGCACTAAATGATTATTTCAGAAGGAAGACGCCAGAAAAGACGCACAAGTATCGCTGTGATCGATGAAAACAACACAGAAATGAGCCTGTCGCTTAATCAAACTGTATAAAGTGTTTGTGTAAATATGAGAAATACCGTGAACTGCTCTCCTCACCTCAGAAGACTCGACGGTGCGTCCCAAATCGCATACTATCCGCCCTAAATAGTCTCAGAAAATTAGTAGGCTACATCCCTGTTCGTTGTATTTTGGTTTCAAAGATACCCGGATGGTCTACTATTTCCGGTCAGAATCCGTGCAGATCGCGCGTTTGGCCGAGGATTCGGTTAGAACTACAAACACGAGTGAAAAGAGCTAAAAAACTACAGACAAGGAAGACGCGCTGTAGAGAAGTTTAGATAAAGTTTTTTTTTAATTGCAATATTAATGTGGCCGGAGCAGTATTTTTGTAATATAACTCAATACGGATAGCCTGACTACGCCACCTTGGGAATTACACCCAAGGAAATATAAAAAGGAACCCAGGTTCGGTGGTGCAGAGAAAAGTCAGAGTCGTGTAATTCAGCAAACAAATAAATAATTTTATTTGAGAGGAAAATATTCTGCTTGTATCTTTAAATAGTATAAATCACTAGCAAGTTTATTGTAACAATACTAAGAACAATGTTAAAAGAACATTCCTACAGGCATACGGGATCCAAGCAAGTTATCACATCAAACAAAACATCACAACCAAAGAAACAAATGTATTGTCTCCACCCAAAAAAAAAAAAAAAAAAAAAATTTTATATATATAATAAAAAAAAAAAAAATATATATATTATATATATATATATATATATATAATATATATATATAATATATAATATATATATATATATATAAAATATAAAATGAACAAGGCTAAAGTTACTTTTTATTGAAAACTCAACCATTTATGTGTGCACGGCAAACCAAATAAGTCGAGGTGCTCAACCCTGGTGCTCCAACCTCACAGCAAATGTGTTCACCCAGGTGACTAGCCTCCCCCTCGGCGCACTCAGCCTTGACTCAAACAAAGAAACAAAAAGAAGAAAGATTAGTGGGTACGATACAAATACAAAATAGTCACAGTACATCCGACACAAATAGAAAGATTGACCAAATCAGTAATTATTGGTCTCAACAGGTGACCGTTAGAGAGACGCTACTGATATGATATGATATAATATAATTAATTACACCACACGGCCAACGGCCCAAATCACACTGGTCAAGCAAACCTCATTAAGGAAATAACAAAAATAACCCAAACCATGAAATGAAAAACAAAGCAAAACACAACAATCATAAAGTAAACTATCCGTTCACGAGAAACAAGGAGACTGATCTAGTCACGAAAAACAGAAAAAAAATAACCTAATCATGAAAAACAGCAGCACGACCTGAATTAACCATCACGTGGTACACGAGACTGAAAAACAAAACATAATCAAATAATGATTTACTAAAAATACAAAACGTTCACTAAATCATACATACCACACGAGAATCACACATGTCACGAGGTCAGGATGCACTCGCGAATGTTCTGCTAAAACACACAATAAACCCAATTAACTTGACTAACCCCATATAACCCTCATCACATCGCGATAGTCGGCATACCTTAAAGCCTTCAATGAGCGCTTGACGCAACTCCCAGAGAACGCCGCCGAGACGGCTACAGCCATCACTTCAAAGGTAAAAAAAAACACATACTCTAGACACTCTTAAAACTCCATGAAGCCGTGTATAACCTCCATCGCTTACCTTAACTATAATGAAACCGGAAGAGGGGCGGGTATGACAAAGCCTACATTCAAGGGTTTCCAGTCTACACACTTAAATACACCGGTACTGATTACCTCATCCTCCCACTCCCATATAAGGGTAATGACGCAAAGAAAAGGAAAGGGGAAATCCCCTACTGCTACATTCACAAACAGAACAAGACGATACATACAAGAAATATAAACAATCTTTCAAAAAAAAAAAAAACCCAGAAATTATGGTTCAGTATACATTAAATGAGGAAATGTGAAATAAATTTAAATCTATTCAACAATAGTCTTAAAAAAAGAAAAAGAGAGAAGAAAAAAGATAAGGGCACAAAAAAGAAAACCATATTAAAGGGACACTATGTAGCTTTTTAGGTATTTTATTATCTAAAATCAATATTTTTATTCATACATATGCCCTCAATGGTGTACAAATACCTATGCCAATGATCAGACTAATCCTCGTAAACGAAGAATTTATTATCTTTATATACATGGGACGGGTAGGTCCACGGAGGCTTCCATGTAGTTCCGCCATCTTGAAAAACTATAATAGCAGAGAGGGACAAAAAGTACTAGGCCAACGCGTTTCCACAACGCGTTTCGTTCAGAGCCAGCGTCACGTGACTGAAGCCAGCAGAAGCGGAGGAGCAGAGCAGTTGAGAGGCGCTTGTCACTGCCGCGGCAAGTTTAAAAGGCTGCACTGCACGGTTATTTATACACCGTTCATTCATACATACATATGAGTCACAGGATAAGGAGTCCTCGTCAACGAAAAAGTCCAAAATAGACCGTAAAAGGAAACGTGACCGGAGATTACAAAAACAAGGGTTAATGTCGGGATAGCTAATGCAGGAGAAAGCTTTCAAAAGAGATGCTGAAGTTGCCTGCTTTCTTCTCGACAGGTAAGTCAATGTTACGGTCTTAATTACAAGCTTATTTTTCATTGCTTGGTTGTGAACTTTATTATATAGATAGTAGAACATTTATAGTTATATCTATTCTATTCATAGTAAGTTAAACAGGCTCTTTGATGAATAGCAGATTGAGTAAAATAACGTTAGAGAAGGCACGGATGATGATGATGATATCTAACAATGCACGTACTTCAAAAATATAACGAATAAAGGCGGCATTACTACTAACTACCATAGTTAATGTTTTTCACAGTCAGTAATTTATACTGTAACATTCTTTTTTTCGTTGATTCAAGTTTCAGTTTGTTTTTAATAACAAACCTGTATGTTAGTTGTATGCATAACTATGTTATGTTAGTTGAATGTTAATACATATATTAACATGTAATATATGTTATATATATATATATATGTCAATATATAACATATATTGATATGTTTTATCAATAAAATCTAATATTTACATGGTGTATTTCATACAACAATGTTCATGAATATGCATGGTCCCTATTCAAATAAACCAATAAATAAATACCAAACATGTAGGATAATTATTCACATTAAACCATATAGATTCTTGGGTGAATTTCAGGTGATTTCAGCATGAAAGTGGGGGAAGTGGGAAAGACATGCAGATTAGGATGATTCTGAGGTGAGACTTGCGTCTCGAATGATGGTGCTAGTTTCACAAGAGAGAGTTCAAATGTTAATTTCTTTGTTCCCTCAGAGAGTTGCCTTCTGTTCCAGTTCTTCCAGCCTTACATTTTCATGATCCATCGTCGCTGTCACGAACAAGTACTCATGCCCATCCCCAGTTATTTTATTGTTGCAAAAAAAAAAAAAATTAAAAGAACATTCCTAGAACATTATTATTTATTTCCCAAAACAATAACAAAACAGGAACCAAATACTAACGTTAGGGGAACGTTCTGTGTTTGCTGGGAAGCCCCAGAAGCGAACGTAATACTTAGCTTTCAGAAATGAAAACTATGAAATTATTCCTGATGCAAATAAAATTGGACAATAACAATAAGCTGTTGATAAAATGATAGTTTAATTAAAAGTGAAAACGAACAGAGACAGATCTCAAACAATGAACAAGTTAAAATTAATTTCAGATTCATGTCTCTGTTGAAAGTGTTACGGCCTCTTCTTCAGCTCCCTGAACACGGAAGCTTTTTCCGGGGTAATTTTCCGGTGCTCTTCTTCAGAATGATTTCAGAACGGAGGCTCCAGTGAAACTCTTCCCGCATTGATCACATTTCACAGTTTCTCTCTGCTTTGACCTCTCATGTGAACCTCCAGACTTTTCCATGTGAAGTGTTTTTTTATACTGAGGGCAGGAGACAGATTTTTTGGCTTTCATTACTCCTTTCTTGTTCCCGTCCATCAGGTCTAAAAGAAACAATAAATCAAGTGAGATTTCAAATGAAAGTGAGGCTCAAAGTCAATATTCAGTCTTCAATAGATATTTTAATCCCATCAAATCTGGTCAACAACTGCTGTGCACGATTACGCTCTATTTTAATGTCATGAAGATGATGTGTGTTATAAATCACAAGTTTGGTCACTAAACAATGTAAATCTGGTGAGAATCAGCATGTTCTTCATCATGATGAATTAATGAGGAGTCAAGAATGAACACTAACCTCTTTGTTCTTCAGTCTCATGATGTTTCATTCTGCAGATTCTGGATCACTGGCGTTCGCTCTGTCCTCTCCTTCCAGATGCTTGCTGGCAGTTCTGCTAAAAACAAACAAGTTTCTTTTCTAATGCTGGGTACACACCAAAAGATAATCAGGTTGATTTTGGGCCGATTTCCCTCCTTCCGACTCCGAACTCCGAGGACAAACGCGCGCATGCTCTGGAGATTATCACGTGAAACAAAACAATATCCAATCAGAAAGCGAGATGATGGAAGACACAGTCATTCTCTCTCTCTCTCTCTCTCTCTCTCTCTCACACACATGCGCGCACACACACACACACACACACTTGCAGGAAGCTGAGTGTTAAGGGTTCAGTGAGGTTCTATAGGAGGGATTAAATTACTTTTTCTAAGGAACAAATACAGATAATAAAGAATGAACATATTTCTGTATAAAAGGTTATATATAACGGTGGGTACAATGTTTTTTGTTTCACGTGAATTTTCTGTGAAAATCATTCCAAACACTATCATCGCAATTACTTACTGCATATCATACGCCATGCATATTCTCAAGTCTTGTGAGATTTTGAGATATTTCCTGTGTTCACAGTCAAGACCCTGGTTGAAAATCTATTCATTGTTCACACACTATAGGAGCAAAATGCTTAAATCTAGGATTTGTTGTCCTCATGTTTGTGGTCTATCACATTATGAAAATATTTTGGTGTGTATCCAGCATAACAGACATGATGCGAGAGGAATAATCAATATTTCAGACTCTGAACTAGGCTAATCACATGTTAAAAATAGTGACATTGATCATGTGACTTAAAGGGGACCTATTATGCAAAATTCACTTTTGTATGGTGTTTGGACATAAATGTGTGTTGGCAGTGTGTGTACACAACCACCCAATAGAGATAAAAATCCACTCACTCCTTTTTTATTAATCCCCATAAATCATCAGCAGTGTCTCCCAACGACCTGTTTTCAGAATGCGGCTGTAGTGACGTCACTAATACAGGCCCCGCCCATGAGTGTTGACTGTCACTGCCGTTTTAACATAGACCCGCCCTGATCGTGATCACAGCGAGTTGGACACATCCGCCATTGCTGCACTGACGAGAATGTCTCCCAAGCATTGTAGAGGTGTTGTGTAGCTGGATGTATTAATCCACATAGCTCTCTCTCTATTTACACCGAAATCTGAGGCAGCCGCTGAAGACGATGTGGGTTCATTTTGTTTTTGAAGAAAAAGCTCCCTCAACTCTACCGAAATTCGTTTATGTACTTGCGCACTTCTTATACTGTGTTTACTCAGCTCTTACAGTGATTTTCTGGAGTAAAACTGACGCTTCATCTTTTGTGTGATGTACAATAAACTTTATTAAACTCATCATTATATTTTGTGTCATCATTCAGACGTGGTTCTACAGCAGGCTTGTATTATAAGCCTGCTGTTGCCTTTGGCTTGCTCAGTTGGGGATATTCTGGGGATATCTAATTTGATTTTATCAATAAATTCCACTAGAAACAAACCTTGTTGTATTATTTTAATTTAATACTGTGAAGCTGCTTTGATACAATCTGTATTGTGAAAAGCGCTATACAAATATACTTGACTTGACTTGACTTGACTATTAATAGCGGCAATCAATATAGGTTAGTAATATAGGACACATAGGTTATAACCATAATTAAACTAAACTATACCTGTTCCAACTCCATACAGCATATATTCTCTGACTCTGTAGGCATTATTGTCCAAGTCGAAATGAACACCGTTACTGTCTATGAGTTTCTGTTTTGATATTATCATCTTTCCATGAGTTGAGATTGTTAACTGAGCGCGAGCTGGTTAGGCTCCGCCCCCTGTGCCGTGAACCAGCAGCTCATTAGCATTTAAAGGAGACACACTAAAACAGTGCGTAAACATGCTGTAAAAAATGACCTGTTGGGTATTTTGAGCTAAAATTTAACATACACACTCTAGGGACAGAGACTTATTTTACATCTTGTGAAAAGGGGCATAATAGGTCCCCTTTAAAGGGCACCTGTTATGCAAAATTCACTTTTACATGGTGTTAGCGTAGACCCGCCCTGAGTGAGCTAAACAGTCTGCCAGTGTTTCGACGCCGGAGCAGCTGTAGACACAAATGTCTCCTAAGCGATTGAGGTGTTTTGTTGTTGGATGTCAGAAAAAATTTAACATACACACTCTAGGGTCTTCCTGCTCAGCTCAGCTCAAGAAAAAAATTAACATACACACTCTAGGGTCTTCCTGCTCAGCTCAGCTACTGTTCGGACGCTCTTGCTTACTGCTCCGCACTTTGCTCTATCGCTTTTACATTTTATCTCCTATATTTTTATATTTTATTTCCTTAATCACCTACTTTTAACTTAAGCAAATCAGCACAGTGCTCAGACGACAAAGTTTGGATTACTACAAAAACTGAGAATTATTTTACCCGACCAGCTTACATTCCGGGAAAGGAAAACACAACTGCCTCAAGGATAAGAGAAAATGCCTCTTCTGAAATCTACTTGCAGCACCAACTGCCACAGACTTTTACAAAGGATTGCAGTTCTTGAAACAAATTTACTTACGGGACCACCAAACCAGACGGAGCACACAACAGAGCTTCGTCATGGACACCCTCAGCATACAGCCGGTGAGTCCCATGAAACTAGTAACATGTTTAGAAACAAGCCGATCGACTTACTAATCGATGGCACACACAGGGAGCGAGACCCAAAGGCACTCGAGACATCAGATTGTCACGAGCATCACATATTGCCGCAGTAGCATCCTCTACCCCAGATACAGCTCTGACAAGGACTGCAAACACTGGTCTCCTACCACCGCCTATACATCTTGAGAACAGATTTGAAGTACTAATGAATGTAAATGAGGAATCCCCAAATGTGATGAATGTGATCGAACACAGACTGAATGGGCCAGTAGCTAACACTGATGCTAACTGGCGCTCAAGGTCGAGCAGACAGCGGCACTCAGCTCAGAGCGCAGCCGAGCCCAGGACTCTGATAGTGGGGGACGCTATCCATAATCAGAAACATTAGCGGCAGGGACACAACTACGTGCTGCCTTCCACAAGCAACAACTTCTGATATAAACAGGGAACTTCAGAACATTCTGATGAAACATAAGACTGCAAATCGACTCATCATTCATGTGGGGAAGAATGATATTCATAAAGAGCAGTCAGAACTCCTTAAGAAGGATTTCAATGAACTTTTTGAAACACTTAAAAGACTGAAAGTTCAAACATTCATCAGTGGACCACTCCCAGCAAGAGGAACAAACAGGTTTTCACGGTTGCTTGGGCTTAATACATGGCTGCAAAAAACCTGCAATATAAAAGGAGTTAACTTCATTGACAATTTCAATCTTTTCTGGAGTCAGAGACAAGTGTTTCATCGGGATGGCCATCACCCAAACAAACTTGGTTCAAGAGTGTTAAAGGACAATATCTACTTCTCCCTCAATCATCCTTCTGCAGTGTGTGCCAATCCACTCAATCTGAACGGCACACACACACCTGGACACAGTATGAATGACGACGGGACTTCACTTCAGAAGCAAAATGGACATGATAACACCACTCCGCCACAACAACCTCTGCTCACGGACACAATCTCAGCTGAGCCCTGCCCACAGAGCTCACCACAGACAGACTGTGACATATCAGAACTGCTTGAAGATTCAGCACCCAAGGACGACTTCCTGGAAAACAGCCAGGGAAGCCAGGACAGCATATCACAGCCTCCGATAACACCAGAGCAACAGCCCCTTTCACCAGACACTCTCTCCCTCTCTCCAGCAACTCCACTCCTGTGCTTCTCACAGAAAATGGAAGAACTGGTGTATGCTGGAACCAGACTATCCCACTCTTTTGCTGTGAGCCGCCAGATACCAACCAAAAAAAGACAGGCACCTCAACCACCCGCATCAAAGCCTGCACCAAAGCCTGCGGGCCCAGCTCACCCTCCCCCTCCTCCTGTGAGAGCTCTTCGGCCTCTGCCACAACGCCAGGGCCCACACCCTCCTCCATCTGCTCGAGGTGAACCGAAAACCACTGATACCAGCTCTCAGTGATATGTGTCGGGTCCCCGTTTTGATAATATTGTGTCGGGTCCCCGTCCCAGTGTGCCTGTATCTTCCTCTATTGCTGTTCTATTACAAGATAGAAAGTCTAAGGCCTTCAATAGCCGTACAGCAAACCTAACTAATCTGGTGCCTATTACACGTCAAACTAATATTGCTGTGGGGAAAAGTAAGTCTGTTAAGTTAGCACTCCTTAACATCCGCTCACTTAAAAATAAATCACTCCTAGTCAACGACTTAACCACAAACAATCTGGATTTTATGCTTCTAAATGAAACCTGGCTAGAAGACAGCTACAGTGCAACAATCCTCAATGAAGCAGCCCCCCCCGAACTTTACTTTTATGAGTGTCTGCAGAGCTGTTAAGAGAGGTGGGGGTCTAGCTGCTCTTTTTAAAGATATATATCAATGTAAGCAAATATCATTTGGGAGTTACTTGTCTTTCGAATATCTGGGTATTGTGTTAAAAGGTGCTCCACGCATTTTACTTATCATTATTTACAGGCCTCCAAAATACTCTCCAGCCTTTGATGAGGACTTTACAGAACTGGTATCAACAATTACATCAGAGTTTGACTGTTTTGCCATTGCTGGAGATTTAAACATCCACATAGATAGTGCACAAACCAAAATGGCAAAAGAAATCAAAACTGTGTTAAAAACTTTTGATCTGACTCAGCATGTACATGGACCCGCACACAATCGTGGACACACTCTAGATTTACTTATCAGTAAGGGTCTAAACATTTCATTGATTGTTATTAAGGATGTAGCATTGTCTGATCATTTCTGTATTTTCTTTGATATATTGATCTCTCCTGCCACTGAAGCTAGATCTGTGTCTGTCAAGAAGAGATGCTTAAATGAGAACACTAGTGTCCTGTTTATTAAGGCTATATCTTTAACACCAAGCATATCTGCGGACTCTGTTGATTTTCTCCTTGATTGCTTTAACTCAAAAGTTAAAACTGTAATTGATGAAATTGCTCCTGTGAAAGTCAGGAAGAAGAGTGGCAGACAAAAAGCACCTTGGAGAAACTCAACAGCAGTGCAAAATATGAAAAGACAATGCAGAAAAGTAGAGCGCATGTGGCAGAAAACAAAACTTGTAGTCCATTATAACATCTACAAAGACAGCCTTCATGCTTTCAATATGGAACTAGGCAAAGCTAGACAGACTTTCTTCTCAAATATTATAAACAGTAATTTAAACAACACACGCACTCTTTCTGCTACAGTAGAGAGACTGACAAACCCCCCAAGCCAGATTCCCAGTGAAATGCTCTCAGACAACAAGTGCAGTGAGTTTGCTTCTTTCTTCTCTGAGAAAATCAATAATATCAGAAAGGTGATCAGCACATCCTTGAGTTGCCCTGGGGTTAGACAGATCATCAAACCACCTGAGAAAGTAGTTACTATGTCTGACTTCAAAGAAATTGATGGCAAAATTTTGGAAGAAACCGTACAGCACCTTAAAACATCAACCTGTGCTCTTGACACACTTCCCACATCATTTTTCAAAAGTGTGTTAAACAGTTTAGAAGCAGATCTTCTAGAAGTGGTAAATGCCTCACTTCTCTCTGGGAGTTTTCCAAAATCCCTGAAAACTGCAGTTGTCAAGCCCCTCCTGAAAAAGAACAATCTGGATAAGACCATATTAAGCAACTATAGACCGATCTCAAATCTTCCTTTCATAGGCAAGATCATTGAAAAAGTTGTCTTCAATCAGCTGAACAAATTCTTATGCTCGAATGGAAACTTTGACAATTTTCAATCTGGTTTCCGACCGCACCACAGCACAGAGACAGCGCTCATAAAGATAATAAACGATATTCGCTAAAATACTGATTCAGGCAAATTATCAGTGCTGGTACTACTCGACCTCAGTGCTGCATTTGACACTGTCGATCATAACATACTTCTTGACAGGCTGGAAAACTGGGTGGGGCTTTCTGGGATAGTCCTAAAATGGTTCAGGTCATACTTAGATGGGAGAGGTTATTATGTGAGTATAGGAGACCATGGGCCGGTTTCACAAAGATAGACTTTGACTATGGCTTAGATATAGTAGATAGTCAGACTTCAGATAGACATCTAAATCAGACCGTTGCACAAAGCACTTAAGACTCCGACTATCTTAAGTAGGACTACACTGCAATGCATTCTGGGTAAAGTAAGACACTTTTCAAAACAAAAAACATGGCGGATCGAGTAAGTGCATTCAACCGCTCAGTGCAGTTTATCCCAGCGGAAAATATGTGTTTGTTGGAGGAGTATAACAGTTACAAGGACATTTTACTTGGGAAATTCAGCGGAGAATGTAGTAACAAGAAAAAAAATTTAATTTGGAAAAAGATTGCTATGACAGTTAACAGCGTTAATCCGATCGTTGAGCGGAGCGTTAAAGACGTACAGAAAAGATACAAAAACATGGTACAAGATGCCAAAAAAGAAATATTTAAGAGGAAATACCCCAAAACGGGAGGAGGACCCCAAGAGAAACTTAAAGACACCACTGAAATGGTGATGAACATTTATGGTGGACAGTCGCCTATGTTCTGGGGGATAAGCGGAGGACGGGAAAGTGGAGTGTGTGGCGTCAACATTGACGTTACCGGCGGAGTTCCCTCAGCCACTGACAGCAGCACCCTGCCTTGTCAAGAGGAAGAGACAAACCGTAACAGCGGAGGAGAATTCAGGTAACAGCGGGTGATTGTTTTAAAGAAAAAAGTTTTAAAAGTTTAAAGTTTTGCTTCATTGTCGTCGAAGTTGATGCTAATAAAGTTAAGTTGATGTGTGCTAATGTGAACCGGTAAGCTTGCTAGCCGGCAAATAAACGTAAACAACGTAATGACTCAGCCTATAATACAAGGAACCTATGTTCTAGGTCTGCAATATATATAATGTAGGGATCGGATTCATGAAGCAAGTAAGGTAATGTTATGTCTACTTATTTTTAGTGACCCTGTCTTTGACTTGGGACCGAAGTGAGGCAGTGGAGGAGGAGCCGGGTGAGAGACGGGAGGGGACGGAAGATGAAGAGTCTGAGTCAGCGTCAGCATCAGCTACAGCTGTTTTCCCATCGGTGTCGAGAGGAACAACTATGTCAATGGTGCTAGACAAACAATACAGAAATCTTGAACTGGAAGAGAGGAAATTGCTGCTCGAGATTGAAGTTTTACAGCTTCAGAGAGATAAATTAAAATTAGAGTTGCACAAACAGTCGCTGGAGTTGTGAATATCTTGAGTACTTCCAATAAGACAACGAGGTATTTTAGGCTAATTATTTTATGTTTTTTAAAGCAGTTACAAAAGTAAATATGTTGAGTTACGTCTTATATGCCTAAAACACCTCACTGCCTTATTACTTTTACATTGGTTTACAGTTTGTTTAGTATGTTTTAGCCTACTTTTAATGACCTTGAGGATTTTGATATGCATGAAAGAGACTTAAGTGCTGTATATTTTCTTGGAATAATTTATTGAATGAACAGTATGTCACTTGAGAAAAAATAAATAAAAATAAATGTATATATTGAGTTGTTTGCTACTCATTTAAGCCTAATAGGTAAAGAAAGGCAACACTTTATTGTGATTTTTGTTGTTTTTTCAGACATTGAAAATCCTGTCAACATACATTTGACGCACATATCGACCAGTTCCATCCTGCTCCTCTAAATGTTCTCTGTCCTCCACTTCATTGAGATTGTCATCTCTGATATCCCCTCCTTCAGGGTCAGGTAGCCGGAGATCCCTAATGATCAATGAAATAAACTATTTTGATTAAAGTTGTAGCATGTGGTAAATAATAGTAATTAATTTAGGCCTATCGAAAAAAGCTAGAAATTTAAATTGTTTGTTTTCAGGTAGTCCTACCTTGCTATGTTATGCAGCACAACAGTCGCACAGATGATGTTACACACTCTGTCAGGTGTCATTCGCAATTCCCCATGTAGACAATGGAAACGCCTCTTCAGAACACCAAATGCCCGCTATACAGTGTTACGAGTTGAACAGTGTGCTGTGTTGTAGTTTCTCTGTGCAGGTGTAGTAGGATTCAGGAAGGGAGTAAGGAGCCAAGGTTTTAGAGGGTAGCCAGAGTCCCCCAACAGGACCCCATCGATAATGCCTTGCTCAAATGCACGGAAAAGTTGAGAATTTTGAAGAATTCGAGAGTCATGAATTGATCCAGGCCAGCGGGCCACACAGTTGAGGAACCGGAGATCAGAATCACAAACAGCCTGAATGTTTAGACTGTGATATCCTTTTCTATTCACAAACAAATGTTCATGAGCTGTTGGAGCCTGGATTCTGACATGCGTCCCATCAATTGCTCCAACAACATTGGGAAATCTTGCTATGCTGAAGAACCCTCTTCTGACTTTGTTAAGCTCAGCTAGTTGATTTGGAAACTGAGGGAGCTTATTTGAAAGTGCTCTTGATACCCTGTATACCACCCGTGACACAGAAGCTTTGCTGAGACCCACTGTGTCACCAACAGCATTCAGAAAAGTTCCTGTTGCATAGAATCTCATCGCAGTGCAAACCTGTAGCACTGCTGGGATGCTGTGGCTTCTTGAAGTGGCAGGGCTCAGTTCTTCAGCTAATTCATCTGTCAGACTCAGTATAGCTTCCTTGGACAAACGAAACCGACCAATGAAGTCCTCATTATTATATATTTCCAGTAGGTTACTGCGGTCCCTAAAAACCATTTCCCTTCTCATAGCTCTCTCCATAACGTCGTCAGCAAACCACAAATTATGAGCCATTTTCCCTCTTCTTTTGGCTGTTTGTAATGTAACTGATTGTTACTGCTGGTTGCCAAGGTAACAGAGTCTTAGACCTAAGTTAGCCTGGGGGTAAGGTGTCTAATTTTTTTGGTCTAAATTAAGTCAGTCTTTATTTTTATGAAACAGTCTAACTTGCATTAGACTAGTCTATGAGCAAATTTTAGACTAGTCTAACACTATAGACCAGTCTAAAATAGCTTTGTGAAACCGGCCCCATAAGTCTGAGTGGACATCCATGACATGCGGAGTCCCTCAAGGCTCAATTCTTGCGCCACTCCTGTTCAACCTGTATATGCTCCCAATGAGCCAAATAATGAGAAAGAACCAAATCTCTTACCACAGCTATGCAGACGACACACAGATTTACTTAGCCCTATCGCCTAACGATTACAGCCCCATTGACTCCTTGTGCCAATGCATCGATGAAGTCAACAGTTGGATGTGTCAAAACTTTCTTCAGTTAAACAAAGACAAAACTTAAGTTATTGCATTTGGAAAAAAAGATGAAGTTCTCAAGGTGAACGCATACCTTCACTCTAGGGGTCAAACAACTAAAAATCAAATCAGGAATCTTGGTGTGATTCTGGAGTCAGACCTTAGTTTCAGTAGTCATGTCAAAGCAATAACTAAATCAGCATACTATCATCTAAAAAATATTGCAAGAATTAGATACTTTGTTTCCAGACAAGACTTAGAGAAACTTGTTCATGCTTTCATCACTAGCAGGGTGGATTATTGTAATGGACTCCTCACTGGCCTTCCCAAAAAGACCATAAGACAGTTGCAGCTCATACAGAACGCTGCCGCCAGGATTCTGAGCAGAACCAGAAAATATGAACATATCACCCCAGTCCTCAGGTCTTTACACTGGCTCCCAGTTAAATTTAGGATTGATTTTAAAGTATTATTACTGGTATATAAATCATTCAATGGCCTAGGACCTCAATATATTGCAGATATGCTCACTGAATATAAACCCAACAGATCACTCAGATCACTAGGATCATATCAGCTAGAAATACCAAGGGTTCACTCAAAGCATGGCGAGTCCGCTTTTAGCTATTATGCCAGCTGCAGCTGGAACCAGCTTCCAGAGGAGATCAGACGTGCTCCTACAGTAGTCACTTTCAAATCCAGACTCAAAACACATCTGTTTAGCTATGCATTTAATGAATTAGCACTGTGCCAATGTCCGTCCGACTGTTTGTACTGCACTGTATTTTATTTTTATTTTTATAAACTGTTTTAATTATTCTTATTTCTTTTTATTATTATTATATTTTAATTTATTCTATGTAAAGCACTTTGAATTGCCACTGTGTATGAAATGTGCTATATAAATAAACTTGCCTTGCCTTGCCTAAGAATGAACATGGCAGTCTTCATTTACTCTCGTTATTACTCGAGGATGGATCTGTACCAACTGTCCGTGATCCAGCCTACAGTCTCCGGAGTGATAGGCCTAACGTTACTGATCACGACAGTAATGCACACTTTATTACAGTCAGAGTCGTGTATTACATCAGAGTCGTTTTACGGATATAAAGTTTGCCAGTTTATTAAGCACTCCCTAAGAGGGTGTAAGGGTCAAACAGGTCAATTGAGCCGAAAGGGAATTATTAATAAATGTATAGGGAATTCGAAAGAATCACTTATTACGGCCGAGCCAATGACTCGTCCAGCGTTCATTTGAACAGGCCGTAACTATCAGCTCTGGAGTGGATATAAATATCCAAACTAGTGAAAACACTATTTATGAGCAAGGTAATCAATCATTCATTTAACCCATCTATAGTTTCTTAGGCGGGTTATTCAATTTTATATCAAGGCACCAGTTCAGCAAAGAGTCTGGCGGCTACTTGCGTTTGTTGCGTTCCTTTGCTTGAAAAGGGGTTTTCCTTTGTCTGCATTCGGGTTCATTGATTTGCTGGCGGTCTCGCCTGGATTGATGTCTTGAGCGGTCAATCACGTGGTGTGTTGGCGGATGGATGGAAAGTCTTTGAATGAATGAATGAATGAATGAGGCATTTATATAGCGCTTTCATATGTACTACTGTACACTCACCACACACCAGCTATAGTAGAGAGAGAGAGAGAGAGAGAGAGAGAGAGAGAGAGAGAGAGAGAGAGAGAGAGAGAGAGAGAGAGAGAGATATATAAAGCCAATTCAGTGGATTGGGATTATTAGGAGGCAAGGGCCATTGGAGGGAATTTGGCCAGGACACTGGGGTTAGACTAGCCTGACTTCGTCATACTCATATTCTAGGCAGAATGTGAGTCTGATATTGCTCAATTGAACTTTGATTATGGGGCGTGTTTCAACCGAACCAGGAAAGAAAATGCCTCTGCACTCAATTGGATAGGCCTACAACCAATCAGAGCAACGTAGTAAGTGACGTATGTTTTTCATTCATGTTTCCGATCGACAAATGCCTTGATCGCGGTTCTCTGTTTGTCTTTTAAAATGAATGCGCTGTCGATATCTTCTATAACAGACGTGATGGCGCGATGACGCGAATCTACACGTTTCGTAAACAAAGTTCGGGAGAAGCACATTCAAATAATCAATCCAATCAACGTGTCAAACGATTACCATGTCTACCCTATCAGCATGAGAGGAAGCATATATATTCACTCTGTCAACTCACCTAACATTCCTTGACAGTTTTCAGCATCCCTCCACTCACTCTCGGCTTGTTCTTCCACAGCCTGGAATACGGGGAGAGTACCCTGGGTTCGGGCCGAATACCGAGCCCGCCCTCTCCTCGGACAGCACCCCAAATATGCATTTATTCTATCTGATTTATTTGTAAGTGTGAAATCTAAATTCTCCAGAGGCAGTCATCTTTTATTTTACTGTCTATGCATCTTTGTTGTAAACGAATTCAACCCAAGCGCTCGTTGATGACGTGGATGATTACGTTACTGTTGCCTTCCATCATCGATTAAAGCCCGCCCTGCCGGCAATTTGATTGGCTCAGCCTTCTGGAAGCCGAGCATAATTACTCCTCAATGGATCGAGTCCAGACCGAATTTCCCGACCAAAAAATGTTGTGGGCGGGGTTCGGGCTGGCACCCAGGCTAGGGTTAGACCCCTACTCTTTTTCATCTCATTCGAAGGACGGTGCTCTTTGCCAGTATAGTGTCCCCGTCAATACACTAGGGCGTTAGGACCCACAGAGACCACAGGGTGAGCGCCCCCTGCTGGCCTCACTAACACCTCTTCTAGCAGAAACCTGGTTTTCTCAGGAGTCTCCCATCTAGATACTAACCAGTGGAAAGCGAGAATTGCAGTCGAATCGTTGACCGAGACCTTACAGCAAAACTTACTTAGAACAGAGACTCTCAAAGGAAAAGAAAAGAAACTAGGTAAGAGAAAGAAAAGTGAGGCGAAAGTAGTTAGATGGGTTGAATGAAGCGGTTTAACCTATGTCCTTCTGATCTTGAGTTGGCTTCTTTCGTCTGCTCGTCTACATGGTCACTCGTCTGTCTGGTTACTTTGTCATGGCTACTCCATGACTATGTATCTTCTAATGCATTCTGGAATCTTCTCAAGCGAAACTCTAAGGCACAGGTGTCAAAATCAGTTCCTGGAGGGCCACAGCCCTGGAGAGTTCTGTTCCAACCCCAATTAAGTATTTTTTTTTGAGATGTGGCATTTTCTTCCCCTCTCATCGTAAATCATGCCTTATCTATGATGTCTTTACTCTCCAGCTCTATCAGAGAGTACAGAGCATACAGTTTAGACATGATTCCTATTATAAGAATACAAGACATTTTACACAGATTTCAGTAAAGCCATCTTCTGAATTCTGAACATTCGATCATACTGATAGGAAACAAGAAATACTTTAATTCAAACATATAATTGTTATAGCAGATTGGGGATTTCTTCGCCCTTAAATTCTACACAGGTCTGTATATTTGTTTACTGTTATTTAGTGTTTTTGTTGAATTCGCTGTGTATTTTGATAATACAAGGGTGAGAGAGAGTTTATGGATAAGAATTTAATGCACACTTCTTGTATTGTGTTTATTCAGCTCTTACAGTGATTTTCTTGAGTAAAACGGATGCTTCATCTTTTGCGTGAAGTACAATAAACTTTATAAAACTCACTAGTATATACGGAGTCCGCTACAGCAGGCTTGTATTATTAGTGGGTAAAAGCAAAATGACAAATAAGTTAAAATTATTTGCCAGGACAAGCGGTCTGTAACAAAAACGACTCGGGGTAAATGCGAATTAGCTCAAGGATATAGGGAATTTTGGAAATATTAATAATCATAACTCATGGTCATAATTCATAAGTCGCATGTACATTTATTTGATCAATTATCGAGATTACCTTGTTCTGTAACTGGTCTGGTCATCCGTCATTCGTCCAGCGAATAAATGTAAGATCATCACAGTTAAGAAGGGGTATTTACAAACTCCAGGAAAGTTTTATCTTCTGGCCACGAACATCAAACTTTCTGAGTTTATTAATTAAAACTACTCAATGTAGTCTAATATCGAGCTTATAGCTTATAATTGGATCTTTTAGTTTCATTGACTTTATAATGATGGGTTTTCAAACACAGAGACAGTGAAAAGTATTTCATTGATTTTAATAAATGTAAGACTAGAGATTATATGAGCTACGAATATAAACGTACGTAAAAATGCAAACAATAAAAACAAACAAACATTTAACCAAACAATAACATACGTGATCAGAATGAATGAAAGAAAGAAAGAAAGAAAGAAAGAAAGAAAGAAAGAAAGAAAGAAAGAAAGAAAGAAAGAAAGAAGGATAGAGAAGAAAAGAGGGTAACTTAATTCACAGACCTAAGAGTTAGACACCTGAAATAAGCTTTTAGAGAGGGATCAAAGTTACTTGCGAGATTTTGTCTCTGTTCGAGTGATGCTGAGGCAGGAAGCGCGGATGTTGTCCTGTTTGTGCTGCATCTTCCGGTGTCGCAGGAAGCTTGAAAGGATCACTTGAATTTAACGTTACCGAGAAAGTTCAGATTCATCTCCAGGAAAGGGAGAGGTTGCAGATCTTGGTTGCAAAGGACGCAGCTGCGACTCGAACATGTGTTCGTTCGATAGAGAAGGCCAGGGCCTCCTTCAGATGTTCCTTGGAGAAGCGCTGCGCCGGGGAGGAGAGGAGGAAGGGTTGAGAGATGAGAGAGAAGAGAAGAGAAGAGAAGAGGGTGTCTCTTCCTTTAAAAGAGACATCGGTTTACGCCCTCTTTTTGGGACACAGCAAATCAGATTTTCTGATCTGACGCGGGAGAAGTTTCTTTGTGTGTTAATGCAGACACGCCTCCCTTGACCATATGTCTTATGAGGGAAAGAATTCATATTTCCTCTTAAGCTTGTACACACAGAACAATACATTTTACTGTAATCTCCTATGTGTGACTGGTTGAATTAAAACAGGACGGTCAGACAGGTACCAATTATGACAGATAAAGGTCGGGGAAACATAATGTTACATTTATATGCATAATTACACACACACATAAAGTTTGATTAAACACACAATAAAATTGTCAGTGTTTCCGTTATGGCAAGTGACGAAACATAGGAAGAAACACAGGAATACATATCAACATTTAGTACATTTAAAAGCGACTTTATGGGTGGAAAGTCTTTTTCTGTGGTGGGTTTCTGTTTGAAAGTCCACGAGTGTGTGTGTGCATGTGTGCGTGCGTCTGTTGGAATGTCGCGAGGCTGTCACGTGATTCAAAGGCATGGGGGGTTTTAGAGGGGATTCTCAAAAACAGGGTCCCCTTTGTGACTCAAATGTCCCTCTGGGGAGCAACAAAGTTGCAATTTTGACATTCCGAGCAGACTTAAAGGCGCCATGGACAGACCCGTTGTCTAAGAACCCGTTGACAACGAAGGATGTGTTTGGAGATCAGGATTCACTAATTTTAACAGCATGTGACCAGATGTCATAGTCATTGTTGTTACAGGTCAGTCTGTGAGACGATCAGATCGCGCTGGTGATCTTTCTTAAATATCCAGTTCTCCTGTTGCTTCAGTTTACCATTTAAGTCAAGGTAAGGCTATTTTCGATTCTGTAATAATTTAGAATTTTTATCTTCACATAAATCTGTATTTTATGTACACGCGTTCGCACTTTAAATAACGTACATGGGGGTACAGGGCTTCTTATTTCTAACAATTGGAAATACTCAGCACTCTCTTCTCTATGCAACAATAACTTGTTTGAACATCATGCTATCACACTTACAACTCCCAATAAAATCCAAATTTTAACTAGATGTACCGCATGGCGGTACAAAATATGACCGCCGCTCAGGCCTGCACTGGCTTTCCACAAAAATAAATGACATGGAGCAATTTGGCTGTATTGCGTGTTTATGTATATACCTAAAAAAAGAATTACAGACCTATCTCTCTCCTACCATTCATTGTGAAGACACTTGAAAGAGCTGTTTTCAACCAAGTAACATCCTTCCTGTCTCTGAACAACCAGCTGGATATCAACCAATCTGGCTTCAAGAAAGGGCATTCAACTGAGACTGCATTACTGTCGGTCACGGAAGCCCTACGGATCGCAAAAGCTGCTTCCAAATCTTCAGTCCTCATTCTCCTGGATCTGTCTGCTGCCTTCGACACTGTGAATCATCAGATCCTTATGTCCACCCTCTCATCACTGGGCATCGCAGGAACTCCTCTCCACTGGTTTGAGTCCTATCTAACAGGTAGGTCCTTCAGGGTCGCACGGAGAGCGAGGTATCCAGAGCACATCAACTGACCACAGGGGTTCCTAAGGGTTCAGTTCTTGGTCCCCTCCTCTTCTCCATCTACACTACATCACTGGGACACATCATACAGGCACACGGCTTCTCCTACCACTGCTATGCTGATGACACACAGCTCTTCCTCTCATTTCAACCAGATGATCCCACGGTGGCTGCACGGATCTCAAGCTGTCTGACGGACATCTTGACATGGATGAAGGAACATCACCTGCAGCTCAACCTGGCAAAGACTGAGCTTCTCGTCCTCCCTGCCAATCCGTCTCTACAGCACGACTTCACTATCCAGCTAGAGTCATCATCAATCACCCCATCAAGGTTGGTCAGAAATCTTGGAGTAATATTGGACGACCAGCTGACCTTCACAGATCACATTTCAAAGACAGCATGTACAAAGATGTACAAAGATTACTGTCATCTGCATACATTTGGGTATTGGCATTAGGACAAACATTTGGTAAGTCATTTACATACAAAGGAAATAAAAGTGGACCCAAAATAGAGCCCTGTGGGACACCTGCAGACAAGGCAATAACACCTGATTGATCATTCCTAACTCTAACTGAGTCTGATGTGTTAAATACGATTCTACACATTTAATAGTGCCTGTGGCGAAGTTCAAATTTTGTAACTTAGATAGAAGAACTCCATGATTAATGGTGTCAAATGCTTTTTTTAAATCTAGAAAAACAGCACCAACAACCCCTCCTCGATCCAACAGTGACTTGACTTTGTCAACGAAATAGTAATTGGCTGTTTCTGTTGAATGATTAATACGGAAGCCGAATTGATATGGATGTAAAGAATAGGAACTAGTATTTAAATGATTTGTCATTTGTTCTGAAACAAGTTTTTCGGCCACCTTGGAAACCACCGGCAGGATACTAATAGGTCTGTAGTTGCAGATAGACAAACGATCACCCCTACTTTAAATACAGGAAAGACTGCAGTCAACTTCCAAACATTTGGGAACAATCCCTGAGCAAATGAAAGGTTAACAATTTTCGTAATTGGGTATTCTAATGATTCAGAGAGCTCTTTCAACATAACAGCGTTCAAACCAATGACATCTTTCGCTCGAGAGGGCCTCAGTGATCTAATCACTCTCACAACATCTGCCTCAGTGATATATTCTATGCTAAAAGCTGGCTCTGTGTTTTCGACTTGACAAGGAGTGTTTTTATATTCAGAGGAAAAACACTTGATGATATTTTCTACACAGTCAATGAAATGATTATTGAGAGCATCAGCTACTTCAGCTGGCTTGTCTCTTAATTTTCCACCAACAACAAGTTCAATTGATTTGGCTTTGTTAACATCATGTCCCATTAGTTTTCTCAACTGGCTCAAGATAGTTTTAGTATTACCTCCTGCTTTTTCAATTATGGTCAAAAAGAAGTTTGCTTTGACTTTCCTTATCTCTTTAACTACTCTATTCCGTAGCGAAGTGAAAATATGTCTATCACTGCTTGCTTTGGATTTAACGGCAGATTTTAAAGCCATATTCAGTTTTTTCATTAGATTTACGATTTTTATGGTTATCCAAGGAATGGTGTTCGTATTTTTTTTTCTATGCCGTTGTCTGCATGTAAATGCATCAATTGATCTCTGCAGTTGTTGTGTAAATCTGTGACTGTCTTCTTCCAAAGATCTGCCTAGAAGTATGTAAGCCCAGTTGATGCTCTGGACAGCACCTATAAACTGACCCTGCATATTCTGGGGGATATTTAAAGATTCTTGTTCTTGGACAAACGACGTGAAACGCTTGTTAGTTAGCTTCCTGGCTACCAGGATCATATTGTGGTCTGATAGTCCAGTCAGCATATTAAAGAATTTAACAATTTGCTTTGGCCTATTGCTAAATATTAAATCTATTTGTGTTCTTGTAGAATTTGTTACTCTGGTAAGGCCCATTTATCAACTGTGTAAGATCACAATTTGACGATTTGTCTTCCCAATTGATATTGAAGTCTCCCATAATAATCACCTCCTTATTAAAATTACTTTCCTTTTACATATTTTCAAAATGTTCATAAAAGATATTCTTAGAAGATGGAGGGCGATATAGTGTAATAAGTGAGAAGGACATAGATGGAGATAAAGTTATGTTAAGTCCAATACACTCCAATTCGTGTGTGGCCAACTTACACAGAAGAGACTTTGTTGCTCAGCACATGAAAATAATCTACTCACCGTGATCTCAGACTGAGGTGATGTGGTTTCTCCACTGCATGGATCTTCATGTGTCGCTTCAGGTGACTTTTAAAAGAGAAACTCGTCCTGCATTGATCACACGTGTGCGGCTTCTCTCTGCTGTGGATCCTCTCATGTTTATTCAGAGTCACTGACTGACTGAATCTCTTGTCACAGTGTGAACACTTGTAAGGTTTTTCTCCAGTGTGGATCCTCTCATGTCTTTTCAGATGTGATGACTGACTGAATCGCTTGTCACAATGTGAACACTTGTAAGGTTTTTCTCCAGTGTGTGTCTTTTCATGTGTTTTCAGAGTTGCTGACAGACTTAATCTCTTGTCACAGTGTGAACACTTGTAAGGTTTTTCTCCAGTGTGAATTCTCTGGTGCAGTTTTAAATTGCCCGCTGTAGTAAAAGTCTTCTCACACTCAAAGCACATGTACTCTCTCACACCAGTGTGAGTTTTCTGATGTGTGTGTAAATATTGCAGCAGTGAAAAACTCTTTCCACACACAGAACATGAATGCGGCTTCTCCTTCGTATGAACTGTCAGGTGTTTCTTCAGGTCTGATGCACAGAGAAAATTTTTGCCACATTGATCACATGAGAACGGCTTCTCTCCGGTGTGGATCATCATGTGACGCTCAAGACTTTCTTTGTATGTGAAACCCTTCCCACACTGATCACATGAGAACGGCTTCTCGCTGCTGTGGATCATCATGTGACGCTTAAGATTTTTTTTGTTTGTGAAACTCTTCCCACATTGATCACATGAGAACGGCTTCTCTCCAGTGTGGATCATCATGTGACGCTCAAGACTTTGTTTGTATGTGAAACTCTTCCCGCACTGATCACATGAGAACAACTTCTCTCCAGTGTGGATCCTCATGTGAATCTCAAGATTTCCTTTCTTTGTGAGACTCTTTCCACACTGAGTGCAGGTGAAAGATTTCTTGGCTCTTCTTTTCTTTAAAAATTTCTTTTTAGTCTTTGAGCGACTCAAAGGTTTTTCTCCAGGTTTGACATGAAAGAAAAAAAATATTAAATACATTTTTCAGTACATCAAAATAATTAAAAGAGAAATATAAAGTGAAAGGACATGAAAGTGAGCCCTGATGTAATAGTAGAAAGTAGACAACGGTTATAAAATATTACGATAATTTGATGCCTTTCTATAAATTGATTATTATTAGTGGTGCAACGGATCAACATTGATCCGTTCGGATCAATATCTTCGGTTCGGCACACACGTGATCCGCGGATTGATTTATGAAAAAAGAAAGAAAGTTGTGCGCATGTTCGGTCCACACACACAGCGTGGTCATGGAGAGCGGATGAACGGAGGAGCTTGAATGCCCCGCGTCATTTAAATCCCCTGTTTGGGAGCATTTTGGCTTCCCTGTCAAATAATGATGAAGGAAAGAGGTTAGTGGATAAAACCGTGACGGTGTGTATAGGCACTCTGGCACAAGAAAGCCATATGACAGTAGGGCTGTCAATGAATATTTTAAATTCGAAAATATATTTGAATAGTTTTAAAAAACAATATCGAAGGTAAAAATTAATATTCGAATGTGGAAAAACACGCCCGCGGTAACAGAGACGCGGCTGTCTGCTTTGCGTGTGGGCGCGCTGCCTGAGGGATCAGGGACAGCCAGGTCATTTTATTTAACGTTAAACAGAAACATTATTAACGTTTAGGCTATGTACTGACGGAATCGATATTGCATTAATAAGGTAGGTTAGTTACAGCATTTTTATGCACTGTCTGCATGCTTCCACTGGTTTGATTATTTGCCGTTTCATGTCAAGGAAAAGTTCCATGTTTACCACAGCACAGCTCGCTCGGAGCGTTCAATGTCGGTTCTATATAGGCTACTGTAAAACTTCAATTAATGTTAATAATATTTGTTTCAATCACTGAATGAAGCCTGCTATATTTGGGACAAGAGTCGCGACCTTAAATTGCTTGCACAAAACTCTTGATCAGCACTCAACATTTGCTTGTATTTGTTGTTCATTTAAACCGTTATGAACCGCAGAGAGCGTGACGCCTCATTCGCGCCGCAAGACCTCCAGTGCCTGCGAGTGTGAGTGAGGTCTGCGGTCTTGGCCATTAGTTGATTTACTTGTGTAGGTAATACGTTGTCAAACATGTTTAAACTTAAACTACCAATACAAGTAGTTATGTCTCTTTGTATTAATTTGTCCTGTTATTGACGTAATGCGCGTCATTGACAAAATGCGCAACCAGATGTTCGAACTTCGAATATATGTGTTTTTTTAGAGGGAATATTCGAACGTCATTTTTGAGCAATTTTGACAGCCCTATATGACAGTGGAAACACATCAAGCATTGGTCCATGTTTAAAGGAAGGAGATATGCCTTTTTATGTTGCACTTTAAGTTGTTTTTCATTAATTATGTTAAAAAGAAGACATTATGCCTTGTGCACTTTAAGTTGATTTTATATATTTTAATTTAATAATTTAAAAGTGTTAATAAACCAATTATTTTATTTTTTTTGCTGATCCGAGAAACGATCCGAACCGTGAGTTTTTTGATCCGTTGCACCCCTAATTATTATGTCCTTGAAACTTTCCATGAATGAGGTAAATTTATCTTCCAATTATTATCTTTAAAACATTATAGGCACGAATCCCATGTTTCTTTAGTTTCTTTTACAGCTGCGGAACAATCTGCCGTCTTACATAAAGACTGCACCAACATACATTGTTTTTAAATATCTGCTTAAAACCCACATATTTACTGTTGCTTATGGTCATCAGTGGGCCTAGTGGTATAAAGTGTGGTGTATTGTTTATTTGTGTGTTTTATGTTTACTCATTAGGATACCCGTTTACACTTTGTACAGGACAATGGCCAACAGCTGCTGTTTTTATATGTGCTCCATAAATAAATGTGAATGACTGACTGACAACTATCTAACATGATAATAACATTAAAATATACAATACTGCCAAATTTTGACACCAATTATGAGATTGATATTTATTTGACTAAAACCGTTTTAATTATTAATGGCCGTTCACACTAGACTTTTCCTTGCACTGACTTCCATTCATGCGCATGTGAAAGTGGGACACCAGAAACACAAGCTCAAGTGATTTTCCTCCTTTTAAAAACAAAGCATTTATTGAAACTGTGACACACAGGAAGTGACATCATCTGGGCTCTTTCTACTGCATGATGGGAAGACAAGAAAATAATCTCAATCCATTGTCTCAGTTTTTACACAAACTCTACAGTGTTGATCACATTCATCAACCCTGTTACCTAAGTTACTGTAAGAAGAATCTCTATAACTATGAATAACTTGTATGATATTTTACAAATACAACTTCATCAGTAACTTGGTGTTTAATGACTTTTCCTAAAAAAATAAAATAAATAAAAATGTGTACACTAGGTTGAAAATGACAAAACTTCTGGTAACGTTGTTACAAATTGGGACCAGATATAAAATAAATGTAAAATACAATAGTTAAAATAGTGTACTGGACAAATGTCTTGTGTTTCTAAATGTATAACTGTCTTTTTTTTCTTTTTTTTATTGAGAAGAGAAGTTAATTATTTGTATTTCGGTCTGAAATGATACACACATACGCAAACAAAGTGTCGATGGACTTTTCTTTGTTGTTTTTTTAATGTTTTCTATATGAGATATTTATAAAAGTTTTTTTCCAATGTGTGTGTAAGGGAAAACAAAACATGAATGGCTACATTTTGTGTGTTTTCTGAGAGCGTCGCTCTGACGATGAGAACAGTGTACTTTGACCCCTGAAGTTCAAGGTGCAGGGGGTAGGGTGAAAGAAGAAAAAGGCAACGCCCAGAAGAATATTCCCGTGTTTATTTTCTCAAGTTCAGTGTTGCAGTTTAAGTTATAATAGGTTGTGTAATTCGTTTAAAATCCGGAAGAATATACCCATGTTTATTTGGTTAATTTTGGGTAAAAGTATCGTAGTGGTCTATGTAGTTGAGAATTCATGCCAAGTGTGTTTTATCGTCTTTAACACGGAGAGAACGGGAGATCTGTGTGGATTTTCGCGGATGCATCTAACCAGTTCAAGGGAGGAGTTCATCGAGATCCACTCAACATCGTTGTGGGTTGCGTCACGGATGCCCCAGATAGCAAACTGACTCCAGACCGGATCCGCCGCGGAGGTACCACAAGCTCCGGAACGGATCCGCAAAACGGGTCCGGAATGGAGTCCACTTGCACAGCGCAACGGATCCGGAACAGATAAGGATTGCGGATCCAGACCAGATCCGCGGCAGACCCTAACCGTATCCGCTGATAAAGCAGCGTATCCGATCTGGACCCGTTTATGAAGCAGCGTATTCGCCACGGATCCGATCTGGACCCGTTTATTTCGGTCAGGAAACCTTTCACATCCCAATTATCTGGCCAAAACTATAGCTACAGATATTTAAAATCTAATGGTGGACAAACATTAGATAGACTGGATTGCTCTATAAAAGCTTGAATAGTTATTAATGTATCTGCCTTTATTAATATGAATAAAACATGAAACCATTAAACATTAATCATTTTAGCCAGTAACAATAAAAATAGGCTATTACAGACTATAAATGTATTTACTATTTTTTTTATTCGTGTATACATTGAATAGACATTAGAGAAAAAAAAAATCAACCATGAATTGTACCAAGAACATAATTTTATTTAGTTAAAAGATTACACTACTGTTTGGGTCACTACTGTTGGGTCACTACTGTTTGGGTCACTACTGTTGGGTCACTACTGTTTGGGTCACTACTGTTTGGGTCACTACTGTTGGGTCACTACTGTTGGGTCACGGTTTTCCTGACAGGAGGGACGGCTCCTTGAGCTTCCCCTATCTGATGCCAAGTTGAACCACCGGATTACATGTTTAGTAATTTCGTCATTGGTGGCGGCACGGGAGACATGGCTCTTTCTCACAGCACCTGTAATACACAAGCATTTCATTAAATGTCATGAAATCACATTGAAGCTGGTTGTTGTTTTTTAGAGGATAGACATAATCCATTTTTTTAACTTAAAATAATATTTCCAAAATCATAACCACGCTGTGCAAGATTGCCAAACCGGGTTGCGTTTCTGTAGTTCTAATAGGACAAAAGAAAACTACAAATTTGACTTGCTTTACGTCAAGCGTTACAATAGTCATTATTTTGTTTTTCTTCGTTTCTGATGTCGCAATACATCATACTTTCATAAAATCATTCCATCATACTCTACCTTGTCTGTGGACATCGCTCATTCCAAAGCCGGTGCTGGATAAACAGCATTCCATCATACCATGTGACAATCTGCATGCGTGCGACGGTAGGATACGGTGGGCTAAATTATTTACGACAGCGGTAATGGACAATTCCGCTTCCAACCTGTAGGGCGACCGCAGAGGAAAAGTTCCTTGGTGTTGCTTTAAAACAAAAGTGTACAATCTGACATTTTTAGGTACACTGTAACTTATGGTGCAGTAGCGGTTAATGAACCGTATGGATCTTTTGCGGTAGAACATTACGATACTTCACAACGGTTGGCATCCTGCGCTGTCTAAAATAGTCAGAATATAAACTTTTATTATAGGTGTATTGTAGTAATAGTAATAATAATAATAATAATGTGTTACATTTATATAGCGCTTTTCTATGTACTCAAAGTGCTTTCACATATGGAAGGGGGGAAACTCCTCAACCACCACCAATGTGCAGCATCCACTTGGATGATGCGACGGCAGCCATATTGCGCCAGAACGCCCACCACACACCAGCTTACTGGTGGAGAGGAGATTAATTCATTTTTTAAATTTGAAACAAAAACGTGACAGTGTACCTTCAAGGGATAAGTTTGACCTTTTTTAGCCAGACAATACTTTATACATTTACTTACACAGGAGTAACTTCTTTGACTCCATCTGGTTCAATGATTTTTTCCCATTCATGCCCTTCCAGTTGATCCTCCTCCCAACATCGTCATGGAACATGTGGGAAAGGATGTTCCATGTGACACGTTTTGTGTCATGGCCCCCAATAGTTGCCAGGGAGGAAATCTAAAATGTAACAAAAATCTGTCATTTATTATAGGCATAAGAATAAGACTTTCTGATTGGCTGGAAGACCATTCAAAACATTTATAAAATGGCTGATAAAAATATTTTGCTAAACATTCAAAATAATTAACTATAACAAAATCCCAAGGTCATTCACATCCCAAATATATTTGTCATGATGTAAACTAAAATGAACTAAACTAACCAAACCAGTACAGTGTTAAATGCTGTGGTGGGGACCAGTGTCAGTTTTTGACTAAATATCTGGCTAAATCAAGTTGGAAAAGTATTAAATCTTACTTTACTCAGATATTCGGAGATGAAACCGTAGATCAGACTGGTAACACTTGAACGAACTGTAAGCTGAAACAACACACACACACACACACACACACACACACTTAATATAATATAAAATAATTACCCGAAACAACATGACATGGAGAGGTGGTTGAAAATATATTTGTCATGATGTAAACCAAAATAAACTCAACCTAACCAAACCAGTACAGTACCAAACCAGTACAGTGTTAAATGCTGTAGTGGGGACCAGTGTCAGTTTTTGACTAAATATCTGGCTAAATCAAGTTGGAAAAGTATTAAATCTTACTTTACTCAGATATTCGGAGATGAAACCGTAGATCAGACTGGTAACACTTGAACGAACTGTAAGCTGAAACAACACACACACACACACACACACACACACAAACACACACACACACTTAATATAATATAAAATAATTAACCGAAACAGTATTAAATCTTACTTTACTCAGATATTGGGGAGGTGGTTGAAAATATATTTAGGCGGTCTCTGACGTGCCAGGGCGGGAAGTGCCCTGATTGGCTCAAGCGTCTGAGCCGCCTCGCCATAGGTTCGTGCAGCATTTGCTGCAGCACAGCCAATGACCGCTCTAGACTCTAGACCGCAACTTTACTGCGTCACAAAAAAATTTGCTTCAATATTCTCGAGAAAAGGAGTTTTCCCGCCGTAATACGAGACCTCTCGGAACACAAATTTAATTGAGAAAGGTCATAACACTTGTATATTGTCAGTCTAACTGATTTTATTGTTCTCATTTGTAAGTCGCTTTGAATAAAAGCGTATATGCTATATAAATGTAATTAATATAAAAGTCATTAGGTGTCCTTCCGCTGTTTATGAGAAGTCATAAAGTCGTAATTACACGACTCTGCAGAGCTGTCTGCTCTAACGTTAGCTACTGAACTCAAGCGAAATGTCATCCGCTCCATCGAGCAACTAACAGTGACAAGACGTCGTCACTCGCGAAGTTATGGCAAACAAATAACAACAATATATTGTATATAATATATTATAATATATATAATATATTTGCCTATAGGTAAAGTGACAAACAGCGACGAAAGCCGTGACATGAAATCCGCACTCACACAGTCCCGTGAAATATATGACTAACAAGTTAACGTACAGCTTATTGGAAAATACATAGCAGTGTGGACACTGAATTTGATTAATTTAACTTAACGTTAATGTTACTGTTTATTAGACCCCAGACGACACAAGAAATGTTTATGTTCGAGGTATGGTTTCAATGTAACTTAGCCCGCACTTTTGAGTTTGACGTTCAAATAGGCGGCATAGTTGTCTGAACCGACTCAAACAGTGATTAAAATGCCGTAACTTAATTTTCATAAGAGGATGGCAGACACATGAGACCAAAATTGGCAAAATGAAAACTAAATAATGCACAGCTAGCTAGAAGCTAGCGCTAAACCATTGACGTTAAGTGAACATTCTAAAGTTGTCCTAATATTACATTACAATCATTAGTATACAGTAAATTAAAAAAACAATGTTTACTGTGAATGTCGCAATATATCAATAAATCAATATACTTACTCAAAAGAGGGTTCAACACAACCGTGTCACAGCAAACATATTCTCGACTGATATATCGGCTCTTGGTGACGTGCTGTAGTCCAAACGTTAAAAGGCGCGTCCGAAGTGCGGATCCGTATGTGATTCGTTCTGGGTCCGCCGATTAAAACCGCAGGCGGGGCCGATCCTGGAGGCGGGGCTGATCCTGTTAGCGCAACGAAAACGAATCTGACAGTCAGGCGGATCTGGCGGCTTGAGGGCGGGTCCGCCACGGACTCCTTTGCTATCTGGGGCTGTTTGTCATCTTGTCGGGGAGCAAGGATTAGAGATTACTATTCTGCATTGCAATTCTTGTTTTCCTGATTCGTGAGTAGCCTACACTGGTTTTGCATCAAAGAGCTCCAACTAGCACTATCTGTGCACTGAGAATCCCAGCTGGGAAAAAATAATAATATTACTTTGACATTATTTTTTTTTTTTCTTGGTTTATGGTGATTATTGGGAATCACTGCAGTTGTGTTGTGACTTTGTGAATTGAATTATTTGGTCATTCAAAGAGAAACAAACGAGAAAAGAGTACTGAGAAGAATAAATACATATGTTTATTGATCTGCCATAATTTTGTGTGATTTCCAATGGAAAGAACTGATTTGTTCATTTGTTTTGTTTTATCTTTGAGAGATTTGTTTTTTCAATTCTAACGGTAAACACAGTAGTGTTGTTTTTATTATTATTTCCAGATCTGGGTTATAGTTGTTGATACTGTAACTGAAGGGAAATGTGCCTTTACCGGGGTAGTGGGTAAATTTAAAATCCCCTAGACAGATTCCTACCTTGTGAGCCACAAGTTTCTACCCGGCGGGAGGGCTACAATAGTATTTAGCTTGATCTGATGTTGACAATCAATATAAAAATGTCTCAAACCTCCCTTTACTGACCATTTGTTGAAGGAAACCCAGAACATTCTGTACCGTTTCATAGTTGAACTGTTTATCTAAATGTGATGAAGTGCTTGAATGTTTCTAACATGAATGTTCTTCAGCATCATGAATGAATGAAGAATAAACACCGACCTCTTTGTTCTTCAGGATCTTCAGTGTGGTTCATTCTGCAGGGTTCTGGATCACTCATGTTCTCACTGTCCTCTTTAATAAACTCAGTCTTTGCAGATTTCAGCTCTTCCTGATGCTCTGATGCTCGTCTTCACTTGCAGCTGATGGGAATTTACAGCATTTACTGCTGAATTACTGTGGGCGGAGCTTCACCGATGATGTAATTGCAGTGGGAGGAGCTTCACTGATGATGTGAGTGATATGGGAGGAGCTTCACTGATGATGTGCAACCGCAATAACTGCGGTCATGAACAAAAGACAGAGAGAAAATCACTCACTCTTGGCTGAATAACTTTTGTAGCTTTAATAAGAATCAGTAGGCTAAATATATTTAATTCATAGAGTGAAAACTAAGCCGTGTTTTATTTTTACATTTGAATATTCAGTTTCTGTTGTTAAATAAACCTAATGTAGGATAGCCTAAAACCCTAAACCCTGTGGTTTACACTGATGTTAAAATAACACTTCTTATGCGACAGTAAAACACTGATGTTCACTCTCAGAAGTTGTGGGGATGTTTTCTTGTCACAAAAAGAATGTGAAACATGCATGTAGGCTATATAATAGAGCATTTAATTTAATTTTACACACTTTAAGCATTATCATATCACATGTTGCATTATTTAATGAGTTATCACATTTTTCTTCAATATCGTCCAGCCCTAGCATATAATAGCCAACAAATCCCCTCAGTCTGCTGACACCAATGAAATGAGCTTTAAGTGTCAATTTACAGGAGATCTGAAGACATCAGCATAATAAATGAGGTGAAAACAGGAACTATTGTCATGAAATAAAGAGTGTTTTCAGCAGATCTGTTAATACTGATGAGCCTCAGACTATCAACACTCATTCAACAAGCCATTCAGGATCATCAGCAGATCATCTCACTTTATTCTGAGTGTTTGCTGTTAGAAACACATTATTTGAGTCAGGATACATGATAAAAGCCTGTAAAACTACTCTACTGAATGAAAATACTGTAATTTCTCACAATAAGACATGGATAAAACATCAACAACACAAAAACACTCACTAATGACACTCATCTTCATCAACCATTACAGAGAAATAATTACAGCAGCATAATATGTCCACATTAAATTTGATCTTATGATATACATAAATCCCTATAAAGTAGTTAGATCATTAAAAAAACAACATTTTATATGCTCAGAAATTGAAAATGATCATAAAACTTTCAAAATAAATTGCACCACAAGCACTATTGTTCCAAGAGTAAAACGCTATTCATATTTATTAGTATTGCTTTAATGTCTCGTGTGGCTCATCTTAGGCTCAATGTAAAGCATTAGCAGTCTCTGTTCCAGTATGACACTTGAGATCGATTCACATTAATTCCCTCACAGATCTTAAACTTTGACCTTTGACTTGGCGAAACAATCACACAAACGAACACAACATTGCTCAGGTCTGAATGAACTCAACATATTCTCCTCATGCTCGCTGCTGCTGCACTAAATGTTTATTTCAGAAGGAAGACGCCAGAAAAGACGCACAAGTATCGCTGTGATCGATGAAAACAATACAGAAATGAGCCTGTCGCTTAATCAAACTGTATTGTGTGTGTGATGGTTGTGTAAATATGAGAAATGCCGACGCTGAAACTCATTTACATTTAGTCATTTAGCAGACACCTTTATCCAAAGCGATTTACAAATTAGGACTAAATTAAGCGAGTCATCGTGAAGAGGCAAAACCAATGCAAGAAGTGCTCAAAATACAACGTTCAGGCATTGTTCAGAGTAGCATAAGCCAGACACGAGAGGATTAAAGGAAAAGTAATTTATTTGCATGTTTTTATGAGGTTAAGTGCTCACGGAAGAGACGAGTTTCCAGCTGTGTTTTGAATGTTGTCTGGGATTCTGCGTTCCGGATGAGGGTGAGGAGATCATTCCACCAGCATGGAACCGTGAATGAGAAGGTTCTGGAGAGGTTCACTTTCATCTCCTCTAGATTATCATTCCCCTCTACAGATGTTTCTGAAACACTTGTATCTGCAGTGTCGGTAGTAGTCACAACATCAACAGACAGAGAAGGTACAGGAGTCACATACGATTTCAATAAATTAACATTTTCTTTCGATGATCTGGTGTATTTAACCTGTTAAGCTGCAATCCCACTCATGAAAAATCCCCAGAAATTGCATACCCAAACTGAAACAGGACCCTTCATGAACCCTTTGCACTAAAAGCACAAGTATGATCTCACTTGAAAGCTGACACCTTTATTTATTATTGTAAATGGAGAATTAATTAATCATAATGAAAAAATAGTTATAAATAGCTTCAAAGTTTTGTAAAGTTATTTAGAAATTTATTTTTATGAAACATCTTCATGAACATAAAATTGAAGTTGGCATTGTACCAATCTAGAAATGCACTGCAGCTAAAGCCACATGTCTGACCATGTTATATTTAAAATCTGAAGATGATAAGTCTAAAACTAAACTGTATTTAGTTAAATGTTTTTCAAGATCATGTCATATGACTTTATTTTGATTAGACTCTAAAATGCAAACTGATGTTTATTGTCATCTTCTAAGCATCCAACATTCAGTCTATTGTCTCTATTGTTTTGTGGTGCAAACAAGCCCCATTCAGTCTCTGTCTCTCCTGCACACATTCACACCTCTTCAGCCTGGTTATGGCTCTAAATATGCATTTCTTTTGGCTGCATTATAAATACTAACAACTGACTATTCACACTGTTTCAATCCCTAATTTCTTTTATCAAAGTTCTCATTTCACATGAGATTTGAAACTGTATAAAATGCCCTTCTTGAATAAAGAAACATTTCAGTAAGCATTCCTATTTAGAAAAAAATCATAAAAGAATAACTGCTAGGTGGCAGGTGCACCTAGGGCGAGCTAGCATGTTAGCTTAGCACACCATCAATACACGACAATATATGAGATTAAAACCATGTTTGTGCTCCAAACTTACTTTATAACGCAAGTCAAGTGTTTTAAATAATCTTCTGTGATCTAATTTGGTTTCAGATAAAAAAATCAGACAGAAAATATATTATTTTATAGTATTCTGCACGATGATAAAGTCTATATCGATTAGCATTACATTATAAATATAATCTATTATTATGAAAATACCTGACATGTGTGCCATGTGCTCTCCTGTCTATTGTCTAGCCCCTCCCATCTTGTTACCTGATTATTGATTAATTTGCCCCACCTGCTTTTCTCGTTACCCTCTTTTGTTTGCTTCCCTATTTTGTTTGTCTCCCTGTGTTTGCAGTCCTGTGCTGGTTTGTTGTGTATGTTTCTTTGTTTTTCAAGTTCTTGTCTAATGCCTGTCTCGTCTAATGCTTTCCCTCTGGAGACCACATGATAATATCGGGCCTTAGAGTTGTGAACAATACCGCCTCGGGGAAGTGGAGTTTCCTCCCAAAATCAACCTCCATTTCCCATCCCTGGGCTGACGGCAGGAGATTCTGCCTGGCTTGGCTGTGGACGACAGGTCTTTGGCCCTCTTTCACAAAGGCGATGGTGCTCAGCATTGGCCTTTGGCTGGTTGTTTCTTCCTCCTTTCTTGCTCCAGGATATCTGCGTGCACTGCCAACACCTTGTCATGGCGCCACCTGTGTATCCCGTGTGTCAATGCAATCTTACACCCTGACAGAATGTGTGCCATTGTTTCTTTCCCACCACACAACCTGCAGAGTGGGTCCTCTCTCATCCCCCACCTGTGCAAATTGACTGGGGCTGGATGTCAATGGACAATGATAGGGCTGGAGCACTTGACGTTTGGGGAATTCATTAATTCTCTGGATCGCCAAAGGAATCCTCCAGTTAGGGAGGCTGCTGTCATCCCAGAAGAGGCGGTTAGTTCCACACCATCTCACCCTCGCAAGCGCAGGAGGAGGAAGGCTCCTGTTGCTTCCCTTAGCCCGGTGGTCCAGGAGGACCTGACTTCAGTGGTCCAAAGCCCGGTGGTCCTGGAGGACCCGACTTTGGTGGTCTCAAGCCCGGTGGTCAAGGAGGACCCAACTTTGGTGGTCCAGGAGAACCCGACTTCGGTGGTCTCAAGTCTGGTGGTCCAAGAGGACTTGACTTCGGTGGTCCCAGGCCTGGACACCGGTGTGGTGAACAATCGAGTCCGGTTGAAGAGGTGAGTCCGAGCTTAGGACTCAAGAAATCCGATTGGTTCAAAGCACGTTTTATGGGTAATAATCGTTTTAGTGCCTGGTTACAAATAATACGAAATCACTTTATTATAGTTAATTTAAATTTAATTTGACTTAATAATTTAAGTTTGTACTACGTTATAATGAGTAATTCATGTATTTTAACTTATATGTTTAATATACTAGTATTTAACCGAAGCTATATATTGTGAAATTAAACATTTCTCGTTGTTAGTGTGTTTTTTTATATAATAAATAAACAACATATTTGAGCTTCAAACAACTATATTCTTGTAGCCTGGGTGCCAGCCCGAACCCCGCCCACAACATTTTTTGGTCGGGAAGTTCGGTCTGGACTCGATCCATTGAGGAGTAATTATGCTCGGCTCCTAGAAGGCCGAGCCAATCAAATTGCCAGGGCGGGCTTTAATCGATGATGGACAGATGGTCTGCGGTTACGTCACCAAAGAGCGCTTGATTTGAATTAGTTTACAACAAAGACGACTGCAGCTGGAGAATTGAGATTTCACAAGTTCACATTTACAAATAAGTCAGATAGAATAAATGCGTAGGCTATATGAGATGTCATGAGTTCACACAAATAAGTAAGATAGAATAAATGCGTATATGACGTGCTGTCCGAGAGGGCTGTGGGCTCGGTAGCCATACCCCCCCCATTTTTAAATTTTGCGGTCTTTCTCCTCTGCTATTGACAAAGCTCGCACTCATCTCTTCAACCAGACTCGATTGTTCACCACACCGGCTCAGGAACAGGAACAGGAACAGACACCGGCTCGGCGGTGACCATCTTGTCCGGACACACTGGCTCGGCGGTTACCATCTTGTCCAGAGACACCGGCTCGGCGGCGGCCATCTTGTCGAGAGATACCGGCTCGGCAGACGTGACGTGAACAGTCTCTGGATCGGCAGACGTGACGTGAGGTGACTCAGGCTCGGCAGACCTGACGTGAAGAAACTCAGGGTTCTGTCACTTCTGTCTGGTTTGTATCTTAGTTTGGAAACAGAGCTCTGACACTCCCGGTTTGTCATGTGTTTGAGCACATGGCTTGTCATGTATTTCCTTGTGCCATGTGCTCTCCTGTCTATTGTCTAGCCCCTCTCATCTTGTTACCTGATTATTGATTAATTAACCCCACCTGCTTTTCTCGTTACCCTCTTTTGTTTGCTTCCCTATTTAGTCTCCCTGTGTTTGCAGTCCTGTGCTGGTTTGTTGTGTATGTTCCTTTGTGTTTCAAGTTCCTGTCTAATGCCTGTCTCGGTTTCCCCCCTCACGGGAAGGTTTTGTTTGTAGTTGTGGTATTGCTTTTCATTTACTTAATAAATATTCCTTTTTGCACTTGAATCCTCGCTTCGCCATTTTTCCAGCCCGTGACACAGACAGTGGGCTAAGACAGTGGGCTAAGTGGCCTTTTGACACAACTTACCCCCCTCCCCCCGGGGTTTGGGGGGTTAGTGCGTGTACACATGGAGGGGGTGTGGAGGAGAGAGAAGCATGAAGAGGGAAGTTTGAATTATGGCCGACACACGACCAAAGAGAGGATGTTCTGATGAACAAATTGCAAAGAAGAGGGACAAGGATAAGGGACAAGGTTAAGGAATGCGCGAAGTATCGAATTTACATCGGAAAAGCTTTCGAAAGGTGAAAGAACTCCGCCGGCAGAAGGGATTCCAATCCGACATTCAGTTGTTCTGTTTTTGCTGGACAGGTAAATCCATTTTTCTTTCTAAACTGACGTTCATGTTCGCCAAACCAACACAAGGATGTAGTTAGCTAGAACTATGCAGTCAGCGTTAACTTTGGTGAATACAACATGTATGTTTCTAGCAGCTAGCGATCAATCTCTACCCACTGTTTGTTATGAATTTGAATGCTCATTTATAGGCTATTGACAACTTTGACTAAATTTGTTTACGACGCTGCCGTTGTTTATGCTCACTGGGAAACGCGAAGCTAATGTTATCTTGCTATTATTGTGTCCTTGTATGGGAGCTATAGTTACAACCTCAGGTGGCGAAATGATTTTAAGATAATGTTTCTCTTTTTCTGCATTCTGTTCTGCAATATATAAAAGCATTTATCTAACTTGGTGACATTACACATTGAATGAAGTATCAGTAAAACTTAACTTTGTTTGTAGTGACTACTTTGACTTTCCTAAATGCCGGGAGGGAGGAGACAGGATGAGGAGGAGGGAGGGTCTAGCTAGCCACCATTTTGTTTGACAACAATTCGATTGTCAACAAGAAGTTACGACTCCCGGCATCGCTTAGAGCACCTTTAACTAAATCACAGCCTTTGTGATTTCACAATAGCACTATGCTATATTATGATTGTAAATGGTTTTAATATATCGCGTAGCTTTAAAAAGGTGTAATAATGTGGTACATGGATTCTTCCATGTATTATACTTACGGTACTTTGGCGGTTACTCGACACGTAAATTGCAATCGAGGATTTTTAAAAATCTAATACTCCACTTTAATCGAGGAATTGTGACAGCCCTAGTCTGCTATCAGACCAGCTCTTCTCTTCCATGGTGATGAAAAACCCATCTAAAGCACACAGATTTAAGAAACACTCCTGACACTGAAATGGATTCGTATTAACATTGTTTAAAAGCTTACTTTTCTAGTTGATCACTCAAAGATGCAACATTGCGATCTAAATCCAGTGTTAGTTCAGTGTAATTGCCACTTGCTGAGCAACAAAATCTCTTCTGTGTAAGTTAGTCACAGTCAAATCACTCCATCTCCACCAGTGTTGCCAGATTGGAAATGTCCAAGTATTGTACCAGAAGCTCAAAATGATCGTATTTGGAAGAAAATTATCATACACAAGTCAAACGAACAGAATACAGCCATTTATTGACCAACAACTTATGACACAACATGAAAATTATTAATGACCTAGTGAGTCTTGGACTGGTTTGTCTTCTTCTGTTGATTATCATCATACTGCGGTATTTCATGATCACAGCAGAGAGAGACGAGATGAAGAGTTACAGGAACACAGCTGAAGAGTTTTGATCAGACTAAATACTGCATATGTGGTTTCTCCACTGCATGGATCTTCATGTGTCGCTTCAGGTCACTTTTAACAGAGAAAGTCTTCCCGCACTGATCACACGTGTGCGGCTTCTCTCTGCTGTGGATCCTCTCATGTGATCTCAGATTTGATGAGTGACTGAATCTCTTGTCACAGTGTGAACACTTGTAAGGTTTTTCTCCATTGTGGATCCTCTCATGTGATCTCAGATGTTCTGATCGACTGAATCTCTTGTCACAATGTGAACACGTGTGCGGCTTCTCTCCAGTGTGGATCATCTCATGTGTTTTCAGAGATGAAGACTGACTGAATCTCTTGTCACAGTGTGAACACCTATACGGTTTTTCTCCAGTGTGAATTCTCTGGTGCCGTTTTAAATCTCTCCCTGTAGTAAAAGTTTTCTCACACTCAAAGCACATGTACTCTCTTACATGTGTATGTGCTTTCTCATGTCTATGTAAAGTTGGCAGCCATGAAAAACCCTTTCCACACACAGAACATGAATGCGGCTTCTCCTTCATATGAACTGTCTGGTGTGACTTCAGGTGTGATGCCCAAATAAAATTTTTGCCGCACTGATCACATGAGAACGGCTTCTCTCCGGTGTGGATCATCATGTGAATATCAAGACTTTGTTTGTGCGTGAAACTCTTCCCACATTGATCACATGAGAACGGCTTCTCTCCGGTGTGGATCCTCATGTGAACATCAAGATTAGGTTTGCTTGTGAAACTCTTTCCACACTGATCACATGAGAACGGCTTCTCTCCGGTGTGGATCCTCATGTGTTGCTGAAGACTTGCCTTGGTTGTGAGACTCTTTCCACACTGAGTGCAGGTGAAAGATTTCTTGGCTCGTCTTTTCTTTAAAAATGTCTGTTTAGTCTTTGAGCGACTCAAAGGTTTTCCTCCAGGTTTGACATGATGTTCCTCCTCCACTTCACTCAGTTCTTCACTCTCCTCGCTCTCTTCCATCGGGTCTGAAATCAAAGAAAAAAATATTACATTTAATTTTCAGTACATCAAAATAATTTAAAGAGAGAAATATAAAGTGAAAGGACATGAAAGTGAGCCCTGATGTAATAGTAGAAAGTAGACAACTGCTATAAAATATTATGATAATTTGATGCCTTTTTATAAATTGATTATATGTCCTTGAAACTTTCCATGAATGAGGTAAATTTATCTTCCAATTATTACCTTTAAAACATTATAGGCACAAATCCCTTGTTACTTTAGCAAGAACTATTGAATATATTTGACAATGACACAATTATCTAACATGATATTAACATTCAAATATACAATATTGCCATTTTTGACACCAACTTTGAGATTGATATTTATTTGACTAAAACCGTTTTAATTATTAATGGCCGTTCACACTAGACTTTTCCTTGCACTGACTTCCATTCATGCGCATGTGAAAGTGGGACACCAGAAACAAGCTCAAGTGAATTACCCTGTGAGAAATAACACAAGCGTTTAGCATTCAAGTGGAGTGGGTTGTTTATTTTTACATTTTGAATTATTATTATTTGTTATTTGTTAAATTTATTTCCATCATTTCACGGCCGTTGCAGCGTCTGTAGAAACTTCACAAGCTCAAAGTGTAGAGTGGCCATAACTTTAACTGGCTTCAAATTAACTATTTGTATTATCTTTATCTGTGTCCTACATGTTTCACTCAACCCTGTTACTCCTGACATGATTTTCCACCTTTTAAAAACAGAGCATTTCGTGAAACTGTGACACACAGGAAGTGACATCATCTGGGCTCTTTCTATTGCATGATGGGAAGACAAGAATATAATCTCAATCCATTGTCTCAGTTTTTACATAAACTGTAGCATTGACTGTATTCATCAACCCTGTTACCAAAGTTATGTAAGAAGAATCTCTATAACTATGAATAACTTGTATGATATTTGACAAATGCAACTTTATCAGTAACTTGGTGTTTACTGATTACTCCTAAAAAAAAATTGTGTAAACTATGTTGAAAATGACTAAAATTCTGGTAACGTTGTTGCAAATTGGGAACCAGATATGAAATAAATGTAAAATAAAACAGTTAAAACAGTATTTAGCTTGATCTGATGTTGACAATCAATATAAAAATGTCTCAAACCTCCCTTTACTGACCATTTGTTGAAGAAAAACCCAGAACATTCTGTACCGTTTCATAGTTGAACTGTTTATCTAAATGTGATGAAGTGCTTGAATGTTTCTAACATGAATGTTCTTCAGCATCATGAATGAATGAAGAATAAACACCAACCTCTTTGTTCTTCAGGATCTTCAGTGTGTTTCATTCTGCAGGGTTCTGGATCACTCATGTTCTCTCTGTCCTCTTTAATAAACTCAGTCTTTGCAGATTTCAGCTCTTCCTGATGCTCTGATGCTCGTCTTCACTTGTAGCTGATGGGAATTTACAGCATTTATTGGGGAATTACTGTGGGAGGAGATTCACTGATGATGTAATTGCAGTGGGAGGAGCTTCACTGATGTATTATTCCAGTGGGAGGAGCTTCACTGATGTATTATTCCAGTGGGAGGAGCTGATCTGCCAAAAGAATCAATTACCGAGTTTTTTTTATAATAAATGACACTAAGTATTTATGTCTGTCTATCTATTCATCGTACAGTAACTGATGCCAATTCATTAATTATTTTAAATTATTGTTATTGCCAATTCTAACATTATTCTGCTTCATTAAAATACAGGTATCTAGAAATAAAGAAAAGAATATAAATAATTCAAATTATTCCTAATATGAATACATGTTAAGAAAAACAGTTAAAATCATAAACACAGAAATAAAGGTACATATAGTAGCCAACAAATCCCCTCAGTCTGCTGACACCAATGAAATGAGCTTTAAGTGTCAATTTACAGGAGATCTGAAGACATCAGCATAATAAATGAGGTGAAAACAGGAACTATTGTCATGAAATAAAGAGTGTTTTCAGCAGATCTGTTAATATTGATGAGCCTCAGACTATCAACACTCATTCAACAAGCCATTCAGGATCATCAGCAGATCATCTCACTTTATTCTGAGTGTTTGCTGTTAGACACACATTATTTGAGTCAGCATACATGACAAAAGCCTGTAAAACTGCTCTACTGAAAGAAAATATTGTAATTTCTCACAATATGACATGGATAAAACATCAATACCACAAAAACAATCACTAATGACACTCATCTTCATCAACCACTACAGAGAAATAATTACAGCAGCATAATATGCCCACATTACGTTTGATCTTATGATGTTGTAACAAACCTCAGAGAACAGCTCAACGGTGGTCAAAACCTCTCAACAGCCAGCCGGTTTGATCAAAAGGAGTTTACACTTTATTTCAGATAGAAAAGATAAAACTCATATTCACAGGCACAGATATAGATACGGAGAAGGGGAAGAGAAACACGGGAAGACCCGCAGGGCACATCACTTCATCTACACACAGTGAGTTTCACGCTTAATACGTCACACAGTGTTTTATACTCAACGTAACACCCCAGCCTGCACAGCACACAGTGGACACAAGTAAGGCGTTGTTTTCTCCGTTCTCAAATCCCCGACATCCCGCCTTAACTCGCTGTCCGTTACACAATCACCAGTCCATACATACATACATGTAATCGATTAAATACACTTCCCTCTCCCAGGGCAAAGAAGACCCATCCATATGGGGTGAATAGTGCAGGCAGGCAGCTTCCCGTATCCTCAGCCAAGGACGCTAATCCACCATCCAGGAGTGGCGTTTAAAGCATAAGTTCATTCATCAAGTCAGTGCGTCGTTCGCGTCAGAGAATTCTCATTCGCAGAGTCTCAGTGGCATGTGGGCGTCAGCCGAGCAGTCTTCCGAGGTAATTGGTAACTCTATAATAATTCCCCCCCCTTCTAAGTCCACTTTCTCACCCAAAGGCAGCTAACTAACTATCTTTATCTCCAGAGGACCTATTGTCCCCGAGAGACAGCCAAAACGTTCTCCCCAGGTCACCACCTCAGAGCCCAGCAAACCCGCTTGCCCCACGCCTCTTTTTTAACCCTCTGATGGTTTACGGGGTCTTTTTGACCCCAAATGACTTTTGCTCAAATTAAAAAAAAAATTCCCTTTGTCCAAATGGTATGAAACCTTCTACGGCTCTCAACACTTTCTAGATCTATATAAAAAAAAAAAAAAAAAAATTGGAATGATATCTGTTTTTATGTTAGCGTGACAAAATTTGTGACACTCGTGGTCTTCGGGGTCTCTAGAGACCCCACAATCAAAATAGACTAAATTCATCATCAAAATCAGAAACAACGCAGAACACATCGACAGAAATGGCACAAATAAAGTGGCACACTTCCACCAATGCAAAAAACATCCACAATGCTAAATTATATTGCTCACAACACGCGTACACACTAGGGCTGTCAACTTTAGTCGTTTAGTCGACTAATCGGTCGATGCCGTCTTGGTCGACTGACATTCTCATTGGTCGACCAGTCGCATCATTTTTTTTTTTTTTTTTTTCACCAATAAAGAAATTTTCATTGATTTACTCCTTGATATTTATTCCTTTATAAGCAGTTATATATTACTGTATTCTAAATATAATTAGCCTATGTTTTATCCCCAACTTTATGCTTTAATTTAGGCTATTTTGTAACAGTGCCAAAGTTTAGCGCACCACGTAGAACACTCGGGAACCGCACCTGTGGCTGGCTGCACTGCTGCTTTGCGCTAGGAATATAGGTAGTAATCTCTATGTGTCTGTCTGTCCTTTTGCATTTTGATTATTTCGAGAACCGTTCATCCAATCGACTTCACAAGGGAGTGCAGTGTCGCATTTGGTGCAATATAGACAGATGCGCGAGACGCGACACATTCAGAATTAATAGTAAACTACAGAACAGCGCAAGCGGGAAGCGGCGCACCTCACGCGAGCAGGGCGGCTATATTCTCCGAGAACGGACACTGCACTAGTGATATAGGCCCTAAAAGCAGCCAGGGCTGAGCATCTCCGCAAACTAATAGAAAACAACCAAAACAATCCAAGGTTTTTATTTAACACCGTCGCTAGACTAACAAATAAACAGACGTTACCGGAGCAAAATATTCTGTCACAGTGTAGTAGTAATGATTTTATGAATTTCTTCACTGAGAAAATAGAAAGCATCAGAAACACAATTGTAAATGTACAATCTTTAATGGTGTCTTATGATTCAGCCTCAATTATCACCCCGCAAGAACAATTACAGCGCTTTGCAACTATAGGACAGGAAGAGTTAAATAAACTTATCATTGCATCTAAACCAACAACGTGTTTATTAGATCCAATACCCACTAAACTACTGAAAGAAGTGTTACCTGTAGTGGAAGAGCCTCTTCTCAATATTATTAACTCGTCTTTATCCTTAGGTCATGTTCCAAGAATATTCAAGTTGGCAGTTATAAAACCTCTTATTAAGAAACCACAATTAGATCATAATAACCTAGCAAATTACAGACCCATTTCAAATCTTCCATTTATGTCTAAAATACTAGAAAAAGTTGTGTCCGCTCAACTGTGCTCTTTCTTGCAAGAAAATGATATCTATGAAAAGTTTCAGTCAGGATTCAGACCGCACCATAGCACAGAAACTGCGCTCGTTAAAATCACAAATGATTTACTTTTAGCTTCTGACCAAGGCTGTATCTCAATACTAGTTTTACTTGATCTTAGTGCTGTGTTCGATACTATAGATCACACAATACTCTTAGACCGACTACAAAACTACACTGGTGTTCAGGGACAGGCATTAAACTGGTTTAGATCGTACTTATCAGACCGTTACCATTTTGTCTGCGTAAATGGGGAAAAATCGAAGATAACGTCAGTAAACTACGGTGTACCGCAAGGATCTGTGTTAGGCCCTCTGCTATTCTCAATATATATGCTGCCACTTGGTAATATTATAAGAAAACATGGAATTAATTTCCACTGTTATGCTGATGACACTCAATTATATATTTCATCACGACCAGATGAAAACGCTAAATTATCTAAATTAACAGAGTGTGTTAAAGATATAAAATACTGGATGACATGTAATTTTCTGCTATTAAATTCAGATAAAACGGAGGTATTACTTATTAGTCCAAAAAACTGCCCACAAAACCTCTTACAATACAACTTTAATTTAGAAGGATGTCCTGTTACTTTATCCTCTACAGTAAAAGACCTGGGTGTTATATTAGACCGCAACTTGTCTTTTGAAAATCATATTTCATATGTTACAAGAACAGCCTTTTTCCACCTTAGAAACATTGCTAAGCTACGTAACATGCTATCTGTTTCTGATGCAGAAAAGTTAGTTCATGCATTCATGACCTCTAAATACAGATCGTCAGCTCCAGTTTGTATCCAGCCTCTCATGGAAACTACAGATTCTCCAACACCCGTGCAGAGACGACTCGGCGCCTGTGAATAGACGACTCGACGCTGGCGATGTTTATGCCCTAAATCAATACATGATTAACTAACTGTATTTCTCTATGTACATTTCTGAAATGCACTTTCTGTAAAGCTGCTTTGAAACAATATGTATTGTGAAAAGCGCTATACAAATAAATTTGAATTGAATTGAATTGAATTGAATATAAAACGCACACAGTCTGTTAATTAAGCAATACTTTTAAGGTAGTCTAATATTTTTCTGACTAACAAATTACTGACACAGACACTGAAATTTAAATAAAGAAAAACGAAATTTAAATAAAGAAAAACGAAATTTAAATAAAGAAAAAACGAAATTTAAATAAAGAAAAACGAAATTAAGTTAGCCTAAATTAAAAACGCATGCACGCATTTTCCGCGTGGCTCGAGCCGCGCCTGAGACGCTTGTCTCACGCAGGCAGTGTGCAAACTCCAACCTATTAACATGGGAGCTGAAATAAAAACAGACACCCAACGCAGCTGAGACTCTCACGCCAGCAGCCAGTGTGTAGCCGGCCTTATTCAAGCGCGAATGAGAACCGTTTCGCGGGCGATCCAAGGTGTCAAAAAAAAAAAAAAAAAAAAAAAAAAGTTTTTTCGTTGTTGTTTTATAAATGCTCTGTGACAATTGTTTAATAAATGTTCAATCAAAATGCAAAACAGCGTCGACTAATCGTTGTGCAAGACAGGACTTTGGTCGACTAAGCATTTCTTTGGTTGACTACAGCCCTAGTACACACACACACACACACACACATAGAGGAATACATTTTTGAGACTATAAAAACTGTTCTCTTATCATTTGTAAAATAAAATCATCCAAAATGCAGTACCACCACACAAATAAATTGGTGACACTGACACATTGAAAATGTGCACACTCACACACACACACACACTTGTAAGGCTATACTGCCTTACACTACTGCCTGCAATGCATTGACGCATAAACACCTGCAGTGCACTATAAAAGAAGCTGTATGAGATGAAACCACCAATTATTGTTCCTCGTTGTTTGATTTTTTTCCCCCATTTACTGATTTTTTTTACTAAATTTTATCTTTTTACTGCTTTATTTGCTCACTTGTTATTGCTGTTCAGTTCATGTAATGTAATGTAGGCCTACATTACATGCACTACATGCACATCAGTATATGTAATATGTTCATTTCTGTTCATTTTTGCTCTGTTACAGTTAGTAACTGAAATGTTGATTAAAATTGTAGAATTATATTAAAAATAGATGATTGAAATAAATGATAAAATCTTAAGACTCCAAAATTTCTCTTTGTAACATTTTGTTCAGGTTTGATTCTAATCATAATGTAACATTATTGAAAAACTGGGTTTTTTTCAGTACAAAAAAATGCTAAACTTTGACAAAAAAATATTTTATTTTTGTTATAATTGTGATTTTATAATATTTAGATATGAATCCAACTGAATCCAACTTGTGAAAAGATATCTTTCAGGTAGTCAAATAGCAAATAGCATATAGTGGAGCTCTATAGCCATCTAGTGGTTAAAGTGATTTTTTTTTTTTTTTAACTGCATTTTCCAAAAAATGGGTATAAATGTTACATTAAACCATTTAAAATTATCCATGTTATCCCCATGAATGAAAGTTAGAAACCTGGGTCTTTTATAAAGTGAATTTTACATCAAATGCTGTTTTTTTTTTTTTTGTAAAAAGCCTATTTAAATAAATATTTATTTATTCATTTATAGAAATTTAAAAGATATCATAAATCCTCCAAAAACTGCACAAATGTTGAGTAAAAACATTAACAAACAGAGTAAAATTACATTTGTAAAAAAAAAAAAAAAAAAACTATTATCTTGTTACAAAATTAAATGTTATTGTCTGGGGTCTCTGGAGACCCCAAAGACCACGAGTGTAGAAAGAAACGAAGACCATCAGAGGGTTAAAGTCCCTTTGTGTACTCCTTCCACATGTGAATGCCATCAAAACAATCATGAGATCACCTAGTGATGACACACTACACTACAATATACATAAATCCCTAAAGAAGTAGTTAGAGCATAAAAAAAAAAAAACATTTTATGTGCTCAGAAATTGAAAATGATCATAAAACTTTCAAAATAAAGAGCACCACAATCACTATTGTTCCAAGAGTAAAACGCTAATTTATTAGTATTGCTTTAATGTCTCACGTGGCTCATCTTAGGCTCAATGTAAAGCATTTAGCAGTCTCTGTTCCAGTATGACACTTGAGATCGATTCTCATTAATTCCCTTCATAGATCTTAAACTTTGACTTTTGACTTGGCGAAACAATCACACAAACGAACTCAACATCGCTCAGGTCTGAATGAACTCAACATATTCTCCTCATGCTCGCTGCTGCTGCACTAAATGTTTATTTCAGAAGGAAGACGCCAGAAAAGACGCACAAGTATCGCTGTGATCGATGAAAACAATACAGAAATGAGTCTGTCGCTTAATCAAACTGTATAAAGTGTGTGTGATGGTTGTGTAAATATGAGAAATACCGTGAACTGCTCTCCTCACCTCAGAAGACTCGACGCTGAAACTCTCAATGACGGAAGAGAGACGGCGCGAGCGAGCGGTGACGTCATCGGCCGCCACCTGTAGGCAGGGGCGGCCTTAAGCATCTGGGGGCCCGTTTCAATAACTAATATGGGGCCCTGCCCACATAAAATGTAAACATGAGCAGAAAAAGCAAGGATTCTTTTTGGTTTGCATCATTATTTTATTACGCGCACTTTCAGGCACCACTGGCATATGTACCGCCCCGCGAATGGTGATCTGAAGTAAATAAATACCGGTAGTTTATGTGTTTATACTTTGCCTTTTTTCCGTAAGGTTAAAATGTTGTTGTTTTTTTGAGCAGGGAAATAATTTGAATAGGAAATGAAACGTAAACGTCGCCATGGTAACCGCGGCGCAACTCAAGTTCGACCAATCAGAGACGTCAGTGTTTTGCTTAGAATTATGGGTAGTGTAGTATTTCTCCAGAAGATTGCAAATAACAAGGTTGATTTTTATACTTTGTGGCTTTTATAGGAGCAGAAACTTTCGTTTCACAGCCTCGTAGCTCGTGGTCAATCTAACTTGGATGGTTTAGGGGTCTCCAACCTTTTTTAGCTACTTTTTAAAAATGAAAGTGGCCGAGAGCTATATGCAATAATTAAATATCTTAAATAATGTCTCATAACTCTCATATTAACAACTATGCTAACATGTTTTAGACCTAAACGAGTTATTGTAGGCCTATATATGTCACCCTTAATTGACATATAAAAAAAAATATTATACTGTAAAAACACATAATTGTTGATTTTATAGTGCATCATAACTAGAGATGAAATGGTATGAACATGTAATTTCATGATTATAGTGACCAAAATGAGCATGGTTATCACATAATCCTGTTCAAAAAGTACTAATACTACACAATAAAATCAATTCACCAAGTTTTATGTCGAAAACCAGCAAATAACAAATAAACTTACCATCAATATGCACTTTTTGTTTGCATAAACATTAAAATAGTAACATTAAAAATGATGGCCAAAATTGAAAGGAGTGTCTTCTTGCAACATGTTATCTACAGTACTAACATGTACAAGTTCAAATAAAGTTTTGACAAAAAAGTTTTTATAAAAAGATAAACCTCGCATATTTCAGCCTTTAAATCATTTTTATAAAAAGAATGATTCAAAAAAAGACAAAATACTGACATTTACAATGCACATTAGCTTATCTTTTATTATTAATAGTAAAATTCGGTCCGATTTTCCCGTGGCGTCTGTCGTTGCTATGTACCATGCGCACTCCACAACGACAGAGAAGTTTTAATAGCTAATGGATTTCCACTACCGATAAATGCTTGCTGTAGCTCTGCTAGAAGATTTATTTACGGAGAAGAAAAAAACACCCGTAGTTTGGGTGCACCCCCATCCTTCATATTGACTCACGCCTGGAAAAAATTTGTGCGTCGCTTCAATTATTTGAAATAACGAACTTGAGCGCGCAAAAGACGCGATATGTGAACGGCCCTTGGCGAGCTACCTCCAATCAGGCCACGAGCTACTAGAGGTGGGCGGATCGATCCTAAAATATCGATACTTCGATACTGACGTGGTATCGAAAAGGATCGATCCTCACATAAAAATATCGATCCAAATGTGTGTTTTTTTTACCAGTAATTTTTATTAATTTAGCACGCAATTCAGTGTGTAAAATAAGCTTCTAAGTGGAAAAATAAGTGAATGTTAGCGGATAATTGTGTAGGATAGAACTTTTTCTCCTAGTCATCTGGATACAAGACGAAACCAATCAATCACAGAGAGCGTTCGATGCTGGTGCTTCACTGAGCTCACAGGCACGTTTGGGAAACGAAGCCTTGCTTAGATGACAGAGAAACAATCGGGAGTTATTTTGCAATAAACAAAGCAAAAGTGTACATAACGGTTCAAAATGTTGAGGACAGTAAGATTTTTTTTAATGAAATTAATATTTTTATTCAACAAGGATCGATGCATTAAATTGATCAAAAGTGACAGTCAAGGGTTTTTCCACTGTTAAAAAAATCTACTTCATATAAATGCTGTTCTTTCAACTTGGTTCATCAAATAATTCTGCATCATGGTTTCCACAAAAAATATGAAACTGTTTTCAACATTGATAATAAGAAATGTTTTCTGAGCTGTAAATCAGCATATTAAAATTAATTATCATCATAACTGGAGTAATGATGCCGAAAATTACTCTTTGATCAATTGAATAAATTACAGTTTAGTATGACATAGAAAACAGATAGCCTATGTCAAATTGTAATATTACAGTTTTTACTGTATTTTTGATCAAATAAATGCAGAAGAGAATTAAAAATCTTACAGACCCCAAACTTTTGAACAGTAGGCTAGTGTACAATAGTACTTTTACTATAATTAGGGTAGTTTTGTAAAAGTCACTGACTAATAATTGCAGGCGAGTTGAGAGCACAAATCACAAAATATTTAGTAGTCATGAAAACGTTTTCAGATTTAGCATATTAATGATGCATTCACCTCATAAATCATGTCACACTGCTCTAGCACAGGAAAGTGCATACAAGTTCAAGTGCATGCTTTTAAAATTAAAAAGTATTGGTATCGGTATCAATATCGGCGATACTGGCCCTGTGTTTACTTGGTATCGGATCGATACCAAAATTTGGAGTATCGCCCACCTCTACGAGCTACTCTCGCGAGCGACGTGTTGGAGACCACTTTAGACATTATGTCTGAAAATAAATATCCTAGGGAGAAAAAGAATGGGATTTTCCTGTTCTGTTGGGGGCCCCCTTGGAGGGCGGGGCCCGTTTCAATTGAAACGGGTGAAACATAGGTAAGGCCGCCTCTGCCTGTAGGAGAGGGGGTTCAGCAACATTTGTTTAAAGAACTGGGAGCTAAGCTTACAAGTATACAGTCGTTTTAGTATTGCTTATTTGATTATAGCTGGAGATTTTAATGAAACCCCTGACGATGCACAAGATAGATTTCCTATAAGAACTACCTCTAATTCACATGATAATATTATTTTATGGTTGTGTGGAAATCTTTCAGTGGCAGATGCTTGGCGTTTCTTTAACTCTGGTTGTAGAGGCTTTACTTGGTCCAACAAATCTGGATCGCTTAAAGCTAGAATTTATATTTTTCTCATGTCTCATGTTATTTTGAAAGATGTCCATACTGTTAATAATCAATTTGCCCCGTTTACTGACCACATGTTAATTTCTTTGAATCTTGAACAATACATTTAGTTAAATAGAACAAGGGGTTACTGGAAATTGAACAATTGTATTTTGGAAGACCCAATTTTAATGATAGTGTAATTCAACTGGCTAATTCTATGTTTAGTAGGCTAATACTGAAAGCGACCCTGGCTCTAGCTGGGAGTTTTTAAATTTAGAGTTAGAGACCTTGCTGTTAATAGAAGTAAGCAAATTAAAAGAGAAAAAAAAAACATGAAAGAATTAGAACTCATTCATAGATTAAGTGTGTTAATGCAGAAGGAAAATCCCAGTAAAGAGGATGAGGTAGAAATGAGCACATGTCATTTGCAAATTGAAAATATGTACACAGAGATTGTTAAAGGTGCTTTTATACACTCTAGAGCAAAATGGATCGAGAAGGGTGAAAGAAGCACTAATTACTTTTTTGCTCTTGAAAAAAGAAATCGTAAAAAAGACATCTCTCTCTGCCTTAAACATTAATAGTGTTTTATGTGCAGATCCAGGAATGATTTCAACCTCTGTATACTCCTTTTATAAAAAAAACTTTTCTTTTGAGTATTCATGATAAGATTTCAGGTATTAAGGATGACTTTAAGCAACTTTGTGATTCTGATATCTCTATAGTTGAAATGGAGGATGCACTGAAATCTATGAAGAGGGGGAAATCTCCAGGTACTGATGGCTTGTCTGTTGAATTTTATTTACATTTTTGGGACATCTTAAAGCAACCTCTACATAGTTTGTTTAAAGACTGTATTAAAAAAGGAGAGATGACTCCCTCAATGAAGCAGGGTCTTATTTCCTTGATCCCCAAAACTGACAAAGACTCGCTTTTAATTGAAAACCGGAGACCTATATCACTGTTAAATGTCGATTATAAATTACTTGCTTTAATTTTGGAAGTTCGTTTAAAATCTGGCCTTAATAGTATAATTGGTGAAACACAAAATGGATTTATGAAAAATAGGCATATTAGCTCCAACATAAGATTAGTTCTTGAACTTATTGATTATTCATAGAATATTGATTCAGAAGCTATTATAATGTTTTGGGATTTTTATAAAGCATTTGACTCTTTAGAACACCAATTTTTGCTTAAATCTCTTAGTCTTTTTGGTTTTGGATGTACATTTATCAATATGGTTAATAATAACATTAACTCTTCAGTTTTGGTTGGCTTTCAGGAGTGCGCCAAGGTTGCCCCATTTCCCCATTTCTTTTTCTGCTAGCTGTTGAATTGTTATCAATTGTTATTTTACAAAATCCCAGTTTAGAAGGTATTTCAATTTTTGGTAAAGAATTTATATCTGAACTAGCTGATGATACAACTATATTTCTTAAAGACCACAGTCAAATTCCCCTGTGTATCAATATTATTCATTCTTTCTCCGAAGCTTCAGGCTTATATTTAAATGTATCAAAGCGTAATGAGACATGGTTGGGGCACTACAAGTCCCATCAGCCCTAGCGCTATATAAGGAAGTAGTGAGGTTTGTTCGCTCTCTTGCTTCCTGTCTTTGACTGATTTGGATGATTGGATGTCACGGCACATCTAAAACTTCAACTGATGGTAGGTGGAAAGATTAGTTTGCTCTCTCGCTTCCTCTGTTGCATTGATTGTGAGTCATGTGTGAATAATGTTGCGGCAGATTTATCACTTCAGAAGAAGAGTAGCGGACGAGTAGTGATGGCCAAATGAAGCGTTTCGAAGCATTATTGCTTTCTCATACAATTGTGTCGAAAATGGTTCATTACTCAAAGCTTCATTCAGATAGAAATTGCAGCACCATCTCATGGTGAAGTAAATGTAATGCAACAAAGCTGTCAACCATAAAATGCAAGTAACGTCCTGTTTATTACGTGTTTTTACCGAGGCGATCAAAGCTGAAACAGTGTTAGTGCTGTGAAACTCATTTATGCAGGTGAATTTTACAGATACTGATGAATTCCATGTGTTCACCTTGATAATAAAACATTAAGCATGATGTGTGTGTGTGTGTAATTATTTCTTTAGACAAGGACAGAAGATCAGACCAGCTTAAAAAAAGTTGGAAACCATCACAGAAATTCTAATGATTTGTATTAAAATACCAATAGGAACCATTGGCTTTTACCATTTAAACCACTACAGAATTATTTTTTGTAGTGTGTTTGGGACATATTTCATTAGGATTTAATGCCCCCACCAATACAACCCAACACAAATCAGTAGAGACCCACAGAGACCACTATAATTCCCATTACAACCAACAAAATTCCCATGAAAAACATTCAATCCAATAGAATTTCTGTAATGGTTTCTATAGTTTTTTTTAGCAGGGCAGTATTATGTGTGAAAGCTTTATCTTGTTTAGCTGTGGGAAGCAGAACTCTATAACTTGTTAACTGGTGGGACTGATATTTTTGTATGTTGAAAAGGATGTGCTTGTGTAACTACTACAACCCACGGTGTTGCCATGGTTTGGCATCACTTTTATAAGAAATACAGCCGCCAGGTTTCAAACCTGTCAACACTGGATTGGGCTGTCAAAGCAGTCAGGTGGTTCACCACAAGAGTGAACCAGTGTGTTTGCTTCAGAAGTCATTTTCACGTGACTAGTGACGTTATGATACAAGCTCCGAAGCAGTGGTTCATTGCAAGGGCGTAGATTTGGTTTGAACATTGGGGGGGTTGAAGTTTGGGTATGCCTCCTGATATTGTGATCATGGTATAAATATTGGGGGGGTTGTAATGCATAGATTTAAATATAGGGGGGTTATTAGGTGGTTTAGAGTTTTGTTTCAAATGTAATTTCACCCCTTCTAAATGACCCATTTCTCTCTTCAAATTTCACCAACATGTTTTACTTGCTTGGAAATTGTTATGTGTCGAGGGCCGCTGTTGGGGGCGTGCCGAGGGCCGTTGTCGGGGGCGTGCCGAGGGCCGTTGTCGGGGGCGTGCCGAGGGCCGCTGTTGGGGGCGTGCCGAGGGCCGTTGTCAGGGGCGTGCCGAGGGCCGTTGTCGGGGGCGTGCCAAGGGGCGATGAAATGTCCAAGTCTAAGAATGTCCAATGTACCAGGTTAAGCAGTGGAAGGAGTCTTAATAAATACTGTAATATCTAAAAATTAGGGCTGGGGTTAATCTTTGCGATTAATTTGAGATGTTTAACGCGTAAAAAAATAAATAACGCAATTGAAGCAGCATTTTTTTTTTGCCTCGTTTTAATGATTTCCTGTTGCAAATATGCCGTCCCGCCCCTCCGTGTTCGGCGATCAGGTTTCATTCTCGCGCTGCTTTCATGAGCGGGTCTTTCGGTCTTTTCCGCTCCGTGTGTGCGTCGCACTCTCTGTTCGGTGTGTGTGCGTCGCACTCTCACATATATATATATATATATATATATATATATATATATATATATATATATATATATATATATATATATATATATATATGGGGTGTGCGTGTGCCGGTTTCAGAATTGGTGTGACGGTTATGACGTGAGTCAAATGACATAACTCATCGGTTATTATATTGCCTATTTCCTTTTTATTTTATAAATAGGCCTACATGCAATTGGTTGATGAAACATTTATTAAAATTAAGATACAATTTGTACAAAACGAAATTCGTTTTAAATAAATTATTTCTACAAAGCAAAGTGGTAAAAATCATGTCTCACGATTTACAAAACAAAACTTCATTAAGTGGTAAAAACCCAATATAGCATCTTATGATCCTATCTTTTATTACAATTGTTTTTGAGCTAAAATGTAATACACATCATATATACACACTGTATGTTTCTTTTATCAAACATGTTTGGGGCCAGTCAAGGGGTAATTCAACTGCACGATCAGTTATCGGTAATGATATTGTTTATTATTGCAAATGTTTATTGCTAATGTTTATTATTGGAAATGTTTTTCATTTGTTTAATAAATCTCATAATGATGGCACATCACTATATCATAGTCATAGCTTTTATTTCTATCTCAAATGATTGAAAGAATCAATTACAGTTGGAAACGTATAGACCAATAATAACACAGACTGTCAACAATTGTTTTTAATTAGTATTTAAACATTCTCTATAATAGAAAAGATAGAAATTAAAAAATATTTTAATAACACGTTTTTTTGCAGTTATAGAGTTCTAATGACGGTGCTCAACTATATATATATATATATATATATATATATATACCAACAATTTTGTCCCGCCGTCCATTTGCCATTGGAATGCGCCAAGACTTGTTGTCAGCTCCTGTAGTGTGTAAGCCCCTGTTGCAGAAGATTTACGTAGTGTCACATAGTCTGAACACCACAACGACTTCAAGACTCCAGAGCAAGTCATGTAGTCTGAACAGCACAGCGATCTGCCGACGTTTAAAGTTGTGTAGTGTGAACTAGGCATAAGTTTAAATATTGATGATTACAAGCTTTGGGGAATTGCAATTAATTACAGCAAATTGTGCAATTAATTATTTTTTTTTATTTATTTTTTTTTTATAAATATTTCAACTATACAAAACAGTGAATGGTCAGATATGCTGTATTTGTGATAGATTTGCATATCAAATTTGAAAAGTTACCCAACACTGCCTGGCTGTGGATATTCATAGCTATCTTGGTATCGAAAGCCTTTTTATGCTGCTCAATCGTAGTTTGTTTTTGTGACAATTGTATTGGTGAATGATATTCCTCATGAGAAACAGATGAGTTGACGGTAAAGCCATGTTTAAGAAGTACAACAGTTTTTCATTTTTGCAAACAGCTGTTCTGCTACTTGACTATTGACTATTCCAGCAAGTTGCGAGACCAGGCAAAGCATCATGGGCATCCTTTGTGTTATCTTCGTGGAAACGATCGTACAGAGCATAATGCTCTGCTGAACCAGTTATGGGATGGCTATCACAGTCTGGGACCACTTTCTTGCAATTCAACCAAGGAAGTGACACCTTTAGTTTCCTATCTTTGGCAAGTGCTATGTTTTCTGCAGTTGGGGCCTTTAACCGTCCTTCAAATGGTTAGAAGGGCAACCTTTGTGGTTCTCTCAGAATCATGTGTGTTGATAGTCCACGTGCGAAGTCATATATTACAATATTTGGCATGTATTTCCAAGAAAGGAGCATGTCTGTGAAGTCACGTGGGCTTTCAGCTCTAATGTTGCACTTTATACTGTATACAATGCCACACAGGTACATAATCACAGCCCAACCGCAGAAATGAACAGACTGTAAAAAGACAACCCTTGTTTATCCAACTAAAAAGTTTTTCTTCCTCACTGATATGTGTATGTGAAATCACTTTTCAGAAATTCAAAGAATAACACCATTTGAAGTTATTCCACCCAGTGAAAAATCTTGACAATAATAGTATCTTACACATACAGTACACTGTGACATTTTGATTACCTGATGCAGCCCAAATCTTTTGAAAGAAAGACCTTGTCGTACGTGTGCCTTGACTTCAGTTCATTGGACAGTCTCAGGAGGAGGTCATTTTGCGATCCAGAGGAATCCAACCCCCACTCTCTGCATAATTTCCTAACCACTTGAACCTGTCAAATAAAATAAAATATGTGAGGATCTGCATGTTTTCAGGTAAAATAATGGCCTGTAAATCACTCTAAAAAGGACAAATATAATTAACTGTATTTTTACCTTCTGCTTGTACAGCTCCTCTGTTCAGGTGGTCTTCAGAGACTGTAATTTCACAGACCTCAGCTGGTTTTGCCGGGCGGACTTTTTCAAATTCCATATTGAGGACACTGTTTGACCGGCGTGTATTTCTGCCTATCCACGACACCCAAAAATGGAAAGTTGGCATCTATAAACAAGATGTTTTAGTTTGTTAATTAGTTTGTCACACAATTCTTCAGTCATTGAAAAAGATGTTACATGTTGACAAATTAATCTTGGCTTGCATTACTTGTTACAAATCCTCGACTGATCCTTTGCATTGAAAGTGCTTCCCAAAAATGCTCCATGTCAACCTCTCCATTAAAGTCCTTTGGAGGTTGTGCAAGGTCACTTACTAAAGAAATGATGTGAAAAAACATTACACAAATGGTAAATTCAGAAAGTAACCTGGTGTGCGTTTCCCAAAAGCATTGTTAGTGAACTATGGTCGTAAGTACCATTGAGCTCAATTAGTAATGACAGAACTTGCGACCGTAGGTCTGTAATTGAATCTAAATCAGTCCATTCCATGAAAAAAAAATGTACCTGACAAATGGAAGGCTCCCTTTTGATGGAGGTCCATGATGACCACTGGTGGATGATCACCACAATTTACACAGGAATACTGATAGTCATGATCAGTGAGTGCTTCAAAATAAAGATACCCATGTAGAACTGTATTAGCTGAGGGAAACTTTACCCCTGAAGTCAATTCTACATATTCTACCACTCTGCTCACTGCAGTATGCACCTAAGGGAGAAACATTATAGTGAAAATACAGAAAATGTTCTGTTTAAATTTCATATATTTACCCTTTTAAAAGATTAATTCATAGATTATATTTAAATTAAATATGGTATAACAGTTCCTTATGGTTAAGCATAAAGAGAGATCAAGCACTATCCGGTCATTAAAATTGTGTAGGCCATCTTTCCACTCTTGGTAACGGTAGAAGGTTCCGCTTTGATGGCAAGATTTACAGTATGTAGAGATGTCTAGAAATCAGAAGTTTCAACAATATTTTCAGTACGGTTTACAATACATTCAATGATTAATGAAAGCACAGCAAATCTACCACAGTGGATTGTCATAAGATATAGTTTCATTGACCTACCTTCAACAATACGCGAGTTGGTGAGGATGTTGGCCTTATTTGTCTGGTTGGCCTTATTACAATGAAGATTGTGTCACTCATAGGTACATTGTCAAGGCACTGCTGGCACATCATCTCCAGTGGAATGAGGTGCCTTGGGTATTCTTTTGCCAATAATGGATGCCGTAAATGTTCTGGCAGAACAGCAGGTAATTTTTTGAACTTCAAAATATACTCAACCATGGCTTTGAACTTTTGGTCATCTTTTGGAGGATATGGAATGTTACCCAGCTCAACCTCATCATGACGGCCTCCATCCTCTGTTGGTGTTTGAAATTCCACCTCCTCAGTGCACCGGACTTTCCTGAACAGTCATGATCTAAGAGTACTCTAAGAGTAGGTGAGCTTCATGCCCTCTCGGTGAGTCCACAGTGTCTCAGATGGGGGCCTCAGATGAGTACAATCAGGTTACACTCTGGCCGAATCCAGCTTTCCGACCTAAAGTGTTGTCTGATCGCTTTGTGAACCAACCCATTCAGCTTGCGACGTTTAATCAAGAGGCTTCCCAGACAACTGCGTGTCCAGTGAAAGAGGATTGCGACAGTATGTGTTGAAGACTGCTTCATGGCGTATCACTGATCAGCTGTTTGTCCGTTTTGATGCCTGTCAGAGAGGCTCACCCTTGTCAAAGCAAAGGTTGTCTCATTGGGTGGTGGATACCATTGTACAGGTATATGATTCGGCTGGTCAGACAGTTCCAGCATCTATAAAATGCCATTCAACCCAGTCAGTGGCTACTTCTTGGCCAGCACTATGTGGAGTGGCCCTTTCTGTAATATGTGCTTCTACATGGACGTCACCTTGCACGTTCACAAGATTCTACAGGATCAATGTGGCCCCTATTCCTTTGGTCAGTTCTGCTGTATTAGCGGACAGTATCAAGGTGAGTGGCCCTCGTGACTTGGTTGTATTCGTCTTCCACTATGTTCGGCTGTCTCTGGCGGTCTGTAACAATGAAATAGAACGCCGGTTACTGATGTAACCTTGGTTCTATGAATAGTGGAAGACCGCCAGAGTCTCTGGTCACTCGGATTGAGAGAATAACTGCAGAGAACGACCGTGACATGAACGGAGTGGATATAGCTTCCGACACGTTATCGGTCAGGGTCACAGGTGACAAATCAATGCAAGATTTTCGATATGGCTCGCAAGACGCGACTCCTTCCACTATGTTCGACCGTCTTTGGCGGTCTTCCACTATTCATAGAGCCATGGTTACACCAGTAACCGGCATTCTGTGGACTCAGGGGTCCTGAGCTGCAGTAGGCAACCAGTTACTTATAGTGCAGCGTTTTACATGGCGTCCCGACTGCATATAGCTACACAATACGAAGTGACCGTTCGAAAGAGAACTACTGGGTTACTATCGTAACCTCAGTTCCCTGAGAGTAGGGATGAGTATTGCGTAGCCGGCTGCACTTGTCACGGAAAACTAAGAAAACAAGGAAAACTCAAGTGCAGAGGAAAGGGATTTTTAATAAACAAAAGAACAACGTAAAACAAACACCCACGAGGGGGAAAACATTACAAAATACCAAACAACAACTTCAAAAGTGAACATACCAAACGGGTCACGGGGAAACGGGAGACGTGTACAAGACAACGATCCGACACAGACTGCAAACACAAAGGAACTTATAAAAGGGACAAATCAGGCAGGTAATGAGGAACAACAGGTGGGGCAAATGAAACCAATAATAAGATAACAAGGAGGGTGGGGTCAAAACAATAAAACAGGAACACAAACACCACATGTGCTACACAAGACAGGACAGGCATGTGACATTACCCCCTCCTAAAGGAGCGGCTACCAGACGCTCCACTAGGGACGGGAGGGGCAGACCAGGGCGGGACGGGAGGGGCAGACCAGGGCGGGACGGGAGGGGCAGACCAGGGCGGGACGGGAGGGACAGACCAGGGCGGGACGGGAGGGACAGACCAGGGCGGGACGGGAGGGACAGACCAGGGCGGGACGGGAGGGACAGACCAGGGCGGGACGGGAGGGACAGACCAGGGCGGGACGGGAGGGACAGACCAGGGTGGGACAGGGGGAACAGGAAAGACAGACCAGGGTGGGACGGGAGGGACAGACCAGGGTGGGACGGGAGGGACAGACCAGGGTGGGACGGGAGGGACAGACCAGGGTGGGACGGGAGGGACAGACCAGGGTGGGACGGGAGGGACAGACCAGGGTGGGACGGGAGGGACAGACCAGGGTGGGACGGGAGGGACAGACCAGGGTGGGACAGGGGGAACAGGAAAGACAGACCAGGGTGGGACAGGGGAAACAGAAAAGACAGACCGGGGTGGGGCAGGGAAAATGGACAGTTCTGGAGGCCAGGGCGGAACAGAGAGTCCATCGGGCGGCCAGGGCGGAGCAGACTCTCCCTCGGGCGGCCAGGGCGGAGAAGACCCCTCGGGCGGCCAGGGCGGAGAAGACCCCTCGGGCGGCCACGGCGGAGACGACCCCTCGGCCGGCCACGGCGGAGACGACCCCTCGGCCGGCCACGGCGGAGACGACTCCACCGGCTCAGGAACTGGAACAGACTCCACCGGCTCAGGAACTGGAACAGACTCCACCGGCTCAGGAACTGGAACAGACTCCACCGGCTCAGGAACTGGAACAGACTCCACCGGCTCAGGAACTGGAACAGACTCCACCGGCTCAGGAACTGGAACAGACTCCACCGGCTCAGGAACTGGAACAGACTCCACCGGCTCAGGCACTGGACCTGGCACCACCGGCTCAGGCACTGGAACTGGCACCAACGGCTCAGGCACTGGAACTGGCACCTCCGGCTCAGGCACTGGCACCAACGGCTCAGGCACTGGAACTGGCACCTCCGGCTCAGGCACTGGAACTGGCACCACCGGCTCAGGCACTGGAACAGACTCCACCGGCTCAGGCACTGGAACTGGCACCACCGGCTCAGGCACTGGAACAGACTCCACCGGCTCAGGCACTGGAACTGGCACCACCGGCTCAGGCACTGGAACTGGAACTGGCACCACCGGCTCAGGAACAGACACCACCGGCTCAGGAGCAGACACCACCTGCTCAGGAGCAGACACCACCGGCTCAGGAATAGATACCACCGGCTCAGGAGCAGACACCACCGGCTCAGGAACAGATACCACCGGCTCAGGAACAGATACCACCGGCTCAGGAACAGATACCACCGGCTGAGGCACTGGAACTGGAACTGGCACCACCGGCTCAGGAACAGACACCACCGGCCCAGGAACAGACACCACCGGCCCAGGAACAGACACCACCGGTCCAAGTGTGTGCGTAGCCCACACACACCACATGGCTGTGGCCATAATGGCCAGTGTCGCGGTCACTGAGGGCTCAGGAACAGACGCCTCCGGCTCCGGCTCAGGAACAGACACTGGCTCCGGCTCAGGAACAGACACTGGCTCCGGCTCAAGCTCAGGAACAGACACTGGCTCCGGCTCAAGCTCAGGAACAGACACAGGCTCGACTGCGGCCATCTTGTCCGAAGACACAGGCTCGGCAGGCGTGACGTGAACAGGTTCGGCGGCGGCCATCTTGTCCGAAGACACAGGCTCGGCAGGCGTGACGTGAACAGGTTCGGCGGCGGCCATCTTGTCCGAAGACACAGGCTCGGCAGACGTGACGGGAACACTCTCGGTGGCGGCCATCTTGTCCGAAGACACAGGCTCGGCAGGCGTGACGTGAACAGTCTCTGGCTGGGCAGACGTGACGTGAACAGTCTCTGGCTGGGCAGACGTGACGCATCGCTGAGGTGGTGCAGGCAGTGCGAGCAGGATCACTGGAACAGGGACCACCGGAACAGGGACCACCGGAACAGGGACCACCGGAACAGGGACCACCGGAACAGGGACCACCGGAACAGGGACCACCGGAACAGTCACGGAAGGAGTCTTCTTCCTCCTCCTCCGTTTCGAGACCACTGGAACTGGGACCACTGGACTCGGGACCATCGGAACTGGGAACACTGGACACGGGACCACCTGTACTGAGGTCACCGGAACTGAGACCCTCTTCATGGCCTCTCGCTCCTGCAGGCGAGCGAGACCCTCCACCATACCCTCAAAAGTGCTGCGGTCATACGCCCTTCTCAGTACCCAATCCATGGGCTCGTCAAGGGCATAAAAGAAAAGGTCCTTGAGGGGCTCCTCATTAAGACCCAGTCCCTCTGCTGCACTAAGGAATTTGACTGCGAACTTCCTTAGATCAGTTCCCTGCTGGCGGAGCGCAATCAATGATTGAACACGAAGAATGCGTTCATACTGTTGGCATGAGACCGGGGGAACAAGTGGATGCTGGGACTTCCTCTGCTGAGTTTTTGACATGGTCGGATCGTTCTGTCACGGAAAACTAAGAAAACAAGGAAAACTCAAGTGCAGAGGAAAGGGATTTTTAATAAACAAAAGAACAACGTAAAACAAACACCCACGAGGGGGAAAACATTACAAAATACCAAACAACAACTTCAAAAGTGAACATACCAAACGGGTCACGGGGAAACGGGAGACGTGTACAAGACAACGATCCGACACAGACTGCAAACACAAAGGAACTTATAAAAGGGACAAATCAGGCAGGTAATGAGGAACAACAGGTGGGGCAAATGAAACCAATAATAAGATAACAAGGAGGGTGGGGTCAAAACAATGACAGGAACACAAACACCACATGTGCTACACAAGACAGGACAGGCATGTGACAGCACTATAGTAACCTGGCGAGTTCTCGCTTCAGTCGTTTAAACCTGCTAAAATGGCTTTTGTTCGGGGACTAATATAGGCTGATAAAGACAATTAGGAAAAATAAACTACTGACACTGAAATGGATTCATATTAACCTTAATTAACCATATTAAAAGCTTACTTTTCTAATTGATCACTTAAAGATGCGACATTGTGATCTATATCCAGTGTTAGTTCAGTGTAATTGCCACGTGCTGAGCAACCAAATCTCTTCTGTGTAAGTTAGTCACAGTCAAATCACTCCATCTCCACCAGTGTTGCCAGATTGGAAATGTCCAAGCATTGTACCAGAAGCTCAAAATGATCATATTTGGAAGAAAATTATCATACACAAGTCAAACGTACAGAATACAGCTATTTATTGACCAACAACTTTTTGACACAACATGAAAATGACTTTTTTGCTAAAATATCAACCTCAGCTTGGAAAAAACTGGCCTAAGCGGAAAAAAAGAACTCTTTGCTTTTTTTTTTTTTTTTTTTACTTTTTTCTTATTCTTGCAAAACATACAGAGATGACATGTTAATGATACACAACTTTGTATACAATATACAAAAAGAACATTAACTTGTGCTCATGAGAGAGTCATTCTCCACGATGATTGGCCGAGAAGATATAACATGAGATGAGATGAAAGACATGCGTATCTCCACGTTCAGGTTCTTCTCACGGTAGACGTAGAATCCACAGCCAGATCAATGAGTATAGAAGCCCTATGATTACAACCACCATCATTTGAAGTGTCACACAATTCTGAGATTGTTTTCATTATTTATCGTAAATTGAACAGAGGTCAAAATTATCGTACAAATACGATAATTATCGTACGTCTGGCAACACTGATCTCCACTTATAGCTGGTCTGTGGTGATGGTTTTAATAACCGTGAGTCTCGGGCTTGTTTGTCTTCTGTTGATTATCATCATACTTCGGTATTTCCTGATCACAGCAGAGAGAGACGAGATGAAGAGTTACAGGAACACAGCTGAAGAGTTTGATCAGACTAAATACTGCATATGTGGTTTCTCCACTGCATGGATCTTCATGTGTCGCTTCAGATGACTTTTAATAGAGAAACTCTTCCCACACTGATCACACGTGTGCGGCTTCTCTCCAGTGTGGATCCTCTCATGTCTTTTCATATTTGATGAGTCACTGAATCTCTTGTCACAGTGTGAACACTTGTGATGTTTTTCTCCAGTGTGAATTCTCTGGTGCCGTTTTAAATCTACCCCTGTAGTAAAAGTCTTCTCACACTCAAAGCACATGTACTCTCTCACTCCAGTGTGGATTTTCTCATGTCTATGTAAAGTTGGCAGAAGTGAAAAACTCTTTCCACACACAGAACATGAATGTGGCTTCTCCTTCGTATGAACTGTCAGGTGTCTCTTCAGTTGTGATGCCCTAAGAAATATTTTGCCGCACTGATCACATGAGAACGGCTTCACTCCGGTGTGAACTCTCCTATGCACATTTAGACTAGTTTTGTATGTGAAACTCTTTCCACACTGATCACATGTGAACGGCTTCTCTCCGGTGTGGATCCTCATGTGTTGCCCAAGACTATGTTTGGTTGTGAGACTCTTTCCACACTGAGTGCAGGTGAAAGATTTCTTGTCTTTTCTTTTCATTAAAAATGTCTGTTTAGTCTTTGAGCGACTCAAAGGTTTTTCTCCAGGTTGGAAATGATGTTCCTCCTCCACTTCACTCAGTTCTTCACTCTCCTCGCTCTCTTCCATCAGGTCTGACAGGAAAGTAAAAATTATTCATTTAATTTTCATCAAAATAATTGAAAGAGAGAAATATAAAGTGAAAGGACATGAAAGTGAGCCCTGATGTAATAGTAGAAAGTAGACAACGGTTATAAAATATTACGGTAATTTGATGCCTTTTTATAAATTGATTATATGTCCTTGAAACTTTCCATGAATGAGGTAAATTTATCTTCCAAATATTATTTAAAACTTTATAGGCACAAATCCCTTGTTTCTTTTGCAAGAACTATTAAATGTATTTGATCAATGACACAATTATCTAACATGATATTAACATTAAAATACACAAATATTGCCATTTTTGACACCAACTTTGAGATTGATATTTATTTGACTAAAACTGTTTTAATTATTAATGGCCGATCACACTAGACTTTTCCTTGCACTGACTTCCATTCATGCGCATGTGAAAGTGGGACACCAGAAACACAAGCTCAAGTGAATTACCCTGTGAGAAATAACACAAGCGTTTAGCATTCAAGTGGAGTGGGTTGTTTATTTAAAATTTTTGAATTATTATTATTTGTTGTATGTTAAATTTATGTTTGTAAAAAAAGCTGCCACAGAATGTGACGTCATTTCACATGTTAGGCTCAAAAGCTCAAAGTGTAGAGTGGCCATAGTGAAACAACCCTTTTACTCCTGACATGATTTTCCGGTAACACTTTACGGTAAGGGTACATGAATTATCATGAATTCATGTATAAATTCATGCATGAATTATGCATTCATTCATGCATTAATATCTCATGAATCATCAGGAACTAACACGAGTTCAACATTTTTCATTCATGACTTCATGGATGTACAACACCTTAATTAAAACATTAACTAAGAGGAGTACATCATCATGAATTATGATTTATTACGCATGATCATGATGTTTTCTTTGTTCACAGTTATGCCACCATCACATTGTTCATCAGTGTTTCAAAGGACCTATAGTCAACACTTTAGTTGAGGGGCCACACACATGATGAAGTCATTGATAGATAATGCTTAGTTAATGAAAGTATGTTGACTTAAACTATGTTGAAAATGACTGAACTTCTGGTAATGTTGTTGCAAATTGGGAACCAGATATAAAATAAATGTAAAATAAAACAGTTAAAATAGAATTTAGCTTGATCGGATGTTGACAATCAATATAACAATGTCTCAAACCACCCTTTACTGACCATTTGTTGAAGAAAACCCAGAACATTCTGTACCGTTTCATAGTTGAACTGTTTATCTAAATGTGATGAAGTGCTTTAATGTTTCTAACATGAATGTTCTTCAGCATCATGAATGAATGAAGAATAAACACCAACCTCTTTGTTCTTCAGGATCTTCAGTGTGTTTCATTCTGCAGGTTCTGGATCACTCATGTTCTCTCTGTCCTCTTTAATAAACTCAGTCTTTGCAGATTTCAGCTCTTCCTGATGCTCTGATGTTCGTCTTCACTTGTAGCTGATGGGAATTTACAGCATTTATTGGAGAATCGCAGTGGGAGGAGCTTCACTGATGATGTATTCCATTGGGAGGAGCTGATCTGCCAAAAAAATCTATAATAAATAATAATTTTATTTTTCAATAATAAATGACACTTCTAAGCATTTATGTCTGTCTATCTATTCATCGTACAGTAATTGATGCCAGTTCATTGATTATTTTTAATTATTTTATTGCTAATCCTAACATTATTCTGCTTCTTCATTAAAATACAGGTATCTAGAAATAAAGAAAAGAATATAAATAATTTAAATTATTCCTAATATGAATACATGTTAAGAAAAACAGTTAAAATCATAAACACAGAAATAAAGGTACATATAGTAGCCAACAAATCCCCTCAGTCTGCTGACACCAATGAAATGAGCTTTAAGTGTCAATTTACAGGAGATCTGAAGACATCAGCAAAATAAATGAGGTGAAAACAGGAACTATTGTCATGAAATAAAGTTTCAGCAGATCTGTTAATATTGATGAGCCTCAGACTATCAACACTCATTCAACAAGCCATTCAGGATCATCAGCAGATCATCTCACTTTATTCTGAGTATTTGCTGTTAGAAACACATTATTTGAGTCAGGATACATGACAAAAGCCTGTAAAACTGCTCTATTGAAAGACAATACTGTAATTTCTCACAATATGACATGGATAAAACATCAATACCACAAAAACAATCACTAATGACACTCATCTTCATCAACCACTACAGAGAAATAACTACAGCAGCATAATATGTCCAAATTAAGTTTGATCTCATAAAACCCTATAAAGTAGTTAGATCATTAAAAAAATAACATTTTATACGCTAGGAAACTGAAAATTATCATAAAACTTTTAAACTCTATTCATATTTATTAAAGAGTCAAACGCTATTCATATTTATTAGTATTGCTTTAATGTCTCACGTGGCTCATCTTAGGCTCAATGTAAAGCATTTAGCAGTCTCTGTTCCAGTATGACACTTGAGATCGATTCACATTAATTCCCTCACAGATCTTATACTTTGACTTTTGACTTGACGAGACAATCACACAAACGAACACAACATTGCTCAGGTCTGAATGAACTCAACATATTCTCCTCATGCTCGCTGCTGCTGCACTAAATGTTTATTTCAGAAGGAAGACGCCAGAAAAGAAGCACAAGTATCGCTGTGATCGATGAAAACAATACAGAAATGAGCCTGTCGCTTAATCAAACTGTATAAAGTGTGTGTGATGGTTTAGTAAATGTGAGAAATACCGTGAACTGCTCTCCTCACCTCTGAAGACTCGACGCTGAAACTCGTTCACATTTAGTCATTTAGCAGATGCCTTTATCCAAAGCGACTTCCAAATTAGGACTAAATTAAGCGAGTCATCGTAAAGAGGCAAAAACAACGCAAGAAGTGCTCAAAATACAACGTTCAGGCATTGTTCAGAGTAGCATAAGCCAGACACCAGAGGATTAAAGGAAAAGTAATTTATTTGCATGTTTTAAGTGCTCACGGAAAAGACGAGTTTCCAGCTGTGTTTTGAATGTTGTCTGGGATTCTGCGTTCCGGATGAGGGTGAGGAGATCATTCCACCAGCATGGAACCGTGAATGAGAAGGTTCTGGAGAGGGATTCACTTTCATCTTGTGGTGAGATCTGGTATTGCTCTCACGTTCCTGATTAACCCCTAGTATCACTGTGTCTAGGTGATCTTTTGCTGTCAGGTCAGAATAGGAATTATTCCCTCAACTTGCTTGTTATCATTTATACCAGTAAATCTAGGTGTAGTCCCTACACTCCCAAGGAAACAATAATAAACATTACTAACCAGACATATGAATTAAATTCATGCTTACCTTCCAGCCGAATCGCTCTTGGAACCCTTGTTATCTTCGATTAATAAGGATTAATGTATTGCTCTGTCTTTTGCTCTTAGAACTGTTTGTAAAAGCTGAAGTAAGACTTAACAGTGATTGTCTTTAGAAATAAAAATGTATTTATACAAAAGATTAAAACACTGGTAGTACAAAAATTAATACTTGTAGCAAATCAAAAAGTAAATGTTACAAGATATAAAACTTCAGCTTATTCAATCTCAACAGGGCAGTCCTGTATGAGTGAATATTACAAAGACTAATTACCTTATCATCAGTTCAAGCAATTTCGAGTAAATATGAACTCGTTCTCATCCGAGATTTATCAAGTTACAATATTACAGCAGAGCAGTGCAAACCAAAAGAAATTCAGCCAGGATTATACTAGAAGAGATCTGATTCCTCTCTAGGGATGCAATCCGACATCTAAATAAAAAATGCAGCCCCTAACAGTAAAAATGCAGTCATATTTATACGGAACTGGGTTACATTGTTCCAATACAGTTTCTTGTTTTTTTTCCAGAGGAACTCAGTCTCATGACAGAGTCTTGCGACATCAACCGTCCATTGTCTCTGAGGGGGTTTTTGGTAACATTGCTGTTTCCCGTATATGGGCATTCTTGCGTCCTTTCCGTCCTCTGCGCTTTGGGCTTCCATGTATGTGTGTGCGTGCATATGTATCTGGAAGTGTGTTTGTACGTTCAAAATACCTATTAAAATTCACAAATCCTGCCACACCCCCTCCTGGACATTCAAAAGCACTTTCATTTCCAATTCTCCTGTCATTCCCAACACGTTGCTTTCTAATAAAATCCCTTGGGTAAATCACATCCAGTTTATCAATTTTAACCTTAAAAACATATACCGCATAGGCATTACGAAATCAATGCAACACTAATGAAACCTATACATTAATTCATTTTCCCGATGGAAGAAACCCATCGTCACTCTTCCGTGCTGGGTCAACAGACTCTCGAAGCTCCTGCGGAACCACCGCTGGGACACAGGTTTCCACCTGAACGAGTCCCGATGTCTCGGGGCCTGATCCAATTTTACCAGATCCTCTGGGTAAAGAGCCAGCTCGGAACCACTGTCCTCCAAGCTCTCGTCCAACACCCTCAGCTCCCACCGGGCTTGTGTCAGACGCCACAGACAGATCTAGTAGATCAAGTACATAAACAATCTGGCCGTTATAACGCGCCTGTTTAGTACAGAACCCCGGAACAACTTTATTATTCCATAGATAGGTTTGAATGTCAACACAGCACGTAGTCCTGGTCACACGTTCCCTGTGCCCAATTAGTAATTCAACTGCTTCATCTAAATTGATGATCAGCCATTTCATCGCAATGATAAATTTCATTGCTTCATAGGTTAAGTAATTAGTGCAGCCTGGATCCGTAAAATTAGCCCCTCGATCATAAAAAGCAAAAAGTCTTCATTTCGGCCATGTAATAACCCTTGGAAAGTATACAAGATTGACATAAGTTTTAAACTCAAAGCAACCCCGTTTGTGCTTCAGTTTTCAACGGGTAACATTTAACCTTCAGACAGTCATCACACATTTTATATATTCCATGTCCATTGGCAATTCTCCGCCCATCCGGACCCTATTACAATAACACATCAACTTATAGGCTATGATTATTATCGTAATAATAACACATCAACTTATGTTTATAACAGGCAAATACAGTAACCCAAAGTTCCCAAAAACAAAAATTGCCATCAACTGTAATTCCTAAGTCAAATCTCATTTTTTTGTTATTCAAAAAAAAGAAAGAAAAGAAAATAAACTATAATAAATCAAAACATTAAAAATTATCATCAATTTCATACTAGCAGCAGTTTGTTGTTTCCTTTCCTTCCAAATATATATATATATATATATATATTTTTTTTTTTTAAACAAATCAAAAAGATAGTAAGATAGAGAAAGGGAACATAAAACAATAATTATCAAACCTTCTATGTCCTCCAATAGGAAGGCTGTTTCTGTCATTTAGACAATTGTTGGAAGCCAAGGGGCCCTCCCGACTTACAACAATGTCATTGACTTTGAGATATCAAATCTCATGCCGAAAGATCGTTTATAAAAACTTGTTTGTTAACTTGGGTTTAAAAATTTGTAATTAAATCAACATTAAACAAAAACAACCCAACATCAAAAGTGAATAAAGAGGGGGTAAAAAATATATATTTAAAAAATCAAAAATTAAAAATGTCAATTGACAATATATATTTCCCTTCTTTTTTTTTTCTTTTTTTTCAGTTTGTCCATTACAATCATAATAAAATGCCAACAAAATCATAATTATGTTTCGTTTTCTTTTGACTCCACCATCAATCACAAAAATACAACAAATGAAACAAAATAGTGATCAATCAATTGTTTCAAAATAGAACAAAGTAAACAAATCCCTTCAAATTCTATATGACCACTGTTTTGTCACTGTTTACTTTTTTGTACTTTAATAATACAATAATCTATTTCAGAAAAAAAAATCTAAAATCTGAAACGCAAAGGAATAATCATTTATATCCAGAAAAAATAGCAAGAAATAATAACTTTGGTTCATTCACATTTACGGAAGTCCCCGCCATCATTAAGATAATGAAATACAGCACTGCCAAGTTTCCACTAATGGTCTTAAGGCTGTATGTCGTCAATAATTTAAAATAATCAAAAACATCTAGGAACACAAGTTCCAAACCAGCATATTTGAGCCAAAACATTTCAATATAGCACTGTGCAAAATTATACACAGCGATGGCCACGGAAAATATCATTACTTCGATAATTCCTCATTCGCCAAATAATCTTATTTGCGCACTCCTCAACAGCTAAGACACTAAATTCAGTAATAACGAATAATCGTTCAATACATTATACTGGCCAAGGCTTAAACACATAAAAACTATTTGTTTGGGCATGCGAATGGTTAATATTCCAGATATCCAATAAGAAATCAACCGTAAATTTATAGAGATAATACACACTATCTCCTTTTGGCGGTTCATCGCAATGCCATGTAGAATTGGTGCCATTGCCTGCCAACGTCTTCAGCTGTTGTTGCGCCCAAAGTTTATCAAGGGATTACACTTCGATCCTTTCCCCATTACCAACTTTGTCTTCAAATGTCCGTTACCTTGCCACGCCATGTGACCCCCTTATAGCCCCTGTCGCTATAATAGGTCACACCTCCGTTTCTGACTCACTGTCAGTTAGTGGAAGCGAGGCCTTCCTGTTCTTCACTGAACCAAACACATCCGAAAGTTTCTTGCAAACCAGCCCCATTTTGGACGATTTAATAATCATTACCTTTATTACAATTATTGCTATGATAATTGTTAGGCAGATTATACCCATTTTTAGAAAATACCAAGATTATACTATTAGGTCCCAAACAGAAACCGCAAACTCTCTCACGTTATCTACGACCCATAAAATAGCTTTTACTGTATCTCCAATTAACGTAAAAAAGATCCCACACATTTGGTTTAGTAGTTGCGAATTGTAATCCGATACATTAATTAACGTCGATGCCGCCGAAATTCCTTTTGAGAAAATTGTCGACCGGAAAGAAAAAATCCTTTCAATTCAGATTCGCTATCAACTATCCTGATTAGAGAACATTTATACTGTCATAATTTGATTCTTTGCAATTAACATTAATGGAGCATCACTAGTTATTGAACTAATGTCACTCCATTCTTCACTGCTGCCAACCTTCTTTGATCCTATTCTCCTTAGATTTTTTTTTTTCAAAATACATGTTCCTTATCATACATCCAAGTAATATTCTGACTTTCCATAAGTCAAACATCTCAGAGCTTCAATATTGCTCCTCAGCCGGAAACCACAAATATTTGATTTCCTCATCTCCTCAGAATCAAACCTGCCCCAAACCAAAATTCCATCAACTCGACTTAAATCTTTTCACGTTCATTATCTAAATTCTCTGGCCTCAAGCTGTTTCTTTGAAAACGGACTAGATGATCTAACATCAAATTTTAAAGAGGCCATCATTACCTTATAATTACCATACCTTTGTTCCGATTGTTTCAACATTGGTAAATAATACTTGGTACTCTAAAATCCATGAGCTAAATTGTGACTATTTAGACCTATAGTTTAGTTCTTCTTATACGAGATTGAGATTTGGAATATATCCTCATTAGCTCTATTCAAATTAAACAACCTGCATGTTACCTTACGATTACTGGTTCTATCCAACCCCATCGCAAAGACCCTTTATTAATCGCATCACTATGGTTCTTCCAGATGCCTTGATTAGTATGGGTAACTCGGACAACACTAGACCAGCCCATACAATACAAAACAATAGCCGATCTACATTGCTGTTCAGTTATATTTTTTAAACATAGTCAATAATACCTGAATGTCCCCACACTTATAAATTCTGATCAGACTGGCTTTGTTTATGGACGCTATTCATCCAGTAATGTTAGGAGGCTCTTGAATATTATACAATTTACCTCACAGTACAAACAGAAGGCACTGGCTGTCTCCTTAGACGCGGAAAAAGCCTTTGACAGGGTTGAGTGGGGCTATTTATTCAATGTTCTGGGAAGATTTGGCTTAGGGGGGGATTTTCTTAAATGGATCAAAACCATATATCATTCACCTACAGCTGTTGTCATAACTAATGGGCGGCGTTCCGAACCCTTCCCAATAGCAAGGGGTGTCCGTCAGGGGTGCCCGCTTAGTCCGCTTCTCTTTGCCTTAGCATTGGAACCGTTAGCTGAAACCATCCGACTTCACACTGATGTAAAGGGAATAACGATAGGAAGTAAACAACACAAAATTGCCTTATACGCAGATGATATCCTTATATTTCTGTCTTCCCCTCAGCGATCAATTTATGCAATTATGGATATTCTCAATGAGTTCAGTACTATATCAGGCTATAGAATAAACTTTAATAAATCGGAAGCTATGCCACTTGGAGCCCTAAATACTGCGGATGTTCAGGAGAGTTTTCCTTTTAAATGGTCGAGATCGGGCTTTACTTATTTGGGAATTAAAGTGTCCTCAGACTTAAAGGATCTCCGAAAATTAAATTTTGCCCCAATCTGCACTTCAGTCAAAAGAGACCTGGAGCGATGGCAGAACTTACCTCTTTCACTGTTTGGTCGAATCAGTCTAATTAAGATGAATGTGCTCCCTCGACTTTTATACCCTTTGCAAATGCTCCCTTTATATATAACAAAGAAAATAAACCTAGATTTAGAAAAGACGCTCTCTAAATTTATTTGGCAAGGCAGAAAACCAAGGCAGAAGCTTAAGATATTACAATTACCTTCAGACATGGGTGGTCTCTCTATGCCTAATATTCTGTTTTACAATTGGGCCTGTCACGCACGTCACTTTTGGCTCTGGTTACACTCATATATTAGCAGAGAGACCTGTATTGACTCCTGGCCCTGCCACCCACATTCCCCATGGAGCTTAATTACATGTGAGGCAAAGAAGATAAACTCGGAAATAAAACGCAATCCTATTATTTACAACAGTATCAGGATATGGCATGATATATCTAAATACCTAGGAAGGAGAAATGTAAAATCTTTACTGTCTCCCATAACTCAAAACCCTGACTTTCCCGCTGGTGTTAGTTCACCCATGTTCCTCTCTTGGAGGGACATGGGAATTCATATATTCGGCAATTTATTTAAAGATGGCACTTTGCTATCCTTCCAGCAATTACAGGAGACATTCAACATCCCCAAGCACCATTTTTTTGGGTATTTACAGATTAGGCATTTTGTGTCATCACAATCACCCTCTTTCCTTGCTAACTTTTCTTTCAGTGAGGTGGAGAGTCTTCTTTTAAAGTGCAAAAACAGAAAACATCTTGTAGCTAAATTTTACTCGCTCCTTGGTTCTGCCGTCATGTACCACTTACCAGATATATCTCATAAATGGGAAAAAGACCTGAATAATGAATATATTGAGGATGACTGGCTGGCGACTATACGCCTGATCAGGTCTACTTTTACCTGTAACCGGCTGAGAGAAACTCAGTACAAAATACTTCACAGGCTGCATATTACTCCCGTTATTTTAAACAAAATTGATGTCTCCATTTCCCCTTTATGTACAAAGTGCAACTTAGAAAGAGGGACATATTATCATTATTTTTGGGAATGTAAACTTATTTCCAGATTCTGGACACTTATTTCAAAGGTGGTCAGTGGGATATTTAAAATGAAAATTAAGAAAGACCCTGGGGTTTTTCTCTTAGGCCTTCCCTCTAGAGACTTGCATCTCAATGCACTACATCATAAACTCCTTGCTAAACTCCTTTTAATTGCTCGAAAGTGCATACTTCAAAACTGGATCAAAACTTCCCCACCTAGTATTACCCTTTGGTACAGGGAGATCTTTAATATCCTCCCTCATGAAAGATTGCATGCGGTTGTAAAGGGTAAGGACAAATTATTTTTAAAAGTTTGGTCTCCGTTCTTAGTTTATATACCTGCAGATCTGAAAAATCTACTACTGATGGGCAGACAGTTTTCTGATTGGAAGAAGGCACCTTCCCTGAAACCTTCAAGTTATGATACATAGAATGTGATAGAATGCTGATGACTGGTGTATGTTTTTTTTTTTTTTTTTTTTTTTGCTCCATTTGTATTAGTTTGTAACTCTGCCATGTAACTCTGTCTGTTGGGGGGTGGGGGGGGGGGGGGGGGGGGGTGGGGGGTGTTTCTGTATTTTAAAAACAATAAAATGTGTTTAAAAAAAAAATAATAATAAAATAAAAAAAAATAATAATAATACCTGAATGATTCGCTAGCTCCAAAGACAAACCTGGCCGGGGTGCATAAATTAAGGTTATTTGAAGTCTAATTCCACCTACCCCGTTGGCCCACAAGCTGTCATTGATAGTCCATGTCGTACGTTTGCCTTCTGCTTTCACCATGTCATTATCTGGGTCCTGTAATCCCATCCATTCATGCCATAGCTTAATAATATTAGCACCATGCCCCTCGAAAATTTTATCATCCCAAATCGAGGTATCATTCAAGTAACACACCCATGCGGATGCTGTTTCATAAGCAGACATACAATGCTTGTCAATGTCTCGACATTTCTTGTGATTTTCACACATTCCAATGGGCATAATCAGTTTTTCACATGTCACCCATTCTAATTCCACATAAGCTGGTTTAGGTCTATTTTTGTATACACCTATTATCAATACATATGGGTTTAGGCACTTAGGCCAATAACCTTATTGCACTGGGTTCCGGTTATCCATATTATCCAATGTATTCTTACTAATTATATACTTCGAGCCTGACGAGGCTGATCTTCCACTCCGCCTACCGCTCTTTCTTTTATCGTCTATTGACAGGGCAATTGATTTTTAAAAACTACCCTTGCCCAGCCAAGATCTCTTTACCATTGGGACAATTTGTTTAGTTAAACAATCCCAATCATCCATTTTTTAGATCCGTAGCAATGGAGTATTCCATAATCGATCGATTATACTTAAGGCCCTGTAATTTGATGTGCGTCCGATTATATCCTTTTAAGTAATTCCATTGTAACCTAGTTTTATTATTAACAATCTTGTTTCCATAAATACTAGGCACCATTGTGGCACTAATACGTTTAATACCTGTGCAGTTCCAAAAATGACTTATCTATATCCTTTATAAATCCTTTAAACATATTCTTTATCATTTTTGGTCCATATTTAGTACCATCAAAATTCACCGTCTGTTTATAACAGATTTTTCTTACAACTTTCTCAACAACAGAACAGGAGGCTACTCCTACCTCATTTGTTTGATTCTCTACTGTGATGCCAAATCCAACTATAAAGAGACATACTACCAGAACCATCAATAGGGCCAACAGTAACAGTGCTTCACTCCGGTCATGAAGCAATTCCTGATACTTCCCCTTTAGTCCGGTTCCTCTTTTCACCATCCTGTTTCTGAAAAACACAAAAAGATATAGATGCACAAAAACCTCCTAAGCTTTCCCTATCTGATCTATAATCCATGCGGTCATTCTGCTCAGTTTGTTAGGTTTTCTGATAATTGTCCTTTCAACTTTGACCCCCTCTATTGATTTGCCTATACTTAGGTAATCAGAGGTCATGGTGATAGAAACTTTCACCTGCCATAATTCACTTGTCCTATGTGAATCTAGCTTGACTTTTATTCTTTCTGTCCCTGAGAATGTCTGTTGTGACCTTGCTCTGACAGTCAGTGAGGTTTCCCGTACAAAATGACTTTATTCTCTAGCCATGTATATCGGATATCCCTCCTGAAAATACATTTTTGTCATCAATTCAACAAATAAGTCATGCACATTTAACTCTTTATACATTCCTTCCTCTTTAAACTGAATTGAGTAACCATTGTCATATAATGGATCCCTCACAACCTTTTTCCAAAGGTGTAAATCAGTATTTCTCTGCAGTGTTTTATCCAAAACACTGTCTTTCAACATTGGACCAGAGTCCAATGGCATCGGGCCACCTGAGCTTAGCAGCCTTCCCCACAGAAAGGCTTTCTCGCTATCACAGACTAAAGCCAGGGGATTTATGTCCCATTTACACATAAGTTTATCATCAATTAAGCAGCCTAGACTTGTTTCAGTTTTTCTAGACTGCCAAATTTCTTTCAAACTTGTAATTTTTAACAATCATTTTCTGATCATTAACTTACACCTAGGGCACTTACTTAGTTGCCCTTGGTTGTCTAGAGTGCATCTACACTCTTGACCTCTAAGACTGTACTTTATCTTACAGTCTATGCAAGCTTTACAACCACAATTCCCCGTGGTTAATTCATATTGCCAGACCGCCCAGCGCTGTCTGGTTAATCGGCACAATCCACAAATGCTTATATCTCCGATCGAACATGATCCAACGGACCTGTCGACACAAAACCATTTTGGTAAATATTGTCATTTGACTCCTGAGCCAATGCTGACTTACTCGGACCTCCCTCAGTCCTTCCCAGAGGAGCTGACAAATCTCCTGTTTGCCACAGATCACACAGTCAGTAGGTTTCCTACGGATTGTTGCAGTTCCTGCTTCACAATCCTTATGTCATATCTTCACTAAGAAAGAGTCACTAAAGTCTTTACACACTACAACAGTGCCCTCTGCTGGACACTTAGCGTCTGACTGGAAACTTACTTTTGGTCTGTATACCTTATTCATCGTGAATATTAATCTTTGCTCCCCACAAGATTCCTAATTGACCAAATTCGCTTCAAGGCGAACGGTTGTGCTTGAAGTTAATTCAACTAGGCCTACTTTTTTGGTTCTCGTTTTACCTCGAAAACGTACTTGTTTTTGTCTTAATATAACTAAAACCTGTTTTGCCCTTTCGACTTAGGGCTTTTGCTTTTGTCGGTCGATTTAGGAATTTGATTAGTCTTCGAAATCCTACAATTAAGGAAATGAGTTCATACACTTTAAGTAACCTATCCCGATCCCCTAGATTTTGATTTTTCCAAAAAATCAGTCCTTAAACAAAGGTATTGCACGTACAACCAATCCGCTACTCTGTATTTATCCACTACTCGGATGGTCGGTGTTCAACCGCCTTAATTAAAATAATACCCTGCTTTTTTGCAAAAGGTCTCCACTTCATGACCAGTTAAGTTATGTCTGTTATCGCCTCGAACTCATTCGTGCGAACCCTGCTATATTATCAACCTCTTAAGGCTGTTCAGGACAACAGTAGCCTACCTGTCGCCTGTTAAAATGGGTAGATCTCTATAAAGGTAGAGCAGTTATCCACAATAACTAGGAAGTAAGCGTTTTTTCTTTTTTGTTTTAGAACAAAACTAGTCTAGCGAAATCTGAGCTTATTTCAACGTTCTATTTCTCAGTTTTGATTTTTCCCATAATCAATATAAATACTGGTTATAACCTTCCTACAATCAGGGCAATTTAACTTAATTTTCTGATCATTAGTTTTTAAGTTCTGAATATGTAAGCCCATCTGCTGACAATATTTCGCAACATACGTCGTTGGAGGGTGAAACAGTTTATCATGCAGTTTCTTCAGTAAGTCCCCCTCGCTCTGTTTAGTGATCGCTCGTATGCGGTTGTATTGGTCAAATTCCTTGTTCCCAACTGCCGCAGGCGTTGTCCTGTATTCTGTGGCTAGACTTATGCAATACTTTCGGTTTCACAACCTTGTAATTTTCGCTTATGCTCCTCCACAGTTCCACCTGACGGTTTGCCTTTAGCGTTATAGAAACTATTCTGTTCCCACCTATCCAGGTGTCCAACCAATCATAGATAAACAAAACCGCTGTCCGTTATTAACAAACAGTCCATGTGGTTATTTTCTTTAATAAATAACAATGCCTTCGCTACCGCTGTGACTTCAGCTTCCTGTGCACTTTTGTCATCTTCTATCTTCCTTTTTCTCTGTGGATAATTTTACCTCTCTGCTTAACAAGGAAGCCCCACCATGTTTGTCCTTTATCTGAACTTCCGTCAGTAAAGTAGCACAAATGTGCTTGATTTATTACGGTCTTTTTCTCCTTTTTAGGAGTTTTATCATGTCTAAATTCTATCTGATTGTCACAGATTAGCCTAATTTAGTCCATTTAGACCAGGTAAAAGTGTGAATGCGCTTATTTTCATTCACTAAATTATTTTGCTAATAATTCTATTCCTTCACGTTTAGCAATGACTATCACTAATTTTTCTGCAGCCAATGATTTAATAATCAGCAAATTTCTAGCTACCATAGCTAATATTTCTACAGGTGACACATTTTCCTGTCTTTTTTGGTTATCTGTTTGTTTTATCATTATCAGTATCTTTTTCCTTAATTTATTTAATTAGAATGTTATCATTTAGACGCATCAAAGTTGTGCTGTCAACTATACACTGCAATCCTTCCCAGGAATATCTATCTCTGGTCACTGATTTCATTTTATTACTGAAACCATAATCATTATATTAACCTTCAAATTTTATCGCTCCGTTAGGAACTTTCGTTACAACCTTTTCTAGGTTATCTAACATAATTTTTATTGTTTCTGCTCTTCAGTCAGTTTTGCCCATTCTTTAGGCTCTATAAATTTAGTTCCTTTTCCGGTCTTCTTAGCTGGCCTAACCTGGGGTTTTAACTTTTTCTATAAAGTTTCAGGATGCTCATTCCTAACTGTCCTAGCCTCATTTTTATCCTTCTGATAGGCAGTTTCCCGTTTCATCCTATCCCCCTCTATTGGTTTATTTTGGCCTAAGCTTTCTCTGGTCCTATTACTTCTAACCGTTTCCCTGTCATATAGGTCCGCTAAACTAGACATTTCTGACCAGTTGGTAACTGTGGCTAGCCTTTTAAGTCTAGCTAACTCTCCTCCATTTGTCCACCCTTGGGTGGCTTTCTCGAAAAGACATGGCCATCAGCCTCTGGTTTTAACCACTTCTGTCTTTTTCCTGAATTCAGTCTCCTTATCTATACCTATCCCTTTGGAGTGGAATGCATTAAGGTTTTCTAGTTTCATGGATATTCCTGTATGATATTTAATCATTAGTCTTACCAGGCTAGTTGAGGCACCTAGGGTTTTCCCCAGATCAGCCACCATTTTTGCCTTAATCATATTGTTATCTTTTGCCCCTTTGAATTTCATATTTTGTAGGAGCTGGATGACTGTAAAACTGTCCTCCTTAATCTGTCTAGCTGGACCGTGCCTAGGTTTAGAGACCACTTTTTCTTCATATTCAAATTCTGACTGTGTCCTCTCCTTTTTAACTGACAAGGGCTTCTTAGAGCGCCTGCTTTCTTTTCTCTTTATCAGAGTCTGAGGTGTATGAGCTGGAGGAAGAATTAGAAGGTTCCCCTCCCTTTTTCAACCTCTCGTCTATACTCTTTCCTTGCTAGATCTCTGTTACTAAAAGGGGAAGGTGATACTTCCTTTTTCTTTTAGGTGACTTAGCTTTCTGCGGTTTTCTTGGAACTCTACCCTTATTGATGGGAGGAAACCTTGCTATGCGTGGCCTCCCATAATTTCCACAAGCCTTTCATCATTGGTACATATCTAATAAAATATAACACAATGTGTTTTGCATTTGATCTAGCTGTTCTGCTAACATGTGACATTTTACTTTTTTGCTGGTTCCCGGCATATTCAGGATATCATTAGCAGTAAGTTCATAAACAAACTGCATTACTTTCTGCTCTGGCCCCTTGAGTGCTGTTGAATGTGAATTCACTGAATTAAGCACTTGACCAGTGCAAGTTAGAAATGTTCTACCTCCCCTGGTATTATTTTCTCTTTTATGCGAGCTGTTTTTCCATTCTTTAGACGGGCTTCCAGATTTTGTTAGCACTATCTCTGCGAGGTATTTTCTCGTCTTCTGTATTTTCTGAGCCGAAACTATGATCAGGCTCTCTAATTATCTGCACTTTGGGTTTATTATCGTTTAACTCTCTCCCTGTTGAAGCTTTGTACGATCTAAACCCTGTCTCTCTTATTTCCCCTGATATTTCCCCTGTCATCAGGGATCTGAACCCGGTTACAACATCTTTTTTGTTTAGGAATCGTTCCCGTTTCTAAGAGCATTTTTTCATAGTTTTTATCTATTTGACCATAGTCACATCCTGAGGCCCCTTCCATTTCAGTGTACTCTGAAGGGGTGGGGGATTCAACTGTGATCAGAGCTTCCTGATCAGTAACGCCGTTTCTAGTTACTCTTATGTCTATTCCTTAAACAATTGGTACGGTGGTATCACTGTCCCCAATTTCTACAGTAACCTTTTTACTTCGACTTTTACTGCTAACGACTTGGACTAATTTACTTAATCCAGCTTCATTAGAGGTGTATAAAGTATCGTCAGTAGCCAGTAGTTCTTCATTGCCTACTTGCCCTGCGTTTTTTTAACGTCTTGTTTAGTTGATCTTGTGGGAGCAAAATGATATCAGTTATTCTCTCCATGACTGTGTGAATCTGGCTTCTCCTCTGAGGATTTTGGCAACTATCTCTTTATATGAGGTTTCTAAATGGGTACTCTGTGGTCCCACAGAGCTGCCTTCGAGATCTCTTGTTACCTCTGTCGTGCCTAACCATATAACCTTATCTCAGGCGTCCCCGTGATACTTTCTATGGTTAGGAGGAAGTATCTGTTCCTGTAACTTCCTCAAAGCACTATGGAGACATTATTTTGCATTTGGATTTAGCCGTCGTCTTAGTACTTAAACTATTATTCCCTTAGGTTCTTGTGGGTATTATTGGGCAATTAGAAATTGACCCAATCCCGGACGAGCCCCCATGTGGTGAGATCTGGTATTGCTCTCACGTTCCTGATTAACCCCTAGTATCACTGTGTCTAGGTGATCTTTTGCTGTCAGGTCAGAATAGGAATTATTCCCTCAACTTGCTTGTTATCATTTATACCAGTAAATCTATGTGTAGTCCCTACACTCCCAAGGAAACAATAATAAACATTACTAACCAGACATATGAATTAAATTCATGCTTACCTTCCAGCCGAATCGCTCTTGGAACCCTTGTTATCTTCGATTAATAAGGATTAATGTATTGCTCTGTCTTTTGCTCTTAGAACTGTTTGTAAAAGCTGAAGTAAGACTTAACAGTGATTGTCTTTAGAAATAAAAATTTATTTATACAAAAGATTAAAACACTGGTAGTACAAAAATTAATACTTGTAGCAAATCAAAAAGTAAATGTTACAGGATATAAAACTTCAGCTTATTTCAATCTCAACAGGGCAGTCCTGTATGAGTGAATATTACAAAGACTAATTACCTTATCAGCAGTTCAAGCAATTTCGAGTAAATATGAACTCGTTCTCATCCGAGATTTATCAAGTTACAATATTACAGCAGAGCAGTGCAAACCAAAAGAAATTCAGCCAGGATTATACTAGAAGAGATCTGATTCCTCTCTAGGGATGCAATCCGACATCTAAATAAAAAATGCAGCCCCTAACAGTAAAAATGCAGTAATATTTATACGGAACTGGGTTACATTGTTCCAATACAGTTTCTTGGGTTTTTTCCAGAGGAACTCAGTCTCATGACAGAGTCTTGCGACATCAACCGTCCATTGTCTCTGAGGGGGTTTTTGGTAACATTGCTGTTTCCCGTATATGGGAATTCTTGCGTCCTTTCCGTCCTCTGCGCTTTGGGCTTCCATGTATGTGTGTGCGTGCATATGTATCTGGAAGTGTGTTTGTACGTTCAAAATACCTATTAAAATTCACAAATCCTGCCACAATCTCCTCTAGACTATCATTCACCTCTACAGATGTTTCTGAAACACTTGGATCTGCAGTTTCGGTAGTTGTCACAACATCAACAGACAGAGAAGGTACAGGAGTCACATAAGATTTCAATAAATTAACATGACAAACCTTTATTTTCTTTCGACGATCTGGTGTATTTAATAAATAGTTGTTATTCGGAAAACACTTCGCAATCGAAAAAGGTCCAGCAAACCAAGCCTGAAAAGAACTAGTCAAAACAGGTAACAACGCCAGCACTTGATCACCTGCTTGAAAGTGTCTAGACTTGACTTTGCGATCAAACAACCTCTGCATCTTTCGCTGAGACTTGGCTAACTTTCGTAGAGCAATAGCTCTAGCTTCGTAGAGTCGATAACGGAAACTACTCACATAGTCTAAAACATTCTCAGGAGGGTCAAAAGTTGTCCACTCATCTGCCAGGACAGCAATAGGGCCCCTAAAAGTGTGTCCAAACACGAACTCACAAGGGCTAAAACCTATGCTCTCCTGTACAACCTCACGAATAGCTAGCAACATCCAAGGAAGTCCTTCCTCCTAGTCACAGTCAAGTTCGACACAATACGACCTCAAAACTGATGGAATCTTTCCAGACCTTTCTTCTTCCAGACTTTGAGGGTGATAAGCACTTAAGATATTGGGCCCTATTTTAACGATCTGAAACGCAAGTGTCAAAGCGCAAAGCGCAAGTAACTTTGTGGGCGGGTCTCGGCGCTGTTGCTATTTTCCCGGCGGGATAAATGACTCTTGCGCCGGGCGCAAATCTAAAAGGGGTTGGTCTGAAGTAGCTTCATTATTCATAGGTGTGGTTTGGGCGTAACGTGAAATAAACCAATCAGAGCATCATCTCACATTCCCTTTAAGAGCAGACGCACTTTTTCCTTGGCGTATTGCTATTATAACGGCGGATTTGCCAGGCGCGCGTCAAGAGCGGTTCACAGCCGAGGAGAGCAACGCTCTCGTCACGGCCGTAAAAGAGAGAGAAGTGACATTGGGGATGGGAGAAACACACCCAAATTAGCTTCGGCTAAACAGGCATATAATAATGTGGGTAAATGTGTAAGCTAGATGTATGCTTTTATAATAAATTATTATATTTATAATAAATTATCTATCTATCTATCTATCTATCTATCTATCTATCTATCTATCGTTTGTAATAATATGATTTGCAAAAATGAAAACTGCTGCTTCTGTGTAGATTAGAGAATCACAGTGTATGAGCGTTGTGCACTCTATACATTATGGTCAAGCATGCGCCCTTAAAATAGCATAATGAACAACGCGCAACGCGCCACTGACTTTAGACTAGGTTTTTTCTGGCCAGTGGCGCAATTGTTTTATGGAACAGTAAAATAGCACCAGGGAACGTTTGCGCCAAAACACGCCTCCTTTTTTGCGCTGAACCGCCCATGGAGCGCAAGTTCATTCCCTAGTTTAGCGACGTGCTTCTGTGGAGGGAAAAGCGCGCTTTGCGCGGGTGCAAAATAGGAATGAAACATGCGTCGGTGTACAAAGTCAATTGCGCTGGGTGCAAGATAGGGCCCCTAATGTTTAACTTTAAGTTGACCTTAGAGAAGTTTCGGCACATAAAATTCGAGCTCTGGTCTCAGACTGAATGGTTTTTGGAATGCCAAAAATAGACATGAAACTTGTTAAAGCCTTTAAAATAGCTTTAGAAGAAATTGATCTCAGAGGATAAGCTGCAGAGTAACATGTAGTCTGACACATTACAGTGAGTAAATAAGCATGTCCAACCTTAGATCGTGATAAAGGACCAACGCAATCAATAGTCAAGTGTGCAAAAGGAGTGGTAACTGCAGCAATAGGCTGTAAAGGAGTCAATGGAACTTTTTGATTTGGCTTTCCGGTCATTTGACAAGTATAGCAGGACCGTATATAGTTAATCACATCTCGCTTACATCTAGGTCAATAAAATTTCCTTAGAACTCTTTCATAGGTCTGTCGTATCCCCATATGACCAGCCATGCCCTGGTCTGATAGCTGTAGGAGGTCTTGACGGAAATTAAATGGAACCACGATTTGGATCCTAGGATCGAGTGAAAAGTCAGAGCTCATAGGTTGCTGTCTATGAAGCAATCCATGTTGAAGAAAATAGAAGGGAGATGAAGTCTTGTCTCTTGCTTCATGAGCTAAAGAGAAGAATTCTTGAAGAGTATCATCCGCCTGCTGTGCTTTGATAAGGTCATCTCAAGTCACAATATAAATGGAAATAAAGAACAAGACGTGCTAACATGGTCATCACAGATAAATGGACTTTCTGACATAGAATCAGACTTGTCAGTCTTATGGTCATCAACAGCATGTGACTCATGAACAGGGATCACATCTTCCACATCCGTACACACAGTACAAGGTTCTGGCTGAGAGGAAGTTTCAGAAAAGGTATTCAGTCATTGGTCTGACCTGGCCTGTTAATGCTACAGGAATGAATGGTTACTGAGTAAACCTGCCAAGTCTTTTTTATACAAGGACATTTTTCATCTATATACTGTTTGAATTTTCTGTTATTCTGTTCATTATATTGGGAAAGGTGATACTCAAAATGTTTTTAAACAGTCATTGGTGGGCCAAGAGTTGCAAAAGGTTGAGAAAACCCTATAGGCAGGCACTAACGACTACTTTTGTAGTCTAATCAGGGTTCTGTCACTTCTGTCTGGTTTGTATCTTGGTTTGGTGACAGAGCTCTGACACTACCGGTTTGTCATGTGTTTGTGTATAGTCTGGTTTGTTGTGAGCACATGGCTTGTCATGTATTTCCTTGTGCCATGTGGTCTCCTGTCTATTGTCTAACCCCTCCCATCTTGTTACCTGATTATTGGTTAATTTGCCCCACCTGCTTTTCTCGTTACCCTCTTTTGAATGCTTCCCTATTTACTCTCCCCGTGTTTGCAGTCCTGTGCTGTTTAATTTGTTTAATTATGCCCTTGATGAGCCCATCAACGTCTGGACAATGATAGGGCTGGAGCACTTGATGTTTGGGGAATTCATTAATTCTCTGGATCACCAAAATAATCCTCCAGTTAGGGAGGCTGCAGTCATCCCAGAAGAGGCGTTTATTTCCACACCATCTCAACCTCGCAAGTGCAGGAGGAGGAAGGCTCCTGTTGCTTCCCTTAGCCTGGTGATCCAGGAGGACCTGACTTCAGTGGTCCCAAGCCCGGTGGTCCTGGAGGACCCGACTTAGGTGGTACCAAGCACGGTGGCCCAGGAGAACCCGACTTCGGTGGTCCCAAGCCCGGTGGTCCAGGAGAACCCGACTTTGGTGGTCCCAAGCCCGGTGGTCTAGGAGAACCCGACTTCGGTGGTCCCAATCCAGTCTCCCTGTCGCAGCCCCAGTGGTGGCTGAAGAGGCAGTGGCACCACGCTCTCGTAAACGGAGGAGAAGGAAGGCATCCTCCGTCCCACAGGGCCTGGAAGCCACACCAAAGCTCCTGGCCCTGCCGGCTCCGCCCATGCTACCCGTAAAGCCTAAATCTCTTCACAGCATGCTTGTCGAGCCTGAGTTTCCTCACGTCAGGTCTGTCGAGCCTGAATCACCTCATGTCACGTCTGCCGATCCAGAGACTGTTCACGTCACGACTGCCGATCCAGAGACTGTTCACATCACGCTTGCCGAGCCAGTGTCTCCGGACAAGATGGCCACCCCCGAGCCAGTGTCTCCGGACAAGATGGCTGCCCCCGAGCCAGTGTCTCCGGAAAAGATGGCTGCCGCCCAGCCAGTGTCTGTTCCTGAGCCGGTGTGTGGGCCTGTTCTTGAGCATAACTCCACAGCTGCCCTCAAGAAAATTTTGAGAGGGGGCAATGGGTCCTTTGAACTGTCATCTCCACCCTGGCCAGCCGAAGGGTTGTCTCCGCCCTAGCCACCCGAACTGTCTGGTCAACCCTGGCCCCCTGCTCCGCCCTTGACGCCTGCTCCACCCTGGCCCACAGCCAGGAATCCTGACCTGCCTGAGACTCCCTGGCTCCCCTCCCTCCCCTCATTATCTCTTTGTTTTGATCTTCCTGTCTTGTTTGTTGTCTTTTGGTCTTGTATTGTCATGTTCCTGTCTGGTTTTGGTTTCCCTTTGAGGGCGGGGGGGGTAGTGTCAGGGTTCTGTCACTTCTGTCTGGTTTGTATCCTGGTTTGGTGACAGAGCTCTGACACTCCCGGTTTGTCATGTGTTTGTGTATAGTCTGGTTTGTTGTGAGCACATGGCTTGTCATGTATTTCCTTGTGCCATGTGCTCTCCAGTCTATTGTCTAGCCCCTCCCATCTTGTTACCTGATTATTGATTAATTTGCCCCACCTGCTTTTCTCGTTACCCCCTTTTGTTTGCTTCCCTATTTAGTCGCCCTGTGTTTGCAGTCCTGTACTGGTTTGTTGTGTATGTTCCCTTGTGTTTCAATTTCCTGTCTAATGTCTGTCTCGTTCCAGATCCAAGACCTCCCAACTTACATATACCTAAACCTACCCATCTCCACCCCCTGATCTCTAAACCCACCCCTAAATCTACCAATCTCCACCCCTTAGATCTGGATCCAACTCCGCCCCCTGGATCTTGTGTACTGCAGTGAAAACCATCTCAAAAAACCTGAAGTGTAATACATGGAAAAATTCACTCGGTATTTTGGCGGTTACTTGGTAACACAGGTCAATTGCAATCGAGGTTTTTTTTAAATCTAATAATCCATTTTAATCGAGGAATCGTGACAGCCCTAGTCTGCTATTAGAACAGCTCTTCTCTTCCATGGAAATGAAAAAGCCATCTAAAACACACACTTTTTAAAACAGCAAGGATAAAGACAATCAGGAAAAATAAACTACTGACACTGAAATGGATTTGTATTAACCTTGTTTATTAGCTTACTTTTCTAGTTGATCACTCAAAGATGTGACATTGCAATCTAAATCCAGTGTTAGTTCAGTGTAATTGCCACTTGCTGAGCAACAAAATCTTTTCTGTGTAATGGTGCGTTCACATCGGACGCGAATAGAGCATCAAGCGTGAGTGATTTCAATGTTTTTAACCCTCTGGGGTCTGAGCTGTTTTCTGGGCCCTGGAGGTGTTCTGACATGCTCTGACATTTGTGCTTATTTCTGTTACTTGTGACATTTTCATGGCTAAAGTCTTATTACACTGTATTCAGCACAAACTCTGCTACAATAATATATCAACAGCATGTGTGTAAAAGTTTGTAGTTTTGAGATAATGACATTTATGCGTGGTTTGTGAAAATACAAAAAAAAATTCTCACTGAAGTAAGGTCATGAAACCCATACTGATTATTTCTTCACAAGACTTTTGAAAATTGTATGACGTAGCCTAGAATATTTGCTCTAAAACTATGTGAAAATCACCTTGACTGCTCATTCAGAGAAGACAATATATTGATTTAAAATTTTTACGACGTGTTTTGTGTGAAAAAGCAATATGCGAAGGGGCGGATCATCTCATTAATATGCAAGCTTTCCACACCTGAGAAAGACAAAGACACGCCCTAATGGCCCTATTAGGAGCTTATCAGGGCCCATCATTCTGACCAACCTTGCACAAAGAATGACGAGATTAAAAAAAGAATGGCTTTTAAAATTGTTTGGATTTATTTACAACATAATCCAAAGATACACAACTAAAAACAATTATTGATAACAATGATCCAAAGAAAGAGACCTTTGTGCCATTCCTAAAAACATTGTACATACCTTTCATTTCCAAGGTGTTTGATTTTCACTTTACCATGTTCATGTACAGAGACATGTACTGTGAATGTTGAAGTCAGCAGGACTCAGTGGCATCTGGGCCCTGAAAAAAATAAAAAATAAAAAAAGTGAACATACTGATATCAAGAGAAAGGCCTGCACGATTTGGGGAATACATTTTAGATTTTTCTGGTTAAAATTGCTTTTTAAAATTCACAGAATACACACACACACTCACACAAATGTTTCCAACAATATATTATATAATGAACACAGGTTTGTTGTGCCTTGTAGGTATGGGCTATGCGCAGTGCTGCATAAAATAATAACAATATAGCAGCCTATATACATTTTCAAAAAGATTTCAGTAACAACTAAGCTAGAGAAAAATATATTGATGATCATGTTACTTCAAATGTTTCCATTCGTTATCATGATATGAAACTAGATAACAGTAAAAACATGAAGCCGTTTGGAGCGTTTTGCTTTTCCAAAATATGATGCATTCAAACACGATCGCGATCAAAGATATGATACATTCAAACGCGATCGCGCTCAAATATAAAACATTATGGTTAGGCCTACCATATACATATCTACGTTTGAGCAGATATCCACAAACACAGTAACAGTAAACACGGGTCTAAATATTATAATATTCACCTTATATCTAGCAACAGTTCAACTGCAATGTGAAATTTATGCAACAATAACAAACTAATATGTAAGAATTTCTTACCTTATCTTTCTTGTCTTCAAATCGCGTTCTTCTTCTGGGGTAAATCCAATGTAAACTCACGTCTTTCAAACTCGACGAAAAGCAGAGACTGATGAAGTGTTTTGTTTCTGAGGTAATGAGCGCGTTCGCGTTCCATGTGGAGATTTGCATGTGAATATCTTTTGCGCGAGTGGGCGTGGCCAAATTAACTGTAATGAGCAAGCGTTTGAGAAGCTGGACATCTTGTTGGTTTTATACAAATTACTTAAACAGAAAATATTTGTTTTCAGTTTGAATCCGATCATTTAAAAGTACACACTTAAATGTTTATAAAGGTATATGGCTCATAAATGTGTGACAAGTATTCGCTGAGTTTTGTTTCAGTTTATAGACGTGCTCAAGAAAAAAAAGTTCACGCGACGGAGAGGCAGAACGCACACCCTGTTTATTTTCTTTATTTTTCAAAAGCACAATGTTTTGATTTGATTGTAAGTGGACACATACAAAAGTAGAAATATCACAGATTATTTTTTTATATTTATTTTTTCTGTATGACCATAAATGACGGAGTAATTTAAGTTTAAAGTGCTACAATGTAAAAAAAGTCCAGCAAAACGCGGGGGCGCGTTTTTCGACCTCAGAGGGTTAAAAAGTCAATGCAATGATGATTTCAAAAAGTCAATGCAAAGATGCGTTACACGCGTAAAAATTCCTGCGGTGCGAATTGAGCGTCTGGCGCGTAAAGTGCGAATGATTTTATGTAGTGATATTTGTGCATTCACACGTTTGACGCGAATTCGCGTCTGACGCCCGAGTTGAAAAATCTGAACTTCTGCGTCAATTTGCGCCGCCTTAACCAATCAGGAGCCTGCTTGCTGCTGTCACGTGGTGAAGTAAAAACAAAGTAAATCTATTATCACATAAAAACTTAATTTCAACATACAAGACATTCATTTTGTATTGAATGCTATTTATTCCTTATCTAAATCCAGATTATATGAAACATTATTATTCTAATGTAAAGACAACCAATACACTTTAGTGTATAAGAATAGTTTGTGTCTGGACAGTGTTGTGTGAGAAAAAAAAAAAAAAACACAGGACAGGTGTTACTTTTGGAGGCTGGCTCCATTTATCATCAATACAAAAATAAATGACAGATTATGTGGGTGAGGGTGCGGGTGATCCTCGCTCCGATGCGGGACAACAGGTCCTCAAACTGGGCGCAGTACTGGCGGAAGCACCGCTGATAGCGGCCGTCATCCAGGCGCAGCTCCTGGAGCAAATGGTGAAACTCGACAAACTCTGTAGGGTCTCGGTGGACCCAAATACGGCGACGATGATCCCTACGCCGCTGTTCTGCTCTCCAGAGCAAATACAGAGCGGTGACTCTGTCGATAAATGATCGATTAACATCAATCAGACATCTTGTAAAAAGATGGCTGCCAACGGGTTTCGTAAATTTAGCTTCAAACTTTTGTATTGACGCGCGTAAAAACGAATGGACATAAAGTGGTCAAGTGTATAACTAGATGCGGCAGGTCGCAAATTTGACGCGCTATTCGAGTCCGGTGTGAACGCACAGTAAGTTAGTCACAGTCAAATCACTCCATCTCCACCAGTGTTTCCAGGTTGGAAATGTCTAAGTATTGTACCAGAAGCTCAAAAATGATCATATTTGGAAGAAAATTATTGTACACAAGTCAAACGTACAGAATACAGCTATTTATTGACCAACAACTTTTTGACACGACATGAAAATGACTTTTTTGCTAAAATATCAACCACAGCTTGGAAAAAAAACTGACCTAAGCGGAAGGAACTCTTTACTTTTTTATTTACTTTTTTCTTCTTCTTGCAAAACATACAGAGATGACATGTTAATGATACACAACTTTGTATACAATATACAAAAAGAACATTAACTTGTGCTCATGAGAGAGTCATTCTCCACGATGATTGACCGAGAAGAAATAACGTGAGATGAGATGAAAGACATGCGTATCTCCACGTTCAGGTTCTTCTGACGGTAGACGTTGTAGCAACAATGACAATGACATCCGGCCAGATCGTCTGAATTAGCGAATCCTGCTTGTTTCTCTCATGCTAAAAACACATATGAGCATATACATATTCGTTTTCAGAAAGCTTTGAATAATGTGGCTTGGTAGCATGTCTCCAAGTTTGCAAGCAGACCACGGGTTAATGTTTACCACGACTTAATGAAATCAACGAACAGGTCCATGTTGTTTCTCAAACTATCATGTGCTGCGACAACAATTCCCTTACTGTGTCTAACGTTTTTTCTTTGTGTACTGAAGGAAAATGACAAAACTGGCTCCATTCAGTTGTCTAGGACCACTAGCAAAATTCTACGACGCCTCAGGCTGATAAGTGTTTGCATACAATACTACCTTTGTCTCTGAGACTGCCATTTCCAATTAAACCCCCAACCCCTCATGTGGTACGCGTACCACGGGATGCAACAGACACACATACACAATCATGCACAAACACACGCACCTCTCCAGCTAACGGAGTGGAATTCCGATAGCAGAATGCAGTAATACCTCTCTCTTTTACCCTGCTCTCTCGCTCTGATCTTCTCCTCCCAACGCAACCAGCTGGACAGGCCTTGCCTTGGCCTCTGGGACGCATGCCCCGCGTCATGTAGAAGCTGCCGTCCTTTGCAACTAAGTTCATATTCGCCTTTCCCTCCATACGGGAAATGATCTAAATTTTCTCTGTAACCTTAAATTCAATCGAGCCTTTACATCGTCTTGCGAGACGACACCGGAAGACGACGCTAGACGCAAACTTTTCCAGCACCACACTGAAAGAGCACAGAATCTTGCAAGTATCTCTCTCTAAAAAGCTGATTTCAGGTGTCTAGCTCATAGGTCTGTGAATTAAGTTACCCTCTTTTCTCTTCTCTCTATATCCTTCTTTCTTTCATTTCATTCATTCTGATCACGTTATGTCTTATGTTCTTGTTTGGTTAAATGTTTGTTTGTTTTATTGTTTGCATTTTTACGTACGTTTATATTTGTAGCTCATATAATCTCTAGTTTTACATTTATTAAAATCCATTTATACTTTTACTGTCTCTGTGTTTGAAAACCCCACCTTATAAAGTCAATGAAATAAAATATCTTATTAAGCTACAAGCTCGATATTATAGATTACCTTGATTAGTTTTTAATTCATAAACTCAGAAAGTTTGATGTTCGTGGCCAGAAGATAAACTTTCTTGGAGTTTGTAAACAGGGATACCCCTTCTTAACTGTGATAATCTTACATTTATTCGCTGGACGAATGACTGATGACCAGACCAGTTACGGAACAAAGTAATCTCGATAATTGATCAAGTAAATGTTCATGCGATTTATGAATTATTATGACCATGAGTTATGATTATTAATATTTCCAAAATTCCCTATATCCTTGAGCTAATTCGCATTTACCCAGAGTCGTTTACGTTACAACGTAGAATCCACAGCTAGATCAATGAGTATAGAAGCCCTATGATTACAACCACCATCATTTGAAGTGTCACACAATTCTGAAATTATCGTACATTATGGGATTTTTTTCATTATTGATCTTAAAATCGAACAGAGGTCTGAATTATCGTACAAATACGATAATTATCGTATGTCTGGCAACACTGATCTCCACTTATAGCTGGTGTGTGGTGATGGTTTTAATAACCGTGAATCTCGGGCTGGTTTGTCTTCTTCTGTTGATTATCATCATACTGTGGTATTTCATGATCACAGCAGAGAGAAACGAGATGAAGAGTTACAGGAACACAGCTGAAGAGTTTGATCAAACTAAATACTGCATATGTGGTTTCTCCACTGCATGGATCTTCATGTGTCGCTTCAGGTCACATTTAATAGAGAAACTCTTTCCACACTGATCACACGTGTGCGGCTTCTCTCCAGTGTGGATCCTCTCATGTGTTTTCAGATTTGATGACTGACTGAATCTCTTGTCACAGTGTGAACACTTGTAAGGTTTTTCTCCAGTGTGGATCCTCTCATGTGTTTTCATATTTTCTGCCCGACTGAATCTCTTGTCACAGTGTGAACACTTGTAAGGTTTTTCTCCAGTGTGGATCATCTCATGTGTTTTCATATTTTCTGACCGACTGAATCTCTTGTCACAGTGTGAACACTTGTAAGGTTTTTCTCCAGTGTGGATCATCTCATGTGTTTTCAGATATGAAGACTGACTGAATCTCTTGTTACAGTGTGAACACTTGTAAGGTTTTTCTCCAGTGTGGATCCTCTGGTGCCGATTTAAATCTATCCCTGTAGTAAAAGTCTTCTCACACTCAAAGCACATGTACTCTCTCACACCAGTGTGAATTTTCTCATGTCTATGTAAAGTTGGCAGCCATGAAAAACCCTTTCCACACACAGAACATGAATGCGCCTTCTCCTTCATATGAACTGTCAGGTGTCTCTTCAGGCCTGATGCCCTAAGAAATGTTTTGCCACATTGATCACATGTGAACGTCTTCTCTCCAGTGTGAACTCTCCTATGCACATCAAGATCATATTTGATTGTGAAACTCTTCCCGCATTGATCACATGAGAACGGCTTCTCTCCGGTGTGGATCATCATGTGACGCTGAAGACTTTGTTTGGTTGTGAAACTGTTTCCACACTGAGTGCAGGTGAAAGATTTCTTGGCTCTTCTTTTCTTTAAAAATGTCTGTTTAGTCTTTGAGCGACTCAAAGGTTTTTCTTCAGGTTTGACATGATGTTCCTCCTCCACTTCACTCAGTTCTTCTCTCTCCTCCTTCACTTCACTCAGTTCTTCACTCTCCTCCTTCACTTCACTCAGTTCTTCACTCTCCTCCTTCACTTCACTCAGTTTTCCACTCTCCTTGCTCTCTTCCATCAGGTCTGACATGTAAGAGAAATTATTCATTTCATTTTCAGTACATCAAAATAATTTAAAGAGAGAAATATAAAGTGAAAAGACATGAAAGTGAGCATGAGTATATTAAATATATTTGATCAATGACACAATTATCTAACATGATATTAACCCTTGTATGGTGTTCGGGTCTTTTGGACCCGGTTTCATTTTTTATCAAAAGAAAAATGATACAATTAATTATTTTTTCAAACTGAGACTCATTGGCCTTGGCTCATTTTCTGTGAGGAATATATATCAGAACACATTTTCAATGAAAACCCACTGTACACCCCCCCTACACATTTATATTACACACAGGATGTTCGGGTCCACTGGACCCGGGGCTAATAAAAGTGTGGAAATTGTAGGTCCTGTGTGTACCTTTACTATGTCCTACTCCTGTCAGGGCCTGCTGTTAGTGTGTGTATGTTCTTGTATATGGTTTATGAGGACACAAATGTGTATAATGACATGGGTATTACAACGTAAACATGGTTTATGACGACATCTGTGTCCTCATACTAAAACATACTAAATGGTGTTTTTTGAAATTCAAAAAATGCCAAAAGTTTTCTGTGATGGGTAGGGTTAGTGTAGGGGGATCGATTATACAGTTTGTACATTAGAAAAACCATAATGCCTATGGAGAGTGACCAGGGCCGGAGCGGGGCCACTTTTCAGCCCTGGAGTTCAGGCCCAAGACCGGCCCACTTTTTTCATTGTGGAATTCCAAATTAGCACTTTTTCCAATTTGGATAAATGAAGCAACAGTTCAGCTGTTACTATTGTGTAGTTTGTATTAAAGGAGAAGTTCACTTTTAAAATGAAAATTCTGTCATCATATACTCACCCTCATGTTGTTTCAAAGCTGTGTGAATTTCTTTCTTATGCTGAACAGAAAGGAAGATATTTAGAAGAATATCAGTAACCAGACAGTTTTTGGGTCCCAATGACTTCCATAGTATATTTTTTTCCTACTATGGAAGTCATTGGGACCCAAAAACTGTCTGGTTACTGATATTCTTCTAAATATCTTCCTTTCTGTTCAGCATAAGAAAGAAATTCATACAGCTTTGAAACAACATGAGGGTGAGTATATGATGACAGAATTTTCATTTTAAAAGTGAACTTCTCCTTTAATACCATAGTTCAACAAATAATGTAAAGGTTAAATAATAATTCACTTAGACTTTATAAGAAGCAATTGCGACTTTATATCACACAATTCTGACTATATCTCGCAATTCTGAATTTCTGACTTTAAAAGAAGCAATTGCAACTTTATTTCACGCAGTTCTGACTTTATATCTTGCAATTTCTGACTATAAAAAGCAATTGTGACTTTAATTCACACAATTCTGACTTTATAACACGCACTTGCGACTTTATATCTCACAATTTTGACCATCTCGCAATGCTGACTTTATAACACGCAATTGCAACTTTATTTCAGGCAATTCTGACTTTATATCTCGCAATTCTGACTTTATAACACGCAATTGCGACTTAATATCACGCAATTCTGACCATCTCGCAATGCTGACTTTATAACACGCAATTGCAACTTTATTTCAGGCAATTCTGACTTTATATCTCGCAATTCTGACTTTATAACACGCAATTGAGACTTTATTTCACGCAATTCTGATGTATTCCGAGATGTAAACTCGCAATTGTGAGATAAAAAGTCGCAATTATCTTTTAAAATGTTTTATTCTGTGGCGGAAACAAGCTTCCATACCTCCTGGCCTCTTCCTCCCATCCATCCTCCCTGACGCGTACCGTTACGGTAGGGCCGGCCCAGCTATCGGTAGGCGCCGGCGATGCCGCGGGCCCGCGGCCGCGGTAGCCTACCTAAAACGTTTTGGAAAAGACGGGCTATGGACCCAACCAACTCTATAGTAGGGGAGGGGAGAACTCCCTCACATGGTACAACCCATGCAGAGGCTGCGCGCTGCAGTGTCAGAAGGCGGAACGTGTAATGTTACTAACGTGACATTGAAATGTGAAACAAAAAAAAATCCTCGACCGGCCCAAAAGTGAAGCGGCCCACCGGGAATTCTCCCGATTCTCCCGATTACCCAATCCGGGCCTGAGAGTGACCGTACACCACATATCCAAATGAGTGAGTGTGTGAGTGAAATGAAATGAACTCTGAACTCTGTGTGTGTGGGTGTGGGTGTGTGTTTTGTGTGTGTGTGTGTGCATGAGTGTGTGTGTGCGTGCGTGTGAGAGAGAGATTGTGTGTAAGTGTGAAAGAGTGCAGAAGTGAGTTTTGTGTTTCTACTCCTGCCATTCCCACACGAGGTTGCAATTCTTAAATGTGATCTAACAAAGGTAAAGAGAAAATATTAACCATATATGCTGTTTATATTGCTTGTAATTGGGATGAAGTAAACATCTGTTGAGTATTTTAAAATAAAATTTTTGATTGTGTTGAATTAAAAACCCAAAAATGCAGCGGGTCCACCAGACCCACGAACACTGGCTGAGAAAAATAAATATGAACACCAGACACTGCAACGGCCGTGAAATGACGTCACATTCTGTGGCAGCTTTTTTACAAACACAAGTTCAACTTACAACAAATAATAATAATTAAAATTTAAAAATAACCAATCCACTCCACTTGAATGCTAAACGCTTGTGTTATTTCTCACAGGGTAATTCACTTGTGCTTGTGTTTCTGGTGTCCCACTTTCACATGCGCATGAATGGAAGTCAGTGCAAGGAAAAGTCTAGTGTGAACGGCCATTAATAATTAAAACGGTTTTAGTCAAATAAATATCAATCTCAAAGTTGATGTCAAAAATGGCAGTATTGTGTATTATAATGTTAACCCTTGTGTGTAGAAACTTCACAAGCTCAAAGTGTAGAGTGGCCATAACTTTAACTGGCTTTAAATTAACTATTTGTATTATCTTTATCTGTGTCCTACATGTTTCACTCAACCCTGTTACTCCTGACATGATTTTCCTCCTTTTAAAAACAGAGCATTTTGTAAAAATGTGACACACAGGAAGTGACATAATCTGGGCTCTTTCTACTGCATGATGGGAAGACAAGAAAATAATCTCAATCCATTGTCTCAGTTTTTACACAAACTGTAGCATTGATCAACCCTGTTACCAAAGTTACTCTAAGATCTATAACTGTGAATAACTTGTATGATATTTGACAAATACTACTTTATCAGTAACTTGGAAGGTTTACTGACTATTCTTAAAAAAATAAAATTGTAAACTATGTTGAAAATGACTAAACTTCTGGCAATGTTGTTGCAAATTGGGAACCAGATATGAAATAAATGTAAAATAAAACAGTTAAAATAGTATTTAGCTTGATCTGATGTTGACAATCAATATAACAATGTCTCAAACCTCCCTTTACTGACCATTTGTTGAAGAAAACCCAGAACATTCTGTACCGTTTCATAGTTGAACTGTTTATCTAAATGTGATGAAGTGCTTGAATGTTTCTAACATGAATGTTCTTCAGCATCATGAATGAATGAAGAATAAACACCAACCTCTTTGTTCTTCAGGATCTTCTTCAGTGTGTTTCATTCTGCAGGGTTCTGGATCACTCATGTTCTCACTGTCCTCTTTAATAAACTCAGTCTTTGCAGATTTCAGCTCTTCCTGATGCTCTGATGCTCGTCTTCACTTGTAGCTGATGGGAATTTACAGCATTTATTGGAGAATCGCAGAGGGAGGAGCTTCACTGATGATGTATTCCAGTGTGGGAGGAGCTTCACTGATGATGTATTCCATTGGGAAGAGCTGATCTGCCAAAAAAAATCAATAATAAATAATAATAATTGTATTTTTTAATAATAAATGACACTTCTAAGCATTTATGTCTGTCTACCTATAAATCGTACAGTAATTGATGCCACTTCATTAATTCTTTTTAATTATTTTTATTGCTAATCCTAACATTATTCTGCTTCTTCATTAAAATACAGGTATCTAGAAATAAAGAAAAGAATATAAATAATTTAAATTATTCCTAATATGAATACATGTTAAGAAAAACAGTTAAAATCATAAACACAGAAATAAAGGTACATATAGTAGCCAACAAATCCCCTCAGTCTGCTGACACCAATGAAATGAGCTTTAAGTGTCAATTTACAGGAGATCTGAAGACATCAGCATAATAAATGAGGTGAAAACAGGAACTATTGTCATGAAATAAAGAGTGTTTTCAGCAGATCTGTTAATATTGATGAGCCTCAGACTATCAACACTCATTCAACAAGCCATTCAGGACCATCAGCAGATCATCTCACTTTATTCTGAGTATTTGCTGTTAGAAACACATTATTTGAGTCAGGATACATGATAAAAGCCTGTAAAACTGCTCTAATGAAGAAAATATTATTGTAATTTGTCACAATATGACATTGATAACACATCAATACCTAGGGCTGGGTATTGTTCAAAATCTTTCGATCCGGTGCCAATTTCGATACCTCAGATTCGATACCGGTTTCTAACGATATTTTTTTTTCAATACCAATTTTATGAAATACATTTTAACAAGACTAAATAACACTCTTATTTTTTTCAGTTTGACTCATGCTCCTTAGCCAGTGCACAAAGAAACAAAAAAAGCACAAAGGAACAAAAAATGTTTTATAAAGAGCTCATGCTCACCAAAGCTGATTTCTTAAAATAAAAAATACAGTAAAACTTTTAATATTGTGAAATAGTATTAAAATTTAAAATCGTTTTTGAATATATTTCAAAATGTAATTTATTCCTGTGATGTCAAAGCTGAATTTTCAAAATCATTACTTCAGTGTCACATGACCCTTCAGAAATATGAAAACAGTTTGCTGCTTAATATTTTGGAAACTATGATAAAAATAATACATGATTCTTTGATGAATAAAAAATTCAAAAGAACAGCATTATTTAAAAATGAAATATTTTGTAACATTAGGCCTACACATGTTTTAATGTTTGATCTTATAATAACTACATTCATCAAGTAGTCAGATCATTAAAATAATAACATTTTATATGCGCAGAAACTGAAAATAATCATGAAACTTTTAAAAATACAGAGCACCACAAGCACTATTGTTCCAAGAGTAAAACGCTATTCATATTTATTAGTATTGATTTAATGTCTCACGTGGCTCATCTTAGGCTCAATGTAAAGCGTTTAGCAGTCTCTGTTCCAGTATGACACTTGAGATCGATTTACATTAATCCCCTCACAAATCTTAAACTTTGACTTTTGACTTGACAAAACAATCACACAAACGAACACAACATCGCTCAGGTCTGAATGAACTCAACATATTCTCCTCATGCTCGCTGCTGCTGCACTAAATGTTTATTTCAGAAGGAAGACGCCAGAAAAGACGCAAGTATCGCTGCGATCGATGAAAACAATACAGAAATGAGCCTGTCGCATAATCAAACTGTATAACGTGTGTGTGATAGTTGTGTAAATATGAGAAATACCGTGAACTGCTCTACTCACCTCAGAAGACTCGACGCTGAAACTCTCAATGACGGAAGAGAGACGGCGCGAGCGAGCGGTGACGTCATCGGCCGCCAACTGATTGGAGACGCGCCTATGGCAAGCCGGTTTAGTATTAAATACCCCTGGCTGTACTAGTCGTAATTTAGTTTTTGACTAGTCAAAATTCAAATTCCAGATATCTTAATTCCAATTTTGACTCCTTGTAATAGGAATACAATGTGATTATGACTAGTCATATTCTTCCACTGGAAAATATTTCCTGATATCCTCAAATGAGTTTTGACTAGTAGAAATTGTAATTAAAGATAACTATAATTTATTTTGTACTAGGCATTAGTATGGCTAACCGTTTTAGCATATAAAACTGTTTTGACTATCCATAAATATATTTTGGATAGGCATAATTATAATTTGACTAGTTAGAATAATATTTTGCACTAGTAAGAAATCTGATTTGAGATATCTTTAAATACATTCTGACTAGTCAAAACTCCATTTAAGATATTTGTAATGATGTCATAGATATCTTCAATTGATGAGTCACACATACGCAAAAGTAATTAGAGATATATCTACCCTTACGAAAAAGAAGTTTATTCAAGTGTGCTATTAGTATACTTTTTTAAAACTAAAAATAAGAAAGTATACTTTTAGTCTACTTTTTATGTAGCCTACTTCTCAGAAATATACTTCATGTACTTCTCAGAAATATATTTCAAATTCCACTTAAATATACTTGACTTATACTGACAGAAAAGTCTAAGTATATTTAGCCTCTACTTGTTGATCGAGATATACTTAAAAGTATAACTAAGTATTCTAAGTATTCTTGGCTTGTACTTGTGTTTACTATTTTGATTGAGAGTAGCTTATTAAATACTTTTTTTTAAAACATAATATTACACACCGTCTTATAAACTAACATGTTCAGGTTTATATAGTAGCAAACTTTCGGGTGGAAAGTTATTTATTGGCTTATAAAGTAAATAAAATAAGCATGGAAAATAAGTTTATTCAAGTGTTCTATTACTATACTTCTTTTCAACTAAAAAGAAGAAACCATACTTTCAGTCTACATTTTATATACTTCTCAAACATATACTTTATGTACTTTCAGAAATATACTTAATTACGCTTAAGTGTACTTGACTTATACTGAGAGAAAAGTCCAAGTATTTTTGGCGTATACTTGTACTCAATCTTTTGATTGAGATATACTTAAAAGTTTAATTATTCGAGGCTTGTAGTTGTGTTAACTCTTTTGATCGAGTAGCCTATTCAATATACTTTTTTTTACATTGTTTTTCATATACAGTCTTATGAAACTTTGTTTGAAGATATTGATTAAAATATTGATATAAAACAGATATTTTTCTAATTCTGCATATCTGAATTTTTGGGTTGGCTAGTCCACTGGTAGTGTAAAGAGGAATTTACTTGATTCTGCTTTACTCTTTCCCCCCCATTGACTGAATTTTCCAGCCATCCATGTTTTCACTGGTATACGGTAGGGGGCGCTATGACATCTTCTAGTGCAGAATCTCCAGATCAAAACACAGGAGAAGAAGAAGCTGAAACAAGTGATAGAAGATTGCTCACTTAAATGTAAATGTCTTTACATGCAAGACCCAACATTTGCAGATCAACATACTACTTATTTTCTCTCCGGCTAGTAGCAAATTAAATTAAATTAAATTAAATTAAATTAAATTAAATTAAATTAAATTAAATTAAATTAAATTAAATGTGGAGGATATTAACTGTTAAAAGATGATTGACAGGCCAGTTTATGATGTCCGTTAAAGACACAGTTTTATGACTGGATAGTATGTCCCAAAGCTTGCCTATACTCTTCTCTCACACACTCAAAAGTATGTACTTTTTCTTCACAAAAAGAGCACATACTTTTAGGGCATGGTATAAGTAGGCAAACTGGGACGCAGGGATTCTTAACAAGCCTTAAGATAATTGTCCATGGATGAAAAGGGGAAGAAAAGAACAGATGGAGCTGAAAAGCTACGCGTAAAAAAAAAAAAAAAAAAGCATTAGAGGTCGATGCTGTGAAATGCTTCAAATTATATACATTTGGCGCGAAGAGTAGAAGTTCAGCAGGCTCTGACGGCTCTAGCTCCCCCTGACTAGCTGATATTCTGTCTTAATAGTTTTATATTAACAATGTTGTGTGTCTTAATGTTCTTTGTTTGGGGTGTTGAGGGAGGCCCACCTTCCATCTGCACCTCCAACTCGACGTCAACGCAGAAAGGGTCACAATAAGAAATCTTTTTTATTTATTTAATTTTTTACTACTTGGTACTTTTAAAGCAAAGTATTTATGATCAGAGACGGACAGAGTACACAGCTTCATTACTTGAGTAAAAGTACAGATACCCCTAGCTAAATTTTACTCAAGTACAAGTAAAAGTACTACAGTCAGATGTCTACTTAAGTTAAAGTACTAAAATACTTGTTTTTAAAAGTACTTGAGTATCAAGAGTACATGAGTACATTTTCTAAATATTGCATTACTACTGCCACAGTGCTTTCATTGGTAAACACAGCAAACACTTGAAGTGAAAACTATCATTAACTTGTTCAGAAAATTGAAATAGTCTGGCGAGGTGGGGCCACGGGGAAGACTCATGAATATTCATTAGAGAAGTCATCCCTGATTGGTCTGATGACCTACCCCTAACCCCACTCCTAAACCTACCCGTCACTGGGGGTCTTATGACCTCCCTAACCCTGCCCCTAAACCTACCCGTCACTGGGGTTAAGACCAATCAGGGATGACTTCCCTAATGAATATTCATGAGTTTTCCCCTACCATCCCGGGATGGACCTGCTGCGTCTTCATCCATTGTTTCGTCCATGGTTTCGTCTCTTATCTAAATCTGACAATGGAGTTGACTTTGGTGGAAAGCTGAAGGTGATTGCTGATAGGCTGTCCCAATCAGTGGCGTCTGCACAATCCAATCACATTTGAGAGGGAAACAACAAATTGAGGGTTTCCGAGATGTTTCTTTTTTCCTTTTTTTTTTTAGAAGTACCGGGTACTCACAGTTATGGATAGAAATGTAGTGGAGTAAAGAGTACAATATTTGCCTCTCGAATGTACTTGAGTAAAGTCATGAGTACTCCCCAAAAATTATACTCGAGTAAAGTACAGATCCCTCAAAATTGTACTTAAGTACTGTACAGTAAATGTACTCCGTTACTGTCCGGCTCTTTTTATGATGACCCATAAAGTACTTACTTCCTATACTTTCTATATTAATTTTATTAATAAAACAAATGGAACTGATTTGGCAAGTCAACTGTAAGGTTACATTTGCCAGCATTTGTTCCAACATTGCAAAGAACCAACAGGAAAATAAGTGTGTGCCTGTAGCAGTGTACTTGTAGTAAATGAATACAAACTTCAGCATATTCTGAATCTCTAGCATTTAATAATAGACTTCTAACCAACATCCTCTTGTTATTTCCAATGAGCAATATAATCCTTCAGACAAAAAAAAAAAAAAAAAAAACATTTTGCAACAATTTGGCGCTCAGCAATCATGCGTCTCTGTTAGCGCGTCTCTATAATGCGCGCATCTCTGTTATGTGCACGCCACAGACTGTCCGTCCGCGCACTGCACGTCCGCTTTAGAGTTCCGCCTTTTGTGTTCCATCAATATTACGTTATTATTAGGAAAAATATATATATATTTTTAGAAAATCGATTTTTGACTTTTGTGAATCGATTCAGAATCGTCCATGTCCGCATCGCGATGCATCTAATAATCGATTTTTTCCCCCACCCCTAGGAAAGGGGGCCAATCAGGGGCCAATCAGATTTCTAGATGGCGCAGATGGTGCGTTCACACCGGACGCGAATAGCGCATCAGGCGCGAGTGATTTCAATGTTAAGTCAATGCAAAGACACGTTGCATTTCAAAATTCCTGCGGTGCGAATTGAGCGTCTGACGCGTTAAGCGCGAATGATTTTATGTAGTGATATTTGTGCATTCACACGTTTGACGCGAATTCGCGTCTGCCGCCCGAGTTGAAAAATCTGAACTTCTGCGTCAATTTGCGCCACCTTAACCAATCAGGAGCCTGCTTGCTGCTGTCACGTGGTGAAGTAAAAACAAAGTAAATCTATTATCACAAAAAAACTTAATTTCAACATACAAGACATATTCATTTTGTATTGAATGCTATTTATTCCTTATCTAAATCCAGATTATATGAAACATTATTATTCTAATGTAAAGACAACCAATACACTTTAGTGTATAAGAATAGTTTGTGTCTGGACAGTGTTGTGTGAGAAAAAAAAAAAAACGCAGGACAGGTGTTACTTTTGGAGGCTGGCTCCATTTATCATCAATACAAAAATAAATTACAGATTATGTGGGTGAGGGCGCGGGTGATCCTCGCTCCGAAGCGGGACAACTGGTCCTCAAACTGGGCGCAGTACTGGCGGAAGCACCGCTGATAGCGGCCGTCATCCAGGCGCAGCTCCTGGAGCAAATGGTGAAACTCGACAAACTCTGGAGGGTCTCGGTGGACCCAAATACGGCGACGATGATCCCTACGCCGCTGTTCTGCTCTCCAGAGCAAATACAGAGCGGTGACTCTGACGATAAATGATCGATTAACATCAATCAGACATCTTGTAAAAAGATGTCTGCCAGCGGGTTTCGAAACTTTTGCCTCTGACGCGCGTAAATTTTGCTTCAAACTTTTGTTTTTACGCGTGTCAATTTCGCTCTTGACGTGCGAATGGACATAAAGTGGTCAAGTGTATAACTAGATGCGGCAGGCGCGAATTTGACGCGCTATTCGCGTCTGGTGTGAACGCACAGTAAGTTAGTCACAGTCAAATCACTCCATCTCCACCAGTGTTTCCAGGTTGGAAATGTCTAAGTATTGTACCAGAAGCTCAAAAATGATCGTATTTGGAAGAAAATTATTGTACACAAGTCAAACGTACAGAATACAGCTATTTATTGACCAACAACTTTTTGACATGACATGAAAATTACTTTTTTGCTAAAATATCAACCTCAGCTTGGAAAAAAACTGACCTAAGCGGAAGGAACTCTTTACTTTTTTATTTACTTTTTTCTTCTTCTTGCAAAACATACAGAGATTAGAAAAAGAACCTTAACTTGCGCTCATGAGAGAGTCATTCTCCACGATGATTGACCGAGAAGAAATAACGTGAGATGAGATGAAAGACATGCGTATCTCCACGTTCAGGTTCTTCTGACGGTAGACGTAGAATCCACAGCTAGATCAATGAGTATAGAAGCCCTATGATTACAACCACCATCATTTGAAGTGTCACACAATTCTGAAATTATCGTACATTATGGGATTTTTTTCATTATTGATCTTAAAATCAAACAGACGTCTAAATTATCGTACAAATACGATAATTATCGTACGTCTGGCAACACTGATCTCCACTTATAGCTGGTCTGTGGTGATGGTTTTAATAACCTTGAGTCTCTGGTTTGTCTTCTTCTGTTGATTATCATCATACTGCGGTATTTCATGATCACAGCAGAGAGAGACGAGATGAAGAGTTACAGGAACACAGCTGAAGAGTTTGATCAAACTAAATACTGCATATGTGGTTTCTCCACTGCATGGATCTTCATGTGTTGCTTCAGGTCACTTTTAATAGAGAAACTCTTCCCACACTGATCACACGTGTGCGGCTTCTCTCCAGTGTGGATCCTCTCATGTGTTTTCAGATGTTCTGATCGACTGAATCTCTTGTCACAGTGTGAACACTTGTAAGGTTTTTCTCCAGTGTGGATCATCTCATGTGTTTTCAGATGTTCTGACCGACTGAATCTCTTGTCACAGTGTGAACACTTGTAAGGTTTTTCTCCAGTGTGGATCATCTCATGTGTTTTCATATTTTCTGACCGACTGAATCTCTTGTCACAGTGTGAACACTTGTAAGGTTTTTCTCCAGTGTGGATCATCTCATGTGTTTTCAGATGTTCTGACCGACTGAATCTCTTGTCACAGTGTGAATACTTGTAAGGTTTTTCTCCAGTGTGGATCATCTCATGTGTTTTCAGATGTTCTGACCGACTGAATCTCTTGTCACAGTGTGAACACTTGTAAGGTTTTTCTCCAGTGTGGATCCTCTGGTGCCGATTTAAATCTATCCCTGTAGTAAAAGTCTTCTCACACTCAAAGCACATGTACTCTCTCACACCAGTGTGAATTTTCTCATGTTTATGTAAAGTTGGCAGCCATGAAAAACCCTTTCCACACACAGAACATGAATGCGGCTTCTCCTTCATATGAACTGTCAGGTGTCTCTTCAGGCCTGATGCCCTAAGAAATGTTTTGCCACATTGATCACATGAAAACGTCTTCTCTCCGGTGTGAACTCTCCTATGCACATCAAGATCATATTTGATTGTGAAACTCTTCCCGCATTGGTCACATGTGAACGGCTTCTCTCCGGTGTGGATCATCATGTGACGCTCAAGACTTTGTTTGGTTGTGAGACTCTTTCCACACTGAGTGCAGGTGAAAGATTTATTGTCTTTTCTTTTCTCTAAAAATGTATTTTTAGTCTCTGAGCGACTCAAAGGTTTTCCTCCAGGTTGGACATGATGTTCCTCCTTCACTTCACTCAGTTCTTCTCTCTCCTCCTTCACTTCACTCAGTTCTTCACTCTCCTCCTTCACTTCCCTCAGTTCTTCACTCTCCTCCTTCACTTCACTCAGTTCTTCTCTCTCCTCCTTCACTTGACTCAGTTCTTCACTCTCCTCCTTCACTTGACTCAGTTCTTCACTCTCCTTGCTCTCTTCCATCAGGTCTGACATGTAAGAGAAATTATTCATTTCATTTTCAGTACATCAAAATAATTTAAAGAGAGAAATATAAAGTGAAAAGACATGAAAGTGAGCATGAGTATATTAAATATATTTGATCAATGACACAATTATCTAACATGATATTAACATTAAAATACACAATACTGCCATTTTTGACACCAACTTTGAGATTGATATTTATTTGACTAAAACCGTTTTAATTATTAATGGCCGTTCACACTAGACTTTTCCTTGCACTGACTTCCATTCATGCGCATGTGAAAGTGGGACACCAGAAACACAAGCTCAAGTGAATTACCCTGTGAGAAATAACACAAGCGTTTAGCATTCAAGTGGAGTGGATTGTTTATTTTTTTTAATTTTAATTATTATTATTTGTTATAAGTTGAACTTGTGTTTGTAAAAAAGCTGCCACAGAATGTGACGTCATTTCACGGCCGTTGCAGTGTCTGTAGAAACTTCACAAGCTCAAAGTGTAGAGTGGCCATAACTTTAACTGGCTTTAAATTAACTATTTGTATTATCTTTATCTGTGTCCTACATGTTTCACTCAACCCTGTTTCTCCTGACATGATTTTCCTCCTTTTAAAAACAGAGCATTTCGTAAAAATGTGACACACAGGAAGTGACATAATCTGGGCTCTTTCTACTGCATGATGGGAAGACAAGAAAATAATCTCAATCCATTGTCTCAGTTTTTACACAAACTGTAGCATTGACTGAGTTCATCAACCCTGTTACCAAAGTTACTGTAAGAAGAATCTCTATAACTATGAATAACTTGTATGATATTTGACTAATACAACTTGATCAGTAACTTGGTGTTTACTGACTATTCCTAAAAAAATAAAATTGTAAACTATGTTGAAAATGACTAAACTTCTGGTAATGTTGTTGCAAATTGGGAACCAGATATGAAATAAATGTAAAATAAAACAGTTAAAATAGTATTTAGCCTGATCTGATGTTGACAATCAATATAAAAATGTCTCAAACCTCCCTTTACTGACCATTTGTTTAAAATCTGTAACTGTTTCATAGTTGAACTGTTTATCTAAATGTGATGAAGTGCTTGAATGTTTCTAACATGAATGTTCTTCAGCATCATGAATGAATGAAGAATAAACACCAACCTCTTTGTTCTTCAGGATCTTCAGTGTGTTTCATTCTGCAGGGTTCTGGATCACTCATGTTCTCTCTGTCCTCTTTAATAAACTCAGTCTTTGCAGATTTCAGCTCTTCCTGATGCTCTGATGCTCGTCTTCACTTGCAGCTGATGGGAATTTACAGCATTTATTGGAGAAATACTGTGGGAGGAGCTTCACTTATGATGTGATTACAGTGGGAGGAGCTTCACTGATGATGTATTCCATTGGGAGGAGCTGATCTGGCAAAAAATATCAATTACCAGTTTTTTTATATTTAAAAAAATGACACTTCTAAGCATTTATGTCTGTCTATCTATTCATTGTACAGTAACTGATGCCAATTCATTAATTATTTTTAATTATTTGTATTGCTAATCCTAACATTATTCTACTTCTTCATTAAAATACAGGTCTCTAGAAATAAATAAAAGAATATAAATAATTGAAATTATTCCTAATATAAATAAATGTTAAAAAAACAATTAAAGTCCGCGTGAACCGGAAGTTGCAAACGACTTTTCTCCAGTGCTGTGACGTATTTCCCAGTGAAAAGGAATATTGAACAGAGGGCAGGGTTTTACTCTAGCGCTCCTCCTCTCCATCTCTCGCTCATTACAGACTAACGATTTGAGGGGAGTGGTTAAGCGTTTCTCAACCCAAGCCGTCAAGCATACGTCATCAGGGAAGGTCCTCCAATGCAGAGAGGAGGGGCATTTTCAGATTTTGATTAAAGATTACGAAGCCAAAACATTTTTTTCCGTGTTTTAACTTGCACGGATTAATTGTTCACCACAAGACTAGTAATATGCGCTAACAAAGTAAATAGGGTCCATTTTGATTTCAGTTGGACTTTAAAATCATAAACACAGAAATAAAGGTACATATAGTAGCCAACAAATCCCCTCAGTCTGCTGACACCAATGAAATGAGCTTTAAGTGTCAATTTACAGGAGATCTGGAGACATCAGCATAATAAATGAGGTGAAAACAGGAACTATTGTCATGAAATAAAGAGTGTTTTCAGCAGATCTGTTAATATTGATGAGCCTCAGACTATCAACACTCATTCAACAAGCCATTCAGGACCATCAGCAGATCATCTCACTTTATTCTGAGTATTTGCTGTTAGAAACACATTATTTGAGTCAGGATACATGACAAAAGCCTGTAAAACTGCTCTACTGAAAGAAAATATTGTAATTTCTCACAATAAGACATGGATAAAACATAAATAACACAAAAACAATCACTAATGACACTCATCTTCATCAACCACTACAGAGAAATAATTACAGCAGCATAATATGTCCACATTAAGTTTGATCTTATGATATACATCAGCGGTTTTCAATAGGTGAGGCGCGCCTCCCCTGGGAGGCGCCAACGAGCCACAGGGGAGGCGCGACATATGAAGAAAAAATAAAAATAAACCATATACTCGCGTCGCGGTACAAACGAATGGACTGATTACTGACAAGTAGTAATGCTGACAGATTAAGCAATGGCTCCTTCTGGCTCAACGTGTGCCGTTGTCAGGTGCACAAACAACACTCGAAAACTCAGTGGTGGAATGTAACGAAGTAAAAATACTTTGTTACTTTACATGAGTACATTTTTCACGTATCTGTACTTTACTTAAGTAGAATCAATAGTGCATATTTTTTACTTTTACTTCGTTACTTTTTGCAGCAATTATTATACTTTCTATACATTTCTACAACGTTTCGTTACATTTTCTGATCAGTTTTTCTTTTTCCCCTTGCCAAAACAGGGATTGAAAAAAATCTCTATGTTTTCGGTGCTGACGCGTTCATGTAACATGCAACTGTGGCGCTGCCAATAAAGCTGTTACAAAGAACCGGCAAAAGTAATGATTATGAATATGTAAAATATAACAAGGAGACATTTTAATTGATGCTGACGCGCGATCTTTGCAGTGAACGCGCCAGAGAGAAATGCACATTTCATACGAATTACATGCAGAAAACAGTCTGTTTTCTTTCGTTTTGAATTGTTCTGTTTAAAAGTACACATTTCAAGTTATATATATATATATATATATATATATATATATATATATATACATATACACACATCTCAGGTCTGTGAGGCAAGTACAGACCTGAGTTTCGGTTCATGAGTTTCACCAGTTCACGCGCCCGCTCCTCCGTGTCCTGATCTATTTTCTGCTATATTTACTTATTTATTAAATCCATGAAACATGAATGAAATATTGATTAAAATTAAGATACAATTAATACGAAACGAAATTCACTTTAAAGAAGGGCTTTTGAGGTCTCTGTGAACGTTTTAAAAAAATATATATTTTGCCACCTATAATAGTTAAAGATTTTTTTTGTGTCACGTCCGTTACGGATTTATATCTCCCTCATATTAAAATATAAAACGCATGTGTCTGTAGACTAGTATTTTTCTAATGTCTGGACTTCTTTATTAAGGGAGTATGGATATATAAAACAGTTTCAATTGGTATTTGAGAATTTACATTTCAAGTTTTTACTGCAATTGTCACGACCATAACGCTGGGATTGCCCAATTTTAAAGAATTTATCCAGGTCTGCGTATTGTTAACTTCAAATAAGGGGTGTGTCGCGATTCTGCCTTCTCACACTCACACCGCGACACAGGTTTGTGGATCCGAGTGTCGCGATTTCGGTTTCATATTGCATATTGTTACAGCCCTAATTATTAGAATATAGATATTAAGAGAATAAATTGTTATGAAAGTACTTTTACTTTTAATACTTAAAGTAGCCTACATTTAAAATCAGGTACTTTTTACTTAAGTAGGGTTTTCATTGTGGTACTTTTACTTTTACTAAAGTAAATATGTCTCTGGTTATTTGTACTTTCACTTAAGTACTGAGATTCAGTACTTCCTCCACCACTGTGCGCGGGTCAATGTATAAACAACCCGCACCCGACCGACGTTTTCAACTAACCCGCCCGCAACTCGGACCGCAAAAAAAGAAAAAGAAAATATTGTACCCGACCCGCTTCCTGACCCGCATTTTTTAAAAGTAGTAAATGCTCATCGTTGCGTCATTGGGCCATAGACGTAGGAACTAGGGGGGGAATATATGTTGAATATTTTCGTTTAAAAGTAGACATTTCAAGCTTTCTGTAATAGATAGCCTATATTTCTCAAATCTGTGAGGCACAAGCTGAGTTTCGGCGCCCTCCAGTTCACATGCAATGCAAGTGATCGTGCCTGCATCTTATTACATTGTCTGCTATATATTTGCTTCTTATTTATTAAATACGGGCAATTTATTGATAAAACATTGATCAAAATTAAGATACAATTTATACAAAACGAAAATCTTTTAAAAAGAGTTTTATATAAAACAAAACTTAATGAAGTCGTCAAAATCATGTTTTACCAAAAACAGCGCCGTTGCTAGGAGGGCGCCAGCGCCTCTGCCTTTCAGCGCCTCTGCCTCGCGAGTGGATGACAGCCCTGAAGACGCCTAGCAATGATATACCTTTAGTGGTAGTATACCTTTAGTTAAGTTATACCTTAAGAGTCTTCGTAGCGCTAAGAGACAATGTTATCGGAAAATGCAGCCCAGGTATGATGCATATGATGCGTAATGGAGATTCCAAAGCGCTCTTCTTTGGTCAGAACCATGGAGAGCGATCGCGGATAGGTATGTCCTATGCACCGAAACATTTAACAATGCAACAAAATATTTAAAGAGCATCAAGCTATTAAAATCTATATTATGTGTACGCACAGATAGTATATAACAGTAGGCTATATTATTTTTTTATTAGGTTAAATATGAACACAGATTGACATGAATATGTGGTCAAAATGAACACAGATTGACATGAAAATATAATAATCTATCTCACCATAAATGCATTTAATAAAATAAAATGAAGTAAACTCACCATAGCCTAAATGTATTTTTGGACTTGCAGACTTGGAGGAGTTCCGTTTGCACAAGCACACACACACGCACACACGACTTGTTTAAATACATTTATATTGTTAATAAATAACAATAAATTGTTGCTGTACCAGCAATATCTTCAAGTTTTGTTTTTCACTGTATTAATCTCAAATGTCATGATTTGCCAATGCAAGAGAGTAACAGTTAGCCTATCGGCACCTTTTTTCCCCCACTTCAAGCACTGGCCTTGATTGTTGTAATATTCCCGTCTTTGCTTATTTTAACATTTTAACATATCCCTCCACTGCATATTGCAGCCCTTTCTGTCGTGCCCTGGAGGATATGTCTGCTGCATTACTCCAAAACCAATCATTTATACCGGTATGGAGCTCAACCCAGCCATAGCTATGTGTCTGGTTCTCAATTGTTTGACGGGCGTAGTAACAATAACTAGGGGGCGTGGCTTTTGCTTTTGCGAACGGTCAATTCAGGCCAACGCAAACCGGAAGTTTGTTATCGGCTTGTTGTTCTACGTTGCCATAGTGATCATTTGAAAGGATTTCGGGATAGTTGTGAATTCATACAGCTCTATTGATATCTGTAACTCTGCGTGTATTAGCTTTAAAAAATGCATCGTTTCCTTGTCCCAATTCAACAGAAGTCAGCATTAAGGGAGGCGACAGGACCCAGCAAAAAACGTAGGAAATATGATCCTGAATACTTGAAGTTAGGATTCACCTGGTCGGGGTCCGAGGCCGCACCTCTGCCACAGTGTGTGGTCTGCAAGGAGGTGCTGGCAAATGATAGCATGAGACCATGCAAACTTCGGCGTCACATTGAAACCAAGCACACAAATTTAGTGAACAAGCCCGTTGAGTTTTTTGAGAGGAAGCGTGATGATTTGCAGTCACAAAAAACAATAATACAGTCATTTGGCACTGTTAACATAAAGGCGACAGAAGCATCGTATCGTGTCGCGCTACGTATAGCGAAGGCAGGCAAACCCCATAACATCGGCGAAACATTGCTACTCCCTGCAGCTAGAGATATGTGTTCAGTGATGCTGGGAGAAGCAGCTGCTGCTAAACTTGACGCGATCCCTATTTCTGACAATACCATCCAGCGACGAATATCAGACATGGCTTGTGATGTCAAAGAGCAGGTCCTGGACTGTGTTCGTGAAAGCCCCTTTCACGCCATTCAGCTGGATGAGTCCACTGACGTCGCACACTGTGCTCAACTGATGGTCTACGTTCGCTTTATCAAAGACCTCAGTGTGCAGGAAGAATTTTTTTTTTGCGTTCCTCTACCTGCCCGCACAACAGCTGACGAACTTTTCAAGGCCTTGAATAACTTTTACCAGTCTAATTGCCTTGACTGGGGCCGGTGCTGTGGGATATGCACTGATGGGGCAAGAGCAATGACTGGCCGTCACAGCGGTCTCGTAAAACAGGTGCAGGCACTTGCCCCTGCGGCTGTCTGGAAGCACTGCATTATCCATCGTCAGGCTTTAGCAACAAAAAGGATGCCCCAAGAATTGCGTGCAGTTCTTGATGAGGCTGTCAAAATTGTGAACATAATTAAATCGCGTGCCTTAAACGCCCGTCTATTCTCAATTCTCTGCAATGAGATGGGCGCTAACTTCCAGCAGCTGCTCCTGCACTCCGAGGTCAGGTGGCTCTCTCGGGGCAAAGTCCTCACCAGGCTGTGCGATTTGCGCGAAGAAGTCCTCCTCTTCCTCACCGAGATGAACTCCCCACTGGCAAAACATCTGGCAGACATGAACTGGCTTGCTATGTTGGCCTATCTCTCTGACATCTTTGATAGGATCAACTCCCTCAACACCTCTCTCCAGGGCAAAGAGTGCCACGTCTTTTCGGCACACGACCAAGTGTCTGGGTTCAGGAAAAAACTGAACTTGTGGTGTGCTCGTGTTGAACGAGGTTCTGTGGAAATGTTCCCAACCCTGGAGGATGTTGCGGAGAAGACGGGGCTGCCTCTTAATTCTGTCCAACCGGTCATCATTGCGCATTTAAATGGGTTGCGTGAACAGTTTGGCGAGTATTTTGGAGAGGACGCAATGGGAAATCAGTGGGTGAGAAATCCGTTCTCTTTCCCCGCCACACCCAGTGATGGACTGAGCCTGCAGGAGGAGGAGGCCCTGATCGATCTCAGCTCGAATGTGGACTTGAAGCAGAGACTGGTAGAAATGCCGATCACGTGTTTCTGGTTGTCTGTGGAGAGCGAGTTCCGCCAGATCTCCACTAAGGCTATGAAAGTCCTAATCCCCTTCACCTCCACTTACTTGTGTGAGTGTGGGTTTTCCGCTCTGACCATGATTAAAAACAAATACAGAGCAAGGCTGCAGGTGGAGGACGACTTGCGTTTATTTCTCTCCGCAGTGCAGCCCCGCATCGAACACCTCTGCGCATCAAAAGCGCGTCCTCATTGTTCCCACTGATATGGGCGGTTAAATTCAAAATTCAAATGACGTGAATGACACGTGCAAATGACGTGAATGGTGCATTTTGTTCGCTGTTTAAATCTGAAATTTTATGTGGCTGAAAAAAAAAAAAAAAATGTAATGCAAATCTGTTTGATCTGATAACATGCCTTCAATGCAGTTGACTGTTATGTGTTATTATGCATTCCGTGAACAAAAAGCGTTGTCGTTCATTGATCAGAGAGCTGTCCATTGTGCTGATTTTGTTCGAGACGATGTGCATTCAAATGTGCGCTTAAAGAGATAGTTCACTTTAAAATGAAAATTCTGTCATCATAGGCTACTCACCCTCAAGTTGCTTCAAACTTGTATGAATTTCTTTCTTCTGCTGAACAAAAAGCAAGATATTTTGAAGAATGTCAGTAACCAAACAGTTAACTGGTCCCATTGACCTCCATAGTATTTTTTTTTTCTTACTGTGGAGGTCAATGGGACCAGTTAACTGTTTGGTTACTGACATTCTTCAAAATATCTTGCTTTGTGTCCAGCAGAAGAAAGAAATTCATACAGGTTTGAAACAACTTGAGGGTGAGTAAATGATGATAGAATTTTCATTTTAAAGTGAACTATCCCTTTAAGGCCCAGACACAAGTTGCACACTTTTAACATTTACACGTTAAGCATGTTTTGTTGACTTATGGTTAGGCCTACTGATGTTCTGTGATTTTTAAAAGTAGCCTCAATTAGGCCTGCATAAAAGTTGGAAGTTATTTGCTGTTGCAAAGAATCATTTATGAATGCACTCTTAAAAAAAAAAAAAAAAAAAATTGGAAATAAAATACAATATTAAAAAATATTTACATTTTATCAGTTGTTACTGAAACTCATCATTACCTGGAACACACAGAAGATGGCATTTACTGCCGAGGCGTGTGTGGGTTAGGGCAGGCGGACCGGATTTTGGGGAAGGGGGGGCTCGGCTGTCCTTACCTACTCTAAGGGGAGGCTCACATTCACCCAATTTGAAAACCCCTGATATACATAAATCCCTATAAAGTAGCATTAAAAAAAAAAACATTTTATATGCGCAGAAACTGAAAATTATCATAAAACTTTTACAAATAAAGAGCACCACAAGCACTATTGTTCCAAGAGTAAAACGCGATTCATATTTATTAGTATTGCTTTAATGTCTCACGTGGCTCATCTTAGGCTCAATGTAAAGCATTTAGCAGTCTCTGTTCCAGTATGACACTTGAGATCGATTCACATTAATTCCCTTCACAGATCTTAAACTTTGACTTTTGACTTGACGAAACAATCACAGAAACGAACACAACATCGCTCAGGTCTGAATGAACTCAACATATTCTCCTCATGCTCGCTGCTGCTGCACTAAATGTTTATTTCAGAAGGAAGACGCCAGAAAAGACGCTCAAGTATCGCTGTGATCGATGAAAACAATACAGAAATGAGCCTATCGCTTAATCAAACTGTATAAAGTGTGTGTGATGGTTGTGTAAATATGAGAAATACCGTGAGCTGCTCTCCTCACCTCAGAAGACTCGACGCTGAAACTCTCAATGACGGAAGAGAGACGGCGCGAGCGAGCGGTGACGTCATCGGCCGCCAACTGTAGGAGAGGGGGTTCAGCAACAATTGTTTTTAAGAACTGGGAGCTAACTAAGCTTACAACTTAATCAAATAAGCATTACTAAAAGTATAAGTATACAAAGTCGTTTTAGTAATGCTTATTTGATTATAGCTGGAGATTTTAATGAAACCCCTGACGATGCACAAGATAGATTTCCTATAAGAACTACCTCTAATTCACATGATAATATTATTTTATGGTTGTGTGGAAATCTTTCAGTGGCAGATGCTTGGCGTTTCTTTAACTCTGGTTGTAGAGGCTTTACTTGGTCCAACAAATCTGGATCGCTTAAAGCTAGAATTGATCTTTTTCTCATTTCTCATGTCCATAATCATCAATTTGCCCCGTTTACTGACCACATGTTCATTTCTTTGAATCTTGCACAATACAGTAAGTAAATAGAACAAGGGGTTACTGGAAATTGAACAGTTGTCTTTTGGAAGACGCCAATTTTAATGATAGTGTAATTCAACTGGCTAATTCTATGTTTAGTAATACTGAAAGTGACCCTGGCTCTAGCTGGGAGTTTTTTTTTAATTTAGAGTTAGAGACCTTGCTGTTAATAGAAGTAAGCAAATTAAAAGAGAGAATTTTTTATGGATAAGTGGTATGATAGAGGTATTGTTTTTGTTTTGGATTTATTTAAAAATGATGGCAGTGTACTGGAATATGAGGAATTTATGACTTTGTATAATTTTCCTCTGCCTGCTAGAACTTTCAATTCTGTCATCAAAGCTTTGTCTCCAAGTAATGTGCATTTATTTAAAACAGACCTTTTCTTTAATGAGAGAAAAACAATTATGCCCAAACTTTTATTGGATGGAGTTAGCCTTATTGATAAAAAAAAAATGTAATAGTAAACTTATAAAGCTATTGTTACATAACACAGTTTACACACCCCCTCGATGTAAATTTTTCTGGAATAATTTTTTTGACAGTATTCACTGGAAGAGGGCGTCGTTACTCCCAGAGAAATATTGTATGTCCAATAAAACTAGAGAGATACACTTTAAGATTCTTCATAATGTTTACACAACCAACTCACAAATTGCCTCTTCTGTTGATCTGTCTGACCTGTGTGTATTTTGCAAAGTTGAGGAAGAAACTTTGCTTCATTTATTCGACCACTGTAATCAGGTTAAGCCTCTTTGGGAGAGCTTGGGGTGTTATCTTTCTCACTTTATCAAATGTGATTTAAACTTTTCATTGAAGGATATATTTCTCTATTTTTCTGGGAGTGACTATGCTATTGATAGTGTTGTTCATTTCTTATAAAATAATTAATGATAATGATAATAATAATAAAAAAAAATAATAGGGTTCAGCAACAGTACCTGTCAATCAATCCAGACGTCAGCTGCCGCTAATAACCGGAAGTCGGAGGTGGATGCCCCTTTTAGCCAGGCAAATAAGTTATTATATCAATATAAAATTTTAGTACTTATTTAAATAAAATACTGCTATTAGGAATTATTTTATATTATTTGATTAAAAAGTTTTTTCCAATACAGGGAGCTAGAGTGCGACCAAATTTTGTAAGGGTGCGACTAAATTTTTTCCTAGGTCGCACCGGTGCACCTCCACGAACTAAGCGTTTGTTCTCCTCTGACGGAACTCACACTCATGGGAACTCACACTCTTCTCTCACGCTTAATGAGTGACGACGGATGACAGAATTAAACATTCAAAGTAGCCTGGTTACACTGCAGGGTAGGTAGGATTTAAAAAAAAAAAACCTGTCTAAACTGTCTTTATATACCAATACATAATCAAAATGTAAGTACTCTGAAAAAGAGAGTATAAAAATCGAGTGTCTGTAGACCTCTCACGACTGTTGTAAACACAGCTCATTATTTCCATTCACTCCACCCCCTCCCTTCTGAGCTCCTTCCAAAGCCACGCCCAAAACACATGAACGCGCGACGCCAAACGCTCAGGCTCAGCTGGAAGACGCATTTATTTACCTGAGACGAGTGGAGAGCAGTTCATGCAGTGACATCATGTCAGAATCACATGTAATAAAATACCTAACTTTATCACTATGAATATAAACATAAGATTTCTTTTAGTACTCACTATCAAGCTAGCATATCGATAAAGTTTAAAATATATCCTACTTTGTTTGATTCGGTAACGAGCTATATTTATAAGGCAAAGCTAAAAACAGGTTGTATTGATACACGTTTTTCCATTACCATCAGTTACACTGTGATGAAGGTGAATTTCGTGTAAGATTCATAACATATACGGTGTTTTGCGAGTTTCCATGATGAAAACATTGTTGACTCTAATGAGGACTACACTCCAGAGACAAGTACCGCTTCGTCGGTTCGAGGACAGGTCCGGGGTCGAGGGCGAAGCAGAGGAGGTCGTTCAAGAGTGCAGCCAACCAGGGTCCGAGGAAGTAGTTTTTGCCTTGTTTGCCTTCGCTGACTGCAGGTGCTTTGAATTTTGAATGCTTTTTCTCTGCCATAATTTTACTCTTCGTAGGTTCCGCGCCTCCCTTGCACTCCTCAAATCAAACGGGTGCGCGCGCATATGGGCAGATCTTGTAGCAACAGTGGTGGTAGCCATGGTTGCGAGAGTGAGTGACAGTCGCCCAAACCAATCAATTGTTTCGTCCCGAATGGAAATAATGAGCTGTGTTTATTGCAGATTAAAAGGTCTACAGTCACTCGATGACAAAAACTGAATTTTATTAGGTTTAGTGGCAACATGTTAGAATGTTAACATGGTACAATTTCTGGTAAGCTACGTTTTGTTATTATTGCTTGACACAAATTTCACGATTTCAATTAAATTAAATTCTTGTGATTTGATGAAATATTTGGATAAATATTAGGTACACAATATAGGTGTTAATTTTTCTCCAGAAAAAAAAAAATCTCACCTACTGTATTATGTAAACATAGTTACAGATCAGCTGGTAGTATTACTTAAGGTTAAAATATAACTCAAATTATATATAATGCGTTTTTTTTTTTTTTATTATAATAACAACTTTAGTAAAAGTAAAATAAAATACGTCAAGTAAAAATATAATAAATACGTAATATAGTAGCCTACACATATTTAGCAAAATACTCTCTATAGCTCTTTTTTTCTAGCCAACTAACCTGCTATAGTCCATATTATGGTCATTAAATGGTTTTCCTGAGGTAAATGTTATGTGACATAATTGTTCTCCCCTTTCCGCGGATGAAAAACACTGATTGATCGATATGTATGAGGATTGAATATACATTTCGGTAAGTTGTACTGTATCTTTCAACAGTGTTCGTGTTTATTTACTATTAGCTAGTAGCAAGGGTCGGTTCACGTGCCGTTAGGGATCTGTCACGTCACATTTACAAGCGCCAAAACGGTATTTATTGTTTGAATTTAGACAGAATCTAAGAGCTGAGTAATGAAGTAAGTAACAACCTGAGTAAGTAACCTACTCTGTCTAGTCTGTCGGTCTCCGTGTCCTCTTTGCTTCGCGATTTTTCTGTGGGTGAGAAAATGGATGTGTGGCGTGAGAGTGTGAAAAGTGTCAATCGCGTGAGTCTCACAGAGAATGCGTGACAGTTGGCAGCTCTGTTGAAGTTTTTAAACCCAAAGTTTACGATGAATGGCACAGCAGCCAGCGGCTGGTGCAGTCGACATGTGTGTTGTCCTCTCATGTGTTACAGGTTATAGGTAACGGAGGGTGGGGAATAACAGCGAGCTCATCAGATGTTTCCAAAAAATAAACATTGTTCACGAGTCCCGCAGCTCGAATCCGAGTCGAGTCTGAAGTCTTTCGAGGATGAGTCTCAAGTCAAGTCTGAAGTCACTGTGTGTGCGACTTAAGTCGCACTCGAGTCCGAGTCTCAAACTCGAGTCCCCATCTCTGATTGGTATATAAAGACAGTTTAAACAAATTTGAAAAAAAGTTTTTTATAAAAATCCTACCTACCCTACCTTTAAGGCCAAAGATTATAAAAATAATATATTGAGGTAAAACCATTAAAAACTATAGCCGCATTCTGTCTAGCGCAACTTCTTCCCTTCGCAGCATTACGCTGTCATTTCTCCCTAAAACTCAAACCTAATCACAGAATCAGCACGATCGGTGATTGTTGTAAAATGCAGTCTAGCTACTGTTGCTAACTTGCGGGACGTGTTAAATAATTAAAAGAGCTATTAAAAGCACAAAAATCTGCGCAAGAGATGCTGTTCGCAAGGCGGCACGCGCTCCGAAACAGACCAAGACAAGCAAATTATAGCCTACTTTGGGTTTCATGTGCTAAACGATCGAATGTACACAAAAGTATGTCAAAATGACCGGCTCGGAGATTCACTAAAAAACAGTTAATGTCTTAAATGGACGTAGTTATGGAAATAGTTGGGAGAATATGGTGCATCAGATCAGTAGCAGATCTGCACTCGGTCTTAAAGGGGGCGCAGTCTAATAAACATGTGGACGATTGCTCCAAATAAAAAAGTATTTACCTACACCTTATTCTTGTTTAAAATCATTTACATAATATGAATGTATATAGAGCGTGATAAAAAGGTGACCTTGAAATTGTGGCGTTAAAGGTGACGCGAGCCAAGGAAAAATTTGGGTGCACCTACAAGCTGCACTTGAAAATATGAATTTGTACTTGTATAAATATAATTTATGAATGAGTGTACATGTTTGTTAAATAATGAAATCTATACATACAGAAATAAATTCCTAGATGTAATCATATTGTATATTTATTAAAAACATTCATTAAACTTAAATAATGAGAACAGGCAAAGGCAAAATTCATTTCAGGATAAATCTCTGTCCAAATAGGCCCTATCTTTATTAAATTATAAATATTGTAGCTAATGTATTTAAAGGTTTTTCATAAACAAAATTCAATCGGAGTGTTCAATGCCAGTTGTTTCAACTGGTTTCGCAGTTTTAGAATGTTTGAGCAGTGTGTATAAATGTCAACAATCTGGCCTTATTTAAACATGAACAGTTGACAAAACGCGCTCACGCCAGCAAGAAACGAATGCGAGTGAGCAGCAGATACAGGGCGCTTTAATTCGCGATCAACCTCGTTTTATTGTAGTCCTATAAGGTGAATTCAAAAAGGCATTGTTTTTCTTTGAAGCAACAAAGGCTAAATCATTTGTTACAAGTTTTTTTTTTTTTTTTTTTTAATAGGTGCGGATGACACGCAGCAAAATATAATATATAGCATATTATAAATATAATATATAAATTATGATTTTGTACGTGTTTAAGTATAATTTATGAATGAGTGTATATGTTTGTTAAATAATTAAATACATACAGAAAGAAATGCCTATGTAATCATGTTGTATTTATTAAATGTATATTCTTTATACATATTAAATATACAACATTTAAACTTAAATAGGCTAATGAAAGTCCTGTCTAAAAGAAGAAGAAAAAAAATAACTTTGTCTCATCAATTACCTTTATTTAAAATCATATATTGCTATCATTTAAGTTCAGTTTTACATTTTTAATACATTCTTGTCTTTGTTTAATGAAGCAGCTGTAACTGTTGAAACCAATATTATCCGTTTGCAGTCCCGGAGGCCGCATTTTCAGGACCCCAGTTCTAGGACCGCATTTCCAGGACCCTAGTTTTGGAGGACTGAAAAAAGTGCCACCAAGGCAGTATTTCCCATAAATATACATATAAGGCTAGATGTCTTAAGGCGGAGTTTCGAACGGCATCACACCAGCAGCCATCTTGTCACAGGGGAGCTTTCTGGCGAGCTCTGTGGTATCTTAAGTAAGGCGAGTGATCAGCACGAACACAAATCCTCTTATCTCGCTGAAATCTTGACGGATTTACAAATGGTTTGGTTTCTTACAAACATTATTAGCGTTGCTATAATTCTGGAGGCTTGAACATGTTTAAATATATATTATTATATTTATTGATAAGTATGCAGTGTCATAACTACATCTCTGACGTTTATAACAAAGCAAACCGTTTGAAAATCGGTAGAAAATTGAGCAAGTTAGCATTGTTAATGAACTATGGTCGTACTCAATTAGTAATGACAGAACTTGCGACCGTAGGTCTGTAATTGAATCTAAATCAGTCCATTCCATGAACAAAAATGTACCTGTAAATTTTAAAAGTACACACTTAAATGTTTATAAAGGTATATGGCTCATAAATCTGTGACAAGTATTCGCTGAGTTTTGTTTCAGTTTATAGACGTGCTCAAGAAAAAAAAGTTCACCATGACGGAGAGGCAGAACGCACACCCTGTTTAGTTTCTTTATTTTACAAAAGCACAATGTTTTGATTTGATTGTAAGTGGACACATACAAAAGTAGAAATATCACAGATTCTTTTTTTATATTTCTTTTTTCTGTATGACCATAAATGACGGAGAAATTTAAGTTTATAGTGCTACAATGTGAAGAAAATCCAGCAAAACGCGCCGGCGCGTTTGCCGACCACAGAGGGTTAAGTGTTTCCTCACTAAGTACAGGAGAGGAGACATAGGATGTGCAGTAAGTTAATGATTTAAGGTGTACACATTGATGTGCTTTCAACCCACTTCTCCATGCCAACTCCATGTTCACCTGGCACTCAGCAGATTCACAGAAAAACATGTTGATTTTCCCCCCAGACTTTATTTTGAACGTGCAGAGGTGTAGTTGCCCCGTGAAAAGATTTGTGAACAGTATAAACTCCATTCTCTGGATCTATGCATTCACTTGGAAGGTGTGAACATGCTGTAATGCCCTTATGTTTTCCTATGTGTTTCCTTTCTATGTGCCTTTTATAATTGATTCTGTTCATGCTAAGCTGGCAGATGGCACAATTTTTACGCAGTACTTGCTTCACACGGACCCTTTGTATTTGCGTACGCTGGGTGGCTGGCACAGTGAAGGTTGTTGGAGCTGGGACGGTGGAAGTACTTGGAGCTGGGACGGTAGAAGTGCTTGAAGCTGGGACGGTAGACGTGCTTGGAGCTGGGACGTTGGAAGTACTTATAAGCCAGCAGCCATATCACCCTTTAGCCCAAGACTGGTTGCCCACTGAAGCTAAGCAGGGCTGAGCCTGGGTAGTATCTGGATGGGAGACCTCCTGGGAAAAACCAGGTTGCTGCTGGAAGAGGTGTTAGTGAGGCCAGTAGGGGGTGCTCACCCTGTGGTCTGTGTGGGTCCTAATGCCCCAGTATAGTGACAGGGACACTATACTGCCAAAAGAGCACTGTCCTTCGGATGAGATGTAAAACCAAGGTCCTGACTCTCTGTGGTCATTAAAAAACCCAGGATGTCCTTCGAAAAAGATTAGGGGTGTAATCCCGGCATCCTGGCCAAATTTGCCCCTTGGCCTCTGTCTATCATGGCCTCCTAATCACCCTTATATACTGATTGGCTTCATCACTCTGTCTCCTCTCCACCAGTAAGCTGGTGTGTGGTGGGTGTTCTGGCGCAATATGGCTGCCGTCGCATCATCCAAGTGGATGCTGCACATTGGTGGTGGTTGAGGAGATTCCCCCTTCTATGTAAAGCGCTTTGAGGTCTCAGAAAAAGCGCTATATAAATGTAACAAATTATTATTATTAATTACTTGGAGCTGGGAAGGTGGAAGTACTTGGAGCTGGGACGGTGGAAGTACTTGGAGCTGGGACGGTGGAAGTACTTGGAGCTGGGACGGTGGAAGTACTTGGAGCTGAGATGGTGGAAGTACTTAGTACTTGGAGCTGGGACGGTGGAAGTACTTGGAGCTGGGACGGTGGAAGTACTTGGAGCTGGGATGGTGGAAGTACTTGGAGCTGGAATGGTGGAAGTACTTGGAGCTGGAATGGTGGAAGTGCTTGGAGCTGGGACAGTGGGAGTACTTGGAGCTGGGACGGTGGAAGTACTTGGAGCTGGGAAGGTGGAACACAGTGGTGTTTTTAATCAATCACCAAGGGGGCACGAGGTCTCTACCTTGCCTTCGACTTTCACGAGTGCTGCTTTTGTGGGCAAACCAGCACTTCCTGTTGATCAGAGTGGCACACATTCCCGGTCACTGCAACAGTGTGGCAGACTCACTCTCTCGATCGGGTTCGAAGTCAGAGGACTGGTGTCTGCACAAGGCGGAAGTTCAGTCAGTTTGGGGACTTTATGGGACCGCAGCAGTCAACCTCTTTGCCAGCAGAAAGACAAAACATTGTCCGCTGTGGTTCGTGGAACAGGAGGAGCAGGGATCACTAGGCCAGGATGTCCTGGCCCACGACTGGCCAAATCTCCTCCTCTATGCTTTCCCTCCAATTTCAAGATTTTTCAAGATCCAAATAGCTTTATTGGCATGGTGAAAGAAATCTTTACATTGCCAAAGCATTCATAACACTATACAAAAAAAATATAAAATAATAATAATAATAATAATAATAATAAAAAGAAAATAGAAATTACATGAAAATAAACATAGCAATAAAAATGTCAAATTTTCTAATATTTATACAGTTGGTAGCTCTGTCCTGCTGGAGGCTCTTTTGTCGTGACAGGACCTCACGTACCGGGCAGCCAGGGTTGAGCTCGCTGGGCTTTCTCCAAGCAGGAGTGGGAGTTTATCCATATTTGATTTCTGATGAAAGTCTTTCTGGTGGGTTGTACAAAGGGGATAGAAAATGTCCCTAATGTTTGTATAATTGGGGCAGGAAGTAAAGTGTAGCTCTGTTTCCACTTGATTCTCTGAGCAGTGAGGGCACAGTCGCTCTTCCCTCGGCAGCCAGCTCTGTCTGTGTCTGCCTGTCTCTATGCTCAAACTGTGTTCACTGAGTCTGTACATGCTCAGGACTCTCCTCAGTTTAGGGTCGCTCACTCTACTCAGGTATCCTGCCAGTTCATATCTTCTGTTTAGGGCCAAATAGCATTCCAATTTACTCTGTTTGTTTGTTGCGTCTGTCCAGTGTTTGAGGTATTTTTCTTTTTGTGTTTTAATTATTTGGTTTGGTCTGGCTATGTTTTTATTGTCAGTTTGTGATGTCAGCTCTAAGACCATTTGGCCGAGGGCGTTTCTCTCTGGCTTCAGCTCTTGGTGGGTCAGGGCTTTGTGATGGAGGGTCTGTTCATCGCTATTTTTTAAGTGGGCATGGAATTGAATGGCTCTTTTTTGAATGGTTATCACAAGGGGGTATAATCCTAATTCTGCTCTACAGGCATTGTTTGGGGTTTTGCGCTGAACTCGTAGCAAGATTTTGCACAGCTCGGTCTGCAGAGTCTCTATTGGGTGTTTGTCCCATTTAGTGAACTCTTGGTCTGTGAGTGGACCCCAGACTTCACACCCGTACAGCGCGATGGGCTCGATTACTGTTTTGATTATTTTTAGCCAGATTCTGATTGGGATGTCAATTTGGATATTTCTCTTAATAGCGTAAATAGCTCTCCGTGCCTTGTCTCTCAAGTCGTTTACAGCTTTTTAAAAATTTCCTGTGTTGTTAATATTTATGCCAAGGTAAGTGTAGTCCTGCGTGTGTTCAAGGAGCATGTTGTCCAATGTTAAACTATGATGTTGGTCTTGGCGGCTGGGTCTTTTTTGGAAAATCATTATTTTTGTCTTTTTGGGGTTAACTGACAGGGCCCATGACTGACAGAAGTTGTGCAGGAGGTCTAGATGCTGCTGTAGACCCTCTCTAGTGGGAGACAGCAGCACCAGATCATCAGCAAACAGAGGGCACTTGACTTCAGTGTCCAGTAGAGTAAGGCCAGGTGCTGCAGACTGACCCAGAGCTCTCGCTAGCTCATTTATGTAGATATTGAACAGCGTGGGACTTAAGCTGCAGCCCTGTCTCACTCCACGACTCTGAGGGAGGAATTCTGTGTGTTTGTTACCAATTTTAACTGCAAATTTGTTGTTTGTGTACATTGATTTGATGATGTCACATGTTTTTCCTCCGATGCCGCACTGGATTAATTGAAGTCAAAAGGTTTTTTGAAGTCAACAAAGCATGAGAAAATGTTACTTTTGTTTTGGTTGATTTGCTTGTCAATTAAGGTATGGAGAGTGTATATATGGTCTAATGTGCGATATTTAGGTTGGAAGCCAATTTGACATTTGCTCAGGACATTTCTGTCTCTGAGGAAATGTGCTAGTCTGCCGTTTAGGATGTTGCAGAAGAGTTTGCCTAGGTTGCTGTTTACACATATACCACGGTAATTATTAGGGTAAAATCTGTCTCCGTTTTTATGGATTGGGGTAATAAGACCTTTGTTCCAGATGTTGGGGAATATACATAAACTCAGGATGATATTGAAGAGCTTGAGAATGGCTAATTTGAATTTGTGGTCTGTGTATTTAATCATTTCATTTAGGATGCCATCAACACCACAGGCTTTTTGCAATTTCAGGGTTTGTATCTTGTCTAATAGTTCAGCTAGTGTCATTGGAGAGTCTAAGGGGTTCTGGTAGTCTTTGAATGGTTGATTCTAAAACCCTTAGTTTGTCATACAGGGCATTTTGTTCCTGATTTTTGTTTATATCACTACAGAGGTTGGAGAAGTGGTTTGTCCAAACATCTCCATTCTGGACAGCTAGTTCTTGATGGTAAGTTTTGTTTAGTGTGTTCCAATGTTTCCAGAAGTGGTCGGATTCTAAGGATTCTTCAATTTCCCTGAGCTGACTTTTGGAATTTGGAATTTCCAATTCCACTTCTCTGGCCTGTGCTGAGGCGTGTGCAGGTGAGACAACACAGGCTTATTCTAGTGGCACCCTGCTGGTCAGCGAGACCATGGTTCAGTCTGCTGTTGGCCCTTACGTAAATGGAAGATCTTTGTTTCATGGTGTACAGATCGGTCTGTTAACCCAGTCACTTGCTCCATCAGTTCAGTGTTGGAATTCTTACAACATTTATTGGACACTGGGCGCTCCCCAGCGACTCTAAGGGTATTCGTGGCGGACTTGTCAGCACATCGGAACCCCTTTGGGGGGGATGTCGTAAAAATTGGTGGTGGCTTTCCTTAAGGGAGCAGTACATCTTAATCCACCGGCACGGATAATGCATACCCAGTGGGATTTTCAGATGGTGCTTAACAGTCTGCGTTTACCGCCTTATGAACCACTTGAACAAGCTGATATTAGTTCTTTCGATGAAGACTGCTTTTCTCTTGACTATAACGTCAACCAGAAGAGTAGGTGAGCTTCATGCCCACTCGGTGAGTCCACAGTGTCTCAGATGGGGGCCTCAGATGAGTACAATCAGGTTACACTCTGGCTGAATCCAGCTTTCCGACCTAAAGTGTTGTCTGATCGCTTTGTGAACCAACCCATTCAGCTTGCAACGTTTAATCAAGAGGCTTCCCAGACAACTGTGTGTCCAGTGAGAGCATTGCGACAGTATGTGTTGAAGACTACTTCATGACATACCACTGATCAGCTGTTTGTCTGTTTTAATGCCTGTAAGAGAGGCTCACCCTAGTCAAAGCAAAGGTTGTCTCATTGGGTGGTGGATACCATTGTACAGGTATATGATTCGGCTGGTCAGACAATTACAGCATCTATTAAATGCCATTCAACCCAGTCAGTGGCTACTTCTTGGGCAGCACCACGTGGGATGCCCCTTTCTGAAATATGTGCAATGAAATAGAACGCTGGTTACTGATGTAACCTTGGTTCTATGAATATGAACTGCAGAGAACGACCGTGACTTGAACGGAGTGGATATAGCTTCCGACACGTCATCGGTCAGGGTCACAGGTTACAAATCAATGCGAGATTTTCGATATGGCTCGCAAGACGCGACTCCTTCCACTATGTTCGACCATCTCTGGTGGTCTTCCACTATTCATAGAACCAAGGTTACACCAGTAACCGGCATTCTGTGAACTCAGGGGTCCTGAGCTGCAGTAGGCAACCAGTTACTTATAGTGCAGCGTTTTGCATGGCGTCCCGACTGCATATAGCTACACAATACGAAGTGACCGTTCGAAAGAGAACTACTCGGTTACTATCGTAACCTCAGTTCCTTGAGAGTAGGGATGAGTATTGCGTAGCCGGCTGCACTATAGTAACCTGGCGAGTTGTCGATTCAGTCGTTTAAACCTGCTAAAATGGCTTTTATTCGGGGACTAATATAGGCTGATAAAGACAATTAGGAAAAATAAACTACTGACACTGAAATGGATTCATATTAACCTTAATTAACCATATTAAAAGCTTACTTTTCTAGTTGATCACTTAAAGATGTGACATTGCGATCTATATCCAGTGTTAGTTCAGTGTAATTGCCACGTGCTGAGCAACAAAATCTCTTCTGTGTAAGTTAGTCACAGTCAAATCACTCCATCTCCACCAGTGTTGCCAGATTGGAAATGTCCAAGCATTGTACAAGAAGCTCAAAATGATCGTATTTGGAAGAAAATTATCGTACACAAGTCAAACGTACAGAATACAGCTATTTATTGACCAACAACTTTTTGACACGACATGAAAATGACTTTTTTGCTAAAATATCAACCGCGGCTTGGAAAAAAACTGGCCTAAGCGCCGCGGAAAGAACTCTTTACTTTTTTTTTTACTTTTTTATTCTTCTTGCAAAACATAAAGATGTTAATGATACACCACTTTGTATACAATATACAAAAAGAACATTAACTTTAACATTAACTTGTGCTCATGAGAGAGTCATTCTCCACGATGATTGGCCGAGAAGAAATAACGTGAGATGAGATGAAATGGTAAATAAAAATGGTAAATGGTAAATGGACTGCATTTATATAGCGCTTTCGTAGACCTATGGCCACCAAAGCGCTTTACATAGCCTCACATTCACCCATTCACTCACTCATTCATACACCGACGGCGGTGTCAGCCATGCAAGGCGCCATCCAGCTCGTCAGGAGCAGCTGGGGTTAGGTGTCTTGCTCATGGACACCTCGACACTTGGTCAGGTGGAACCGGGGATTGAACCACCATCAATCATGAACCACTGGGCCACTGCCGCCCCGCCATGCGGCCGAAAGACATGCGTATCTCCACGTTCAGGTTCTTCTCACGGCAGATGTAGAATCCACAGCTAGATCAATGAATATAGAAGCCCAATGATTACAACCACCATCATTTGAAGTGTCACACAATTCTGAAATTATCGTACATTATGGGATTTTTTTCATTATTGATCGTAAATCGAACAGAGGTCAAAATTATCATACAAATACGATAATTATCGTACGTCTGGCAACACTGATTTCCACTTATAGCTGGTCTGTGGTGATAGTTTTAATACCCGTGAGTCTCGGGCTGTTTTGTCTTCTTCTGTTGATTATCATCATACTTCGGTATTTCCTGATCACAGCAGAGAGAGACGAGATGAAGAGTTACAGGAACACAGCTGAAGAGTTTTGATCAAACTAAATACTGCATATGTGGTTTCTCCACTGCATGGATCTTCATGTGTCGCTTTAGATGACTTTTAATAGAGAAACTCTTCCCACACTGATCACACGTGTGCGGCTTCTCTCCAGTGTGGATCATCTCATGTGTTTTCAAAGATGATGAGTGACTGAATCTCTTGTCACAGTGTGAACACTTGTAAGGTTTTTCTCCAGTGTGAATTCTCTGGTGCCGTTTTAAATCTATCCGTCTATTAAAAGTCTTCTCACACTCAAAGCACATGTACTCTCTCACACCAGTGTGTATTTTCTCATGTCTATGTAAATATGGCAGAAGTGAAAAACTTTTTCCACACACAGAACATGAATGTGGCTTCTCCTTCATATGAACTCTCAGGTGTGTCTTCAGGTTTAATGTCCTAAGAAATGTTTTGCTGCACTGATCACATGTGAACGGCTTTTCTCCAGTATGAACTCTCCTATGCACATCAAGATTAGATTTGTGTGTGAAACTCTTCCCGCACTGATCACATGTGAACGGCTTCTCTCCAGTGTGAACTCTCATGTGAATCTGAAGACTTTGTTTGTATGGGAATCTCTTTCCACACTGATCACATGTGTGTGGTTTCTCTCCAGTGTGAACTCTCATGTGAATCTGAAGACTTTGTTTGTATGGGAATCTCTTTCCACACTGATCACATGTGTGTGGTTTCTCTCCAGTGTGGATTCTCATGTGCTGTCTAAGATTTGGTTTTTGTGTGAAACTCTTCCCGCATTGATCACATGTGAACAGCTTCTCTCCAGTGTGAACTCTCATGTGAATGTCAAGACTACATTTGCTTGTGAAACTCTTCCCACACTGAGTGCAGATGAAAGATTTCTTGGCTCTTCTTTTCTTTAAAAATGTCTTTTTAGTCTTTGAGCGACTCAAAGGTTTTTCTCCAGGTTTGACATGATGTTCCTCCTCCACTTCACTCAGTTCTTCACTCTCCTCCTCCACTTCACTCAGTTCTTCACTCTCCTCCTTCACTTCACTCAGTTCTTCACTCTCCTCCTTCACTTCACTCAGTTCTTCACTCTCCTCCTTCACTTCACTCAGTTCTTCACTCTCCTCCTTCACTTCACTCAGTTCTTCACTCTCCTCCTTCACTTCACTCAGTTCTTCTCTCTCCTCCTCCACTTCACTCAGTTCTTCACTCTCCTCCTTCACTTCACTCAGTTCTTCACTCTCCTCCTTCACTTCACTCAGTTCTTCTCTCTCCTCCTTCACTTCACTCAGTTCTTCTCTCTCCTCCTTCACTTCACTCAGTTCTTCACTCTCCTCCTTCACTTCACTCAGTTCTTCACTCTCCTCACTCTCTTCCATCAGGTCTGAAATGAAAGAAAAAAGTTTGATTGCATTTTCTAAGGATGCACTGAATGTTCGGCCACCGAAATTATTTGGCTGAAAATATCAACAACAGCACTTTCAGTGTTCGGTCGAATAAGTGAAAAGACAAATTGTATTTTAATAAATTTTAGGCTTTTCCAAAACCCTAATTTTTAATAAAAATTTGTAGGGTTTTTGTAGAATAAATAGACAGCGCGCAATCCCAAATTCACTTTTCTTTGTGCCTGAATGGTGAAATACTGACACACAGGTGTCAGTCAAACTGCCCATCATGTGGAGTATCTCACGTAAATACAGTCGGTTATGGCTTAACAGATCGGTGAAAACCGTATATGTGTCAGTTAGTCAGTATACTGTATTACCGGTAGATCCAAGCATTTGGTCTTAAAATTACAGCAGCCTTAAATACCTGTCTGTGTCATATTCATGTTAATCAAACAACAAAAGATGCACTTTTTTGTTGTAAGCATACAAACGTTACATTCCGTCAGCAGTTAGTTATAGGCCTAATATAAGCGAAAAACCCCGTTCGGTATTCGGCCATCGGCCAAGTCTTTCATTATTTTCGGCTTCAACAAAAATTTTTCATTTCGGTGCATCCCTAGCATTTTCAGCAAATCAAGCAATTCAAAGAGAGAAATATGAAGTGAAAGGTCATAAAAGTGAGCCCTGATGTAATCACTTTTTACATTTTGTATTTTTGCCTGTTTATAAATTAATTATACGTCCCAATTATATATAGAGATATAGCCTTGGTCAGAAGCTAGAAGTAAGTCATTAGTAATTGTAACGAGTGCAGTTTCTGTGCTGTGATGTGGCTTAAATCCAGACTGAAATTTTTCATATATATAATTATTTTGCAAAAAAGAGCCTAATTGAGCGGACACAACTTTTTCTAGTATTTTAGACGTAAATGGAAGATTTGAAATGTAATGAGAAATACAATAAAATAATATTTATAAAATATCATATACATTTTATCAAATAAATAATACTATAAATGGCTTTTGCTCAAATTATGATTACAACCCTGTCAGCCATTCTGGAAAGTTCATTTACTTGATAGTTTGCTGTTTACTGCTTCAATAATAATAAAAATAATAATGTAAAATATATACACTGTATATAAACACAATGTTGTAATGTACATTAGAAAATGTTCGACATTTTGCTAAAATAGTAGCAAAAAAAGGTGAACCAGATATAAAATAAGTGTAAATTAAGGGAGATAATTTGACCTGATGTTGACAATCAATGTGAAAGTTTCTCCAACCTCCCTCTACTGACCATTTGTTGAAAACCTGTAACCATTTCATAGTTGAACTGTTTATCTAAATGTGATGAAGTGCTTGAATGTTTCTAACATGAATGTTCTTCAGCATCATGAATGAATGAAGAATAAACACCAACCTCTTTGTTCTTCAGGATCTTCAGTGTGTTTCATTCTGCAGGGTTCTGGATCACTCATGTTCTCATTCTGTCCTCTTTAATAAACTCAGTCTTTGCAGATTTCAGCTCTTCCTGATGCTCGTCTTCACTTGTAGCTGATGGGAATTTACAGCATTTATTGGGGAATTACTGTGGGAGGAGATTCACTGATGATGTGCTGCAGTGGGAGGAGCTTCACTGATGGTGTGATTACAGTGGGAGGAGCTTCACTGATGATGTGATTGCTGTGGGAGGAGCTTATCTACGAAAATCAAAAATCAGTTAGTGAGATTTTTTTAACATCTGTAAAATCGTGTAAATCATGTCTGTCTGTCTGTCTGTCTGTCTATCATAAAGTTACTGATGCTCATTCAACTCAGAACCCCAAAAATTATTCTCCTTCTTCATTCAAATATTGTTGTGGAGTCTGTCACTGCATTAAAAGTCAATATTGAAGTCTTGGGGTTTTGGGGTACACCTCAAAGGTAATCAATACATTCCATATACTTTTATTTTAAGCAGTGAACATGAGACTAAGGAATTCACCATCTATGTGCATTTCCATCCATTCCAGTCGCATGCTTTGCTTCTCTTATGCTCCTGCCCTGAGTCAGATATAATAGTATAATGGATAAAGTATATAGTATAAAGTATAATAGATTTCACTTAATCCAGTTAATAACCAATACAGATATTCTACAATATGCAGAAATAAAGATAAACATTAATATATTAATGTAAATTCTTCCAAATACAAATAATGATAAGAAAAACAGTTAAACTCAGAAATAAATGTACATATAGTAGCCAACAAATCCCCTCAGTCTGCTGACACCAATGAAATGAGCTTTAAGTGTCAATTTACAGGAGATCTGAAGACATCAGCATAATAAATGAGGTGAAAACAGGAACTATTGTCATGAAATAAAGAGTGTTTTCAGCAGATCTGTTAATATTGATGAGCCTCAGACTATCAACACTCATTCAACAAGCCATTCAGGGTCATCAGCAGATCATCTCACTTTATTCTGAGTGTTTACTGTTAGAAACACATTATTTGAGTCAGGATTCATGATAAAAGCCTGCTGCTGATGATAAAAAACTGCTATATTGAAAGACAATACTGTTATTTCTCACCATCTGACACAAAAATATCAAACATATAACATTTTATTCACATTTATCTATAATAATAACATTGTCCTGTTGAACCTCCATTTTAATTTGGCATTAACAGTTTGACTTAAAAGGACTTTGTTGCACTATGCTGGAGGGAGTAAAGTTCATAAATGATCGTTCTTTCTCATAGGATTTTGTAAAACTATATTGGGTGGACCTCTGTCCCTCTAGGGGGGTTCGGGGACATGCTCCCCCGCAAGAAGATTTTGTCGATTTTAAGGTTAAATACATCAATCTGGTGCACTTTGAGAGCTGGGAATTAAAAGCTTCAACCCATTAACTGTGCACATTGAACAAAGAAAAAGCATTGACTTGCACCTGGACATTAAAGAGGGAGAAAAGTCTACATTACATTATCACTGGTGCTTATGGTTTATATAAGTATTCCTATGATGTAAATCCATATAGCCTATAAATGTACAGTATAAATGAAAAAGAATATTTTACATTACACAATAGTATAGGAAAATTACAATACTTTTGTCCTAATTTCTTCACTTGCAAGAAATAAATCCTTGAGCTTTTATTTTGGAGAAAACACCAGATCACCATGCTGATCACGTGAGCACTTCTCTTTAAATCACGCAGCACAAACAGAATACCTATATCATATAGGCTACTTAATTAAAGTCTTGTGCTGTTTTATAAAGGCACAAAGCCATATCACGGTTTTGATTTTAGTTCCCTGGCAAAATATAACGCTAGAGACCTTTATGCTAAGCTATACATTTTATATCTCATGTGTTGGGAAAAGGGAAAAGAGTCTTTTTTTCGCCTTTTGCCGGAAAAAAAGACTCATTCTTGCGACTCTGATGTACATTTTTGGAAAACCCAATCAATAGTTTTTAGTCATGGATCCAATCACTCAGCAGGTGTTGCTATTCTCTTTAACAAATTTAAAGGTGATGTTTTGGAAACTATTCGTTCAGAAAATGGAAGATAGTTAATAATGTCTCTCAGATTGGATAATTCTATTTTATTCATTTGCAATGTCTATGGTTTCAAAATTCGAGTACATAATCTAGAAACGTTTAAGAACATTTGTGAAATATTAACAGATCTAAAAAAAGAAATAGAAAGTAGGGTATATAATTATAGTGGTGACTTTAACGATGCTCCGGATTACTCAGTTGACCGTTTTCCGCCCATAGTTCACCAACCTCAGACTTATTTTATTTTATAACTGACAAGTTACGTGAGGAATAATTGACGACAGGCCGTTGAATTATTAGAAAAATAATGCACCACCTCGGGTGTGCATTATTTTTCTAATAATTCAACGGCCTGAAGTCAATTATTCCGCTTATACTACAGTTACCACACCTCGAAACATTGTTCAGATTATGTATTTCAAGACGTTTGTAAAGTTTTTGTCATTAAAACGCTCTTGTATGTAGGACTAATTTCTTACGCATCTAATCCAATGCCTCCGTTGCTAATTCCAAAATGTCATTTTAGAGTTAGTAACGGAGGTTTGAGCCACTGATAGCAGACTAATGCTGGGGACACACGACTAGCTGACACATTCTCTGACTGTTTTCATCGACTGCAGCAGATTTTAAACACCGACTTTGAACACAGACCGAACGCGCTGAACACGCGTTTGGGCATGATCAGTCATACGTATCAAATTGCATTCATAACCGGCCTTAAAGTGTGTCCCCAGTTATTAATGCAGTTATGAGAGAGAGAGAGAGAGAGAGAGAGAGAGAGAGAGAGATGTTGCAATAATGAGACAGAAAAAAGCATGTGCGTCAATATTATTATTTATTTATTAATTCAATTCCTTTTAATTCATTCGAATTCATTCTTTTTTTCTATTATTGACAGATGACAGACTAGCCAAATAAATGGAAACACAAAGCCCTTTTAACAAGTAGGCCTTATCAATAATTATTTATTTGTTATATTATCTGCAATAATAATCCGTGCTGCAGGACTATCCATTTATTTAGCCTATATTCAGTTTAATTTTCTATTGATTATAGATAGGACTATATACTTTATTTATTCAAATTAAACTGCATGTTTCCATTGATTGTGAAGCTAGACATTGAAAATTCCAGATCAAGCGCATGCGGCTAAATGTTTTTTCTTGTTATGAATTGTATCCTATTTTCCGTTATTACCGTTAACTACGCGAAGTGATATGGAACTGTAATGCGGTCAAGACCTGCCTGGAACTACTTTAGCTGTGCGTTTCCCTGGAAATAATGCACACCTTAGAACGTTTGTCAACCAATCAGATTCAAGCATTCAACGGCCCTGTAGTATAAAAGTTACTGATGTATGGATATATTTGAACCCTCATTTTTATGATTACATGTGGAATAAGTCCTCTCTTTCTTTAATATCAAGAACAGACTTCTGGCTGATTCCTCATGACTTAACCCTCTGAGGTTGGCGCGGGCGCGTTTTGCTGGATTTTCTTCACATTGTAGAACTATAAACTTAAATTACTCCGTCATTTATGGTCATACAGAAAAAAGAAATATAAAAAAATAATCTGTGATATTTCTACTTTTGTATGTGTCCACTTACAATCAAATCCAAACATTGTGCTTTTGTAAAATAAAGAAAATAAACAGGGTGTGCGTTCTGCCTCTCCGTCGCGGTGAACTTTTTTTTCTTGAGCACGTCTATAAACTGAAACAAAACTCAGCGAATACTTGTCACACATTTATGAGCCATATACCTTTATAAACATTTAAGTGTGTACTTTTAAATGATCGGATTCAAACTGAAAACAAATATTCTCTGTTTTTTGCATAAGTAATTTGTATAAAACCAACAAGATTATTATTTATAGATAATTATTTTTAATTTGACCACGCCCACTCGTGCAAAAGAGATTGACATGCAAATCTCCACATGGAACGCGAACGCGCTCGTTACCTCAAAAACAAAACACCAAAACACTTCACAAGTCTCTGCTTTTCGTCGAGTTTGAAAGACGTGCCGTGAGCTTACGTTGGATTTACCTCAGAAGAAGAAGAACGTGATTTAAAGACAAGAAAGATGTAAGGTAAGAAATTCTTACATATTAGTTTGTTATTGTTACATAAATTTCACATTTCAGTTGAACTGTTGCTAGATATATGGTGAATATTATAATATTTAGACCCGTGTTTACTGTTACTGTGTTTGTGGATATCTGCTCAAATGTAGATATGTATATGGTAACCATTATGTTTTATATTTTGGATCGCAATCACGTTTGAAAAGCACCAAACAACTTCATGTTTTTACTATTATCTCATTTCATATCATCATAACGAATGGAAACATTTGAAGTAACATGATAATCAATATATTTTTCTCTAGCTTAGTTGTTACTGAAATATTTTGGAAGATTTATAGGCTGTGTCTCTGTACATGAACATGGTAAAGTGAAAATCAAACACCTTGGAAATGAAAGGTATGTACAATGTTTTTAGGAATGGCACAAAGGTCTCTGTCTTTGGATCACTGTTTTCAATGAGTGCTTTTTTGTCATTTGTTGTGTATCTTTGGATTATGTTGTGTTGTAAATAAATCCAAAAAATCTAAAAGCCATTCTTTTTTAAACCTCCTCATTCTTTGTGCATGGTTGGTCAGAATGATAGGGCCTGATAGCTCCTAACAGGGCCGTTAGGGGAGGGTCTTTGTCTTTCTCAGGTGTGAAAAGCCTTACATATTAATGAGCTCCCGCATAAAGCTTTTTCACACAAAACACGTTGTAAAATTTTTAAATCAATATATTGTCTTATCTGAATGAGCAGTCAGGGTGATTTTCACATAGTTTTAGAGCAAATATTCTAGGCTACGTCATACAATTTTCAAAAGTCTTGTGAAGAAATAATCAGTATGGGTTTCATGACCTTATTTCAGTGACAATTTTTTATTATTTTTTTTCACAAACCACGCATAAATGTCATTATCTCAAAACAAGAAACTTTTACACACATGCTGCTGATAAATTATTGTAGCAGAGTTTGTGCTGAATACAGTGTAATTAGACTTTAGCCATGAAAATGTCACAAGTAACAGAAATAAGCACAAATGTCAGAGCATGTCAGAACACCTCCAGGGCCCAGAAAACAGCTCAGACCCCAGAGGGTTAATTCACTATATATCAGAAACAAAAATTGCTTGTGCTCCTCTATTAGACCACAATTTGATATCGATTTCTTTTGATGGGTATTTGAATAAAGGTAATATGATACGTGGATACTGGAAATTAAATAACAATTGCTTTCTGATAAGAATTTTGTGAACCAAGTTAAATTGTTAGCAAATATTTTTGAAGGCAAAATTTTAAGTTGTATACAACAGTGGGAACTATTTAAATTTAAAGTCAGGGAAATGGCTATGAGAAGAGGTAAAGAGTTTTAGAAAAACAAATTTAGAAAGATTACGGATGTAAGACTGGAAAACTGGAAGAACTGGAAGAGAGGGCAACTCTCTGAGGGAACAAAGGAAATTAACATTTGAACTCTCTCTTGTGAAGGTAGCACCATCATTCGAGACGCAAGTCTCACCTCAGAATATGAGTATTATAAAGAGCCAGGATATTTTTTGATATAACTCTGAATCTTGTATTTGTCTGAAAGAAGAATGTCATACACACCTAGGATGAGTTGAGGGCGAGTAAATCATGGGCTAATTTTCCTTTTTGGGTGAACTATCCCTTTAAAATGCTTTCTCAATGGATCTGACAGTGCTGTGTAGTAATGTTGTTGCGTGATCAAGATCTCGTATTGCTCCGAGCGGATAAACTGTTTTCGCTGCGCATCTCAAACGAGTAGCGTGGTTTCATTCTGCTTTCGTTTGCTGTGTGATGTTTCTCGTATGCGGCAGAAATGGCAGCTATCTCTTATAAAAGTAGCAAAATGTGACCATTTAGTCGCAGTCTAGAGCCCTGTATAGTGCTGTATTTCTGCTTTACATTAGCGCTACCTACTGTCAGAGAGCAATTTTTTTTGTTTTTTTTGCATTGACCAGAAACTAGTTTTGCAAACACTCAAGTGGCTGAAGAACTTCAGAATGTCTGAAGAAACGTATGCACTTGTGCAACAAACTGCGTCCAGCGATGTAGAGATGGGACACAAACTTCTGAGTGTGTGTGTACCTCTAAAGATGAGAGTAGCCATTGCACTGTGGAAGCTTGCAACCGGCTCTGAGTACAGAAGACTGAGAGACTTTTGAGACCGTCCACACTGTGGGAGTTGGCAAGCCATGGAAACCACATACCAGCTAACACCAAAAACATTGGTGGGGTGAATGTTGGCTACTACATCCTAGGAGACTCTGCCTATCCCTTGCAGAACTGGCTCTTAAAACCATTAATTGACACCAGACGGCTGACTGGAACAGCGGGTCTACAACATGAACATTTCCAGAGCATGTGTAGTGGTTGAAAATGCTTTTGGTAGATTGAAAGGAAGATGGCGTTGCCTTATTAAAAGAAGTGACTGTGCAGTTGACCTTGTGAAATGTACGGTGCTGACATGCTGTGCTCTACATAAACTCTGTGAGAGTCATGGAGAGGCCTATGAGAGTGCATGGGATTCACCTTCAGCAGGAGAGCCTGTTTTTTTGAAAACATTATTTCTGAAAGTTTTCTGAACGTTCAAAACTGAACTTTTTTTTTTTAACGTATTAAGAACTTTTTTCTTGGTGTATGTGAACGTTACAGGGACATTCCATTTATATAATTTTGGAAATGTTGTGAAAACATTATTTTTTAATGTTTTCTGGACTTTCACATCACCCTGAACGGATGGCCCACCCATCACTGGGCTTACACACAGACACTCAAGTATTGCTAACTAACCTGAAGGAAATCACGGAGAACCTGCTAACTCCTGGCTCAGCCGGGACTCGAACCAGGGACCTTCTCGCTGCGAGGTGATAGTGCTACTGTGCTGCCCTGTTTCTATACTCCTCAATGGATCGAGTCCAGACCGAACTTCGCGACCAAAAAATGTTGTGGGCGGGGTTCGGGCTGGCACCCAGGCTAACGAAAATGTATTTTAACTCTATAAACATAAGAACATTCCAGAAACATTATTTCAGGAAAGTTTTTTTACTAACATTTACATAACTTTAACATAACGTTAATGAAAGTTATGGGAACGTTCCCTGTTAGCTGTGTGGATCCTCTCATGTGTTTTCAGAGATGATGACTGATTGAATCTCTTGTCACAGTGTGAACACTTGTAAGGTTTTTCTCCAGTGTGGATCCTCTCATGTGTTTTCAGATCTGCTGATCGACTGAATCTCTTGTCACAGTGTGAACACTTGTAAGGTTTTTCTCCAGTGTGAATTCTCTGATGCAGTTTTAAACAGTTCGCTGTTGTAAAAGTCTTCTCACACTCAAAGCACATGTACTCTCTTACACCAGTGTGAGTTTTCTCATGTCTATGTAAATGTTGCCGCAGTGAAAAACTCTTTCCACACACAGAACATGAATGCGGCTTCTCCTTCATATGAACACCCAGGTGTGTCTTCAGGTCTGACGATCTAAGAAATGTTTTGCCACACTGATCACAGGTGTGCGACTTCTCTCTGCTGTGAATCCTCTCGTGTGTTTTCAGAGATGATGAGTGACTGAATCTCTTGTCACAGTGTGGACACTTGTAAGGTTTTTCTCCAGTGTGTATCCTCTCATGTGATCTCAGATGTGCTGACAGACTGAATCTCTTGTCACAGTGTGAACACTTGTAAGGTTTTTCTCCAGTGTGGATCATCTCATGTCTTTTCAGATGTTCTGATCGACTGAATCTCTTGTCACAGTGTGAACACTTGTAAGGTTTTTCTCCAGTGTGGATCCTCTCATGTGTTTTCAGATGTTCTGACAGACTGAATATCTTGTCACAGTGTGAACACTTGTAAGGTTTTTCTCCAGTGTGGATCATCTCATGTCTTTTCAGATGTTCTGATCGACTGAATCTCTTGTCACAGTGTGAACACTTGTAAGGTTTTTCTCCAGTGTGAATTCTCTGGTGCAGTTTTAAACAGTTCGCTGTAGTAAAAGTCTTCTCACACTCAAAGCACATGTACTCTCTTACACCAGTGTGAATTTTCTCATGTCCATGTAAATATTGCAGAAGTGAAAACCTTTTTCCACACACAGAACATGAATGCGGCTTCTCCTTCGTATGAACTGTCAGGTGTTTCTTCAGGGCTGATGACCTAAGAAATGCTCTGCCGCATTGATCACATGTGAACGTCTTCTCTCCGGTGTGAACTCTGATGTGACATTTAAGATGATGTTTAATTGAGAAATGCTTCCCACATTGATCACATGAGAACGGCTTCTCTCCAGTGTGAACTCTCCTATGTGCATCAAGACTATGTTTGTGTGTGAAACTCTTGCTGCATTGATCACATGTGAACGGCTTCTCTCCAGTGTGGATCCTCATGTGACGCTCAAGACTTTGTTTGGTTGTGAGACTCTTTCCACACTGAGTGCAGGTTGTAGATTTCTTGGCTCTTCTTTTCTTTAAAAATGTCTGTTTAGCTATTGAGCGACTCAGAGGTTTTTCTCCAGGTTTGACATGATGTTCCTCCTCCACTTCACTCAGTTCTTCACTCTCCTCCTTCACTTCACTCAGTTCTTCATTCTCCTCCTCCACTTCACTCAGTTCTTCACTCTCCTCCTCCACTTCACTCAGTTCTTCATTCTCCTCCTTCACTTCACTCAGTTCTTCACTCTCCTCCACTTCACTCAGTTCTTCATTCTCCTCCTCCACTTTACTCAGTTCTTCACTCTCCACCTTCACTTCATTTAGTTCTTCACTCTCCACCTTCACTTCACTCGGTTCTTCACTCTCCTCCTTCACTTCACTCAGTTCTTCACTCTCCTCCTTCACTTCACTCGGTTCTTGACTCTCCACCTTCACTTCACTCAGTTCATTCTCCTCCTCCACTTCACTCAGTTCTTCACTCTCCTCCTTCACTTCACTCAGTTCTTCACTCTTCTCGATCTCATCCATCAGTTCTGACAGGAAAGAAAAAAAATTTAATTTAATTTTCAGTACATCAAAATAACTCAGAGGGAAATATAAAGTGTAAGAACATGAAAGTGAGCCCTGATGTAATAGTAGAAAGTAGACAAATGTTATAAAATAATATGATAATTTGATGTCTTTTTACAAATTGATTATATGTCCTTGAAACTTTCCATGAACGAGGTAAATTTATCTTCCAATTATTGCAGACCAGAACAGAGAGGAAATAGGGCTTAAGCTGGACAGGATCACGTTCTTCACGGACAGTAAGGTTGTGTTGGGATATATAAGTAATGAATCTCGAAGGTTCTACGTATATGTGAATAACCGCGTGCAGCGCATCAGACAGTCCAGCCATCCGAGTCAGTGTAGATATGTAGCCACAGAAAACAATCCAGCCGTTCTCGGCTCAAGATCCGTGCCTGCAAGCCAGTTGCAAGGAACCAGTTGGTTGATGGGACCAGGATTTTTGTTGGAACCTGAGAAGTCGTCATCGGACATTATGGCATTTGAACTGGTTAATCCAGACTCAGACGTGGAACTTCACCCAAAGGTCGCAGCGCTTTCGACAAAGGTCTCAGGAGAACAACTGGATACGAAGCGTTTTGAACGCTTTTCGTCATGGAGTCGACTGACAAGAGCTGTAGCTCGACTGTTACATGTGGCACAAAGCCTCCACAAACCAGCACATGACGCAGAATGTGTTGGATGGCACTACTGCAAGAAAGGCGTTACAAGTGCTGAGTAAACTAAGGCAGAACACGTCATCATAAAGAGTGTGCAACGCAAGGTTTACGCAGAAGAGATGACATGCTTTGAAAGGAAACAAGACTTACCTGGTAGTAATCCTCTAAAGAAGTTGCATCCTGTGAGGGACAAAAAGGGTCTGCTGCGTGTAGGAGGATGCATCATCCATTCAAACCTACCTGCAGATGAGACTCATCCCATCCTTATCCCTGGCAAGCATCATCTTGCTGTGTTACTTATTCGCCATCACCACGAACAGATCAAACACCAGGGAAGGCAATTCACAGAAGGCGCTGTGCTGTTGGAACAACAACTCCCTCGGAAGAGCACTGCAGTGAGACGCTCTTGCGTTCCTTCCCCCACTCCCCACTGACACCTGCTGATTGTTGACTCTGTCTGGGATCTGATCAAGGTTGACTCCATGGCAACTGCTGTGTATCGCTATGACAATCCTGCGGACTGAGGCACCTAGATTATGATGCCAGCCGTAGCGACTCTCCAGGCCTACACATACACGAACTCTTACATATATACAGATATGCAATAACCCTCCCCACTCCCCATACCTCGCCTTCAACGCTTTGTACCACCAGTCTGACAGGCGGGTCTGTGACCAGCGCTGAGAATGGCTGCAGGACCGGATGGCTGCTTGCCTGTGCTGGGTTACCTCCATTCCCCACTCCCCTCCCCTGTTGCAAGTCTTGTGTGTTCATGTTGTAGAGTGTACTGATTATGTGCTAATGTTGCTGAGGTGTTTTTTTACTGTTCCCAAACTGTACTCCTTACAGGAGCATAGTCTGGGGGTTGCCTTTTTTTCTCCTCACCTCTCCTCATGTCATTCTGTATTTTTCTCCTCAATCGTAATTTCCCCATTGTGGGACAAATAAAGGTTTCTTTCTTCTTCTTCTTCTTCATGTAGAGGTGATTGAGTCGATGACTGCTTCAAGCTGCATAAATGCCCTCCGCAAGTTTTTCTCGATCAGGGGACCAGCAAAGCAGATTAGGTCAGATCGCAGGACAAATTTTGTTGGTGCTTCCAACAAGTTAAAGCTTGCCACAGACGCTCAAGAGGACAGTGTCAATGCATACCTAGTCCGTCAAAAATGCACATGGGTCTTTAATCCCCCGCATGCGTCTAACATGGGAGGCAGTTGGGAGCGCATGATAGGAACGGCACGGCGTATCCTGGATTCAATGTTGCTCCAAGAAAGGAGATCGAAGATTACCCATGAAGTCCTGTGCACATTGATGGCAGAGGGTATGGCCATAATTAACTCTAGACCATTGATACCAGTCTCCTCAGACCTGGAAGCACCTCTGATACTTACTCCAGCAATGCTGCTTACGCATAAGATTGGGACTCCAACAATCCTGGGAACTTCTCGGATACCAATCTATTGAAACATGAATGGAAGAAAGTTCAGGCGTTACTCAGACACGTTCTGGGTAAGATGGAGGCTGGAGTACTTGAATACACTTCAGAGCAGACAAAAGTGGCATACCAAGAAGTCAAATCTCAAGGATGGGGACATAGTGCTGCTAAAGCAGTGTTCTTCAACCCTGCTCCTGAAGGACCCCCAACACTGCATGTTTTCTTTGTCTCCCTAATCAAACACACCTGATTCAATTCATCAGCTCATTATCATACGGGTTAATGAGCTTATGAGTTGAATCAAGTGTGTTTGATTAGGGAGACAAAGAAAACGTGCAGTGTTGGGGGTCCTTCAGGAGCAGGGTTGAAGAACAATGTGCTAAAGGACAAACAAGCAAGGCATGAATGGTCAATGGGAGTAATAGCAAATGCCTTTCAGAGTAATGATGGGCTAGTTAGCAAAGTGGAAGTAAAAGTGGCCTCCCACCAACCCCCCAGGACTTATCTAAGACCGGTCTCTGAGGTTGTTCTACTCTTGGAGTCAGAGGTTGTTTATGTTAAAGGAGTCATAATGTAGAAATTTCACTTTTCCACGAGAATCAATGTATGTTATGATTGCATAATGATTATACACTGGCCGGGAAGCCGATATTTAAAAGTGAAGCGTTTGTTTACCTCGGGGTTTGTAAAATAGGCCACGTGCACGCGCACGAAAAAACAAGATTTTGATTTCTTCCCCTTCTTGACGTCAAGACGGGGGAGGATATACCAAATATGGACACCGCAAACCTATGCCGCGGGAAGCCCGCCCCTCTCCCCCTCAGATTCAGTTTAGTTGACTCGAGAAAGATGGAGAAATCGAGTGCACACCTGAGATGCTCTGTGGGTGACTGCCACAAACAACATGCAAATGTGTTTTATCTACCAAAAACGGACGAAACTATCAGGGAACAGTGGATGAAATTCATTTTTAATGACGCTGTCCCAACAACTCTTTCAAGTGGCGTATCGTTAGGTGTGTGTGCTAAACATTTTACACCGGAATCTTTTACAAATTTGGGGCAGTATCAGGCGAACTTGGCCTCGAAGCTCCGTTTGGGAAAAGGTGCCATCCCAACCATCAGGGACTTGCCAGAAATTGAAAAGGTAAGACTGTGTTTTTATTGCTCTACTGTGGTTAACAAATAGCAGCTAACAGCTAATGCGGCTATTGTATGTAACGTTACCTTCGAGGTAAACACGGGGAATGGACTCTACGAATGCTAGCCACATCTTTCGACTTTGTTTTACACTAGCAGCTACAGTAGTGACGGTACAGGAGTCCATGCTCAGTGGCTAAAACTGTTTAAATGCAAGTATGAAAACAATATACCACTAAACATTATTAGCCAAACTCATGCAAAACATGCAGTTTGAAAATAGCTTTCAGTTAGTGGGGCTTCTGTAAGAATGTATATGGCAATGGTGTATTTTTTCTTTTTTCTTTGGTTGTGATTACAATTTCACTAACAATAAGTACCGTCACATTTATTGAGCTATTGCAGTATTTTGTCTATGTTTTTGTACCGCTTGGAAGTAGTAAAATACATTCCTGCAACCAATCAACGCGCCCCTCATTTGCATTATTATAATGACCGTCCACGACAGCCAAAACATCGCATCAGATCTCGCGAGACAATAATGCCTTTAGAAATAAGGGTCTGAGGGGCTCTGTGTTGATTTTTTTTCCACTTTTCTTTTTTAGAAGTGCCTAAAATACTATAATAGAGCATTTGGGTATCCAAGGTAACACAACATTATGACTCCTTTAAAGTATATATGGCATCCTACAGATGCCAGGCGGGGAGTGTGGTGTAATTAAGAAGTTACAAAAGACTGTTCATTGTAGAATACCTTTATTTTGAAGGTGTGAGTTTTATTTTGTAATTTGGTTTTCTTGTGGGTGGGATCATTTCCTGTTGTGCTGCAGTTGCGGTCATGTTGAAGAAGCACATGTTATAGTTAATGCCATCTCTATCCATCCATCTTTTGTTCGGTAATGGGGTAGCCTACATTTTTTTTTTTTTGTGCTGAATTTATGTATTTGTTTACTTACATGTATCTTAAGACATTTTGAAGGTGCAACCTGTAAAGGGGAAAAGATACTTTATTTATTAATTAATGGTAATATAGAAAATACTTACCTGAATTTTGTTATGTGTTTTTTATTTCAGTTTTACCTTTTCTTCATTAAAATTAGCCTACCTGCCAAGTACAACACATCGCCTGTTTATTGGAGGAAAACTTTTTGAAGGAACAAGTTTAGCTTGCTGTTTCATGTCAGATGAGAACAGTATATGTGGCCTTACTATCTTTATACCCGCCTCCCCAGTAGGTGTTATTATGCCATTGGCTAAACCGGGCCCAAAGGAAACCCTAGCAGATCAGAGCAGAGAGTGGAAAATAAAAACTGATGGCGGGAGTAGAGACAAGCGAGGAAAATGACAAAAGCGAACAACTTGTGGCTTAACCCTCTGGGGACCAAAAACGCGCCCGCGCGTTTTGCTCGTTTTTTTTTTAGCAATGAAAAATAAACACAAAATGCTCTGTTAATTTTGATCTTTAATTTTCGTGTTATACATCAATCGCCTCTCCAGTAATGGCCCATTGACACGCATATAGGCTTATTGCACGCGTCTAAAATTATTTACATCAGTTATTCATTATAGACTAATGCTACTATAGTTATATTTATGTAACAATATTCTTCAACTTTTTTAAAAGGAATGTAGCTTTATCACTACCTCCGCCTGCAACTCGGAGTGCGCTTAGCAACACAGTCAGAAATCAGAAAGAGTAAGTACATATTTACCAACTGCCTTTACTTTTGTTTATTTTCCTCACATTTGATTTGCTTAGAGCCCGCATCAACGGGGCATAAGCATTTACTGTGAGATACCTGCCTTTACTTTTGTTTTTACAAAATTACAATAAAACAGATTGAAAAACAAAACATTTGAATCTCCTCATTCTTTGTTAAGGCTGCCTCACTTGATGGCCCATTAGCACTTGGGGGAGCGTCTATGTCACACCCCTGGTCTGAATCTCATTAATATTGATGACCCATTACCACTCCCACGCATAAACCTCTTCTGACAAAAAAAACTGTTTTACAATGTTTAAATCAATGTAGTGTTTTATGGGAAAAATTAGGCAGGATGATTTTCACATAATTTTGAAGCTAGAATTCAAAGGGACAACATCCATTAGTCAAAAGTCTTGTGGACACATATTTAATATGTGTTTTGTGTTCTTAAATCAGCAACTTTCATTTGAATTTTTTCCAATAACCACGCATAAACATTATTCTCTTAAAAATTCAAACATCTACATACACGTTGCTCGCATATTATGGTAGCCCTGTTTGTGCTATATAGAGTGAATTTACACCTTTGCCATTAACATGTTTATAAATAACTGAAAAAAGCACAAATGTCAGAGCATGTCAGAACATCTCAACGACCCCAAAAACAGCTTGGTCCCCAGAGGGTTAATAGAACTGTACGTCTGAAATATGGCAATATTTTGGCTTCAAGAGAGAAGATGCGTCCACGTCGAGAGGAAAAAAAACTAATCTCTATAGTCATCTGGAACGCAACCACCGGGAGCTAGTGAAGACTTCAAAAAGTGTCAGTCCAAACCTACCAAAACTGTTAACGAAATGTCAAGTAATGCCCACTCACGGGACACTGTAATTCACAAAAGTTCATTATTTGCATACTTTAGGGTCAATGACGTGGCGTGTCAATTCTGGTGTCCAAAGCATATTCATAATATTAAAAATGTATACATTTTTAAATGCACGTCATTAAGTGACTCAACTTCCCCCTCTTTAATTACTCATGTGAGAATTTATTATAAATAATTAATCTTTAAGGAACTATTGAGCTCAAAAGTCCCAAAATGTAATTCCGGGTAACTGTCCCGGCTTAAAATCTGAATACAAAAATACGACAATAATGTAAAAAATATAAATAAAAGTTTTTAAAATCTACTTGGGCATAATTGTATTGATGTTTTCAATGATACCTACACATATAGTGATAATACTAAGCTTATTTAATTTTTTATGACAGAAAGACTTTTGTCTCCAAATTGTGATTTCTCTAATGTCAGTCCTGGATAACAGACATCAATGACCATTTTACACCATAATCCATTTTGGTATGTCATGTGACATAATATTGTATCAAAAAGAAGACCCTGAAGGAGCACCAGAACATGTGCAAAGATCAGGAAAAGTCTCTTAAAATGTTGATATTTTAACCTTTTCGGTCACTGGTGCACTTTGTAGCAATATCATGTGTCCTTTTTTGGATAACACTAATAAAACATTTAGCCTATAATGTTTTTATATAAAAAAAAACTATCTATTTGATCTAAAAGATTACCTTAAGTGATGATAGCTAAGTTGTAGTTTTCCATAGGTGGTTAAGTTAGTGCCTGATTATAAAGGAAAAAATATTTGTTTTGTCATTCCTGGATAACAACATGTCATTCTTGGATAACAGAAAACCTCTGCCAAGACATGTCATCCGTTATCCAGAATGACATATACATAACAATCTAGTTTTTAATTAACATTTGTAAACTTTTAGGCATAGGTATTGTAGTTATATTATTAACATTAACATTATTTACATAATTGTATGTTTTTTGCCATATTTTTGCTGTCATCTCGATTTCATATGATTCAATGAGTCACATGGGTCATTATCATTGAATTGAATTTTGTAATGTTAATGGTCAAATCATGAATAATGTAATCATATTTATTAATACATCAACATTTTATTAAAGCTTTAGTATAGCTTCTGGTGTTTTAAGGTCAATTCTGTCCTTCCAGATGCCTCTGTCTAATAAAGAGAGGAAGAGACGGTTCAGAGCCAGGATAAATGCAGATGCAAAAGCTAGGGCTGAGTATCTTAGAAAAAAGAGAGCAAGGTATTATAGTGATGACTTAGTGGAATGATAATGTATCAGTAACAAGCAAACCTGAAATATTAATCAAAATAGGTTAGCACTCCTATAAACATTCCTACAAACTAAACGCATAATACGCATGTGCACGCCATCAGCGTTCTCACAGGTTCGCGTTTTTAAAGTTTGCGCAGAGAGAACTTAAGGGTTTTCTGTTAGAACGGTGTTGTGTTAGCGGCCCCTAATTTAATAACTAATGATCTTTGCGACAGAAGTGAATCAATCAAAACTAACTTAATCTGGACAATAACTTTATTCTAGAGCTGCTGTAAAGCCAAAACAATCTATGTTACTTTAATTTCCTATTATCACTGTAAAGCTGCTTTGAAACAATCCATATTGTTAAAAGCACTATATAAATGAAGGTGACTTGACTTGACTCATTTGCAATAAGCCTAAGGTCCCTATCTTGCACACAGCGCAATTGACTTTGTACACCGACGCATGTATCATTCCTATTTTGCACCCAACGCACAACAGACTTTTCCCTCAACAGTCTGTAAATTAGCTCTCCCAGGGGCGGTTCAGCGAAAAGAGGAGGCGTGTTCCGGCGCAAACGTTCCTTGGTGCTATTTTGCAGTTTCAGAAAACATTATTCAGATGCTATTTTAAGGGCGCATGCTTGGCCATAATGTAACGTGTGCACAACGCGCATACACTTTGCTTCTCTCATCTACTCAGACGCAGCAGTTCCCATTTTCGAAAACCATACATAATTACAAGGAAAAATATTCCACATGAGGGAAATCATTGTGGTGTCCATGAAGATGTGAAAAAATAGGCATAAATCTAGCTTACACATTTACCCAAATTATTATACACCCGTTTAACCGAAGCAAATTTGGGTGGGTTTCTCCATCCCCAATGTCACTTCTCTGTGTTTTACGGCCCTGACGAGAACGTCGATCTCCTCGGCTGTGAACTGCTCCTGGAGCGCGCCTGGCAAATCCGCCATTATAATAGCAATCCGCCATGGAACAAGCGCGCCTGCTCTTAAAGGGAATGTGAGATGATGCTCTGATTGGTTTATTTCACGTTATGCCCAAACCACACCTATGAGTATGTAGCTACTTCAGACCAACCCATTTTAGATTTGCGTCGGGCGCAAAAGTAATTTATCCCGCCGGTATAATAGCAACAGCGCCCAAGATCCGCCAACAAAGTTACTTGCGTTTCATGCTTGATACTTGCGTTTCAGATCGTTAAAATAGGGCCCTAAATGTTTTAGCTGTATAATGTGTTGGACTATACCCTTGGCTATTGTTTATTAAGCATTATAATTTTACAGATTTACTGTAAATTTTACAGATTTTTAAATCATTAAAAACTTGTCAGTAGAGATGCACCGATTACAATTTTCTTGGCCGATTCCGATTTCCGATTTTTCATTGAGTTTGACCTGCCGATACCGATTTTAGCCGATTCCGATTTCATTTTTTTCTAACCACTTTACAGAATTTACTTTAATAGAACATTTTACATAGAACATTTTTTTAACAGATAATCGCTATAAAATAGAACTATATAAATTACTCCTGGTGTGGGAAATTCACACATCTAAAGTGCAGTGTTATGGAAGAACCATTTCCTTATTTTCATATCCAATATCCAACTAAAAAATTTGATATATTTAGCAAACTAAACTTCTATATGAAAACATGGAAAACAGGTAATGGCAATAAAATAATAAATAAATTTATATATATATAGCCCATGTCAATATGAAATCCCAAAGTGTTGAGCTCCAATTATGGAAATCAGTATATGCCAACAATGGTAGAAATGTAATTAATTTAAAAATTCATTACGTGTATTGAATTACATACAGAACACACTTTTGAAATTTTTGCCTTTTTTTTTTTTTTTTTTACATTTTAAATCCTTATCCGTCATTCACCCTTTAAAGCCTTGCCGGTTAAACATTTCATTCACGTGCTGATGCGCTGTTCTAGTGTGCACTTTCCTGAGTGCATACACCCGAAGCGCAGGAACTAACAGCCTGTCAAACAGCGCCTGAATACTGGACTGAGTTATCTTTAGAGTCTCTTTGCGCTAATACTGTCAAATACACACAAGGTTTACATAAACAGAGTTGGTTATGTCTAAAGTGAAAGCAAAGATTTGAGAGAATCTAGTGCTTGTGTTATATGCGTGTATATTAAATGTGTCGTGTGCCGGTCTTAAAGCGACAGTAGCCTAAGTAAACATGTTGCCGCTTGTCCTTAAAGGGATAGGCCTAGTTCACCAGAAAATGAACATTTTGTAATTATTTACTCTCTAATGTTGTTCCAAACCTGTATTAATTTATTTCTTGTGCTGAACACAAAAGAAGATATTTTGAAGAATGTGGGTAACCAAAAAGTTGCTGTAACGGTACACGTATTTGTATTGAACCGTTTGGTACGAGGCTTTCGGTTCGGTGTTCAGTACGCATTTTCAAACCGAACGGTTCGTTGGACCATTTTTCCTGCCGACCAAAATTTAGTTATTTCAAATGTAGGCGCGTTGAGCGTGGCAAGCGCGCTCATAAAGTAAGAGACAAAAATGTTAATATGGCAAAAATGTTGTGGAGCGACCACAACGTTGTCCAACATCAAATGGCAAACGTAATGTAAGCAGAACGAAACTGAGCTACTCGTTATTGTGTTGTTGACGGACCATTTATCAGTTTGGACCAAAGCAGCGCGAGCCGATCTTGATCAAGCGACACTGTTACTACACAGCGCTAAGAGATCCAGTAAAGAAATCATTTAAATTCGCCACTTAAGTAATAACATTGCTGCGAGATCTAGTGAGAAACATTCACATGCGCTGATCAAGCAGTGCTGACGTGATTACCATGAAGAAACATTGTGCCATGGATTTACTGTAGTAGCCTAACACTAACTGCAACCATGGAAGTTTGACAGGAATAGTAGGCTATAATGCTTTCAAGTAACATTACGTTGGTTTTATTTTGACATTATGATTAAAATTGCTGCCCTCAAATGTTAATCTGAACTAAAAATAGACCTTTGTTTATAACTACTACAATAAGGCTACATTTCATTTTTTCCAAGGAACTGTTTTTGTCTATTATAGCTCCATCATTGCTCAAAGTAAAAAAAAAAAAAAAATCATCTTTTATTATGTTATGGCGCTTTTCCACTACACAGTACCAGCTCGCCTCGGCTCGGCTCGACTCGGCTCTGTTTGGTTTTCCACTGTGTAAAAGTTGTACCTGTACCTGCTTCCAGGTACTTTTTTTCGTACCACCTCCGGCGAGGTTCTAAGCGGGCTGAGGCGATACTAAAATGTGACGTGAAATCATGGCAGACTGCTGATTGGTCAGAGAGAATCGTCACTATTCACTGCGTCATCATTGCACGCGCCAGACGCAGTATCCTGAATAAAAAACAGCAAAAACAAAAACATCCAAAAACAGCATACACTCGATTTCCTCCATTGTCCTGTGTGTAGGTAGCGGGTGTGTCTCGCGCGTCTCGTGTAAAAGATTAAGTCACGGCAGTTTCCTGCGGCGTCGCTATGACGACCAGGTACTATTGTGGAGGTACTATCTGCAATGGAAAACGGAGCGAAAAGCGAGCCGAGCCGAGCTGAGTCGAGGCGAGTCGAGCTGGTACTGGTAATGGAAAAGCGCCATTAGTTTTAATAAAAAAAAAATTATAATAAAAAAAATTCTCTGGCATTTCTTTCTTTTCGCTGTATCGAAAACGTACTGAACCGTGACACAAGTGTATCGTATCGTATTGTGAACCGTTACACCCCTACTTGTCAGGTATTGTTCATAAAAACAAGCATTAGATGAATAGTTGGCATTTAGGCCTAAACTGTTATGTTTCATCCATCCCACCCCTGTGGAACGATTGAAACAAAGCACAACTACCGTTCAAAGTAAAGTTTTACTTAAATCGTTCTATATTTGTACCGAATAACACATGATGAACTCATAATGTGAGTTCAGGTTGTTGATAAAAAAAATAACAACCCTATCTGTAACCTTTTTAGAAAACGACGTTTATCTGAAAAGTGTTTCAACTGTCCAAGCTCTCCCCCACTATTGTTCCAAGAGTAAAACGCTATTCATATTTTTTAGTATTGCTTTATGTCTCACGCGGCTCATAATAGGCTCAATGTAAAGCATTTAGCAGTCTCTGTTCCAGTATGGCACTTGAGATCGATTCACATTAATTCCCTTCACAGATCTTAAACTTTGACTTTTGACTTGACGAAACAATCACACAAACGAACACAACATCGCTCAGGTCTGAATGAACTCAACATATTCTCCTCATGCTCGCTGCTGCTGCACTAAATGTTTATTTCAGAAGGAAGACGCCAGAAAAGACGCACAAGTATCGCTGTGATCGATGAAAACAATACAGAAATGAGCCTGTCGCTTAATCAAACTGTATAAAGTGTGTGTGATGGTTGAGTAAATATGAGAAATACCGTGAACTGCTCTCCTCACCTCAGTAGACTCGACGCTGAAACTCAATGTTGACGGAAGAGACGGCGCGAGCGAGCGGTGACGTCATCGGCCGCCGACTGTAGATGATCGGAGACGCGCCTATGGCAAGCCGTATTAGTATTAAATACACTGTAAAAAATGTCTGTGAAATTAACTGTGTAATTCTGTAAAATTGTGACATCGAAATTTTGTAAATAGAAAAACAATGAAATTTTGTTAAATTTACAGTACTATTTTGAAAATAGTACAAATGCTGTTGTAAAATACTGAACCAAACAAAACTGTTGAAATAATCATATTAATTTGTAGAATTTACAGATTTACAGATTTATGCAATTTAAGCAGAAAAAAAAAACTATGCAGAAAGCAACAATGCAGTTAAAATTACAACATGACAGTGTTAAAATATTTTTCGGACATACATATTCTCAATAGCCTATCAACAAGAACCTGTACATTTTATATATGATATATTTTACAGACAAAAATGTTCAAGTACAGCATAACTGTGTTAATATGAATTTTAAAATTCATATTTAAAAACAGGCAATGGGTCTTTTAGGTCCAACAGCACTGTAAAATGACTAGCTAATATAAACTGGTAGGAATTGCGTTGTATCTGTCGACAGTTAAGGGGACATTAATAGCCAAACCGTTTATTTGTTATTTTGAACAATTAATTAAATTGTAGGCTAAATGATAAAATAAAATAATTTCTTTTTTTTTTTCCATTTACAGAATAATGTAATTTATTCATATTTATATTTTGTCGATGTAAAATTTACATTCCCATGTAACGTTACATGAACATCTGCGTTTGAATGTCGAGCAGTAGATTTCAGATTATCGCGGGATCACGGATCAGCTGTTTTGATGAACTTCACGACGAGAGTGTGCGCACACCAATTCTGCCAGCAAGTGCGTGGAGTTTTGCATGACATATCAAATCTGGTAAGTGAACGGTTTGTTTTCTACTAACTTAAAATACATTACTTGTAAGACAATTATATGTTATGACTGAGGCTATTTTGCGTGGACTGGGTTTCATGTTCAACGCACAACTCTTTCAGTTTGTTTCTTTCATGCTGAGAAACGTTAACTAGGATAAAAAAGCCATTTTGTTAGTTTGCTCAAAAACGACCAACTGCAGTTTCTGCAGCAAAGCAGATTTCTGAATATCACGTGATCAGCCGTTTTGACGAACTTCATAAGTGAGAGCGCGCGCCAATTCTGCCAGTGAGCTAGTGGAGTTTTTGCATGACATGTAAAATTGCGAGCTCTTGCAGTAAGTGAACAAACAGTTCGTTTTCTTCAAAAACAGTAACGTGAACTGTAGCCTACAAGTAACGTATATGTTGATATCTATTTTCCCATCATAATAATGATGCTGACGAAGCTGTTAATGTGGGTTTTATTATCAGCTCAACTCTGTCAGTATTTTTCTTTCATGCTGAGTAACGTTAACTGAGATAAAAAGAGCGATTTTGTTAGTTTGCTCGAACGACTAACGTTTACGTCCTGTTTCTGCAGCAAAGCAGATTGCTGATTATCACGGGATCAGCCATTTTGATGAACTTCACAAGTGAGAGCGCCCGCCATTTGTGATTTGTGCATGACATGTAAAATTGCGATATCTAGCACTGGTAAGTGAACAAACAGTTCGTTTTATTAAAAATAACAGTAACTGTACAAGGAAGTTATAGGCTATGTTTTGACTGAGGCTATTTTGCCATCATAATGATGCGGACGATTGGTTGATATAAAGGCTGTAACGTTAGACTGTGTGGGTTTTATTATCAGCTCAACTCTGTCAGTTCTTATCTTTATTGCTGAGTAACGTTAACTGAGATAAAAAGAGATAAAGTTTCCTGTCGTTTCTACAGCAAAGCAGATTGCTGATTATCACGGGATCAGCCATTTTGACGAACTTCAGAAGTGAGAGCGCCCGCCATTTCTGCCAGTGATTTGCGCTTGACATGTAAAATTGCGATATCTAGCACTGGTAAGTGAACAAACAGTTCGTTTTATTAAAAATAACAGTAACTGTACAAGGAAGTTATAGGCTATGTTTTGACTGAGGCTATTTTGCCATCATAATGATGCGGACGATTGGTTGATATAAAGGCTGTAACGTTAGACTGTGTGGGTTTTATTATCAGCTCAACTCTGTCAGTTCTTATCTTTATTGCTGAGTAACGTTAACTGAGATAAAAAGAGATAAAGTTTCCTGTCGTTTCTGCAGCAAAGCAGATTGCTGATTATCACGGGATCAGCCATTTTGACGAACTTCAGAAGTGAGAGCGCCCGCCATTTCTGCCAGTGATTTGCGCTTGACATGTAAAATTGCGATATCTAGCACTGGTAAGTGAACAAACAGTTCGTTTTATTAAAAATAACAGTAACTGTACAAGCAAGTTATATGTTTTGACTGAGGCTATTTTGCCATCATAATGATGCGGACGATTGGTTGATAAAGGCTGTAACGTTAGACTGTGGGTTTTATTATCAGCTCAACTCTGTCAGTTCTTATCTTTCATGCTGAGTAACGTTAACTGAGATAAAAAGAGCGTTTCCTGTCGTTTCTGCAGCAAAGCAGATTGCTGATTATCACGGGATCAGCCATTTTGACGAACTTCAGAAGTGAGAGCGCCCGCCATTTCTGCCAGTGATTTGCGCTTGACATGTAAAATTGCGATATCTAGCACTGGTAAGTGAACAAACAGTTCGTTTTATTAAAAATAACAGTAACTGTACAAGCAAGTTATATGTTTTGACTGAGGCTATTTTGCCATCATAATGATGCGGACGATTGGTTGATAAAGGCTGTAACGTTAGACTGTGGGTTTTATTATCAGCTCAACTCTGTCAGTTCTTATCTTTCATGCTGAGTAACGTTAACTGAGATAAAAAGAGCGTTTCCTGTCGTTTCTGCAGCAAAGCAGATTGCTGATTATCACGGGATCAGCCATTTTGACGAACTTCAGAAGTGAGAGCGCCCGCCATTTCTGCCAGTGAGCTCAGCTAACGTTAGTGGATTTGTGCATGACATACAATTCCGATCTCTTGCACTGGTAAGTGAACAAACAGTTTGTTATATTTAAAAAACAGTAACTGTACAAGTGTATGTTTTGACTGAGGCTATGCCATCATAATGATGCAGACGAACTGTTGGTTAATTAGGCTGTAAACGTTAACGTTAAACGGTGTGGGGGGGGGGGGGGGGGGTTCAACTTTTTTTTTTCAAAACTTTTTCAGTTTTTTTTTTCTTTCATGCTGAGTAATGTTAACTAGTTTAAAAAAAAGAGCGATTTTGTTAGTTTGCTTCAAGTCGACTAATGTTTACTGTCATTTCTGCAGCAAAGCAGATTTCTGATTATCACAGGATCAGCCATTTTGACGAACTTCATGAGTGGGAGTGCCCGCCAATTCTGCCAGTGAGCTAGTGGAGTTTACATGTAAAATTGCGATCTCTTGCACTGGTAAGTGAACAAACAGTTCGTTTTATATATATAAAAAAAACAGTAACTATACAAGTATGTTTGTGACTGAGGTTATTTAGTCAATGATGCTGATGAATTGGGGGTTAATCAGGGTTTCAGTTTCTTTCATGCTGAGTAAGTAACATTAGGATTAAAAATAACCATTTTTATTAGTTTGTTAAAAAAATGATTAACTGTCGTTATTGCAGCAAAACACTAGAGACATTGAGGGGTTATGTGCTGCATTGTAGAGTTCATAGGAACGAGCCCCGTTGTCTCTTCAAATGTGCTGACGCTGACTGCAAACGGACATTTTGTACTTATGCAGCTTTTAAAGCTCATTTTTATCGGGCTCACAATGAGTCTGAAACCTCTGTTACTGCTGGGGCATTTGTTGCAGATTTTAAATGTGCCATTTCACTGTGTGATCAACAATTTCACACAGTTAAAGAACTTACCTGCCACTTAAAAGAGCATATAGTGGAGGGGCGACCTGTGGCATGTCCAGTAACAGGATGTAAAAATACATTCACTGTGAAATCATCATTTACTGCTCATATGTCCAGGAAGCATAGATCATGTTCTGTTGATAGCATAAGTGACATTTACAGGGAAACTATTTCTCAGTCATCTACTGCCATTGCATGTGAAGATGCTTCCCAGGTCTTTAATGATGAAACAGATGACAACATTGAATTGCCACAGAATTTTAGTGAGTCCTTTCTTAGGAATGTATGTTTACTGTACCTAAAATTGCAAGGGCAGCTCCTCCTTCCAGTTTCAACAATACAAACGATTGTTGAAGAGATGCAAAATGTACACGAGTTAGGAAGAGATTACACTTTAAGTAAACTGCAGTCACTTTTAAAAAATGACATGCGTCTTACAGATGATGTTGTCAGTAAAGTCTGCGATTGTGTAAAGGATTCAGATTTGTTCTCCCTCTGTCATCAGGGTCCGCTGAGAACAACATATTCAAGAGCTCAGACATTCAAACAAATGTTCCATTACATAGAGCCTAAGAAAGTAACATTAGGAAATGATGAAAATCTGAGACAAAGGTTTGCATACTACATACCTGTAAAGCAAACATTAAGTAACTTACTGGAATCAGAATTCTGGAAGAATTCAGTGTCACAACAGTCTCATGAAACAGACTCGGATAATTTTAGTGACATAAGTGATGGTAAAAGCTTCAAGTCTAACCAGTTCTTTATTGAAAATCCAGAATGCCTGAAACTAATTCTCTACCAGGATGCTTTTGAAATTGTAAATCCTCTCGGCTCTGCTAAGAAAAAGCACAAAGTTGTTGCAGTTTATCTTTCTGTGGCTAATCTACCTGCACATGTTCGGAACAATACTGATCACATGCCCCTTGTGTTATTATGTGTAGAGAATGATTTAAAACAATTCGGATTTGCTAATGTTTTCTCAGAGATGTTGGTGGATTTAAAAGATTTGGAGGAAAATGGAATAACTGTAGGTGGTGAAACGGTCAAAGGATCTTTGTATTGTATTGCCGGTGATAATTTGGGTTCACACAGCATTGGTGGGTTTACCGAAAATTTCAGTCGTTCACAATATTTTTGCAGGTACTGTGAAGTCACGCGACATGAGTTTCAAAATGATGACCCTAATGTTTGTGGTCCACAGCGCACACCCGAACGTTACAATTCTATTGTTCGTGATCTAGAAGCTCAAGACAACAAAGGCATAAAGGGAAACTCTGTTTTCAATACTTTGAAATCTTTTCATGTTTGCCAGCCTGGTCTCCCACCTTGTTTAGGTCATGACTTATTTGAGGGTGTCTTGTCCTATGATGTTGCATTGTACCTGAAGTATTTCATCAAGAAGAAGCAATGGTTCACATATTCAATTTTGAACCGGCGCATCAAGCAGTTCAAGTACAAAGGAACTGATGCTCTCACAAAGCCATGTGCTGTCAACTCTCAAGTGCCCAAGCTTTCAGGGCAAGCCATTCAGAATTGGAATTTCTTAAGATTGCTTCCTGTATTAATTGGTGACAAAGTGCAAAATCCAGAAGATGATGTGTGGCAGTTAACTCTCCAACTTAAAGACATTGTTGATATGATTTGTGCACAAACAATTTCATCAGCACAGGTAGCCTATCTTGACATTCTGATCCAAGAATATTTGGAATCAAGAAAGTCTTTATTTCCTGAAAGTTTACTAAAACCAAAACACCATTACTTGCGGCACTATCCAGCACTAATTTTAAAATTTGGCCCCTTGATTAGATTATGGACGATGCGTTTTGAAAGCAAACACGGCTACTTCAAGAGGTGTGCCAGGCATTTAAAAAACTTTAAAAACATCTGCCTAACTTTATCTGAAAGACATCAGATGTTTCAGGCCTATCTTTCAGCTGGGCCAGGGTGCAGTCAGCTTCTGCAGGTCAAAGACTGTTGCACTTTTTACCCCAACCTTTACAGTGACACAATTAAACATGCAGTGAGAGAGTTTAGCTTTTCAGAAATCAATACTAGTGTATCCACAGACATCGTGTACAAAGGAACATCATATAAAAAGGGTAATTTTCTTGTGTCAAAAAATGATGAGGCCATTGAATTTGGAGAACTTCTCATTATTTTAATTCAAAATGATGACGCTGTGTATTTTGTGATGGAAGTACATAAAGCTGACTATCATTCTGAATACCATCTGTACTCAGTGACAAAACGGAACACCAGGTTGCAATGTCTTAACATTAACGATTTGGTAGATTTTTATCCGTTACCATCATACATTTTTAACGGGCATCAAGTCATTCCACTGAAACACAGTGTGTTGTCGAAATAAAGAGTCTTGACCACAGTGGTGGAGCAACCACACAAAAAATGCTAATTTATGGTTAGGAAAAAAAAATATAGTAAAAACAAAACATACAATTTGAAAAATGTGAAAGGAACCATTTTTTTTTACTTTTAAATGCATAAAGTTAAAATGCTCAGACACATATTCAAAAGAAGTGGCTTCTCTTATATGCATGTTGTTACTTCACTAAAAACCTTTTTTTTTTTTTTTTTTTTTTTTTTTTTTTTTTGCTTGATTCTAGAAATGTCTGATTCTGAGAGAATGTTTCTACGTACCGCCATTACTGAGGTCTTGCCGGACCTTCCAGAGGTGACAAAGGACATTTTAGAAGAGACACTGCAATCTCTTGGTGTGGAGTCATATGAAGATTTTAAATTTATTGAGGAAGCTGATTTGCTGTCAGCGCTGAGGCCAATTCAAGCCCGAAAAGTCATTGTTGCTTGGAAGCTGAGATGTAAGTGATGTTACATTAGAGAATGCAACCAGTTCCAACACTTAGATGTCCTAAAACATCTGAAAGGTTGGAAATAACAAATTCACATTGTGTTAATAATTGTCTGTGCAGGCCAGACCCCTGAAAGCAGCAGCTCTTTTGTTGATGCCACGCCTAGACCTCCCACAAACTTAGAGTCTCTATCCAGAAGTTCACAATTAATCTCTAACGACCACTCCCAAAGCCCTAATCCAGACTGGGTGGACACCTTTCTGGTACCATGGGATAAGTTACCAGAGGAACTGATACAGTTATTAGAGAGAGGTAAACGTCCAAGTCCACGGATCAGAAGAGAGATGGTTCGGATTGTCGTCCGTGAGATGATGCGAAAAAATTCTTGCCCAAGTAAAAAAAGTTCTACAGAAGTTGCTAAAAAGATGGTGGCGAAATATCCTAAATCTCTGCAAGACGTAATCGAGGGAGATGTGATTGGGCCAGGGTACCACTCTTTGGTAAAGCAACTGCAATATAGAATCGAAAATGCGAAGCGCTCTACGACCCCCAAAATGAGAAAACGAAAGCCTACCACTGATGAGTCTGACACAGACAAAGTCCCTCCAGAACAAAGAGCAACCATGCAGGACACTTATGGGTGTATTAACTGGGATTTAAAATTCCTCCCCATTGAAGAGACCCCAGAGAGCCAGAGAGAAAAGAAAGAAACACTGAAGATGATGTCCCAGCAAACTGATACAAATCTAGAGGAGGTCAAACGTCTAATGAAATTGACTTTCTACACACAGCGTAAACAAGTGAACCAGGGCGGAGATATAAAATGCCTCCTGAAAGAGTGGCCATTTCTATTCAGTGAACTTGGCATGGGAATCCATTTCAAAGAACTTGTCGGAATTGGGATGTTAGAAACTTTCACCCGGAATGTGGATCTGAAGGGGAAACGACTCTTGAACTACCTCAATACTGTTGGTGTGAACAGGAACAAAAAGTTCCTACAGGCTGTAACAAACTTGAAAGTGATCAGGGGAGAGCTGAGTGGTTGCTCTGAAGACGTCAAAGAGATGTTGCTGCTTTTGCTGTCCTACTTTAACGAGAAGGAAGACGCAATGCTCTGTTATGTGGAGGACACCTGCCTGGCAGAAGAAGTACAGATGGACCAAGTTCATTTGACTCCCACCCTTGTTGTTTGTGGTAAGTTCCCTGTTCTTTTAAAATCTCTTGTATTTTTCTTCCTTTCTCTTTTTTGTGTATTTGTAGTCAGATTCTTAAAGGAACACTCCACAGTTTTTTCATATTAAAGGGTTAGTTCACCCAAAAATGAAAATTCTGTCAGTAATTACTCACCCTCATGTTGTTCCAACCGAGTAAGAACTTCGTTCATCTTCGGAACACAAATTAAGATATTTTTAATTAAATCTGAGAGCTGGATCACTTCTCCATAGGCTTCTAGGTGACCGACACTTGCTGGCCCAGAAAAGTTATTAAAGAGATCGTTAATATAGTCCAAGTGGCTCAATCTTAAGTATATCAAGCGACGAGAATACTTTTTGTGCGCAAAAACAAACAAAAATAATGACTTTATTCCACTATTCATTTCCTTCTCTCTGGGCCTCGAGTTGGTTCACATAGTGTTTTTGCGCAGTGCGTCTGTGTTACACATCACCAGGCATCACACACATGACCAGCGTCGGCCAATAGTGAGCCTACGTGGTGACATGTAACACAGACGCGCTGCGCAAAAACACTACGTAAACTAACTCGAGGCCCAGAGAGAAGGAAATGAATAGTGGAATAAAGTCGTTATTTTTTTGTTTTTGCGCACAAAAAATATAGATTGAAAAACTTAAGATTGAGCCACTGGAGTCACTTAGACTATATTAACGATGTCTTTACTAACTTTTCTGGGCCAGCACGTTATAATGTCTTAGAAGCCTATTGAGGAGTGAGACAGCTCTCAGATTTCATCAAAAATATCTTAATTTGTGTTCCGAAGATGAACTTGCGCGGTTGGAACAACATGAGGGAGAATAATTACTGACAGAATTTTCATTTTTGGGTGAACTAACCCTTTAAACTGTTATTTGCTTAAGACGAGTTGATGCATGCCTCTCTCATCTCAGTGCGTGCACTCAATCGCTCTGGCGCGTGGTGACACTTTGATAGCACTTATCTTAGCCCAGTTCATTCATTAGGGACCAAACAGAGATTAAGTTATAACCGACAAAACACCTCCACGTTTTCCCTACACTGAAAAAAATGATTGCTGATTTTACTAAAATTATCGTAAGCGGTTGCACTCAATTCATTTTATCTGCATTTAAACAAATGCATTAAGTTGAACTAGTTCAACCTAATGCATTTGTTTAAATGTACTAAAATCAATTGTGTGCAACCAATCACGATACATTATTTTTTTTTTTTGTAAATTCAATGAATAATTTTTTTCCGTGTATTTAAATACAGTTACCCGAGTAGTTACACGACCAAGTATGGTGACAAAATAAAACGTGGCGCTTTTCTTAGCGGGTAAAAAGGATAACTAAAATGTATGGCGGAATAGCACTTGGGACTCGGGAGCACTTCGAAGTAATATCGAAGTGCTCCCGAGTCCCAAGTGCTATTCCGCCATACATTATAGTTATCCTTTTTACCCATCAAGTCAAGAAAAGCGCCACGTTTTATTTTGTTACCATACTTGGATGTGTAACTGTAGTTAAATGGGGAAAACGTGGAGGTGTTTGGTCGCTTCTAACTTCATCTCTGTTTGGAACCTTATGAATGAACTGGGCTAAGCTAAGTGCTATCAAAGAGTCGCCGCGCGCTAGAGCGATTGAGTGCACGCACTGAGACGAGGGAGGCATGTATCAACTCGTCTTAGTTGAGGGAATAACATAGTTTAATATGAAAAAACGGTGGAGTGTTCCTTTTAATTAAGTTTTTAGTTTTGTTACTGTAATGTTGTAGTATCTTTGAATATTTTTTTTTTCTTACTTTCTTTTTAGGTCGATCCTGTTTTTCAGCGAAACGGTTCATGCTGTGTGTGGATCAAAACATAATACTGGACAACATCTCCTCCTTCATTTCCGCCCTGTGCATGATGTTTGGGAGCTATTATATCTTCAACATCCATTACCCATCAGAGCTGGCATCAACGCTGGAGTTTCTGCAGAGGTATGTCTTCTTGAATAGGCTTTATGCAACAATTTCACTTTATTGAACTTAAAAAAATTAAGGTACTCAGACTCTTACGCTGTTGACGTAACAAACAGTGCAACGCTTCCAGAATGCCGACGCTATTCAGGTGAGCACCACGATGCATGCGTGCGATTCGTTCCTTATTGGAGGACTTGGAAGCGTTGCACTGTATGTTACGTCAACAGCGCAAGAGTCTGACACAGGCTAGAAAAAAATTGTTGAATAAAATTATTTATGTTTGTTTGCCTACAAAAAGTATTCTCGTCGCTTCATAAAATTAAAGGACAACTCTGGCGCAAAATGAACCTAGGGTGTATTAAAGGAGAACTCTGGTCAATTTTAACATTTTTTTGTGAATTTGGAGTGCTGTCAAAACAGAGAACATCAGCAAAAATGAATGTTTATTTGTGAATAAGACTAAATTAACTTTGTTCATCATATAAACGATTGTGTCTGCAATTTTTTGGAATAAACCGTTCAATTCAGATTAGTTTTTCAATCTCTTTCAACTTTTTGAAGCAAAGTTTCAGTTGCGTAGCAGTCAATGTAGGGACAGATATCTCAGATTGCATTAAAAAAAAATCTTAATTTAAGATCTTAAGAAGACTTAAGAAAGAACTAAAGTCTTGCGGGTTTGGAACGACATGAAGGGCGAGTAATCAATGACAGCATTTTTGGATGAACTAACCCTTTAATACCTAAAATATCTTGAATAAAGAAATTTAAGTTATTTTTTTCTGTTAATAAAACTATTTTATAATTAATAAGTTGCCTGTTTTTCTTCTTTCTCAAGGTGTTTTTTCTCCATCAACCCAGAGAAGGGCACCAAAGTGGAGAAGACACAAACTTCACGCCTCAATGTGAACCCAAGAGTCCTTACTTTAATTCAGGAACTTTCAGATCATGAGTGGCGTGATGTGTGAAACTCTATGGACGTTTGTTTGGACTTTACTCTGAATTTAGTTTTAGCTTCTATGCTCAGTTCTTCAAGATCAACCCAGAGAAGGGCACCATTGTGGAAGACACAAACTTCACTCAATGTGAACCTTTCAGATCATGAGTGGTGCGATGTCTGAAACTATGGACATTTGTTTGAACAATACTCTGAATAAGGTTTGTTTCAGCTTCTATGCTCTGTTCTGAAGATAACTTTTTCAGATGAGTTTGTATGCAACTTAGTTTTATTGCTCTTATATTTTGTGATATTGTCCTGTACGTCAGTTCGCAGAGTGATATTGTCCTGCAAGTCAGTTCGCAGAGTAATATTGTCCTGTAAGTCAGTTCGCAGAGTGATATTGTCCTGCAAGTCTGTTCAGAGTGATATTGTCCTGTAAGTCTGTTCGCAGAGTGATATTGTCCTGCAAGTCTGTTCACAGAGTGATATTGTCCTGCAAGTCTGTTCACAGAGTGATATTGTCCTGCAAGTCTGTTCAGAGTGATATTGTCCTGTAAGTCTGTTCACAGAGTGATATTGTCCTGCAAGTCTGTTCACAGAGTGATATTGTCCTGTAAGTCTGTTCGCAGAGTGATATTGTCCTGTAAGTCTGTTCGCAGAGTGATATTGTCCTGTAAGTCTGTTCGCAGAGTGATATTGTCCTGCAAGTCTGTTCGCAGAGTGATATTGTCCTGCAAGTCTGTTCACAGAGTGATATTGTCCTGCAAGTCTGTTCACAGAGTGATATTGTCCTGCAAGTCTGTTCACAGAGTGATATTGTCCTGTAAGTCTGTTCGCAGAGTGATATTGTCCTGCAAGTCTGTTCGCAGAGTGATATTGTCCTGTAAGTCTGTTCGCAGAGTGATATTGTCCTGCAAGTCTGTTCACAGAGTGATATTGTCCTGTAAGTCTGTTCACAGAGTGATATTGTCCTGTAAGTCTGTTCGCAGAGTGATATTGTCCTGCAAGTCTGTTCACAGAGTGATATTGTCCTGTAAGTCTGTTCGCAGAGTGATATTGTCCTGCAAGTCTGTTCGCAGAGTGATATTGTCCTGCAAGTCTGTTCACAGAGTGATATTGTCCTGCAAGTCTGTTCACAGAGTGATATTGTCCTGCAAGTCTGTTCGCAGAGTGATATTGTCCTGTAAGTCTGTTCGCAGAGTGATATTGTCCTGCAAGTCTGTTCGCAGAGTGATATTGTCCTGTAAGTCTGTTCGCAGAGTGATATTGTCCTGCAAGTCTGTTCACAGAGTGATATTGTCCTGTAAGTCTGTTCGCAGAGTGATATTGTCCTGCAAGTCTGTTCACAGAGTGATATTGTCCTGTAAGTCTGTTCGCAGAGTGATATTGTCCTGTAAGTCTGTTCGCAGAGTGATATTGTCCTGCAAGTCTGTTCAGAGTGATATTGTCCTGTAAGTCAGTTCGCAGAGTGATATTGTCCTGTAAGTCAGTTTGCAGAGTGATATTGTCCTGTAAGTCTGTTCACAGAGTGATATTGTCCTGTAAGTCAGTTTGCAGAGTGATATTGTCCTGTAAGTCTGTTCGCAGAGTGATATTGTCCTGTAAGTCTGTTCGCAGAGTGATATTGTCCTGTAAGTCTGTTCGCAGAGTGATATTGTCCTGCAAGTCTGTTCAGAGTGATATTGTCCTGTAAGTCAGTTCGCAGAGTGATATTGTCCTGTAAGTCAGTTCGCAGAGTGATATTGTCCTGTAAGTCTGTTCGCAGAGTGATATTGTCCTGTAAGTCTGTTCGCAGAGTGATATTGTCCTGTAAGTCAGTTCGCAGAGTGATATTGTCCTGTAAGTCAGTTCGCAGAGTGATATTGTCCTGTAAGTCAGTTCGCAGAGTGATATTGTCCTGTAAGTCAGTTCGCAGAGTGATATTGTCCTGTAAGTCAGTTTGCAGAGTGATATTGTCCTGTAAGTCAGTTCGCAGAGTGATATTGTCCTGTAAGTCAGTTTGCAGAGTGATATTGTCCTGTAAGTAGTTTGCAGAGTGATATTGTCCTGTAAGTCAGTTTGCAGAGTGATATTGTCCTGTAAGTCAGTTTGCAGAGTGATATTGTCCTGTAAGTCAGTTTGCAGAGTGATATTGTCCTGTAAGCAGTTTGCAGAGTGATATTGTCCTGTAAGCAGTTTGCAGAGTGATATTGTCCTGTAAGTCAGTTTGCAGAGTGATATTGTCCTGTAAGTCAGTTTGCAGAGTGATATTGTCCTGCAAGTCAGTTTGCAGAGTGATATTGTCCTGTAAGTCAGTTTGCAGAGTGATATTGTCCTGTAAGTCAGTTCGCAGAGTGATATTGTCCTGTAAGTCAGTTTGCAGAGTGATATTGTCCTGCAAGTCAGTTTGCAGAGTGATATTGTTTAACAAATTCTTTCTTGCCCTCTTCTTCTCTATTTTTCATTTGTACTCTTTTTTTCGTCTTTGTTTCCTTCCATCTCTTTACCTCCATCTTTCCTTTATCAGTTCCAATGAGATAATTAAGCTGTACATATTACAAATGTGTATGTTGTGCTGCTTTAATAATAATAAAGAAGGCAAGACAATGCAGAAAATGGATGTTTTTATGCAGTTTTGTACTAAAATGCAGTTTAAAACAAAGTTATTTACAATGACTGTCATTTTTACAAATTTATTCTGGCAACCACAGCTGCCAAATTATTTTTGTAAAAACAACAGGATTTTTTTGTATAAACAAACTTAAAGTCTGTATTTCTTACAGAAAATCCCTGTAAATTTTACAGGATTTTTTTTACAGTGACTGTAATTTTTACAAAATTATTCTGGCAACCCAGCTGCCAAAAATTTTTTGTAAAAACGACAGAATTTTTTTTACAGTGTACTCCTGGCTGTACTAGTATGGCAAGCCGTTTTAGCATTAAATACTCCTTCCTGTACTAGTCATAAATCAGTTTTGACTAGTCATAATTCGAGTTCCAGATAGCTCTTCTGCAATTTTGACTCGTTGTAATTGCAATTAAGATATCTACAATGTGATTGTGACTAGTCATAATATGCATTGAAGATATCTACAATGTTAATTTGACTAGTTATAATATACATTACAGATATCTACAATGCTTTTATGACTAGTCATATTCTTCCATTGACTTCAATTGGAAAATATTTTCAGATATCTACAAATGAGTTTTGACTAGTAGAAATTGTAAATAAACATATAAAAAATACATTTCCACTGGGATTTCTAATTAGAGATATCTCAAATTATAATTTGCACTAGTGCAATTAAATTAGAGATATCTCTAATTTAATCGCCACTAGTGCAAATTATAATTTGAGATATCTCTAACTGGGTTTTGTCTAGACATAATCAAAGTGGAGATATATTTAATTCATCGTTTTTTTTAAGATATCCAAAAATACATATGTAGATATCTTTAAGTAATTTATTACTAGTCAAATTACAGTTGTAGATATCTTGAACTGGATTTTTGACTAGGCAAAACTTAATTAGAGATATCTTGAATTGGAACTCGTCCTAGTCAAAACTCATTTAAAGATATCTTCAATTTAATTATAGATATCTCAGTCTGCTTTTTGACTAGGAGGCAGGCGCGCTGGAAGCTGTTTCATGCGGGGGGGCTGAGGGCTGGGTTGGAAAATATATGACGTCATTATGTTGTGACTGACGACATGAAATTTCTCTACTAGTCTTCTCCCCTGGCGTGATTGTTACTGTTTTATACACAAAAATTGTACTTGATGTACTTGTACTTGATGTTTAATAAAAAAAAAAAAAAAAATCTCTGTACTGTTTAGGCTATGTGTTGTAGCCATTAAAGAAAACATATTTGGTTTCATATTTGTTTAAATATTATAGGCTAATGTAATTTTTATTTAATCAATGTTTATTATGAAAGTGAGCATGCAGCATGAGAAAGATATGATACGTCATGCGCAATAGCCTATGAGATATGGAGTGGGTAAGACATGATTTTGACCACTTTATTGAATTTTGTTTTGTAGAAAGACTCTGTTTAAAAGATTTTCGTTTTGTATAAATTGTATCTTAATTTTGATCAATATTTTATCAACCAATTGCCTGTATTTATATATACAAATATATTAGCAGACAATGTAATAAGGTGCCGGCACATCACTTGTATTGCACGTGAACTGGAGGGCGCAGAAACTCAGCTTGTGCCTCACAGACAGTTGAGAAATATAGGCTATCTATTATAGAAAGCTTAAAAATGTCTACTTTTAAACGAAAAAATTCAAAACGAAAAGAAATAGGCTACTCTCTGAATATGTAGGCCTAATCCATAGAAATGTGCATTTCTCTCTGGCGTTCATGGCGAGTCCGCATCGTCAACTTTATCTTTGCAGCGACACAGAAAACACCATTTTATTAATAAACAATTAAATGTCTCCTTGCTATTTTTGACACATTCATAATCATTTCTTTAGCCGGTTCTTTGTGGCAAAATTATGCATGCGGTCGTGCGCTTGAGTGCGGCTAGTAAACGCCCATTATTCTGATCGGAACAAAGCATAACAAATTCTACATTTATTTCATTTTCTCCATAGAAATGAGAGGCCAAGTCACAAGTCAAACAATTTTTTTTATTTACAATAATAGTGATTGTCCGAAGAGATGGCTTCCCTTGGCTTCAGGGAGAAAACGCCACTGAGAACGAGGATGGTCATTTCTGAAAAAAAAAAAAAAAAGAAAAAAAAAATTAAGTATATATGTCATATATATTCACTAAATAATTATTCACTATTATTTAGTGATGTGCTGCCTTATGCTATGCTAGCCTAGGCCTCTTCAGCCACAGGACTATGAATAGGCAATAGCATACAGAAATAAATAATGCTAAAATGCTCGGCGGCAGTATAAGGGATTTAAAACCAGTTCTTACCTCGATTTAAAGTGCACCAAACATGGCCTTGCGTTCAGGTGTGTTGCTGATGAAGCTCCGAACAAGAGATGGTATATCCAGCCTGTCCAGAATGTCACTATGTATGTGCATTAGCGCCAGATGTGTCAACCTCTTCTGGCTTGTGGTACTTCGGGTCCAGGTTTTCAGGCGTCTGAGAGCTGAGAATGATCTTTCTGATGGAGCAGCTGACACAGGTAGACATAAACAAAGCTCAATGAATGCCTCAACTTCTTTAAATAGCTCTCTAGTTTGGGGATGCAATGATGAAATGAATTCAGCAAGCTCTTTCACTGCAGTGAACCGTCTCTCCTTAGTTAGGTCACCCAGTAGAGTTAGTTGCATTTGTAGACGTGATCGATCAAACTTTTCCGGGAGTTGCATTTCTTCATTTAGTCCAGACAGGTTTTGGTTTGCAGCTTCGATAAGAGTCGTTTCTCTTTGTGCAGCCACTTTAATTCCACTTTGATCAAATCTTCTTTTAAGCTCAGTTTGGATTAAGTCTACTGCTTCAAAGAACTGACGTCGCCACTGTGCTTCTCCAGATTTGCACACCAGAGCCTCTGGTTCTGAAGTGTTGCGGATGCGAGCTGGGGTTTTGCTCAATCTGGAGGGATTTGGCATTTTCAAATTGTTGCATCTTGCAGCGGTGTTAACCTTATCCATCAGCTCTTTGAAAGAGTCATCCCCCCGAAGTCTCTGCATATGTTGCTGGAGGACTGTGACACACTCAAGGGCTGCGCGTGCAGTTGATGTTTCACTCTGCAGACTTCGGGCCACTGCCTCAGAAGGCTCAAAAAGTGCCTGGCTGCACACTAATCCAAAATATGTCCTTGCTTGTTTAGCTTGTGTGCACAATCCGGATATCTTAGACCGAATCTCAGCCCTAACTGACTTGTCTCGCTCCAGAGTCTTTAGGGTCTCCAGTAGTGTAGCATATGCAGAGATGACTCTTGAAATCGCAGTGCTGCGGATGCACCATCGGGTTGGGCAAAGCCCCAGAAGATTGCACACCACATCTTCAGAGCCAAACAGAGACCTGAACAACTGTTTACGTTTGGCTGATTCTGAAATGACAACAGACACTCCCTGAACAAAATTCAACGTGTCTGCAATGAGTCTCACTTCCCTTGCTACCTCTTGCAGAACGAGGTCCAAAGCATGGTTACTGCAATGCACATATAGGGACACTGGACACTCTGCTTTTAGCTTCGCCTGAACACCATTTATACGGCCAGACATGTTGGACGCGCCATCAAAACAATATCCTGCCAAACGTTCCAGAGGTATGTTTAAACGGATAAATATGTCTTTGATGCATGAAAACAATGTTTCTGCAGATGAGTCACTGGCGTTATAAAATCCAAGAAAGACGTTTTGTGCCCTTAAATCTGAATCCACAAACTGCAAACAACATAAAAATTGCTCGCTCGCGCTGATATCGGTTGTTCCGTCTGCTGTGAGTCCAAAGAAAGAACAGTGGCTAATTTGAGACATGATTTCACGTTGTATGGCATGAGCAAACATCCCGAGAATTTCGTTTTGAATTGTATCGGACATCCAATTGTCTCTGCGTAACATCCATTCTCTTTCTTTCGGGAGAGCGTGTGTCCTCTCCAGCATTAACTGCCAGAGGACTCCATCTCGGTGAACGTGCCCTCTAAGTGGCAACCCTTCGCGGCCCAGGAGCTTGATTGAGCGGAAGAAAAGCTCCAGCACAGCCCTACCCGTTGCCTGGTCTCGAGCGGCAATATCCGAGATCACAGCGTTGATTGGTGTTAATTTTAAGGATTCCAAAGCACGCACTGAATCCGAGTGCAATTCGGATAACTCATGTTGAGCAAATTTTTCACGTGCTTTCTTCCAGTTACTATATCCACCAGCCTTTACTAAGGAGCTTTGATTGTCGTTGGTGAGGCGCAGTAATCCTTTATCCGTCGCTTTAGCACATATAAAACAAATCACAGAGTCAGATTCTCTAATATAATGCAGCCATTTCCATTTGTCAAACCATCCACATTGAAATGAACGCTCGAACGTTTCCCCACCAAATCTCCTGCCTGGAAATTTCATCCGGGGTTGGTAGGGCTTGTCAGCTTCCCTGGCAGCCATCCGATCATGTGTCCCGACCTCAGCAGAATCCATGATAACATCCAGCTCACAAACCTCGCTGCTCGCGGATGCTGACATAGGCCTACTAACAGCACTAGTCTGAACCGAGTTTGTGTCAGTGTCAGTCTTTGGCGAGGGTTCAGTCGCCGTTTCATCGACGTTATTGTTGACATCCTTTGTTTGAGAAGAATTCCCATCACTATTTTTACTTTTCTTAACTGTGTTACCCGAAAAAAAGTCCGAAATACGTTTCTGCTGCTTATTGCTAGCCATGACCAAACAAGTGTGAGGTGAGGGAAGCACTTCCTGAGGAGTAGGCTAGGCTAGTCTTTTATCAACGAAATATTAAAATAATTAATCATTAGTTTATATCTTATACACTATATCTTAATCCCATATTAAACACATTGTTATGTCTGTTTTTTTATTTAATTTAATTTTTATTTCACGTTTTTAAGTACAATATTAGGTTAGTCCACAGCCCCCCACCAGGGGGTGCTGATGCTATGACGGGGGGGCTGCAGCCCCCGCAGCACCCCCCTTCCCGCGCCATTGCTAGGAGGATCTTTCTTTGGAGATATCTGCATTCAACTTTGTGACTAGGAAGAATTTCAGTGTGCAGATATCTTGAATGAACATTCTGACTAGTCGGAATTATTTTATAGATATCCTAATTGTGTACTCAAACCACCCCTTTGCTAAGCCCCGCCTTTTCTAACCATTTTGTCTTCGAGGAGCACGCCAAAAAAGCTCAGAACGGCCTGACCTGGTTTTCAGGTAATAAAATTACTGTAAAAGTAACTGTGTATGTTATTAACACTGGAATAGTAACTGCATTGTTTGCAAATCACGGGATTGTTTTGCGTTATCAATGAACCATTTTCTAAGGTAATATAGTTGTCAGAGACACCGTCGGAATCATCTCATTAGCCCCATAATAATTTACGTTTATGTTTTTCATTTTGTCGTAATGTTTGATCAATTGTAATATCAAACGTTAGTCATTACATGTCAGTGGAAATGTCTTCGGATTTCGTGTAGGAACATAAACGAGTAAGTTATTTATTGTAGCGTTTTGACCAATGCTAATAAAATAGCTATCTTGTTTGGCTCCAAACAGAAAAACAAAATCTGGATATTTTAGGCAATATTGAATTCCTGGCCAAGATGCGTTTGAGAAAACATATGTTTACGTTATGTTCTTTTTTCTAAAAGTTTTAAGCCAGTTACAAATTCTAACTTAGTTCTTTATTCAAATTAAAAATGTTTTTTTTTAGAACAATGTGTATAAAGGACAAGATCCTTTTAACCAAACAGTACTGAGTAATAAAAGTACTGAAAAGCTCGAGTACATGTCATTTGTGGTAAATAATATAATATGATTTAGGAACAAGAGGAATCAGTGATTGTTTAAAAGTGTTTTGTGTTTTGTCCAGGCCACTGAGGATGCAGAAAATGAAATCCCAAACACAGTCATGGGGATTGTACAGAAGACATAGGAGTTGTGATCGAGGGCATTAAGGTTTTGCGCAACCTAGACTGCGTGATCCTGGCATTCATCATGCTGTTCGGTCTCATTTATGCTCTTGATCTTCATTTTCCTGACAACCTCAAGTACACCTTCAAGTTTATCCAGAAAATCCTAATGAACTTGGATGGACATAGGCTGAATCCAAAGATCCAGCAACTTAAAATCAAGCTGTTTGCATGAGATGTGCACTTTTTTTGAGAACACAATGAGAATTATTTGAAAATACATTGTTGTATATGGAGTCATTAACATACTTATGCACGCACACACACACACCACACATTTTTTTTTTTTTTTAAACACTCTTACATGTTTTTCTTACATGCTTTTTGTGTGTATTTCTAGTTAGTCGTTCTTGTCTTTAGGGATAGTTCACCCAAAAATGAAAATTCTGTCATCATTTACTGATCCTGGGGTTGTTCCAAACCTGTATTAATGTCTTTGTTCTGTTGAACACAAAGGAAGATGTGTTAAAGAATATGGGAAACTGAACAGTTCTGGGCCACCATTGACTTTCATAGTTGTTGTTTTTTCTTCCTACTATGGAAGTCAATGGTGGCCCAGAACTGTTCAGTTTCCCATTATTCTTTAACACATCTTCCTTTGTGTTCAACAGAACAAAGACATTTGTACATGTTTGGAAAAAGGCTTTAAAATGTGTACTTGCATTTTTCTAAGTACTTTTCACATTAAATAACTATTGCACTATTGAGTTTTAAATAAAAACATCTCGATCAAGATTTGTCTCTTGTCTCTATGGGGTACAAAAGAAGTATTTCCTAATTGATGTTTCAATTAAATGTTCTAATTTAAGTTTAAGAAGCATAAAACTAATCTAAACTTTTGGATCAAAATTGAGTTGGACCAACTCATTTAAGTTGACAAAATTGAGTTGGACCAACTCACTTAAGTTGGTCAAAATTTTGTTGGACCAACTTAATTACATTTCATTGCATGAAATTACATTTCATCCACATTGAGTGTGGATGAGGTTGGAGATCATACATTGAGGGAGCAACTAATCAAGGTACGGAGATGTTTGAGAATTTAAATAATTGTTTAAAGATGCTATATGATGCTATTATTAAAGATCATTATTTTGTGTATTTGGAAAATGTGTTGACATGCTTCAACGTTAAAAAAACAAACATTATTTTTCATATGCAGTGCATTATTTTAGCTCCTCTATGCCCAGCCTCTCTCAAATGTGGCGTTTTCTACAAAGCCCCTCCTTCCATCTGCTGACCCAGTGCATTGTGATTGACCAAACACCCACAAGTGTGTGTCAGAAATGTAATGCCCCTTACCATAATTGTGAGCTACAGCTTTCAAAGTACATATAAAAACAGTTAATGGGTACATGTTGCTCAGCTCTGCTTGAGCAGGCATCAGTGTCATACAGAACACAGGGCATCTAGTGCTGCTTTTCCACCATCAGGCCGAACGGTTCTCTTTGCTTAACAGTTTCATTCTGTGCTGATACAGATGATTTTTCCTCTTTTTTTTTCTCCATCAGGTCACCTGATGGAGTTTTTTCGGTTCCTTGCCACTGTTGCCTTTGGCTTGCTCAGTTGGGGATATTTAATTTAATTAATCAATCAACAATACTATTGATCAGCATTACCAAACGTGGACGTTTTCCACTAGAAACAAACATTGATGTATTATTTTAATTTAATACTGTGAAGCTGCTTTGATGCAATCTGTATTGTGAAAAGCGCTATACAAATAAACTTGACTTGACTTGACTTGAAATTGCTTTTTTCGCAACTGTTTTAGATACAGGAAGCAACAACTGTTCAGGAGGCAAAGTGTGTCATTGCAGAAGCAGCAGACAGCTTAAGTATCATTGGTGCCTTGAGATATATATCACACCTGACAGAAAGGAACTCTCTTGTCCAGTCAGCTGCAGAGTTCTTTGTGAATGGGAGACTGCGAGCTGCCTTGGACCAGTAAGTGATTTAAAGGGTTAGTCTGCCCAAATATTGAAATTCTGTTGTTAATTATTCACCCTCATGGGTTTCCACACCCCAGGACTTTAGTTAACTTCCAGAACACAAATAAAGATACTACCATGCTAACATCTCCTGAGAGTTGTCATGATAGAACACCTTTTGTGTTGAGAACATACAGTATATGAAGGTCTTACGGGTTAACCTGAGTAATTAATGACAGAATTGAATTTTTTTTTTGGGTGAAGTAAACTTTTAAGCCTTTCCTTTTTGACAACATAACTATCATCAGCTTTGAAACTTTCATTGACTGTTATGTTTGCTATGTTTGTTATGCAGGTTTTCAGAAGGGTTGCAAACTCTCGGTTTGCTAGAAGAGATGCAGAAATATCCTAGCCTGGCAAGCCAGACCTACATCAAGATGTTTAGTCTGGCAACTCACCCTAGACATGCTCACTCCGAGGGGCGGGATAAAGACTGTCTTTCAAATTCCCTCTGCACGCAATAGGACAGCGCTTCAACCAACCAGAGCGTTTTCCCAACAGCGGAGCTTAGTTGATAGATTCAACTTTTGCCATATCTGGCCGGCAAAACGACGAACACATCTTCCTTTTTTTAAGAATGACTTAAGTGCCGTTCTTTGCTCTTTTCTCAAAGAAAAACTTATCTCCAAGTCCTCCAGAGTCGCGGACAAAGCCGATTCGAAAGACTGTTCTCCAGCAGCGGCCCTCATTCTTTGTTTTCAAGTCGCAGGCAGGTAACCGTCACAACTCTGTCGTCATATGTTAAGCCCGCCCCGTCTACTCTATAAGCGACGTGATTGGCCTGACCCAATTTAGGTTTTTGCAGTTCGAAAGTCTATGGAGAGTTGCTAGACTGCCCTGGCTGCAAAATACATTTTGCTGCCGCTAGGGTGCGTCTAGATTTCTAGGCTAGAAATATCCTGCACTTTTTTATGACATGTTCGTCAATGAGCAGAGGCCCCTTCAAGCAAAGGACCTCTGCAGTCTTTTTTATGTGAACTTTTCCCCACAAGGCAGCAACAGAAGAGCAAAGGAAAACCAGACCATATGCTACTGGAGGGACTGGTTGATCAATGTTAAAGGTATGCCATGTAAAAAAAAAAAAAAATTCGAAATGTTTAAAATTTCTACAGTATAATGAGTGAATACTTAAATCTATTTTCCAAATTGTGTTTGTGCCTTGTCCTGAATCACTACAATTACAGTACATTTTTATATTCAGACTGTTTCATTATGAGCAGGACACATGCAGTTAAATTAATAGCTAGAATGCTAACGCTACTTTAGCTTTTAATTCTCTTGTAATGTGACAAAAACTTCTTCTTTTTTTTTTGTAATCAGACAAAATATAGAAACCATGCAGCTAGATGTAGTCATAATTAGACAGGCTGGCTAATTCTGTTTAGATCAAAATATCGCTGTCAAAGAACTGCATGTACAACACATTTTATAATAGGTTAGTCTTTTGAGGTTTGTGATTTTCTGTACATATATTTTGCAGAGGGAGAGACTGATGGAGTCACTCTTGAGAAGATAATGAAGTTTGCCACAGTGCCACCTCTGGGTTTCCCCCACCACCCAGAAATAGAGTTCCTCCATCAAGACAGGACAATCTTTCCAGAGGCCAATACTTGCCTCATTATACTACGACTGCCGATACACACAGAATATGAAATGTTCAAGACCTACCTGACAGAGGGAATCATGCAGAGCCGATATTTTGCTGTTGCCTGAAATGCTTTAAGCTTAAATATTAGCCTACCTTTTTACACAAAGTAATTTTAGGTACAGTTACAACTGAGTACAGCTTTTATCAATTTAAAGTTCCATTTAAGAAGCACCTTGAAGTCAAATATGTTTGAGATGTGCATCCATTGCAAAATAGAATGCATTGTTCTGCACTGTTCGTGTTTATTGTGGGAAAACGGTGTTACATTAATCATTTTTTCAATGTCAGCATCTAAGCATCTATTAATTCTTCAACAGAGCATTCTTGTAGTTAAAACTTTTATATATTAAAATATTACAAAAGAATGACATTCTTTATAACACACTCTAATCTGCAACACTAGTTTGCCAAAACATTAGCAATTTCTGCACAACACACCTGAAACTTAATCTTCAAATCTGTAATATGGTCAATATAGCATGGGAAACCGTTTCCATTTGCTGAGGAGTAAGGTTAATTTGAGGCTGTTCAACAGTTACAGCTGGGATTTCTTCATTTTCAGCTGTGGGCAAAGACTCAATGCCATGTTGAACCAGGAGTTCATTAAAATGTTCTGGCCTGTAGAGATCGTCTCCAAACACATTGTTGATGGCTGTGCTGTCAGTTCCTATCCTTGACAGCATTCCTTCTGTCCATATCTGTGTTGGTGTTTTATTGTTTTCTGTCCGCAAAGCACGGTGATTCCATGCCTCTTTGAAGTGCTGTAGTCTAGCTTGGATCTGTGGAAGAAAAACTATGCTGAGCGAAACTTTGTGAAGGTCATTGCTGGGATCAAGCAGTTCAGAATCTTCAAGACTGTAGAACATGCTGTAGAATGATTGTAGCACATGTAAAAATACATCCCTCCACAAACCTTCTATCCTTTGGTTGTGGACGGATTCCCCAGTAATGTGACTCCGGCGCTGAAGTCCTTGTACAAGGTTCATAAACAAGGCCACTTGTAAGTTCTCACCACCGTGATCTGACCTTACCCTAGAGGGCAGACCGTAAAGGCATGTTGCTTGAATAAACTGAGACAGCACAGTACTGGCACAGTTGTCGGTGTTGCAATTTAGGTATGTGATTAGTCGTGAATGTCCATCGATTGCACCATGAATCACAAAGCCCCATCTAAAAGTAAAAATAAATATTATAGGTAGTACAGTGTGAAGAACAAAGAGGTCCTACAGGTCCCACTTTTTCACAGTTCCCAGGTTTATGTTATGCAGGACGTCACAAAAGACACTTTAAATGCAATTGTGAACAAATCAACCTTTACAACAGGGCTCACAAATAATCAAGAACTGTTTGGAAAAATTTTTTTTTTAACATGAATAAATGATGAAAAAAGCAGGGTCTAATAATCAAGAAATGAGGAAGTGTAGGGCCAACATAAGGACAACTGGAATATTAGGGACTGAATATTAGGGTATGAAGTCAGAAGTCTGGCATGGGCTTAATTGGTACTTTGGCACCATTTAAGCCTGCATGTGTTCCAAATAAGCCCACATCATCATTGATTCACAAAATAAAAAAAAAGTAAGAGATTTTAAAGAAGTAAAACATCAATATATTTATTTAGTGACAGGGAAGTATTAAAAAAAATCATTTTGCTAATGTTTGATTAGATATTGCATTTTTTTTTTTTTCACAGCTGTTTTTCTATTATATGTGACCCTGCCTGTGAAAACCCAGCTAAAGTCATTTTTTTGTGATTCAATGTTTTCTACATAAAATCATCCTACACAATGTAAAGAACATTCTGTGAAAATATAACCTTGATATCTTTAATATTGACTGAGTTAGGCCATGTCAAAGATTTGCTAAAATTCGGGCTCAGAAAATCATATTTTTGAGAAATTCCAATTTAAAAAGAGGTTATTTGTTAAAACTGCAACACATTTGATCCATAGTTATCCTGCATATGTGCCATATAACCAGGGCCGGTTCTAGACATTTGGAGGCCCTAGGCAAAATGTATGTTGGAGGCCCCCCTGCCACACCCTCCTCCCCTCCACCTATCAGAATTCACGAGTTCACACTTACACATCAAATTAAATAGAGTAAAGATTATGCGTAGCCTATTTGGCGAGCTGTCCGGGGGAGGGCTCCGGGCTCTGAATTTTGGCCCAAACCCAGAATATTAACCCCTGTTTGTGATAGAAATAATCTAGAACTAGATTGCATTGTATTTTGGATTGTGTTGTTTACATCCAATAAGAGATTATTAAAATCAAAGTGAGGAGATGAGGTGGTGGAGGGATACTGATAAACTATCAGTAGTTGGGGGCCTTAAGCACATTTTCGCGCAAATTCATCTAAAAGCGCCAAATTTGGCACAGATGTAGCTCAGGTCATACCGAAATGATTTAGCTAGGGCGCCGGAGCCAGCGACCCTCGGGGCCAAGATGGCGGCCAAATCCAATATGGCCGCCGCCCGAAAAGGGTTCCGGCTTTAACTTTTGAACCACATGAGTTACAAATACAAACTTGATATGTTTTTCAGCTTAATTGATCATGAGAAACACATAGGAATGTTTATATTTATGACCCAGTATATCTGGACCCCTCGATCCTCCAATTCCAATATGGCCGCTCTCCAAAAAAGCAGTTTGGGCTGTAGTATGGGGCCTTACACACCATTGTACGCGCAAATTCATCTACAAGCACCAAATTTGGCACAGATGTAGCTGAGGGGATACTGAAATGATTTAGCCAGGGCGCCCGAGCCAGTGGTCCCTGAGACCAAGATGGCGGCCAAATCCAATATGGCCGCCGCCTGAAAGGGTTTCGGCTATAGCTTTTGAGCCAGATGAGATACAAATACAAACTTGATGTCTATTTTACCTTCTTTGACCATGGGAAACCCATAGGAATACTTACATTTATGATTGGGTATATCAGGACCCCCCAAATTCCCTAAATTCAATATGGCCGCTGTCCGAAAAACGGTTTTGTCTACAAATTTTGAACCAAATGCGCTACAAATGAGGATGTGGTGTCTATTTTATGTTGATTGACCACAGAAAGTCCATTGGCATATTTATATTTATACTTGTGTAAGTCTGGAACCTGTATTCTTTTCAAGACTGTGGTTGAAAATCCTTTTTTTTTACCACAACTTTGAAGGTTATTCTCAATGTTGATTAATTTCCTTATAAAAGTGAAATGGTTTTCAGTGTACCACAGGTGAATACATTTCAAAGTGTAATCATATAAGAAAGAATAAGACACAATCATTATTGCAAGGCAATATTTATATTATGTTAAATTATTAAAATAATAATATAGTCAATTTTTCCAAAACTCTTAAAGGTTTGCTTAGCATAACAAAAAAACAGCAATAACATAAAAAACAACAGTGAATTCTCATGGTCTCTCACATGAATTATCATTATCACTCACAATCACCGGATCTCTCATTGTCTTCACCATCATTGTTTGTACAAGCACCCTCACATGCACATATAGAAGTGCAATGAACTCCAGCTTTACAGCACTTACAGTGCCCTCTACATGCTGTCTTGCAGCCACAGTGGAGGAGAATGGTGCAGGCTTTACTGGCGTCTCCGAGATTAGTCCAGTAAGGTTCCCAAGTCTTGCTCGTTGAGTCCCGAAACCAACCCCATGCATTAAACTCTGGGATATCTTGCTGGACAGCGGTTGCCTGATTCCAGTAGAAGCTGGCCTGCAGCAGTGCTCTTTTGATGTGCTGAATCAATGCAGCTTGGGTGGGTGGCAGGTTCTCAAGATACTTGGTACCATTCGAGAAAAGATGATGTCTAGCTTCATCTACACGGCTGGAACCACAGCTCTTGCTGTACATGATGAGCTCATGTGACAGATTCATAGCTCATGGTCCAAATGGTCCGGCCAACTACTGAAAAAACATTCCATGACTACGTTAACACCAATATTGCTGGGTTTGTGAGGTCACACATGAGCTATGAATCTGTCACGTGATTGGATATTGTGTTTGATACATATCCAGAGGAGAAACTCAAAACACAAACTCACCAATGCAGAGGAACCGGATCAAGAACTAAAGTAGATGGGAGAACTCCAATTCCAAAACGTAACTGGATATATCTATTATATATATATACTGGATATATTGTTATATATCTAACTATTTGGATATATCAGTGAAGAGATAACCAAGCATGGCATGTCAGGTAAACTTCTCCTTTCCACCAAGAAAGATGCTGTACTCTCCAACAGACCAGGGTATGACATGTCTGCCCTTCAGCCTTGTAATCATCCAGAAGCAGATACAAGAATAATCCTGCATCTTGCACATGCTGGGGCCAATGGCCATAAAAAGGCAATTGTCCGGACTGTCGACAGCGATGTTGTCATCCTTGCCATCCGCTTCTTCAACACACTCAGCCTCACAGAGCTCTGGATCGGCTTTGCAGGTGGAAAAAACTATAGGGACATTCCTGCTCATGAAATCAGCAAGGATCTTGGTCCCCAGAAGTCACTAGCCTTACCACTCTTCCACGCTTTAACAGGCTGTGACACAACCTCAGCCTTCCTGTGCCATGGGAAAAAGAGTGCATGGGCAGCTTGGGAGGCAACACCAGATCTCACAGAATCTCTGGTTACCCTCACCTTGGAGCCTGAACAGATCAACAATGACATCCATGTCCAAAGACTGGAGCGAATGGTCATCATCATGTACAGCAAGAGCTGTGGTTCCAGCCGTGTAGATGAAGCTAGACATCACCTTTTCTCAAATGGTACCAAGTATCTTGAGAACCTGCCACCCACCCAAGCTGCATTGATTCAGCACATCAAAAGAGCACTTCTGCAGGCCAGCTTCTACTGGAATCAGGCAACCGCTGTCCAGCAAGATATCCCAGAGTTCAATGCATGGGGATGGTATCGGGACTCTACTAGCAAGACTTGGGAACCTTACTGGACTAATCTCGGAGACGCCAGTAAAGCCTGCACCATTCTCCTCCACTGTGGCTGCAAGACAGCATGTAGAGGGCACTGTAAGTGCTGTAAAGCCAGAGTTCATTGCACTTCTACACTCACCTAAAGGATTATTAGGAACACCATACTAATACTGTGTTTGACCCCCTTTCGCCTTCAGAACTGCCTTAATTCTTCGTGGCATTGATTCAACAAGGTGCTGAAAGCATTCTTTAGAAATGTTGGCCCATATTGATAGGATAGCATCTTGCAGTTGATGGAGATTTGTGGGATGCACATCCAGGGCACGAAGCTCCCGTTCCACCACATCCGAAAGATGCTCTATTGGGTTGAGATCTGGTGACTGTGGGGGCCATTTTAGTACAGTGAACTCATTGTCATGTTCAAGAAACCAATTTGAAATGATTCGAGCTTTGTGACATGGTGCATTATCCCGCTGGAAGTAGCCATCAGAAGATGGGTACATGGTGGTCATAAAGGGATGGACATGGTCAGAAACAATGCTCAGGTAGGCCGTGGCATTTAAACGATGTCCAATTGGCACTAAGGGGCCTAAAGTGTGCCAAGAAAACATCCCCCACAACATTACACCACCACCACCAGCCTCCACAGTGGTAACAAGGCATGATGGATCCATGTTCTCATTCTGTTTACGCCAAATTCTGACTCTACCATCTGAATGTCTCAATAGAAATCGAGACTCATCAGACCAGGCAACATTTTTCCAGTCTTCAACTGTCCAATTTTGGTGAGCTTGTGCAAATTGTAGCCTCTTTTTCCTATTTGTAGTGGAGATGAGTGGTACCCGGTGGGGTCTTCTGCTGTTGTAGCCCATCCGCCTCAAGGTTGTGCGTGTTGTGGCTTCACAAATGCTTTGCTGCATACCTCGGTTGTAACGAGTGGTTATTTCAGTCAAAGTTGCTCTTCTATCAGCTTGAATCAGTCGGCCCATTCTCCTCTGACCTCTAGCATCAACAAGGCATTTTCGCCCACAGGACTGCCGCATACTGGATGTTTTTCCCTTTTCACACCATTCTTTGTAAACCCTAGAAATGGTTGTGCGTGAAAATCCCAGTAACTGAGCAGATTGTGAAATACTCAGACCGGCCCGTCTGGCACCAACAACCATGCCACGCTCAAAATTGCTTAAATCACCATTCTTTCCCATTCTGACATTCAGTTTGGAGTTCAGGAGATTGTCTTGACCAGGACCACACCCCTAAATGCATTGAAGCAACTGCCATGTGATTGGTTGATTAGATAATTGCATTAATGAGAAATTGAACAGGTGTTCCTAATAATCCTTTAGGTGAGTGTATATGTGCATGTGAGGGTGCTTGTACAAACAATGATGGTGAAGACAATGAGAGATCCGGTGATTGTGAGTGATAATGATAATTCATGTGAGAGACCATGAGAATTCACTGTTGTTTTTTATGTTATTGCTGTTTTTTTGTTATGCTAAGCAAACCTTTAAGAATTTTGGAAAAACTGACTATATTATTATTTTAACAATTTGACATAATATAAATATTGCCTTGCAATAATAATTGTGTCTTATTCTTTCTTACATGATTACACTTTGAAATTTATTCACCTGTGGTAAACTGAAAACCATTTCACTTTTATAAGGAAATGAATCAACATTGAGAATAACCTTCAAAGTTGTGGTAAAAAAAAGGATTTTCAACCACAGTCTTGAAAAGAATACAGGTTCCAGACTTACACAAGCATAAATATGCCAATGGACTTCCTGAGGTCAATCAACATAAAATAGACACCACATCCTCATTTGTAGCGCATTTGGTTCAAAATTTGTAGTCAAAACCGTTTTTCGGACAGCAGCCATATTGAATTTAGGGAATTTGGGGGGTCCTGATATACCCAATCATAAATGTAAGTATTCCTATGGGTTTCCCATGGTCAAAGAAGGTAAAATAGACATCAAGTTTGTATTTGTATCTCATCTGGCTCAAAAGCTATAGCCGAAACCCTTTCAGGCGGCGGCCATATTGGATTTGGCCGCCATCTTGGTCTCAGGGACCACTGGCTCGGGCGCCCTGGCTAAATCATTTCAGTATCCCCTCAGCTACATCTGTGCCAAATTTGGTGCTTGTAGATGAATTTGCGCATACAATGGTGTGTAAGGCCCCATACTTCAGCCCAAACTGCTTTTTTGGAGAGCGGCCATATTGGAATTGGAGGATCAAGGGGTCCAGATATACTGGGTCATAAATATAAACATTCCCATGTGTTTCTCATGATCAATTAAGCTGAAAAACATATCAAGTTTGTATTTGTAACTCATGTGGTTCAAAAATTAAAGCCGGAACCCTTTTCGGGCGGCGGCCATATTGGATTTGGCCGCCATCTTGGCCCCGAGGGTCACTGGCTCCGGCGCCCTAGCTAAATCATTTCGGTATGACCTGACCTACATCTGTGCCAAATTTGGCGCTTTTAGATGAATTTGCGCGAAAATACCTATTTATGTGCTTAAGGCCCCCAACTACAGTGAGCAGAGGTAAGTCTGCAGTATCAGACTGATCTCATGAAATGGCGTATGTATGACACACCATTTCGTATTTCCATTTTTGGCGTGCTATCAACACGCATAATCACTTTTCAGCGTGTTTATCAACGCCGTTGACTTAACGTTACATTACTCTCTATATAAATATATATGACTTACCCCAAACCCGTCCCTAAACCTACCCGTCACTGGGGTTAATACCATGGTAGGGGAGTCTTCCCCTACCATCCTAGTAAAAAAATATCGCTCCCCAGATGTAGATTTACATTTTGCTTCGTTTCGCTCGGACATTTAACGGCGTAGACATACACGCGGAATCACTCGGACATTTAACGGCGTAGACATACACGCGGAAGATGACGGCGTGGACATACACGCGGATAGCTCAAAATGCGTATAGATAACACGCCACTTGACTTGAAATTGGCGTGTATGTTTACGCAAAGTCATGATGTCATGTTGGCAGTATATACCTCTTATCTCGTTGATTGGGTTGATTAACTGAATGTGCTCCACTCGCATTTAATAAGGTTTCATTATCTGAACGTGCTCCTCCCGAACTTTGTTAATAAAAAATCATTAAATAAAAAGCACTTGAAACAAATGATTCCTAACCATTTCATTTATACAAAACCTGTTATAAGTATTTTTATATTTTTACTTAAATATGCATATTAATAACTTTAAAGTTAAACACACCAAAAAAAATATATAAAAATCTGAAAAGTAATCTGGACCAGCACTTACTATTCTCATTCCATGGCCACCTACAGAGGCACTCTTCTGCTTTTTTTTAAAGCAAACTCATCAATAACTACTTCATAAGAAATCTGCTGTGCGAGTTCTCTGTTAATGCTGATTAAAGCAAGTCCACTAAGCCGTTCCTGAGTCATTGTGGAGCGCAGGTAATTTTTTACAAGCTTCAGTTTTGAGAAGCTTCTCTCGGCAGCTGCTACGGTTACTGGCAGGGTAACTGCAATTCTGAGAGCAATCCAGAGGTTTGGAAATATCTCCTGCAGTTGCTTCTGGTGAAGAAATTTCAGAAGCTCCAGGGCTGTGCTTTTTGATGGTAATGGTGGAAGGTTGAGGATCTCTTCAGCCATTTCAATTCCAGAGATATCTGCATGTCCTTCCTTGAGTGCCTTTTCAATGTCTTCACAGTGTTTCGTCACTGTAACTCTTGACATGGTTGCAACATCATTGAAATTCAAAAGGATACCAAAAGTGTCCCTAACATTTTCCATGGTCTGAAATCTCTCCTCAAGAGAATGAAGTGCTACATCCACAACTGTGTTAAAAAAAGTCACTTCCAGGTTTCGCAGTGCGTCGGTCAGAGGCTCATCAGCAGCCTCATAAGAGAACTGCTTCCTGGTATTACGCAGTCTCTTCTGTTTGAGAACTGCCTCTAGATTCATTTCTTCACATAGATCCTTTGCAGTTGCTTGTGCTGCAGCAAAGCCAGATGCCCTATACTGTGAGAGTGCTGCTTTGGTGGATGTAATCAAGTTTGAAGCAACGTCCAGTTGCATAGAAGATGACTGGAAATGCTTATTGACCTGGGTGACAAGTGTCAGAATGTCACACCACACAACAGAACAAATCAAAAAGCGATAAGACCCCAATTCTTCAGCAAGAGCTTGGGCCTCCACTTTAGAAACAGGGTCAGACAAACTCTGCCGTACTTCTACAAGCGCTTCCCTGATTTGGGCAACCTGGAACCTGACAGCCTGAACACTTTGCAATCTGCTCTCCCACCTTGTGTCACTCCATGATTTAAGAGTGAGGTCCACATATTTTTTCAAAATAGACCATCTCTGAGTGGATCCTGAAAAAAAGGTGAATAGTTTCTGCAGGTGTCCAAAGAATCCAATGGCATCCTTTGAAGCTCTTGCAGCATCTGCTAGAACCAGGTTTAATGTGTGTGCCCCGCATGGGACAAACAGGGCTCTTGGGTTCTTTTCAAGCAGCCTGGCTTGTACGCCTTGCTTCTTGCCCTTCATATTCGACCCATTGTCATATGACTGACCTCGACAATCCATGAAGTCAATCTGAAGGTCCTTCAGCCGGTTTAGGATTACCGAAGACAGATTCTTGCCAGTTGTCTCTTCCACAACCAAGAATCCCAGAAAATATTATTTTATTTCTGGCTCTGGCTGTAGTTCCACAATACGTAGAATGATAGACATCTGTTCCATGTGGCTGATTGTCTGGTGTACAATCAAGGATGATAGAAAAGTACTTTGCAGTGTGGATTTTTGCAACAATTTCTTTGGTCAGTTGACTACTCATCAGATTCAGTAGCTCATTTTGTATGTCTTTCCCCAAGTAGTGTGTGTGTGTACTTCCATCTTTGATTTTAGCCAAGTGCTCCTGCATGACTGGATCAAACTTTGCCAAGAGCTCCACTTCCTTTAAAAAATGACCATTATCAGAAACATTGAGTTTGTCTGTGGATCCCCTAAATCCAAGATTCCTCTCAGCAAGAAACTGTATAATTGTTAACAGTCTTGTGAGAACATTCCGCCACCTCTGTCTTTCTTCCTCCTAAAGGGTCATCTGTCTCTGGTCTATGGTTTGACCTGTTTTAGACCGCAATTCTAATTCTCTCCACTTCTGCATGGTGCTTATATGCTCAGAACTGTTCTCATGACTGCGCAGGATGGTGTGGATGTTCTTCCAGTCTTTTAATCCTCCTTTAATGAGCTTAATTACTTGGGTAGAGAAAAGTTTGCAGCTGTAGCAAAATACTGCATCATTCACTTCTGAATATGACAACCATGATCGTTTGACTCTTTCACCATTAGGCATTTTTCTATAACACAAACTGTGTGAAAAGGCTCGTCCATCTGAATTTTTCGGAAAAACATAACTTTCTCTGACTTGAAATAGTCCTCTTCGCACTGCCTCTGCTCTGTAACTTTGCGCAATTGTGTCAGGCCACAAGGCTGGATCAACAGGTTGAGCTTCTGTGCTTCCTATTTAACTTTTTGTTGATGTTCCAGGTCTGGCATTGTCTCCAGACTCAATGACTTCTAGTTTATCGCTACTATTGCATTCAACCTCATGGCTCCTCTCTGGCCCTACACTCTCTTTGCCCTGTAGTTGCTCTTCCTCAAAATCACTCTCTTGCTCCTGTCTCTCTTTGCCCTGTAGTTGCTCTTCCGCAAAATCACTCTCTTGCTCCTGTCTCTCTTTGCCCTGTAGTTGCTCTTCCTCAAAATCACTCTCTTGCTCCTGTCTCTCTTTGCCCTGTAGTTGCTCTTCCTCAAAATCACTCTCTTGCTCCTGTCTCTCTTTGCCCTGTAGTTGCTCTTCCTCAAAATCACTCTCTTGCTCCTGTCTCTCTTTGCCCTGTAGTTGGTCTTCCTCAAAATCACTCTCTTGCTCCTGTCTCTCTTTGCCCTGTAGTTGCTCTTCCTCAAAATCACTCTCTTGCTCCTGTCTCTCTTTGCCCTGTAGTTGCTCTTCCTCAAAATCACTCTCTTGCTCCTGTCTCTCTTTGCCCTGTAGTTGGTCTTCATCAAAATCACTCTCTTGCTCCTGTCTCTCTTTGCCCTGTAGTTGCTCTTCCTCAAAATCACTCTCTCTGTAATTTGTTCAGTAATTTCTTTATAGTAGGCTAACACACTAACCCCTTATTTGGGATAATGAACAGTTTTGTTTTTGATAAATATGTCATATTATGTTTTGTAGAGAAATACATTTAATATGAATATACACAAATCAGCTGCTAGTAGTGGAAGTGATAGAAATAAACTACTAAATAAAAAGTCTAGTTCATTTCTTCAACTGTAATCGTGTGCTTATTCATATGCTTAAAATTATTTTCAATAAATATTGCAACAGTATTTATGATTGGAAAACGAAAACAATGAAATAGGTATATTATGATCGTGCAGTAAATGTAGGCTAAACATCTGCGTTTTAGAAGATATACAGACAGTTGAGGTAGCTGTTTTGAAACATAATAAACAATGCTCTAGTATAGTGAGTGCGCTTGCTCTTTGACTGACAAACTTTACTTTTTCTTTAGTATTTTGACAGTCAGCGCCTGACTAGGGCTGGAAATCGATTCCAAAGGAAAGGAATCGATTCCTTGATTCAGAGGCGTAAGGAATCAAGATTTGTTTCCACAGGTTGTAATCGATTCCATCGAGGAGAATCGACTCCTTTGTAAGATTCAGATCAACCGTTCATCATGAATTCGCCTCAGTGAAACTGGAATACGATTCATTTCCGCGAACAGAATCTTTCGGACGGTTCGTAACATATCTAACAAAATTCTGCATTGTACGCTCAGATTCAAAGTGTCAGAAGCGAATTGTCCATCAACGGTGATCGCGCTCTTTTGAACTCAGAATAACCGTCAAATGATCTATCCCAAAGCGACGCTGATTATCAGGCTCAGTTTATTTATTTTTACAATACATTACAATCACTCCAAAATAGATGATACCTGCATGACGAGCTGCACTTTCTTTGCGTGCCTGCTTAGCCTTAAGCTTAGCAGCCCCTGAAGGATGCGTTCGTTTCGGCGCCATCAGATCAATTTGTAGTAAAGTTGGATCTCATTTATAAAACCGGTATGTAATCTCTTCATTCAAATATTCAGAGGGTGGGCGTGACTCAGGTTTAAACAGGGATATTAATTGGTTTTACTACTGGTGAATGACAATTGTTATATCCAATGGACAAACAGCCTAGTATTTTGCTGCTCTTGATTGGTGGACAAGCGTATAGGGATGATTTGGAGGCCCCGCCTCCAAGCCCGAGGCCCTAGGCAACTGCCTACTCCGCCTATAGGTAGCGCCGGCCCTGCATATAACACATTAAAGCTGAGATTCTCCCCTTTTTAGTGATATATGAGACATTGGTGGAAAAATTCTTAAAGTTTTGTTAAACAGGTCTATTTATTATGATGTGCATGTCCAAAAAGCTAAAAGCTAAAAGCATAAAAACATTGAAATCAATGGGGGGGGGGGGGGGGGGGGTACCACAGGAGCTTGATCGTAGCAACAATTACCATGTCAATTCAATGGAATGATTTGTATAACTTTATTAGTAAAATGTAATATCAGTGAAAAAAATGTCAATAATATATCAATTAAATAACATAAACATTTATCATTCTCTTACTGGCCCACGGTGTAACATTGAGTAAATCTGGAGTAAAAAAAAAAAAAAAAATACAATTTCAAGGGATAGTTTACCCAAAAACTACAATTCTATCATCATTTACTCACACACAAAACCGGTTAAATCATAATTTGGGGCAATTCCACCGAGATTAATATCAAGCAAGCTGTTTAGGCCTATAGCAAGCAGCTATTTTCCGTTCCTGCTCATGCTTCGGTGTCGCCATATCAGATGTCAAAACAACGCCATCCAGCAAATAACACGTAGCAGGCCAAAAACGTCCGTAAAATAAGTTTAATATTACTGGCAGAATACTGAGCTACAAAACAAATAAGCAATATTGGCTATGACAAGAAAAAATCACCTCAGACATCTAAACGCGGCTGACGCGGCTAAACATCTCCTTTCATTTCATTGTGACCTGATTACCGCTGGGCTCGCGGATTGATATTAAAGTCCGTTTTTACTCTTTCTAATAGAAAAGACATAGAAAAGACGTTCCTGAACCGAATGATATAAGAATCAGCAGTGTTGTTGCGCGAAATAAACCCAGAGGCGATTGAAATCAATGTTTAGGAAGCCCACGTCCGTTTCTTTTTTTTTTTTTTCGCAAAAGTATAACGTAGTGTCAATAAAATCATTAATTTCAGTATTTATCATGTTATAAATGAAAATGTAAGTATTGCATCTCAAAACCATTGGTATAATCTATCATTTACAGCAATAAACACACATGGCCTATTTTTGTCATTTTTATGGCTATGACTACTTTGACGCTCGTTAACTCATAATTCGATTCTGCGACTTTAGCCGGGGTTTCACAGGCGGGGTCACATATTCTTTGCTTGTGCCATCTTTTACCACTCACTCCAGTGGAAATATTGTGTAAAATGAGAAAAAATATTTTAAAATGTTTATTATTTTTTATATAGTTATATTAGCTAGTTAACATAGTAAAAGTCATGTTACAATTGTGTTTGAAGTGATGTCGCACCACAGGACATCCCGTCACACCACAGGACGAAATGAGACACTGTATGAACATTTATGGTGAAATTTATTGAATATTTTTGTAACAAACAAATTCATTTGCATCTCTATTTGAACATTAATGAAAATGCAACATATCAGTACAATCGTATTACTTAAGTGTATGAATTTGAACTAAAAACATAGGAAACAAGACATACTGAATAATTAACATTTTGGAGGCGTCAAATCAGACCCAGTCATAAAGACCATTCATTCCTATTTTTAACTTAAAATGCTAAACAAATATCTTGTTTCTCAGGAGAAAGTCATTAAAATCATGCTAAAATAATTAAAAGCATGTTAAAATCATCAATTCAGCTCTTTGAACAAAGATTCCATTGAACAAGAGAAATTTGACTTCATCCTGTGCTAACCTTTCCCTGTACCTCCTTGTCCTTTCTTTGCTCATGCCTAAAAACTGACAAAAATCACTTTAAAAACAATGATCAGTGACTGTTAACATACACATACAACAAACAAATGAAGACAGATATATATATATTTATGTTTAATATATGTATAATATAGGTATATTGTATATAATATTTTGCAATATTTGTTTAATATATATATATATGTATATATATATAGAGAGAGAGAGAGAGAGAGAGAGACAGAGATATATTTATATTTATGTTTAATATTGCAAAGATAACAGACGAGAATCTAGCTAGACATCTGACTTAATTATGTCACACTACAGGACGGGCTGTCACACCACAGGACTCTCACCTTTGCAGCCATTTTGAGTAATTGCAATACAAGACTGACCTTGGGCATTACCGTAAGTTCATTACCGTAAGTTACATTACAAGTTCTCCTTTTGTCCCAAAGTCTGCTTGCCATGGTCCATAATGTTTAAATGAAACAACTCCATGAGCGTGCCGCTAGACGTAACGCAGTTGTCGCCATGGTTACTATGGCAGTACGAGCGGAAACCAGGGATAACGGATATTATGTCATTGACAGGCGACAAGTGAACATGGACGAGCCATTATTAGGGGTTAAAGCACGAAGTGCTAAAACTTTTGCATTTGGACGGCTATAACATGGTCATTTAGAAAATGGGCGTGGCAAAATTCACTCGAAAGCCTATAAATCCTAAACGAAAACTCAGAACTTAATGAAAATTGGTGAGCATATGTGAAATAACATTGTAAACCAGCATGCACAATTTTATGGAGATCGGACCATAAGTGGCGCTATAACTGTTAAAAAAGCTTTGAAAACCATATATTTCCTATGTTAAATTGGCTGGAAATGGTCTTTTCCATGTATGACGTCAGTGGTTAAATGGTTGCCAAATAAAACTTAGTCTTTTTATGCATATGTGCTTAAAGGCCTTAAATGCTTGAACCCCGATAAATGCTGCTTGCAGCTTTGATTTAAAATTGGAATTTCTCTGAAATTAAAAATCTTTGGGAACTTTTGGGATACTGGAAGTACACAACTGCAGGAAATATATCACACTTTGCAAGTGATTTTTGGTTATTCTATTACAAAAATCTTACATATTCTAGCTTTAAACACCTTACAAGAAAACCAAGACATTTTTTTGCATTTTGATTCCCTGTTAACTGTACTAACAAACTGTCAGAATAATATACCCATTTGTTGACATTTAGCGAGAAAATTTCAAAAATAAAATCTTATGTCAGAGGTTATGTCTACCTTGAACAATAAGGGTGTCCTCCCTTGAGATCTAGCCACACCCTCCAGTGTCATATTGCATCAACCTAAACCATTGTATCATTTAAAGAAATAATGTATCTTTAATTAAAGACCATTGTCATGCTCTGAAAGTGTTAACCCATTGAGCACAGTAAATCAAACTAAACAGCCCACTTTGCCTGCATTCACCCTACATTTATTTTTAAGAGTGCATTTACTATTGGAAGCTTTGGCCAAAAAGCCTCTGAAAAGACCAAGAAAAAAAACATGGGAATGTTCAGGTTATGAAATATACTTTAATGTAGGACACATACAAAGAATACACAAGGAAAATCATTATGATTATCCCATTTGAATCTGGCCTTCCACCATACCCGACTCCCTCATCTTTGACTCTCAGTGCCTTCCTCCACATGTTTTCTTGGGGGGCACTTCAGTCTTCTGCCACAGACTTGGAGTAGTAATACCAATCACACCGAGAGCAATTATCGGTCCAGCATTCCCACTGAGTTTACCCTCCTCATCTGAACCCATTCCCAGATCATCCTCCTTCTCATGAACCGCCACCGCACGTCCCAGAATGGAATAAGGCCCAAAGAGCTTGGCGTCTGGAAGCGTCAGGAACTGCCTTATAACTCCTTTCTCGGAAGCAAAGTTGCCCAGGTCTCCAGGATGATGAGGGTGGTCAACGCCGTTTGGATTATAATGAGGACCAACAGTGATGCTGCCTTGACTGAGGTCTCCATACTGATGGATGTGCATGGCACGCTCTTGACGATCGATGGCAGGCAAACCACGGAGGTTGATTTTCACTTCTAAATCTCCATTGGGGAAGACCTGCTTGAAGAGGATTTGCCCAAAGATCTTTGGCTGGTTACGTGGCAAATTGGGGCTGGGAGTTACTTCACAAGTGGCATAGATGGTGTTGTCGAACTCCACGACTTCCGGCTGTGGAGCTTCGGCAGGCAAACAAACTGGAGGTTTGTGGAACTCTCCTCCTTGTATATGCAGCACCAGCAATATCAGAGGGAATATTAGGATGATTTTCTCCATGTTGATCTTTAAAGCCTACAATGAAAAGTGGATTCAGTGAAATCATGCCATTTGGTTTAAGAACGTAATATTTTTGATAAAGGGTCAAAGCTTTGTTGCAGGGAGCTTTGAGAATGGAAGTTGCATTAGGTAAAAATAGGACAACCAGATTAGTTTGCAATGGAAAAACCATACAAGAACCCAGACAGCAACCAGATCCAGCCCACATCTGGGCCGTGTGTAATCCAGGTGTACCAGATGGGGGCCAACACCATGTTGCGGTCTAGAAAACTCTTGAATTTTTGAATTGCTATGTACCCTTGTGAAAATAATAAAATAAAAAATTTGCTTATTGGTATTGGATGTGTAGCTGTAGTATCTTGAAAGTACAATAATAATAATAATAATAATAATAAATAAAAACTTGCAGATAATAACACTGATGAATTATAAAAAGCCACTTAAGTGTACACACATACACTTTCATAAGCGTCACACCTGCCAGCAAAAGTTCCTATGATACAAACCAATGACATACAGGTGGATGTAGTCACACTAAAATGAGTCCAGGCAAAGGTTCATGGAAATGGAAAAGGTCTAGGGAGAAGTGCCCTCTGGTGGCCATGATAGGGCTTCTGCTGGCAGGAGTGACATTAAGTACATGTACACTTTAAAAAAAACAAATAATGCCAAACTAAGAGTTTTACTTTAAAGTACATTATGTTTTAAAAAAAATTGTTGTGCTTTAAAGTACACTTAATTTGATCTGTTGTAGCCTACATGTTATTCAATATTAAATATAAAAGTTAAGATTTTTTGATTCTGATATTTTTCACAAGGACAGGTAAAATAAAAGACAATATCTATACTTTTGCTTAAACTAAACTTTTTTTAGTTGTACTAAATCAAGTCAGTTGATGGAGAAAATGGAATGGAGAAAAAACAAAACAAGCCTAAAACAGCAAAGGTGCACTACCGTACAGCTGAAAAGTCGTCCTCAATCCGTGTGGAGCCTGAATATTGCAGTCACAAAAATACTACAACGCTTAATCTGTGTGCAGTCCTGACCTGGGGTTGAGAGAATGTTCCTTTTGGCTGCTCTTATAGGAACTCATGTTGAGCTACAAGTTAACCATGATAGTCTGTTAGTCACTAATTAAGTTCACCTGTGTTTCATTTAGCTCCCTTTGTTTGCCTGTGTATACTATTAACACATTTCTCGTTGCTTTAACACAAAATGCATACAATTGACACAAATTTAAAATGCTTGAACTTCTTTTACACACAAGCTCAAACAAGACCAAAACAATGGATTTTTACTGCCAAATTTACCGATGCTTTAACAATGTGTGTCAGAACAGATAACACCATGTTCTGAACCTAACAGGCTAAAGTCAAGGTAAACAGCTGTTTATATTGTGAATTGAAACACAAATATATCCCCTGTATTTTATCCTATTGTTACTGAGAAACAATTATGCAATAATATAAATCACAGATGATTCCCATCTAGGAAACACACTCAGGTGTTGAGTTTCTTTCAATCGCATGACCATATGGTATACGGTAACCGTACATTCTATAAAGCACTCTGAGATGGGTCTTTTTTTATTGAATTTCTGCAGCAAAAGACCTACAGTAAACCCAACAAAACAAAAATGTAGAGAGGCTTCAAAAGAAACTGCAGTGCAAAACACAATCTATGATCAATAAAATATACTGTCTGTTGTATAAGGGCAGACCTGACACGTATACAATAATGCAGTTTCTGTAATTCCATCTGATGTTAGTGTTTTTATGACATTGTGCTATGATTGACTAAATCTTCCTGTTGGACGGCTATGTTACATATGTTAGTGTTTTGAAAAATGATTTGATTTTGAGACATGTTTGCAGTGTTTTGGTAGGCATAGTGTATTATTGTATTTAGAAAATTAGTGTTGGAGTTTAGTTTACAGTGTGTGATTTTGAGCATGAAATTAACTGTTTTGCCAGTTGTGTGTTGTAGGTGTGTTGGTGCGTTAAGAGTTTAGGAAAGTTGTTAAAAGTACTGAAAAAACTGTACTTGTCTTTGAAGGCAGAAGTAAACATTTCTGAGGGAATGATTCTTCTATGGCATCGATGTTAAAATCCCCTTTTAGTAGATTGAATGCAGGTAAGGTGGGACACTTGTCATTTAGATAGATACAGTACCTAGATGTTTATTTCTTTTTATTACTTTTGTTAACTTTAAGGTCCGACTTTAATATTTCATTTTGAATACAGTTGATATGTGTTATTTGCAAGGTATATACCAATAAACATTTTGAGATCATGCACTCCAGACAAATTTCTTTTCAGGTAATGTGACCCATCCCTAATTTATCAAAAATGATCCTGGATCTTAAAAACACATGATTTATTAACACATCACACAAACATATTCCACAGCATATTTAACAGACCCAAAAGCACATAGATAGGCTATGATGAGTAATACTCATCAGTTCACTCAATGCATGTGTAAAGTTCAAAACAACTAGAACATGTTGTGTTGACATGAAATTTTATGAAATTTGAATATCAGATATCTTAATGAACTCTACAACATATTACAAATGGAACTACAACACATGCAACAACAAATAGGCTAACAAAAATTCAATAAGAGGAACATTTTAAATGGTAAACATATTGTAAAACTTTTTTTCTGTCTGTTTTCTCCAAACACTGTAGATGAACTTAAATTGTGTCCATATTTTAAAGTGTTATATTCTGCATCTACATTTTAATAATAATAATAATAATAATAATAATAATTCGTTACATTTATATAGCGCTTTTCTGGGTACTCAAAGCGCTTTACATGGAAGGGGGAATATCCTCAACCACCACCAATGTGCAGCATCCACCTGGATGATGCGACGGCAGCCATATTGGGCCAGAACGCCCACCACACACCAGCTTACTGGTGGAGAGGAGACAGTGATGAAGCCAATCAGTATATGGGGATAATTAGGAGGCCATGATGGACAGAGGCCAAGGGGCAAATTTGGCCAGGATGCCGGGGTTACACCCCTACTCTTTTTCGAAGGACATCCTGGGATTTTTAATGACCACAGAGAGTCAGGACCTCGGTTTCACGTCTCATTGGAAGGATGGTGCTCTTTGACAGTATAGTGTCCCGATCACTACACTGGAGCGTTAGGTCCCACATAGACCATGGGTGAGCACCCCCTGCTGGCCTCACTAACACCTCTTCCAGCAGCAACCTGGTTTTCTCAGGAGGTCTCCCATCCAGGTACTAACCAGGCTTGCTAACCTCTTACAATAACAAAGGTGTAGGTTGATGACGCATAGGCGGAATTATGGAACTTGTCGTCATTGCCAATGAGAGACAGATATCAGAGCCACATGCGAGTCCCGCGGATATAAAGGAATAAGGACATTTCATTCTACCGATCTATCCGCAAGTGCTGAATTAATACTCACAAATACCCCTTTTCCACCAGCATGAACCAGGTGCCAGTTCAGAGCCAGAGCTACAGTATTGCCAGTCCGGAGTTGGTTCGTCTGACGAGCTCTCTAAGATCCGGTTTGCCTTTCCACAAGATCACTGTATACATCTCATGTTGCCCAGCAACGCTAGCGTGGCAGCGCCAAACACAAACACACCAGGCTTGTTCGAAATGGTTCGGCTTCTCGCAGACCGATCGGCTCATGACATCAAAGCACGATGCATCTCGAACAAGCCTTCCATCAACAATGGAGGTCGTTGCGTTACTATTGATGCTCATGGCTTTGCGAACCTACATCGGCATCCAAACACGGCGAATCCAACGTGTCTGTGCAGCTCGCCGTAACTTGCATAGACGGAGATTACAATCAAGCTGCTATTAGCTCGATTAGCTGCTGTTTGAAAAATGGCGGTCACGAGTTTCTGTTCGTCTTGTTGGTCACGGTAACCCCGCCCCCAGCCCCTGACGCAAGCGGTTCTTACTTCTAGACCAGCAATGTTTTGGTGCTACTTAAGAACCACTTTTCCTGGTTCAGAGCTGGTACTTTGGGTGTCGAAAAACAAAGAACCCATTTGAAACTAGGCTCTAGCTCTGAACCAGCACCAGCACTGCCTTGGTGGAAAAGGGTTAACAAGTCAGTTTATTTGGTGAATTAAACTTGTGAGGTAACGCAGCGCTGTTTCACTTGGTCTACACTATCACACTAAACTGCTTTTGAGTGTGTTGAAAGTTATAATGTTATTCTATGCGTTTGTTTGTCTGTATGAGACTAGCAGTAAGCTAGATCAACATTAGAATAACATACAGATCATATTCTAACATTTCATCATGTTGAGCTATATGACAGTTTTATGTACATTTGCTCAACTGTCTAATAAAATACATGCAAGACGCCTCTGTCAAGTCGAAGTTTACGGCATCTCGAAAACACCACGCCGATATTGATCCTCGTTTTAGTTCTCCTTTTGTCCCAAAGTCTGCTTGCCATGGTCCATAATGTTTGAACGAAAGTGAACATGGACGAGCCATTATTAGGGGTTCAAGCACAAAGTGCTAAAACTTTTGAACTTTTACATTTGGACGGCTACAACAGGGTCATTTAGAAAATGGGCGTGGCAAAATTCACTCGAAAGCCTATAAATCCTAAACGAAAACTCAGAACTTAACGAAAATTGGTGAGCATATGTGAAATAACATTGTAAACAAGCATGCACAATTTTATGGAGATCGGACCATAGGTGGCACTATAACTGTTAAAAAGCTTTGAAAACCATACATTTCCTTTGTTAAATTGGCTGGAAATGGTCTTTTCCATGTATGATGTCAGTGGTTAAATGGTTGCCTGCTTGAACACCGATAAATGCTGCTTGCAGCTTTAATTTAAAATGGAATTTCTCTGAAATTAAAAATCTTTGGGAACTTTTGGGATACTGGAAGCACACAACTGCAGGAAATATATCACACTTTGCAAGTGATTTTTGGTTATTTTATTACAAAACTCTTACATATTCTAGCTTTAAACACCTTACAAGAAAACCAAGACTTTTTTTGCATTTTGATTCCCTGTTAACTATACTAACAAACTGTCAGAATAATATACCCATTTGTTGACATTTAGCGAGAAACCTTATAATTTCGAAAATAAAATCTTATGTCAGAGGTTATGTCTACCTTGAACAATAAGGGTGTCCTCCCTTGAGATCTAGCCACACCCTCCAGTGTCATATTGCATCAACCTAAACCATTGTATCATTTAAAGAAATAGTGTATCTTTAATTAAAGGCCATTGTCATGCTCTGAAAGTGTTAACCTATTGAGCACAGTAAATCAAACTAAACGGCCCACTTTGCCTGCATTCACCCTACATTTATTTTTAAGAGTGCATTTACTATTGGAAGCTTTGGCCAAAAAGCCTCTGAAAAGACAGAGAAAAAAAACATGGGAATGATCAGGTTATGAAATATACTTTAATGTAGGACACATACAAAGAATACACAAGGAAAATCATGATGATCCCATTTGAATCTGGCCTTCCACCATAGCCGACTCCCTCATCTTTGACTCTCAGTGCCTTCCTCCACATGTTTTCTTGGGGGGCACTTCAGTCTTCTGCCACAGACTTGGAGTAGTAATACCAATCACACCGAGAGCAATTCTCTCTCCAGCATTCCCACTGAGTTTACTCTCCTCATCTGAACCCATTCCCAGATCATCCTCCTTCTCATGAACCACCACCGCACGTCCCAGAATGGAATAAGGCCCAAAGAGCTTGGCGTCTGGAAGTGTCAGGAACTGCCTTATAACTCCTTTCTCGGAAGCAAAGTTGCCCAGGTCTCCAGGATGATGAGGGTGGTCAACGCCGTTTGGATTATAATGAGGACCAACAGTGATGCTGCCTTGACTGAGGTCTCCATACTGATGGATGTGCATGGCACGCTCTTGACGATCCATGGCAGGCAAACCACGGAGGTTGATTTTCACTTCTAAATCTCCATTGGGGAAGACCTGCTTGAAGAGGATTTGCCCAAAGATCTTTGGCTGGTTACGTGGCAAATTGGGGCTGGGAGTTACTTCACAAGTGGCATAGATGGTGTTGTCGAACTCCACGACTTCCGGCTGTGGAGCTTCGGCAGGCAAACAAACTGGAGGTTTGTGGAACTCTCCTCCTTGTATATGCAGCACCAGCAATATCAGAGGGAATATTAGGATGATTTTCTCCATGTTGAACTTTAAAGCCTACAATGAAAAGTGGATTCAGTGAAATCATGCCATTTGGTTTAAGAACGTAATATTTTTGATAAAGGGTCAAAGCTTTGTTGCAGGGAGCTTTGAGAATGGAAGTTGCATTAGGTAAAAATAGCACAACCAGATTAGTTTGCAATGGAAAAACCATACAAGAACCCAGACAGCAACCAGATCCGGCCCACATCTGGGCCGTGTGTAATCCAGGTGTACCAGATGGGGGCCGACACCATGTTGCTGTCAAGAAAACTCTAATTTTTGAATTGCTATGTACCCTTGTGAAAATAATAAAATAAAAAATTAGCTTATTGGTATTGGATGTGTACCTGCAGTATCTTGAAAGTACAATAATAATAATAATAAATAAAAACTTGCAGATAATAACACTGATGAATTATAAAAAGCCACTTAAGTGTACACACGTACACTTTCATAAGCGTCACACCTGCCAGCCAAAGTTCCTATGATACAAACCAATGACATACAGGTGGATGTAATCACACTAAAATGAGTCCAGGCAAAGGTTCATGGAAATGGAAAAGGTCTAGGGAGAAGTGCCCTCTGGTGGCCATGATAGGGCTTCTGCTGGCAGGAGTGACATTAAGTACATGTACACTAAAAAGTAAAGCCAAACTAAGAGTTTTACTTTAAAGTACATTATGTTTTAAAAATCTTTTTGTTGTGCTTTAAAGTACACTTAATTTGATCTGTTGTAGCCTACATGTTATTCAATATTAAATATAAAGTTAAGATTTTTTGATTCTGATATTTTTCACAAGGACAGGTAAAATAAAAGACAATATCTATACTTTTGCTTAAACTAAACTTTTTTTAGTTGTACTAAATCAAGTCAGTTGATGGAGAAAATGGAATGGAGAAAAAACAAAACAAGCCTAAAACAGCAAAGGTGCACTACCGTACAGCTGAAAAGTCGTCCTCAATCCGTGTGGAGCCTGAATATTGCAGTCACAAAAATACTACAACGCTTAATCCGTGTGCAGTCCTGACCTGGGGTTGAGAGAATGTTCCTTTTGGCTGCTCTTATAGGAACTCATGTTGAGCTACAAGTTAACCATGATAGTCTGTTAGTCACTAATTAAGTTCACCTGTGTTTCATTTAGCTCCCTTTGTTTGCCTGTTTATATATAGCACTCAGGCCACATAGCCGGGTATTTAGAGAAACGAATATTTCTCCCCCTTCGTTTTCAAAAATAGCATCGTGCACACAACATCGTTTTCAAAAAAAGTTGTTGTTTACATCAACCCGCATAAATACAATGGGCGGCAGTGTAGGGAGAAGGATAAAGCCATGCAAGCCAATCAGAATCCTCAAAATCGACAACAACGAATAGCACGAGCGACTTCCTGTTCCTTTCAAAACAACAGACATGGCGCGAGATTCGTTTGTGCGGACAGACAGCGAAGCAAATGCAAAAAGGCCAAAAGCGTTTGCACAAAAGTAAAAATGAGTACCACTTTAACAGCATCCATGATCAAATAGTAGCCAAACAAACTCTAAACATAGGCCGCTCACATGACGTAAGCATTTTCTGGCGCATAATGTGACGTTTGAGAACCTAAAACCCCGTTTCTCCCAGTTGACACGGCAACACATAACCGGCGGTTTCAGAAATCTCCACTTTGGCCGGAGTTTTTAGAAATAATCGTTTTCTGGGATAAAAACGGCGTTTTCGTGTAAATGACAGGCCAAAACGCAGGGAAATATCTGCGTTTTCCCATCGTGTAAACGGGGCCTCAGTTTATTCAGTTCTTTGTCTTGAATTGCACAATGTGTTCTCCAGTGTTTTGTGTTTATTAAAAGAAGTACTGCTATAGTTTTTTTTTACGATTGTGTAAGGACCACCCATTGGCCCAAAGACAGAATCCAACGGCCTGGCGAAGGTTTAAAGCGTGTATGTCTTTTCAGCGCTCCAGTGAAGTTCACTTAATTTATTGGAATTTAGTTTTAGTAGTACTTTAGCTCTACGTTTAATCTGACTCCAATTTCAAATGATAATCAAATTTAGATAATATTTCTGATTAGAAAATAATCATAAATATTGATTAAGAATTAATTTTGATCTTTGATTATTCTGATTATCCCATACTTTCAATTATTCGTTCATTACGGACCTAGTGTCGCTTTGAGACGTCACGTCGCGACTGCGCGCTCACGATCACAAACTAGCCAGTCCTGAAATAGTCAGAGGGTGCAGTGCAAGTATTTTACCCTATGCAGCCGCTACTACAGACCCATAGGTGTAATTTTTTATAATATTTGCAGCGTACAACATGCTAAGTCAGGAGATAGTCAGAAATCAGAAGGTCTTTCTAAGATGTGCCCCATGGTCCATTCAAAGTGCCTTCAGTTTGATCTATCCTGGACAAAGATTTGCGGAAACACCAGACTACACATTAATCTACTAAAATGAATGATTTTTAAAACTTCTGAATAATTCAAGATGTAACATTTATTTGTCAGGTAAAAATGTATCATGCCAATTACAGAAGTAAATTATTAAAAGCCAATTCAGAAAATACATGACATCATTTACTCAAAGATGACTCTAAAAGTAAGTAATGTTTTCCTGACAAAGACACAGTAATGTGTCAGGGCTTTCCAACTGAAAAGCACTGAAACATCACTATGGGGGATGATCCTGGTAAAGAGTCCCAATGATTGCTCTGTCCCCTCACCTTAAATACCAGACCAGAACAACAGGGGTTATACAAATGTTGTTTAGAGTTTTTTGGGCCAATCCATGTACCCCAGGGGGGTAGCACCTGGTTTCTTGAGATATCGTAAAGAGATATCAGCCAGAGAGGAGAAACAGGATTCTCCTAAGTTCTCAATCTTTCTCATTAAACCAATGACTGCAATGAAATTAAGACCATTTTACCAATCGCACTGAGACCCTTAAAATGATACCAAACATGAAAAGGAAAAAACAACACATTCACAAGATACACCATATGCGATATATAGACATTCTTAATTTAACTTTCAGTGACTTGAGGAGGGAGAAGAGGAGGGAGAGGGGGGATGAGTTGAAGTCAAACAAAGGGACAAGGAGATAAGTTTGGGCAGGACAAGGTTCTGTGCTCTGTCTTTGCTATCTGCTGTCCAGGGGGCATTTTATGGCGTTATTGCAGGGTGAGTTTTGTTTTAGCAGGAAAATCAGTTCTTACAATTGCTATGACAGATTTTTCAATACTTTTAACAATTTTCCAAAACTCTTAACACAGTTAGCACTACATCCGTCTCTGTCAGGGTTATTATAGTTTTGCATTTTTCATTAGTTTTTATTTTTAACTATTATTGTTAAAATAACTATTTTTGAAACAGTTCTGACCAAGTCCAATTAAAATCCAACAAAATAAATAATGAACTAATAAAATATAAAACATGAAATTAGATCATTGACATGTCTTATAAACCAAAATCTTTCATATTTTTTAGAAAGTATGTGAATCAAAACAACCACAGCTGGCAACAAGTTGATAAATTCTGTTAAATTTGTATTTTAGATTAGATTAGATTAGATTCAATTTATTGTCATTACACAAGTACAGGTACAAGGCAACGAAATGCAATTTAGGACCGACCTGAAGTTAGTAAGAATACAGCATAACATGAGGAGAGTTGAGGAGAAAAAAAGGCAACCCCCAGACTATGCTCCAATAGGGAGTACAGTTTGGGGACAGTAAAACACCTCAGCAATTTGCACATAATCAGTACACAACATGAACACACAAGACTTGCAACAGGGGAGGGGTGAGGGGGGAGGGGTTGGAGGTAATCCAGCAAAGGCAAGCAGCCATCCGGTCCTGCAGCCATTTCGGCGCTGGTCACAGACCCGCCTGACAAACTGGTGGTAAAAAGCGTCGAAGGCGTGGGATGGGGGGTGGGGGAGGGTGATTGCATATCTGTATCTATGTAAGAGTTCGTGTATGTGTAGGCCTGAAGAGTCGCTACGCCTGGCATCCCAATCTAGGTGCCTCAGTCCGCAGGATGTCATAGCGAAACACAGCAATTGCCATGGAGACAACCTTGATCAGGTCCCAGACAGAGTCAACAATCAGCAGGTGTCAGTGTGGAGTCGGGGAAGGAACGCAAGAGCGTCTCTTTGCAGTGCTCTCTCCAGAGGGAGTTGTTGTTCCAGCAGCGGCCTCGGCCAAGGCCAGTGCTGATAGAGGGGGGCCAAAAGCAGATAAGATTGTGGTTGTTTGGTCTTGGGACGAGTAGCCGCATTCCAATTTACACAGCTCCTGGTCCGTTTGGGTCTCCGAAACGATCCATTTGCCTTTGCAAAGCTGTGAGCTTCTCCATGATGTTATCCATATTGTGGTTCATAGTCACAGTCTGAGTGCCAACAGCTCTGCCCACTGCTTCAATCATAACGGGCAGCCTTGTGGGGCTTTGGACAGCTGTCACCGTCTTCTTAATTCCTCGATAAACCAGGGCAATGCCTAATCCAAACAGCAGAAAACCTGTTATCATGGTTCCGAATAGGTAGATATCTTCAACGTCCTCCACGGAAAGAGCCGCCAGACACACGACCCGCCACCTCTCCTATGCGTCCATCGTGTAGCCAGCTGCGAACGTTCCGGCAGGGCAGTCAGGTTCCCCCGAACCCAAGCTTCTCTTCGAGAAGATGGTGTCAATTGCGTTGAGAGACCAGTTGATCAAATCCATAATTTCTTAATTTGTAGAGCAGTGCGGAGAGAGTCTCTCAAAGTACAAGACAGTAGACGAGACGAGAGGAGCAAAGCAGGGAAGATAAGGGAGAGGAGGGTAGGAAAATGCGACCGCCTTCGTTGAGAGCCAAAGCAAGAAGGCTCCGAATTGACCGAATTATCCATTTGTTTTCTGACAGGGAACACATGGAACGAATCACTGCTCCACATTTTGATTGACAGCCGTCAAAACCTACTAGTGACCATGTTTACTCCTTTACTTTCAACCATTGGATAGGATTTAAAAGAAGGCGGTTGTATTTGTAGCCTACTTCTGAGGAAGCGCTGTTAAATATAGGTGAAAAACTATGCCGCAAAAATAATAAAGAAAATGCTTTCTTAAAAAGGCAAAAGAAAGCATGCACGTTTTCTTAATATGATCATTAAAAACCGACAGACTGATGAAAATGCGGGACATTTTCTCAATATGCGACGTGCGGGACAAGGGGTGAAAATGCTGTGCGGTACAACGCAATGCGGGACGGGTGGTCACCCTACATACAGTCAATAGCCTAACAACGTACTCATCTGGATTGAAGCAGCAAACATTCAGTGTAAAAGTGTGCTTTAACAATGTGTGTCAGAACAGATAACACCATGCGGGTTTTGAACATTTGCTCAACTGTCTAATAAAGTACATGCAAGACGTCTCTGTCAAGTCAAAGTTTGCGGCATCTTGAAAACACCACGCCGATATTGATCCTCGTTTTAGTTCTCCTTTTGTCCCAAAGTCTGCTTGCCATGGTCCATAATGTTTGAATGAAACAACTCCATGAGCGTGCCGCTAGACGTAACGCAGTTGTCGCCATGGTTACTATGGCAGTACGAGCGGAAACCAGGGATAACGCGGATATTATGTCATTGACAGGCGACAAGTGAACATGGACGAGCCATTATTAGGGGTTAAAGCACGAAGTGCTAAAACTTTTGCATTTGGACGGCTATAACACGGTCATTTAGAAAATGGGCGTGGCAAAATTCACTCGAAAGCCTATAAATCCTAAACGAAAACTCAGAACTTAATGAAAATTGGTGAGCATATGTGAAATAACATTGTAAACCAGCATGCACAATTTTAGTGAGATCGGACCATAGGTGGCGCTATAACTGTTAAAAAAGCTTTGAAAACCATATATTTCCTGTGTTAAATTGGCTGGAAATGGTCTTTTCCATGTATGACGTCAGTGGTTAAATGGTTGCCAAATAAAACTTAGTCTTTTTATGCATATGTGCTTAAAGGCCTTAAATGCTTGAACCCCGATAAATGCTGCTTGCAGCTTTGATTTAAAATTGGAATTTCTCTGAAATTAAAAATCTTTGGGAACTTTTGGATACTGGAAGTACACAACTGCAGGAAATATATCACACGTTGCAAGTGATTTTTGGTTATTTTATTACAAAAATCTTACATATTCTAGCTTTAAACACCTTACAAGAAAACCAAGACATTTTTTTGCATTTTGATTCCCTGTTAACTGTACTAACAAACTGTCAGAATAATATACCCATTTGTTGACATTTAGCGAGAAACCTTATAATTTCGAAAACACAATCTTACGTCAGAGGTTATGTCTACCTTGAACAATAAAGGTGTCCTCCCTTGAGATCTAGCCACACCCTCCAGTGTCATATTGCATCAACCTAAACCATTGTATAATTTAAAGAAATAGTGTATCTTTAATTAAAGACCATTGTCATGCTCTGAAAGTGTTAACCCATTGAGCACAGTAAATCAAACTAAACAGCCCACTTTGCCTGCATTCACCCTACATTTATTTTTAAGAGTGCATTTACTATTGGAAGCTTTGGCCAAAAAGCCTCTGAAAAGACCAAGAAAAAAAACATGGGAATGTTCAGGTTATGAAATATACTTTAATGTAGGACACATACAAAGAATACACAAGGAAAATCATGATTATCCCATTTGAATCTGCCCTTCCACCATATCCGACTCCCTCATCTTTGACTCTCAGTGCCTTCCTCCACATGTTTTCTTGGGGGGCACTTCAGTCTTCTGCCACAGACTTGGAGTAGTAATACCAATCACACCGAGAGCAATTATCGGTCCAGCATTCCCACTGAGTTTACTCTCCTCATCTGAACCCATTCCCAGATCATCCTCCTTCTCATGAACCGCCACCGCACGTCCCAGAATGGAATAAGGCCCAAAGAGCTTGGCGTCTGGAAGCGTCAGGAACTGCCTTATAACTCCTTTCTCGGAAGCAAAGTTGCCCAGGTCTCCAGGATGATGAGGGTGGTCAACGCCGTTTGGATTATAATGAGGACCAACAGTGATGCTGCCTTGACTGAGGTCTCCATACTGATGGATGTGCATGGCACGCTCTTGACGATCGATGGCAGGCAAACCACGGAGGTTGATTTTCACTTCTAAATCTCCATTGGGGAAGACCTGCTTGAAGAGGATTTGCCCAAAGATCTTTGGCTGGTTACGTGGCAAATTGGGGCTGGGAGTTACTTCACAAGTGGCATAGATGGTGTTGTCGAACTCCACGACTTCCGGCTGTGGAGCTTCGGCAGGCAAACAAACTGGAGGTTTGTGGAACTCTCCTCCTTGTATATGCAGCACCAGCAATATCAGAGGGAATATTAGGATGATTTTCTCCATGTTGATCTTTAAAGCCTACAATGAAAAGTGGATTCAGTGAAATCATGCCATTTGGTTTAAGAACGTAATATTTTTGATAAAGGGTCAAAGCTTTGTTGCAGGGAGCTTTGAGAATGGAAGTTGCATTAGGTAAAAATAGCACAACCAGATTAGTTTGCAATGGAAAAACCATACAAGAACCCAGACAGCAACCAGATCCGGCCCACATCTGGGCCGTGTGTAATCCAGGTGTACCAGATGGGGGCCGACACCATGTTGCGGTCTAGAAAACTCTTGAATTTTTGAATTGCTATGTACCTTTGTGAAAATAATAAAATAAAAAATTAGCTTATTGGTATTGGATGTGTATCTGTAGTATCTTGAAAGTACAATAATAATAATAATAATAATAAATAAAACTTGCAGATAATAACACTGATGAATTATAAAAAGCCACTTAAGTGTACACACGTAGACTTTCATAAGCGTCACACCTGCCAGCCAAAGTTCCTATGATACAAACCAATGACATACAGGTGGATGTAATCACACTAAAATGAGTCCAGGCAAAGGTTCATGGAAATGGAAAAGGTCTAGGGAGAAGTGCCCTCTGGTGGCCATGATAGGGCTTCTGCTGGCAGGAGTGACATTAAGTACATGTACACTTGTACACAGTTGATGGAGAAAATGGAATGGAGAAAAAAAAAAAACAAGCCTTAAACAGCAAAGGTGCACTACCGTACAGCTGAAAAGTCGTCCTCAATCCGTGTGGAGCCTGAATATTGCAGTCACAAAAATACTACAACGCTTAATCCGTGTGCAGTCCTGACCTAGGGTTGAGAGAATGTTCCTTTTGGCTGCTCTTATAGGAACTCATGTTGAGCTACAAGTTAACCATGATAGTCTGTTAGTCACTAATTAAGTTCACCTGTGTTTCATTTAGCTCCCTTTGTTTGCCTAATTATATATAGCACTCAGGCCACATAGCCGGGTATTTAGAGAAACGAATATTTCTCCCCCTTCGTTTTCAAAAATAACATCGTGCACACAACATCGTTTTCAAAAAAAGTTGTCGTTTACATCAACCCGCATAAATACAATGAGCGGCAGTGTAGGGAGAAGGATAAAGCCATGCAAGCCAATCAGAATCCTCAAAATCGACAACAACGAATAGCACGAGCGACTTCCTGTTCCTTTCAAAACAACAGACATGGCGCGAGATTCATTTGTGCGGACAGACAGCGAAGCAAATGCAAACAGGCCAAAAGCGTTTGCACAAAAGTAAAAATGAGTACCACTTTAACAGCATCCATGATCAAATAGTAGCCAAACAAACTCTAAACATAGGGCGCTCACATGACGTAAGCATTTTCTGGCGCATAATGTGACGTTTGAGAACCTAAAACCCCGTTTCTCCCAGTTGACACGGCAACACATAACCGGCGGTTTCAGAAATCTCCACTTTGGCCGGAGTTTTTAGAAATAATCGTTTTCTGGGATAAAAACGGCGTTTTCGTGTAAATGACAGGCCAAAACGCAGGGAAATATCTGCGTTTTCCCATCGTGTAAACGGGGCCTCAGTTTATTCAGTTCTTTGTCTTGAATTGCACAATGTGTTCTCCAGTGTTTTGTGTTTATTAAAAGAAGTACTGCTATAGTTTTTTTTTACGATTGTGTAAGGACCACCCATTGGCCCAACGACAGAATCCAACGGCCTGGCAAAGGTTTAACCCTCGTGTTATGTTGGAATTCTGTGGACTCCCCTTATGGTCCGGGTCAAATTGACCCGCATTGGATTCAATACAATTCCTCAAAAATCACACTATGAAAAACAACAAAGATTCAGGTTCAAACTGTAAACTTTTAATATCAGCATTTGTCAAATATTCCAAAAAATACATATCTGAAGATATGATTTAATGAAAATGTTTTTTAACCATTTTTTAAAACTATTTAAAATTTGAATATACGTTATATTTATATATATTTGCATATACATTTTTTAAACTTTTTTTTTTTTTTTTTTTTTGCTTAGAACATCATAACTGAACAATTAATCAGTTAATCTGAGCAAATTTTTCCTGCTGTCTATGTCGAAGTCTCAAGATATTTCAGATATCTTGAATATATAATGAGAGCTTATTTTACTATCTGTGTCTGTCAAAGATGTTCATTTGTAATTTGCAATTAATTCTGAACACCATGATTTAGCTTTTTCAAGTGTGTATGGTTTGGGTTAGAGCACTTTTAGATACACTTACACTTTAGAACTGGAGTTGATGCCCTGACATACATAAAATAAATGTTTTTATTTTGTGTCTGTACAGTTGCTTTTGAATACCTGCCTATGATGGACATCACAGACGTAATAGTAATTTTGTTTGTATTTGTCAAAAAAAAAAAACACCAGTATGTTGAAACTTTGCATGCATGTTCATGATCAAAAATAAAATAACAAAATATAACCAAGAAATGTTATTATTTTGGTTCCATACAGTTGCCTTAGAGTGTTAAAATATGCGGGTCAAATTGACCCGCGAACATCACGAAAGGAACATTTATTTTGTTTGTATATGTCAAAAAACACCAGCATGTTGAAACTTTGCATGCATGTTCATGATGATAAATGAGAAAAAGTCACAAAATATTAAGGGAAAAAAAAAAGGTTTAATGTTATTTCAGGTAGCTTGAAAAAATAAATGATAGGTAATTTTTACCATCTGTGGCTGACAAAATATTTTTCTGTATTGAAATAAGTGTGTAAAACAATTTTTTTTAGCTTCATAAGGTAGTAAAAAAATAAAATAACAAAATATAACCAAGAAATGTTATTATTTTGGGTCCGTACAGTTGCCTTAGAGCGTTAAAATATGCGGGTCAAATTGACCCGCGAACATCACGAAAGGAACAGTAATTTTGTTTGTATATGTCAAAAAACACCAGCATGTTGAAACTTTGCATGCATGTTCATGATGATAAATGAGAAAAAGTCACAAAATATCAAGAAAAAAAACATAGGTTAACCAGTATTTCCAACAACTAGAAAATCTAAACGGGTCAAATTGACCCGCAACATAACACAAGGGTTAAAGCGTGTATGTCTTTTCAGCGCTCCAGTGAAGTTCACTTAATTTATTGGAATTTAGTTTTAGTAGTACTTTAGCTCTACGTTTAATCTGACTGATAATCAAATGATAATCAAATTTAGATCATATTTCTGATTAGAAAATAATCATAAATATTGATTAAGAATTAATTTTGATATTTGATTATTCTGATTATCCCATACTTTCAATTATTCGTTCATTACGGACCTAGTGTCGCTTTGAGACGTCACGTCGCGACTGCGTGCTCACGATCACAAACTAGCCAGTCCTGAAATAGTCAGAGGGTGCAGTGCAAGTATTTTACCCTATGCAGCCGCTACTACAGACCCATAGGTGTAATTTTTTATAATATTTGCAGCGTACAACATGCTAAGTCAGGAGATAGTCAGAAATCAGAAGGTCTTTCTAAGATGTGCCCCATGGTCCATTCAAAGTGCCTTCAGTTTGATCTATCCTGGACAAAGATTTGCGGAAACACCAGACTACACATTAATCTACTAAAATGAATGATTTCTAAAACTTCAGAATAATTCAAGATGTAACATTTATTTGTCAGGTAAAAATGTATCATGCCAATTACAGAAGTAAATTATTAAAAGCCAATTCAGAAAATACATGACATCATTTACTCAAAGATGACTCTAAAAGTAAGTAATGTTTTCCTGACAAAGACACAGTAATGTGTCAGGGCTTTCCAACTGAAAAGCACTGAAACATCACTATGGGGGATGATCCTGGTAAAGAGTCCCAATGATTGCTCTGTCCCCTCACCTTAAATACCAGACCAGAACAACAGGGGTTATACAAATGTTGTTTAGAGTTGTTTGGGCCAATCCATGTACCCCAGGGGGGTAGCACCTGGTTTCTTGAGATATCGTAAAGAGATATCAGCCAGAGAGGAGAAACAGGATTCTCCTAAGTTCTCAATCTTTCTCATTAAACCAGTGACTGCAATGAAATTAAGACCATTTTACCAATCTCACTGAGACCCTTAAAATGATACCAAACATGAAAAGGAAAAAAACAACACATTCACAAGGTACACCATATGCGATATATAGACATTCTTAATTTAACTTTCAGTGACTTGAGGAGGGAGAAGAGGAGGGAGAGGGGGGATGAGTTGAAGTCAAACAAAGGGACAAGGAGATAAGTTTGGGCAGGACAAGGTTATGTGCTCTGTCTTTGCTATCTGCTGTCCAGGGGGCATTTTATGGCGTTATTGCAGGGTGAGTTTTGTTTTAGCAGGAAAATCAGTTCTTACAATTGCTATGACAGATTTTTCAATACTTTTAACAATTTTCCAAAACTCTTAACACAGTTAGCACTAAGTCCGTCTCTGTCAGGGTTATTATAGTTTTGCATTTTTCATTAGTTTTTATTTTTATTTCGGTTTGACTTTTTGTTTTCAAATTCAGTTTAGTTTTAATTAGTTTTTAAAGTGGGTTTGCTAGTTTATTTTTTATTTTTTGAAAATGCTTAGTTTTAGTTTAGTTTTTATTCGTTTTAGTGTTAGTTTTTTTTTTTTGTAATTTGGGTTATTTGTCAGGAACAAGATTCAAAAAGTTCACCCTATACTAAATTTACCCTATACAGTAGGGTGACCACCATCAAACAAACCAAATGTGGGACGATTATACGTTTGTGTTGGACAATGTTGGACATGTTACCAACACTAAAACATAACCTGAAACTGTTATTTAATGCTAATCTAACTTAATAAAAAAACCATTTGTATTCTGCCTTTCAACTGATAAAAATGCTTTGTTCTTTAGTCCCTTCCAGAAAACACCATTATATCACAATGTAACATTACATGTCTTAATTTGACATGTCATTTAAATTCAACATCACTGAGCCCAAAGGCAGCAGCATCATGCAGATAACTATTTTTGAAACAGTTCTGACCAAGTCCAATTAAAATCCAACAAAATAAATAATGAACTAATAAAATATTAAACATGAAATTAGATCATTGACATGTCTTATAAACCAAAAACGTTCATATTTTTTAGAAAGTATGTGAATCAAAACAACCACAGCTGGCAACAAGTTGATAAATTCTGTTAAATTTTTATTTTAATTGACCGAATTATCCATTTGTTTTCTGACAGGGAACACATGGAACGAATCACCGCTCCACATTTTGATTGACAGCCGTCAAAACCTACTAGTGACCGTGTTTACTCCTTTACTTTCAACCATTGGATAGGATTTAAAAGAAGGCGGTTGTATTTGTAGCCTACTTCTGAGGAAGCGCTGTTAAATATAGGTGAAAAACTATGCCGCAAAAATAATAAAGAAAATGCTTTCTTAAAAAGGCAAAAGAAAGCATGCACGTTTTCTTAATATGATCATTAAAAACCGACAGACTGATGAAAATGCGGGACATTTTCTCAATATGCGACGTGCGGGACAAGGGGTGAAAATGCTGTGCGGTACAACGCAATGCGGGACGGGTGGTCACCCTACATACAGTCAATAGCCTAACAACGTACTCATCTGGATTGAAGCAGCAAACATTCAGTGTAAAAGTGTGCTTTAACAATGTGTGTCAGCAGTGGTGTAGTGGTAAAAAAAGAGGTGGGTAAACTATCAATTCTGGTGGACCACGACGTGGTCACCCGGTAAGGTGGGCCACTCCCTACCGGTGTATGTGTATCCTCAGTAGCGGTTTTAGGCACGGGCGAACCGGGCAATCGCCCGGGGCGGCATTTTTGGGGGGGCGGCGCCGCCGGCACAAAAAAATAAAATAATAAAAAAAAAAAAATCTGCGCCGCGAAGCGATTTTCTATTATCTATCATTTCACTGTGTGGGGAATTGGCAAATTTGCGCCCCCTGCAGCTGCAGACGCCCCTGCTTGCTGAGAAGATGCCGCGCACATAAGCTGTTTGTTTGAGAAGGGGAAAGGGGAGGGGGTGCGGAGGCGCGGATGACAGTTCACCTCTGGGTCTCTCCCAAATGGAACGGACAAGGGGGGGGGATCCATATAGTTATCAAAGTCAGTCACACCTCGACTTTCTTCCAAATAACGCACATTTTCATTCATAATATTATAAATACAGGCCTCTATATTTCCTGCACATTTTTGTCTTTCTGAATGGTCTGAATAAAAATAGGTAATACAAAACAATTTACTTGGTCACCACCACCAAGGTGAATTGGTTTAGTCTTGACTTCTGGTCGTGACTCGTGAGTGACAGTTGGTTGATTGTCGATGTCGAGTGCCAAATAAGAGATGGACAAGAAAGGTCAAAGCCATCAGGTGTCCAATTTAGAAACGAGTGAAAGATAAAGGTATGCAACTATGTTTTCTCTGTGTGATTACGGTATCCATGTCATGAATGAAGGGGCAATATTAATTGGTGGGTATAACTCTTATTTGTTATCCTTTTTGCTATGATTCTTGCTATGCTTAACAATAATTCGGTTTTAACTCAAACACGAGATCTAATTTCACCATAATGTGCTTTGCAACAAAACTGTGACAAGTTCAGTTATTACACTGCAAAAAATGCTTTTCTTAATTAGTATTTTTGTCTTGTTTCCAGTCCAAATATCAAACATTTCTTAAATAAAGATGCATAATAACGTTAACAAAGTGGTAAAATGACATAAGATATTAAGTCTTGGTTTCTGGGGAAATAATTTTTTTTTTTTTTTTCAGAAAACAAGACTTAATATCTTAAAATTGAGTGAAACACTTAAAATTGAGTTTTTGCTTAAAACAAGCAAAACATGATGATCTGCCAATGGGGTAAGAACACCCCCCCCCCCCCCAATTAAAATTAAGGGGGGGGGGGGGGGTTGCGCTCGAAGGGGGTCTCGCCCAGGGTGTAATTCAATGTAGAACCGCCACTGTGTATCCTGATGACATCGCTATAGGCTATCATTTGATGGTACTACCAAGGGTATCACTGGTTGCTCCCTCATCATAGGTCACACAATCACTATTCAATTCATGCATTAATCTAAGTTCTTGTTAAAGAGACTCAAAAAGGTATAATATGGTTGAAATCTATAAAGTTCACTAAATGACAAAACAGAGAGAACAAAAATATTTAAGAGAGATCGAGAGGGAGGCTTATATCCAGGGCTTTCAATGCAATGCACTTGTGCATAATGATTAGGGATTTGGGATTATTTTCATAGTTGATTAATCTGTTGAATATTTCTTCGATTAATTGATTAGTTGTTTGTTCTATCAGAAAAATGTGGATCAGTGTTTCCCTGTAGAGGGAAAAGTCTTTAACCTGGTGCAGGCTTGATTCCCTCTGAATCTCTTGTACAGTTGGGTTTTGACATGCTCCCTACATTAAACCAGCTGCCTGTAATGAATTAAAAAAAATCACCTTTTTTTGCATCGTTTTAATGATTTCCTGTTGCTGCGCCTGCAATCAAGTTTCATTCTCGCGCAGCTTAGTAACTTCACGAGCGAGTGTTTTCTGCTCCGTGTGTGCGCCGTTCTCTTTGTTCCGTGTGTGTGTGTGTGTGTGTGTCTGCGCGCTGCGCTCTCTGCTCCGTGTTTGCGCGCTGCGCGTTCTGCTCAGTCCTTAACGGCCCAAATGCTCGAATCATGTGCCGATCGGCGATCACGCACTGGAAAAGCAAAGTCCGCTCAAATAACGTGAAATTTAGAGGTGGATAAACGCAATGTAGAGGTGGATAAACGCACTTTGGAGGTGGGCAAACGCTATTTCCAAATTTTGGGAGGTGCGTAAACGGCGTTTACGTGCGTTTAGCCTCCACTACATCCCTGTGTGTCAGAACAGAAAACACCATGCGGGTTTTGAACATTTGCTCAACTGTCTAATAAAGTACATGCAAGACGTCTCTGTCAAGTCAAAGTTTGCGGCATCTTGAAAACACCACGCCGATATTGATCCTCGTTTTAGTTCTCCTTTTGTCCCAAAGTCTGCTTGCCATGGTCCATAATGTTTGAATGAAACAACTCCATGAGCGTGCCGCTAGACGTAACGCAGTTGTCGCCATGGTTACTATGGCAGTACGAGCGGAAACCAGGGATAACGCGGATATTATGTCATTGACAGGCGACAAGTGAACATGGACGAGCCATTATTAGGGGTTAAAGCACGAAGTGCTAAAACTTTTGCATTTGGACGGCTATAACACGGTCATTTAGAAAATGGGCGTGGCAAAATTCACTCGAAAGCCTATAAATCCTAAACGAAAACTCAGAACTTAATGAAAATTGGTGAGCATATGTGAAATAACATTGTAAACCAGCATGCACAATTTTAGTGAGATCGGACCATAGGTGGCGCTATAACTGTTAAAAAAGCTTTGAAAACCATATATTTCCTGTGTTAAATTGGCTGGAAATGGTCTTTTCCATGTATGACGTCAGTGGTTAAATGGTTGCCAAATAAAACTTAGTCTTTTTATGCATATGTGCTTAAAGGCCTTAAATGCTTGAACCCCGATAAATGCTGCTTGCAGCTTTGATTTAAAATTGGAATTTCTCTGAAATTAAAAATCTTTGGGAACTTTTGGATACTGGAAGTACACAACTGCAGAAAATATATCACACGTTGCAAGTGATTTTTGGCTATTTTATTACAAAAATCTTACATATTCTAGCTTTAAACACCTTACAAGAAAACCAAGACATTTTTTTGCATTTTGATTCCCTGTTAACTGTACTAACAAACTGTCAGAATAATATACCCATTTGTTGGCATTTAGCGAGAAACCTTATAATTTCGAAAACACAATCTTACGTCAGAGGTTATGTCTACCTTGAACAATAAGGGTGTCCTCCCTTGAGATCTAGCCACACCCTCCAGTGTCATATTGCATCAACCTAAACCATTGTATCATTTAAAGAAATAGTGTATCTTTAATTAAAGACCATTGTCATGCTCTGAAAGTGTTAACCCATTGAGCACAGTAAATCAAACTAAACAGCCCACTTTGCCTGCATTCACCCAACATTTATTTTTAAGAGTGCATTTACTATTGGAAGCTTTGGCCAAAAAGCCTCTGAAAAGACCAAGAAAAAAAACATGGGAATGTTCAGGTTATGAAATATACTTTAATGTAGGACACATACAAAGAATACACAAGGAAAATCATGATTATCCCATTTGAATCTGCCCTTCCACCATATCCGACTCCCTCATCTTTGACTCTCAGTGCCTTCCTCCACATGTTTTCTTGGGGGGCACTTCAGTCTTCTGCCACAGACTTGGAGTAGTAATACCAATCACACCGAGAGCAATTATCGGTCCAGCATTCCCACTGAGTTTACTCTCCTCATCTGAACCCATTCCCAGATCATCCTCCTTCTCATGAACCACCACCGCACGTCCCAGAATGGAATAAGGCCCAAAGAGCTTGGCGTCTGGAAGCGTCAGGAACTGCCTTATAACTCCTTTCTCGGAAGCAAAGTTGCCCAGGTCTCCAGGATGATGAGGGTGGTCAACGCCGTTTGGATTATAATGAGGACCAACAGTGATGCTGCCTTGACTGAGGTCTCCATACTGATGGATGTGCATGGCACGCTCTTGACGATCGATGGCAGGCAAACCACGGAGGTTGATTTTCACTTCTAAATCTCCATTGGGGAAGACCTGCTTGAAGAGGATTTGCCCAAAGATCTTTGGCTGGTTACGTGGCAAATTGGGGCTGGGAGTTACTTCACAAGTGGCATAGATGGTGTTGTCGAACTCCACGACTTCCGGCTGTGGAGCTTCGGCAGGCAAACAAACTGGAGGTTTGTGGAACTCTCCTCCTTGTATATGCAGCACCAGCAATATCAGAGGGAATATTAGGATGATTTTCTCCATGTTGATCTTTAAAGCCTACAATGAAAAGTGGATTCAGTGAAATCATGCCATTTGGTTTAAGAACGTAATATTTTTGATAAAGGGTCAAAGCTTTGTTGCAGGGAGCTTTGAGAATGGAAGTTGCATTAGGTAAAAATAGCACAACCAGATTAGTTTGCAATGGAAAAACCATACAAGAACCCAGACAGCAACCAGATCCGGCCCACATCTGGGCCGTGTGTAATCCAGGTGTACCAGATGGGGGCCGACACCATGTTGCGGTCTAGAAAACTCTTGAATTTTTGAATTGCTATGTACCTTTGTGAAAATAATAAAATAAAAAATTAGCTTATTGGTATTGGATGTGTATCTGTAGTATCTTGAAAGTACAATAATAATAATAATAATAATAATAAATAAAACTTGCAGATAATAACACTGATGAATTATAAAAAGCCACTTAAGTGTACACACGTAGACTTTCATAAGCGTCACACCTGCCAGCCAAAGTTCCTATGATACAAACCAATGACATACAGGTGGATGTAATCACACTAAAATGAGTCCAGGCAAAGGTTCATGGAAATGGAAAAGGTCTAGGGAGAAGTGCCCTCTGGTGGCCATGATAGGGCTTCTGCTGGCAGGAGTGACATTAAGTACATGTACACTTGTACACAGTTGATGGAGAAAATGGAATGGAGAAAAAAAAAAAACAAGCCTTAAACAGCAAAGGTGCACTACCGTACAGCTGAAAAGTCGTCCTCAATCCGTGTGGAGCCTGAATATTGCAGTCACAAAAATACTACAACGCTTAATCCGTGTGCAGTCCTGACCTAGGGTTGAGAGAATGTTCCTTTTGGCTGCTCTTATAGGAACTCATGTTGAGCTACAAGTTAACCATGATAGTCTGTTAGTCACTAATTAAGTTCACCTGTGTTTCATTTAGCTCCCTTTGTTTGCCTGATTATATATAGCACTCAGGCCACATAGCCGGGTATTTAGAGAAACGAATATTTCTCCCCCTTCGTTTTCAAAAATAACATCGTGCACACAACATCGTTTTCAAAAAAAGTTGTTGTTTACATCAACCCACATAAATACAATGAGCGGCAGTGTAGGGAGAAGGATAAAGCCATGCAAGCCAATCAGAATCCTCAAAATCGACAACAACGAATAGCACGAGCGACTTCCTGTTCCTTTCAAAACAACAGACATGGCGCGAGATTCATTTGTGCGGACAGACAGCAAAGCAAATGCAAACAGGCCAAAAGCGTTTGCACAAAAGTAAAAATGAGTACCACTTTAACAGCATCCATGATCAAATAGTAGCCAAACAAACTCTAAACATAGGCCGCTCACATGACGTAAGCATTTTCTGGCGCATAATGTGACGTTTGAGAACCTAAAACCCCGTTTCTCCCAGTTGACACGGCAACACATAACCGGCGGTTTCAGAAATCTCCACTTTGGCCGGAGTTTTTAGAAATAATCGTTTTCTGGGATAAAAACGGCGTTTTCGTGTAAATGACAGGCCAAAACGCAGGGAAATATCTGTGTTTTCCCATCGTGTAAACGGGGCCTCAGTTTATTCAGTTCTTTGTCTTGAATTGCACAATGTGTTCTCCAGTGTTTTGTGTTTATTAAAAGAAGTACTGCTATAGTTTTTTTTTACGATTGTGTAAGGACCACCCATTGGCCCAACGACAGAATCCAACGGCCTGGCGAAGGTTTAACCCTCGTGTTATGTTGGAATTCTGTGCACTCCCCTTATGGTCCGGGTCAAATTGACCCGCATTGGATTCAATACAATTTCTCAAAAATCACACTATGAAAAACAACAAAGATTCAGGTTCAAACTGTAAACTTTTAATATCAGCATTTGTCAAATATTCCAAAAAATACATATCTGAAGATATGATTTAATGAAAATGTTTTTTAACCATTTTTTAAAACTATTTAAAATTTGAATATACGTTATATTTATATATATTTGCATATACATTTTTTAAACTTTTTTTTTTTTTTTTTTTTGCTTAGAACATCATAACTGAACAATTAATCAGTTAATCTGAGCAAATTTTTCCTGCTGTCTATGTCGAAGTCTCAAGATATTTCAGATATCTTGAATATATAATGAGAGCTTATTTTACTATCTGTGTCTGTCAAAGATGTTCATTTGTAATTTGCAATTAATTCTGAACACCATGATTTAGCTTTTTCAAGTGTGTATGGTTTGGGTTAGAGCACTTTTAGATACACTTACACTTTAGAACTGGAGTTGATGCCCTGACATACATAAAATAAATGTTTTTATTTTGTGTCTGTACAGTTGCTTTTGAATACCTGCCTATGATGGACATCACAGACGTAATAGTAATTTTGTTTGTATTTGTCAAAAAAAAAAACACCAGTATGTTGAAACTTTGCATGCATGTTCATGATCAAAAATAAAATAACAAAATATAACCAAGAAATGTTATTATTTTGGTTCCATACAGTTGCCTTAGAGTGTTAAAATATGCGGGTCAAATTGACCCGCGAACATCACGAAAGGAACATTTATTTTGTTTGTATATGTCAAAAAACACCAGCATGTTGAAACTTTGCATGCATGTTCATGATGATAAATGAGAAAAAGTCACAAAATATTAAGAAAAAAAAAAAAAAGGTTTAATGTTATTTCAGGTAGCTTGAAAAAATAAATGATAGGTAATTTTTACCATCTGTGGCTGACAAAATATTTTTCTGTATTGAAATAAGTGTGTAAAACAATTTTTTTTAGCTTCATAAGGTAGTAAAAAAATAAAATAACAAAATATAACCAAGAAATGTTATTATTTTGGGTCCGTACAGTTGCCTTAGAGCGTTAAAATATGCGGGTCAAATTGACCCGCGAACATCACGAAAGGAACAGTAATTTTGTTTGTATATGTCAAAAAACACCAGCATGTTGAAACTTTGCATGCATGTTCATGATGATAAATGAGAAAAAGTCACAAAATATCAAGAAAAAAAACATAGGTTAACCAGTATTTCCAACAACTAGAAAATCTAAACGGGTCAAATTGACCCGCAACATAACACAAGGGTTAAAGCGTGTATGTCTTTTCAGCGCTCCAGTGAAGTTCACTTAATTTATTGGAATTTAGTTTTAGTAGTACTTTAGCTCTACGTTTAATCTGACTGATAATCAAATGATAATCAAATTTAGATCATATTTCTGATTAGAAAATAATCATAAATATTGATTAAGAATTAATTTTGATATTTGATTATTCTGATTATCCCATACTTTCAATTATTCGTTCATTACGGACCTAGTGTCGCTTTGAGACGTCACGTCGCGACTGCGTGCTCACGATCACAAACTAGCCAGTCCTGAAATAGTCAGAGGGTGCAGTGCAAGTATTTTACCCTATGCAGCCGCTACTACAGACCCATAGGTGTAATTTTTTATAATATTTGCAGCGTACAACATGCTAAGTCAGGAGATAGTCAGAAATCAGAAGGTCTTTCTAAGATGTGCCCCATGGTCCATTCAATGTGCCTTCAGTTTGGTCTATCCTGGACAAAGATTTGCGGAAACACCAGACTACACATTAATCTACTAAAATGAATGATTTCTAAAACTTCAGAATAATTCAAGATGTAACATTTATTTGTCAGGTAAAAATGTATCATGCCAATTACAGAAGTAAATTATTAAAAGCCAATTCAGAAAATACATGACATCATTTACTCAAAGATGACTCTAAAAGTAAGTAATGTTTTCCTGACAAAGACACAGTAATGTGTCAGGGCTTTCCAACTGAAAAGCACTGAAACATCACTATGGGGGATGATCCTGGTAAAGAGTCCCAATGATTGCTCTGTCCCCTCACCTTAAATACCAGACCAGAACAACAGGGGTTATACAAATGTTGTTTAGAGTTGTTTGGGCCAATCCATGTACCCCAGGGGGGTAGCACCTGGTTTCTTGAGATATCGTAAAGAGATATCAGCCAGAGAGGAGAAACAGGATTCTCCTAAGTTCTCAATCTTTCTCATTAAACCAATGACTGCAATGAAATTAAGACCATTTTACCAATCGCACTGAGACCCTTAAAATGATACCAAACATGAAAAGGAAAAAACAACACATTCACAAGATACACCATATGCGATATATAGACATTCTTAATTTAACTTTCAGTGACTTGAGGAGGGAGAAGAGGAGGGAGAGGGGGGATGAGTTGAAGTCAAACAAAGGGACAAGGAGATAAGTTTGGGCAGGACAAGGTTCTGTGCTGTCTTTGCTATCTGCTGTCCAGGGGGCATTTTATGGCGTTATTGCAGGGTGAGTTTTGTTTTAGCAGGAAAATCAGTTCTTACAATTGCTATGACAGATTTTTCAATACTTTTAACAATTTTCCAAAACTCTTAACACAGTTAGCACTACATCCGTCTCTGTCAGGGTTATTATAGTTTTGCATTTTTCATTAGTTTTTATTTTTAACTATTATTGTTAAAATAACTATTTTTGAAACAGTTCTGACCAAGTCCAATTAAAATCCAACAAAATAAATAATGAACTAATAAAATATAAAACATGAAATTAGATCATTGACATGTCTTATAAACCAAAATCTTTCATATTTTTTAGAAAGTATGTGAATCAAAACAACCACAGCTGGCAACAAGTTGATAAATTCTGTTAAATTTGTATTTTAGATTAGATTAGATTAGATTCAATTTATTGTCATTACACAAGTACAGGTACAAGGCAACGAAATGCAATTTAGGACCGACCTGAAGTTAGTAAGAATACAGCATAACATGAGGAGAGTTGAGGAGAAAAAAAGGCAACCCCCAGACTATGCTCCAATAGGGAGTACAGTTTGGGGACAGTAAAACACCTCAGCAATTTGCACATAATCAGTACACAACATGAACACACAAGACTTGCAACAGGGGAGGGGTGAGGGGGGAGGGGTTGGAGGTAATCCAGCAAAGGCAAGCAGCCATCCGGTCCTGCAGCCATTTCGGCGCTGGTCACAGACCCGCCTGACAAACTGGTGGTAAAAAGCGTCGAAGGCGTGGGATGGGGGGTGGGGGAGGGTGATTGCATATCTGTATCTATGTAAGAGTTCGTGTATGTGTAGGCCTGAAGAGTCGCTACGCCTGGCATCCCAATCTAGGTGCCTCAGTCCGCAGGATGTCATAGCGAAACACAGCAATTGCCATGGAGACAACCTTGATCAGGTCCCAGACAGAGTCAACAATCAGCAGGTGTCAGTGTGGAGTCGGGGAAGGAACGCAAGAGCGTCTCTTTGCAGTGCTCTCTCCAGAGGGAGTTGTTGTTCCAGCAGCGGCCTCGGCCAAGGCCAGTGCTGATAGAGGGGGGCCAAAAGCAGATAAGATTGTGGTTGTTTGGTCTTGGGACGAGTAGCCGCATTCCAATTTACACAGCTCCTGGTCCGTTTGGGTCTCCGAAACGATCCATTTGCCTTTGCAAAGCTGTGAGCTTCTCCATGATGTTATCCATATTGTGGTTCATAGTCACAGTCTGAGTGCCAACAGCTCTGCCCACTGCTTCAATCATAACGGGCAGCCTTGTGGGGCTTTGGACAGCTGTCACCGTCTTCTTAATTCCTCGATAAACCAGGGCAATGCCTAATCCAAACAGCAGAAAACCTGTTATCATGGTTCCGAATAGGTAGATATCTTCAACGTCCTCCACGGAAAGAGCCGCCAGACACACGACCCGCCACCTCTCCTATGCGTCCATCGTGTAGCCAGCTGCGAACGTTCCGGCAGGGCAGTCAGGTTCCCCCGAACCCAAGCTTCTCTTCGAGAAGATGGTGTCAATTGCGTTGAGAGACCAGTTGATCAAATCCATAATTTCTTAATTTGTAGAGCAGTGCGGAGAGAGTCTCTCAAAGTACAAGACAGTAGACGAGACGAGAGGAGCAAAGCAGGGAAGATAAGGGAGAGGAGGGTAGGAAAATGCGACCGCCTTCGTTGAGAGCCAAAGCAAGAAGGCTCCGAATTGACCGAATTATCCATTTGTTTTCTGACAGGGAACACATGGAACGAATCACTGCTCCACATTTTGATTGACAGCCGTCAAAACCTACTAGTGACCATGTTTACTCCTTTACTTTCAACCATTGGATAGGATTTAAAAGAAGGCGGTTGTATTTGTAGCCTACTTCTGAGGAAGCGCTGTTAAATATAGGTGAAAAACTATGCCGCAAAAATAATAAAGAAAATGCTTTCTTAAAAAGGCAAAAGAAAGCATGCACGTTTTCTTAATATGATCATTAAAAACCGACAGACTGATGAAAATGCGGGACATTTTCTCAATATGCGACGTGCGGGACAAGGGGTGAAAATGCTGTGCGGTACAACGCAATGCGGGACGGGTGGTCACCCTACATACAGTCAATAGCCTAACAACGTACTCATCTGGATTGAAGCAGCAAACATTCAGTGTAAAAGTGTGCTTTAACAATGTGTGTCAGAACAGATAACACCATGCGGGTTTTGAACATTTGCTCAACTGTCTAATAAAGTACATGCAAGACGTCTCTGTCAAGTCAAAGTTTGCGGCATCTTGAAAACACCACGCCGATATTGATCCTCGTTTTAGTTCTCCTTTTGTCCCAAAGTCTGCTTGCCATGGTCCATAATGTTTGAATGAAACAACTCCATGAGCGTGCCGCTAGACGTAACGCAGTTGTCGCCATGGTTACTATGGCAGTACGAGCGGAAACCAGGGATAACGCGGATATTATGTCATTGACAGGCGACAAGTGAACATGGACGAGCCATTATTAGGGGTTAAAGCACGAAGTGCTAAAACTTTTGCATTTGGACGGCTATAACACGGTCATTTAGAAAATGGGCGTGGCAAAATTCACTCGAAAGCCTATAAATCCTAAACGAAAACTCAGAACTTAATGAAAATTGGTGAGCATATGTGAAATAACATTGTAAACCAGCATGCACAATTTTAGTGAGATCGGACCATAGGTGGCGCTATAACTGTTAAAAAAGCTTTGAAAACCATATATTTCCTGTGTTAAATTGGCTGGAAATGGTCTTTTCCATGTATGACGTCAGTGGTTAAATGGTTGCCAAATAAAACTTAGTCTTTTTATGCATATGTGCTTAAAGGCCTTAAATGCTTGAACCCCGATAAATGCTGCTTGCAGCTTTGATTTAAAATTGGAATTTCTCTGAAATTAAAAATCTTTGGGAACTTTTGGATACTGGAAGTACACAACTGCAGAAAATATATCACACGTTGCAAGTGATTTTTGGTTATTTTATTACAAAAATCTTACATATTCTAGCTTTAAACACCTTACAAGAAAACCAAGACATTTTTTTGCATTTTGATTCCCTGTTAACTGTACTAACAAACTGTCAGAATAATATACCCATTTGTTAACATTTAGCGAGAAACCTTATAATTTCGAAAACACAATCTTACGTCAGAGGTTATGTCTACCTTGAACAATAAAGGTGTCCTCCCTTGAGATCTAGCCACACCCTCCAGTGTCATATTGCATCAACCTAAACCATTGTATCATTTAAAGAAATAGTGTATCTTTAATTAAAGGCCATTGTCATGCTCTGAAAGTGTTAACCCATTGAGCACAGTAAATCAAACTAAACAGCCCACTTTGCCTGCATTCACCCTACATTTATTTTTAAGAGTGCATTTACTATTGGAAGCTTTGGCCAAAAAGCCTCTGAAAAGACCAAGAAAAAAAACATGGGAATGTTCAGGTTATGAAATATACTTTAATGTAGGACACATACAAAGAATACACAAGGAAAATCATGATTATCCCATTTGAATCTGCCCTTCCACCATATCCGACTCCCTCATCTTTGACTCTCAGTGCCTTCCTCCACATGTTTTCTTGGGGGGCACTTCAGTCTTCTGCCACAGACTTGGAGTAGTAATACCAATCACACCGAGAGCAATTATCGGTCCAGCATTCCCACTGAGTTTACTCTCCTCATCTGAACCCATTCCCAGATCATCCTCCTTCTCATGAACCGCCACCGCACGTCCCAGAATGGAATAAGGCCCAAAGAGCTTGGCGTCTGGAAGCGTCAGGAACTGCCTTATAACTCCTTTCTCGGAAGCAAAGTTGCCCAGGTCTCCAGGATGATGAGGGTGGTCAACGCCGTTTGGATTATAATGAGGACCAACAGTGATGCTGCCTTGACTGAGGTCTCCATACTGATGGATGTGCATGGCACGCTCTTGACGATCGATGGCAGGCAAACCACGGAGGTTGATTTTCACTTCTAAATCTCCATTGGGGAAGACCTGCTTGAAGAGGATTTGCCCAAAGATCTTTGGCTGGTTACGTGGCAAATTGGGGCTGGGAGTTACTTCACAAGTGGCATAGATGGTGTTGTCGAACTCCACGACTTCCGGCTGTGGAGCTTCGGCAGGCAAACAAACTGGAGGTTTGTGGAACTCTCCTCCTTGTATATGCAGCACCAGCAATATCAGAGGGAATATTAGGATGATTTTCTCCATGTTGATCTTTAAAGCCTACAATGAAAAGTGGATTCAGTGAAATCATGCCATTTGGTTTAAGAACGTAATATTTTTGATAAAGGGTCAAAGCTTTGTTGCAGGGAGCTTTGAGAATGGAAGTTGCATTAGGTAAAAATAGCACAACCAGATTAGTTTGCAATGGAAAAACCATACAAGAACCCAGACAGCAACCAGATCCGGCCCACATCTGGGCCGTGTGTAATCCAGGTGTACCAGATGGGGGCCGACACCATGTTGCGGTCTAGAAAACTCTTGAATTTTTGAATTGCTATGTACCTTTGTGAAAATAATAAAATAAAAAATTAGCTTATTGGTATTGGATGTGTATCTGTAGTATCTTGAAAGTACAATAATAATAATAATAATAATAAATAAAACTTGCAGATAATAACACTGATGAATTATAAAAAGCCACTTAAGTGTACACACGTAGACTTTCATAAGCGTCACACCTGCCAGCCAAAGTTCCTATGATACAAACCAATGACATACAGGTGGATGTAATCACACTAAAATGAGTCCAGGCAAAGGTTCATGGAAATGGAAAAGGTCTAGGGAGAAGTGCCCTCTGGTGGCCATGATAGGGCTTCTGCTGGCAGGAGTGACATTAAGTACATGTACACTTGTACACAGTTGATGGAGAAAATGGAATGGAGAAAAAAAAAAAAACAAGCCTTAAACAGCAAAGGTGCACTACCGTACAGCTGAAAAGTCGTCCTCAATCCGTGTGGAGCCTGAATATTGCAGTCACAAAAATACTACAACGCTTAATCCGTGTGCAGTCCTGACCTAGGGTTGAGAGAATGTTCCTTTTGGCTGCTCTTATAGGAACTCATGTTGAGCTACAAGTTAACCATGATAGTCTGTTAGTCACTAATTAAGTTCACCTGTGTTTCATTTAGCTCCCTTTGTTTGCCTAATTATATATAGCACTCAGGCCACATAGCCGGGTATTTAGAGAAACGAATATTTCTCCCCCTTCGTTTTCAAAAATAACATCGTGCACACAACATCGTTTTCAAAAAAAGTTGTCGTTTACATCAACCCGCATAAATACAATGAGCGGCAGTGTAGGGAGAAGGATAAAGCCATGCAAGCCAATCAGAATCCTCAAAATCGACAACAACGAATAGCACGAGCGACTTCCTGTTCCTTTCAAAACAACAGACATGGCGCGAGATTCATTTGTGCGGACAGACAGCGAAGCAAATGCAAACAGGCCAAAAGCGTTTGCACAAAAGTAAAAATGAGTACCACTTTAACAGCATCCATGATCAAATAGTAGCCAAACAAACTCTAAACATAGGGCGCTCACATGACGTAAGCATTTTCTGGCGCATAATGTGACGTTTGAGAACCTAAAACCCCGTTTCTCCCAGTTGACACGGCAACACATAACCGGCGGTTTCAGAAATCTCCACTTTGGCCGGAGTTTTTAGAAATAATCGTTTTCTGGGATAAAAACGGCGTTTTCGTGTAAATGACAGGCCAAAACGCAGGGAAATATCTGCGTTTTCCCATCGTGTAAACGGGGCCTCAGTTTATTCAGTTCTTTGTCTTGAATTGCACAATGTGTTCTCCAGTGTTTTGTGTTTATTAAAAGAAGTACTGCTATAGTTTTTTTTTACGATTGTGTAAGGACCACCCATTGGCCCAACGACAGAATCCAACGGCCTGGCGAAGGTTTAACCCTCGTGTTATGTTGGAATTCTGTGCACTCCCCTTATGGTCCGGGTCAAATTGACCCGCATTGGATTCAATACAATTCCTCAAAAATCACACTATGAAAAACAACAAAGATTCAGGTTCAAACTGTAAACTTTTAATATCAGCATTTGTCAAATATTCCAAAAAATACATATCTGAAGATATGATTTAATGAAAATGTTTTTTAACCATTTTTTAAAACTATTTAAAATTTGAATATACGTTATATTTATATATATTTGCATATACATTTTTTAAACTTTTTTTTTTTTTTTTTTTTGCTTAGAACATCATAACTGAACAATTAATCAGTTAATCTGAGCAAATTTTTCCTGCTGTCTATGTCGAAGTCTCAAGATATTTCAGATATCTTGAATATATAATGAGAGCTTATTTTACTATCTGTGTCTGTCAAAGATGTTCATTTGTAATTTGCAATTAATTCTGAACACCATGATTTAGCTTTTTCAAGTGTGTATGGTTTGGGTTAGAGCACTTTTAGATACACTTACACTTTAGAACTGGAGTTGATGCCCTGACATACATAAAATAAATGTTTTTATTTTGTGTCTGTACAGTTGCTTTTGAATACCTGCCTATGATGGACATCACAGACGTAATAGTAATTTTGTTTGTATTTGTAAAAAAAAAAACACCAGTATGTTGAAACTTTGCATGCATGTTCATGATCAAAAATAAAATAACAAAATATAACCAAGAAATGTTATTATTTTGGTTCCATACAGTTGCCTTAGAGTGTTAAAATATGCGGGTCAAATTGACCCGCGAACATCACGAAAGGAACATTTATTTTGTTTGTATATGTCAAAAAACACCAGCATGTTGAAACTTTGCATGCATGTTCATGATGATAAATGAGAAAAAGTCACAAAATATTAAGGGAAAAAAAAAAGGTTTAATGTTATTTCAGGTAGCTTGAAAAAATAAATGATAGGTAATTTTTACCATCTGTGGCTGACAAAATATTTTTCTGTATTGAAATAAGTGTGTAAAACAATTTTTTTTAGCTTCATAAGGTAGTAAAAAAATAAAATAACAAAATATAACCAAGAAATGTTATTATTTTGGGTCCGTACAGTTGCCTTAGAGCGTTAAAATATGCGGGTCAAATTGACCCGCGAACATCACGAAAGGAACAGTAATTTTGTTTGTATATGTCAAAAAACACCAGCATGTTGAAACTTTGCATGCATGTTCATGATGATAAATGAGAAAAAGTCACAAAATATCAAGAAAAAAAACATAGGTTAACCAGTATTTCCAACAACTAGAAAATCTAAACGGGTCAAATTGACCCGCAACATAACACAAGGGTTAAAGCGTGTATGTCTTTTCAGCGCTCCAGTGAAGTTCACTTAATTTATTGGAATTTAGTTTTAGTAGTACTTTAGCTCTACGTTTAATCTGACTGATAATCAAATGATAATCAAATTTAGATCATATTTCTGATTAGAAAATAATCATAAATATTGATTAAGAATTAATTTTGATATTTGATTATTCTGATTATCCCATACTTTCAATTATTCGTTCATTACGGACCTAGTGTCGCTTTGAGACGTCACGTCGCGACTGCGTGCTCACGATCACAAACTAGCCAGTCCTGAAATAGTCAGAGGGTGCAGTGCAAGTATTTTACCCTATGCAGCCGCTACTACAGACCCATAGGTGTAATTTTGTATAATATTTGCAGCGTACAACATGCTAAGTCAGGAGATAGTCAGAAATCAGAAGGTCTTTCTAAGATGTGCCCCATGGTCCATTCAAAGTGCCTTCAGTTTGATCTATCCTGGACAAAGATTTGCGGAAACACCAGACTACACATTAATCTACTAAAATGAATGATTTCTAAAACTTCAGAATAATTCAAGATGTAACATTTATTTGTCAGGTAAAAATGTATCATGCCAATTACAGAAGTAAATTATTAAAAGCCAATTCAGAAAATACATGACATCATTTACTCAAAGATGACTCTAAAAGTAAGTAATGTTTTCCTGACAAAGACACAGTAATGTGTCAGGGCTTTCCAACTGAAAAGCACTGAAACATCACTATGGGGGATGATCCTGGTAAAGAGTCCCAATGATTGCTCTGTCCCCTCACCTTAAATACCAGACCAGAACAACAGGGGTTATACAAATGTTGTTTAGAGTTGTTTGGGCCAATCCATGTACCCCAGGGGGGTAGCACCTGGTTTCTTGAGATATCGTAAAGAGATATCAGCCAGAGAGGAGAAACAGGATTCTCCTAAGTTCTCAATCTTTCTCATTAAACCAGTGACTGCAATGAAATTAAGACCATTTTACCAATCTCACTGAGACCCTTAAAATGATACCAAACATGAAAAGGAAAAAACAACACATTCACAAGGTACACCATATGCGATATATAGACATTCTTAATTTAACTTTCAGTGACTTGAGGAGGGAGAAGAGGAGGGAGAGGGGGGATGAGTTGAAGTCAAACAAAGGGACAAGGAGATAAGTTTGGGCAGGACAAGGTTATGTGCTCTGTCTTTGCTATCTGCTGTCCAGGGGGCATTTTATGGCGTTATTGCAGGGTGAGTTTTGTTTTAGCAGGAAAATCAGTTCTTACAATTGCTATGACAGATTTTTCAATACTTTTAACAATTTTCCAAAACTCTTAACACAGTTAGCACTACATCCGTCTCTGTCAGGGTTATTATAGTTTTGCATTTTTCATTAGTTTTTATTTTTATTTCGGTTTGACTTTTTGTTTTCAAATTCAGTTTAGTTTTAATTAGTTTTTAAAGTGGGTTTGCTAGTTTATTTTTTATTTTTTGAAAATGCTTAGTTTTAGTTTAGTTTTTATTCGTTTTAGTGTTAGTTTTTTTTTTTGTAATTTGGGTTATTTGTCAGGAACAAGATTCAAAAAGTTCACCCTATACTAAATTTACCCTATACAGTAGGGTGACCACCATCAAACAAACCAAATGTGGGACGATTATACGTTTGTGTTGGACAATGTTGGACATGTTACCAACACTAAAACATAACCTGAAACTGTTATTTAATGCTAATCTAACTTAATAAAAAAACCATTTGTATTCTGCCTTTCAACTGATAAAAATGCTTTGTTCTTTAGTCCCTTCCAGAAAACACCATTATATCACAATGTAACATTACATGTCTTAATTTGACATGTCATTTAAATTCAACATCACTGAGCCCAAAGGCAGCAGCATCATGCAGATAACTATTTTTGAAACAGTTCTGACCAAGTCCAATTAAAATCCAACAAAATAAATAATGAACTAATAAAATATTAAACATGAAATTAGATCATTGACATGTCTTATAAACCAAAAACTTTCATATTTTTTAGAAAGTATGTGAATCAAAACAACCACAGCTGGCAACAAGTTGATAAATTCTGTTAAATTTTTATTTTAATTGACCGAATTATCCATTTGTTTTCTGACAGGGAACACATGGAACGAATCACCGCTCCACATTTTGATTGACAGCCGTCAAAACCTACTAGTGACCGTGTTTACTCCTTTACTTTCAACCATTGGATAGGATTTAAAAGAAGGCGGTTGTATTTGTAGCCTACTTCTGAGGAAGCGCTGTTAAATATAGGTGAAAAACTATGCCGCAAAAATAATAAAGAAAATGCTTTCTTAAAAAGGCAAAAGAAAGCATGCACGTTTTCTTAATATGATCATTAAAAACCGACAGACTGATGAAAATGCGGGACATTTTCTCAATATGCGACGTGCGGGACAAGGGGTGAAAATGCTGTGCGGTACAACGCAATGCGGGACGGGTGGTCACCCTACATACAGTCAATAGCCTAACAACGTACTCATCTGGATTGAAGCAGCAAACATTCAGTGTAAAAGTGTGCTTTAACAATGTGTGTCAGCAGTGGTGTAGTGGTAAAAAAAGAGGTGGGTAAACTATCAATTCTGGTGGACCACGACGTGGTCACCCGGTAAGGTGGGCCACTCCCTACCGGTGTATGTGTATCCTCAGTAGCGGTTTTAGGCACGGGCGAACCGGGCAATCGCCCGGGGCGGCATTTTTGGGGGGGCGGCGCCGCCGGCACAAAAAAATAAAATAATAAAAAAAAAAAAATCTGCGCCGCGAAGCGATTTTCTATTATCTATCATTTCACTGTGTGGGGAATTGGCAAATTTGCGCCCCCTGCAGCTGCAGACGCCCCTGCTTGCTGAGAAGATGGCGCGCACATAAGCTGTTTGTTTGAGAAGGGGAAAGGGGAGGGGGCGCGGAGGCGCGGATGACAGTTCACCTCTGGGTCTCTCCCAAATGGAACGGACAAGGGGGGGGGGATCCATATAGTTATCAAAGTCAGTCACACCTCGACTTTCTTCCAAATAACGCACATTTTCATTCATAATATTATAAATACAGGCCTCTATATTTCCTGCACATTTTTGTCTTTCTGAATGGTCTGAATAAAAATAGGTAATACAAAACAATTTACTTGGTCACCACCACCAAGGTGAATTGGTTTAGTCTTGACTTCTGGTCGTGACTCGTGAGTGACAGTTGGTTGATTGTCGATGTCGAGTGCCAAATAAGAGATGGACAAGAAAGGTCAAAGCCATCAGGTGTCCAATTTAGAAACGAGTGAAAGATAAAGGTATGCAACTATGTTTTCTCTGTGTGATTACGGTATCCATGTCATGAATGAAGGGGCAATATTAATTGGTGGGTATAACTCTTATTTGTTATCCTTTTTGCTATGATTCTTGCTATGCTTAACAATAATTCGGTTTTAACTCAAACACGAGATCTAATTTCACCATAATGTGCTTTGCAACAAAACTGTGACAAGTTCAGTTATTACACTGCAAAAAATGCTTTTCTTAATTAGTATTTTTGTCTTGTTTCCAGTCCAAATATCAAACATTTCTTAAATAAAGATGCATAACGTTAACAAAGTGGTAAAATGACATAAGATATTAAGTCTTGGTTTCTGGGGAAATAATTTATTTTTATTTTTTTCAGAAAACAAGACTTAATATCTTAAAATTGAGTGAAACACTTAAAATTGAGTTTTTGCTTAAAACAAGCAAAACATGATGATCTGCCAATGGGGTAAGAACACCCCCCCCCCCCCCCAATTAAAATTAAGGGGGGGGGGGGGGGGGGGTTGCGCTCGAAGGGGGTCTCGCCCAGGGTGTAATTCAATGTAGAACCGCCACTGTGTATCCTGATGACATCGCTATAGGCTATCATTTGATGGTACTACCAAGGGTATCACTGGTTGCTCCCTCATCATAGGTCACACAATCACTATTCAATTCATGCATTAATCTAAGTTCTTGTTAAAGAGACTCAAAAAGGTATAATATGGTTGAAATCTATAAAGTTCACTAAATGACAAAACAGAGAGAACAAAAATATTTAAGAGAGATCGAGAGGGAGGCTTATATCCAGGGCTTTCAATGCAATGCACTTGTGCATAATGATTAGGGATTTGGGATTATTTTCATAGTTGATTAATCTGTTGAATATTTCTTCGATTAATTGATTAGTTGTTTGTTCTATCAGAAAAATGTGGATCAGTGTTTCCCTGTAGAGGGAAAAGTCTTTAACCTGGTGCAGGCTTGATTCCCTCTGAATCTCTTGTACAGTTGGGTTTTGACATGCTCCCTACATTAAACCAGCTGCCTGTAATGAATTAAAAAAAATCACCTTTTTTTGCATCGTTTTAATGATTTCCTGTTGCTGCGCCTGCAATCAAGTTTCATTCTCGCGCAGCTTAGTAACTTCACGAGCGAGTGTTTTCTGCTCCGTGTGTGCGCCGTTCTCTTTGTTCCGTGTGTGTGTGTGTGTGTGTGTGTCTGCGCGCTGCGCTCTCTGCTCCGTGTTTGCGCGCTGCGCGTTCTGCTCAGTCCTTAACGGCCCAAATGCTCGAATCATGTGCCGATCGGCGATCACGCACTGGAAAAGCAAAGTCCGCTCAAATAACGTGAAATTTAGAGGTGGATAAACGCAATGTAGAGGTGGATAAACGCACTTTGGAGGTGGGCAAACGCTATTTCCAAATTTTGGGAGGTGCGTAAACGGCGTTTACGTGCGTTTAGCCTCCACTACATCCCTGTGTGTCAGAACAGAAAACACCATGCGGGTTTTGAACATTTGCTCAACTGTCTAATAAAGTACATGCAAGACGTCTCTGTCAAGTCAAAGTTTGCGGCATCTTGAAAACACCACGCCGATATTGATCCTCGTTTTAGTTCTCCTTTTGTCCCAAAGTCTGCTTGCCATGGTCCATAATGTTTGAATGAAACAACTCCATGAGCGTGCCGCTAGACGTAACGCAGTTGTCGCCATGGTTACTATGGCAGTACGAGCGGAAACCAGGGATAACGCGGATATTATGTCATTGACAGGCGACAAGTGAACATGGACGAGCCATTATTAGGGGTTAAAGCACGAAGTGCTAAAACTTTTGCATTTGGACGGCTATAACACGGTCATTTAGAAAATGGGCGTGGCAAAATTCACTCGAAAGCCTATAAATCCTAAACGAAAACTCAGAACTTAATGAAAATTGGTGAGCATATGTGAAATAACATTGTAAACCAGCATGCACAATTTTAGTGAGATCGGACCATAGGTGGCGCTATAACTGTTAAAAAAGCTTTGAAAACCATATATTTCCTGTGTTAAATTGGCTGGAAATGGTCTTTTCCATGTATGACGTCAGTGGTTAAATGGTTGCCAAATAAAACTTAGTCTTTTTATGCATATGTGCTTAAAGGCCTTAAATGCTTGAACCCCGATAAATGCTGCTTGCAGCTTTGATTTAAAATTGGAATTTCTCTGAAATTAAAAATCTTTGGGAACTTTTGGATACTGGAAGTACACAACTGCAGAAAATATATCACACGTTGCAAGTGATTTTTGGCTATTTTATTACAAAAATCTTACATATTCTAGCTTTAAACACCTTACAAGAAAACCAAGACATTTTTTTGCATTTTGATTCCCTGTTAACTGTACTAACAAACTGTCAGAATAATATACCCATTTGTTGGCATTTAGCGAGAAACCTTATAATTTCGAAAACACAATCTTACGTCAGAGGTTATGTCTACCTTGAACAATAAGGGTGTCCTCCCTTGAGATCTAGCCACACCCTCCAGTGTCATATTGCATCAACCTAAACCATTGTATCATTTAAAGAAATAGTGTATCTTTAATTAAAGACCATTGTCATGCTCTGAAAGTGTTAACCCATTGAGCACAGTAAATCAAACTAAACAGCCCACTTTGCCTGCATTCACCCAACATTTATTTTTAAGAGTGCATTTACTATTGGAAGCTTTGGCCAAAAAGCCTCTGAAAAGACCAAGAAAAAAAACATGGGAATGTTCAGGTTATGAAATATACTTTAATGTAGGACACATACAAAGAATACACAAGGAAAATCATGATTATCCCATTTGAATCTGCCCTTCCACCATATCCGACTCCCTCATCTTTGACTCTCAGTGCCTTCCTCCACATGTTTTCTTGGGGGGCACTTCAGTCTTCTGCCACAGACTTGGAGTAGTAATACCAATCACACCGAGAGCAATTATCGGTCCAGCATTCCCACTGAGTTTACTCTCCTCATCTGAACCCATTCCCAGATCATCCTCCTTCTCATGAACCGCCACCGCACGTCCCAGAATGGAATAAGGCCCAAAGAGCTTGGCGTCTGGAAGCGTCAGGAACTGCCTTATAACTCCTTTCTCGGAAGCAAAGTTGCCCAGGTCTCCAGGATGATGAGGGTGGTCAACGCCATTTGGATTATAATGAGGACCAACAGTGATGCTGCCTTGACTGAGGTCTCCATACTGATGGATGTGCATGGCACGCTCTTGACGATCGATGGCAGGCAAACCACGGAGGTTGATTTTCACTTCTAAATCTCCATTGGGGAAGACCTGCTTGAAGAGGATTTGCCCAAAGATCTTTGGCTGGTTACGTGGCAAATTGGGGCTGGGAGTTACTTCACAAGTGGCATAGATGGTGTTGTCGAACTCCACGACTTCCGGCTGTGGAGCTTCGGCAGGCAAACAAACTGGAGGTTTGTGGAACTCTCCTCCTTGTATATGCAGCACCAGCAATATCAGAGGGAATATTAGGATGATTTTCTCCATGTTGATCTTTAAAGCCTACAATGAAAAGTGGATTCAGTGAAATCATGCCATTTGGTTTAAGAACGTAATATTTTTGATAAAGGGTCAAAGCTTTGTTGCAGGGAGCTTTGAGAATGGAAGTTGCATTAGGTAAAAATAGCCCAACCAGATTAGTTTGCAATGGAAAAACCATACAAGAACCCAGACAGCAACCAGATCCGGCCCACATCTGGGCCGTGTGTAATCCAGGTGTACCAGATGGGGGCCGACACCATGTTGCGGTCTAGAAAACTCTTGAATTTTTGAATTGCTATGTACCCTTGTGAAAATAATAAAATAAAAAAATTAGCTTATTGGTATTGGATGTGTATCTGTAGTATCTTGAAAGTACAATAATAATAATAATAATAATAATAATAAATAAAACTTGCAGATAATAACACTGATGAATTATAAAAAGCCACTTAAGTGTACACACGTAGACTTTCATAAGCGTCACACCTGCCAGCCAAAGTTCCTATGATACAAACCAATGACATACAGGTGGATGTAATCACACTAAAATGAGTCCAGGCAAAGGTTCATGGAAATGGAAAAGGTCTAGGGAGAAGTGCCCTCTGGTGGCCATGATAGGGCTTCTGCTGGCAGGAGTGACATTAAGTACATGTACACTTGTACACAGTTGATGGAGAAAATGGAATGGAGAAAAAAAAAAAACAAGCCTTAAACAGCAAAGGTGCACTACCGTACAGCTGAAAAGTCGTCCTCAATCCGTGTGGAGCCTGAATATTGCAGTCACAAAAATACTACAACGCTTAATCCGTGTGCAGTCCTGACCTAGGGTTGAGAGAATGTTCCTTTTGGCTGCTCTTATAGGAACTCATGTTGAGCTACAAGTTAACCATGATAGTCTGTTAGTCACTAATTAAGTTCACCTGTGTTTCATTTAGCTCCCTTTGTTTGCCTGTTTATATATAGCACTCAGGCCACATAGCCGGGTATTTAGAGAAACGAATATTTCTCCCCCTTCGTTTTCAAAAATAACATCGTGCACACAACATCGTTTTCAAAAAAAGTTGTTGTTTACATCAACCCACATAAATACAATGAGCGGCAGTGTAGGGAGAAGGATAAAGCCATGCAAGCCAATCAGAATCCTCAAAATCGACAACAACGAATAGCACGAGCGACTTCCTGTTCCTTTCAAAACAACAGACATGGCGCGAGATTCATTTGTGCGGACAGACAGCGAAGCAAATGCAAACAGGCCAAAAGCGTTTGCACAAAAGTAAAAATGAGTACCACTTTAACAGCATCCATGATCAAATAGTAGCCAAACAAACTCTAAACATAGGCCGCTCACATGACGTAAGCATTTTCTGGCGCATAATGTGACGTTTGAGAACCTAAAACCCCGTTTCTCCCAGTTGACACGGCAACACATAACCGGCGGTTTCAGAAATCTCCACTTTGGCCGGAGTTTTTAGAAATAATCGTTTTCTGGGATAAAAACGGCGTTTTCGTGTAAATGACAGGCCAAAACGCAGGGAAATATCTGTGTTTTCCCATCGTGTAAACGGGGCCTCAGTTTATTCAGTTCTTTGTCTTGAATTGCACAATGTGTTCTCCAGTGTTTTGTGTTTATTAAAAGAAGTACTGCTATAGTTTTTTTTTACGATTGTGTAAGGACCACCCATTGGCCCAACGACAGAATCCAACGGCCTGGCGAAGGTTTAACCCTCGTGTTATGTTGGAATTCTGTGCACTCCCCTTATGGTCCGGGTCAAATTGACCCGCATTGGATTCAATACAATTTCTCAAAAATCACACTATGAAAAACAACAAAGATTCAGGTTCAAACTGTAAACTTTTAATATCAGCATTTGTCAAATATTCCAAAAAATACATATCTGAAGATATGATTTAATGAAAATGTTTTTTAACCATTTTTTAAAACTATTTAAAATTTGAATATACGTTATATTTATATATATTTGCATATACATTTTTTAAACTTTTTTTTTTTTTTTTTTTTTGCTTAGAACATCATAACTGAACAATTAATCAGTTAATCTGAGCAAATTTTTCCTGCTGTCTATGTCGAAGTCTCAAGATATTTCAGATATCTTGAATATATAATGAGAGCTTATTTTACTATCTGTGTCTGTCAAAGATGTTCATTTGTAATTTGCAATTAATTCTGAACACCATGTGTATGGTTTGGGTTAGAGCACTTTTAGATACACTTACACTTTAGAACTGGAGTTGATGCCCTGACATACATAAAATAAATGTTTTTATTTTGTGTCTGTACAGTTGCTTTTGAATAGCTGCCTATGATGGACATCACAGACGTAATAGTAATTTTGTTTGTATTTGTCAAAAAAAAAAACACCAGTATGTTGAAACTTTGCATGCATGTTCATGATCAAAAATAAAATAACAAAATATAACCAAGAAATGTTATTATTTTGGTTCCATACAGTTGCCTTAGAGTGTTAAAATATGCGGGTCAAATTGACCCGCGAACATCACGAAAGGAACATTTATTTTGTTTGTATATGTCAAAAAACACCAGCATGTTGAAACTTTGCATGCATGTTCATGATGATAAATGAGAAAAAGTCACAAAATATTAAGGGAAAAAAAAAAGGTTTAATGTTATTTCAGGTAGCTTGAAAAAATAAATGATAGGTAATTTTTACCATCTGTGGCTGACAAAATATTTTTCTGTATTGAAATAAGTGTGTAAAACAATTTTTTTTAGCTTCATAAGGTAGTAAAAAAATAAAATAACAAAATATAACCAAGAAATGTTATTATTTTGGGTCCGTACAGTTGCCTTAGAGCGTTAAAATATGCGGGTCAAATTGACCCGCGAACATCACGAAAGGAACAGTAATTTTGTTTGTATATGTCAAAAAACACCAGCATGTTGAAACTTTGCATGCATGTTCATGATGATAAATGAGAAAAAGTCACAAAATATCAAGAAAAAAAACATAGGTTAACCAGTATTTCCAACAACTAGAAAATCTAAACGGGTCAAATTGACCCGCAACATAACACAAGGGTTAAAGCGTGTATGTCTTTTCAGCGCTCCAGTGAAGTTCACTTAATTTATTGGAATTTAGTTTTAGTAGTACTTTAGCTCTACGTTTAATCTGACTGATAATCAAATGATAATCAAATTTAGATCATATTTCTGATTAGAAAATAATCATAAATATTGATTAAGAATTAATTTTGATATTTGATTATTCTGATTATCCCATACTTTCAATTATTCGTTCATTACGGACCTAGTGTCGCTTTGAGACGTCACGTCGCGACTGCGTGCTCACGATCACAAACTAGCCAGTCCTGAAATAGTCAGAGGGTGCAGTGCAAGTATTTTACCCTACGCAGCCGCTACTACAGACCCATAGGTGTAATTTTTTATAATATTTGCAGCGTACAACATGCTAAGTCAGGAGATAGTCAGAAATCAGAAGGTCTTTCTAAGATGTGCCCCATGGTCCATTCAAAGTGCCTTCAGTTTGATCTATCCTGGACAAAGATTTGCGGAAACACCAGACTACACATTAATCTACTAAAATGAATGATTTCTAAAACTTCAGAATAATTCAAGATGTAACATTTATTTGTCAGGTAAAAATGTATCATGCCAATTACAGAAGTAAATTATTAAAAGCCAATTCAGAAAATACATGACATCATTTACTCAAAGATGACTCTAAAAGTAAGTAATGTTTTCCTGACAAAGACACAGTAATGTGTCAGGGCTTTCCAACTGAAAAGCACTGAAACATCACTATGGGGAATGATCCTGGTAAAGAGTCCCAATGATTGCTCTGTCCCCTCACCTTAAATACCAGACCAGAACAACAGGGGTTATACAAATGTTGTTTAGAGTTGTTTGGGCCAATCCATGTACCCCAGGGGGGTAGCACCTGGTTTCTTGAGATATCGTAAAGAGATATCAGCCAGAGAGGAGAAACAGGATTCTCCTAAGTTCTCAATCTTTCTCATTAAACCAGTGACTGCAATGAAATTAAGACCATTTTACCAATCTCACTGAGACCCTTAAAATGATACCAAACATGAAAAGGAAAAAACAACACATTCACAAGATACACCATATGCGATATATAGACATTCTTAATTTAACTTTCAGTGACTTGAGGAGGGAGAAGAGGAGGGAGAGGGGGGATGAGTTGAAGTCAAACAAAGGGACAAGGAGATAAGTTTGGGCAGGACAAGGTTATGTGCTCTGTCTTTGCTATCTGCTGTCCAGGGGGCATTTTATGGCGTTATTGCAGGGTGAGTTTTGTTTTAGCAGGAAAATCAGTTCTTACAATTGCTATGACAGATTTTTCAATACTTTTAACAATTTTCCAAAACTCTTAACACAGTTAGCACTACATCCATCTCTGTCAGGGTTATTATAGTTTTGCATTTTTCATTAGTTTTTATTTTTATTTCGGTTTGACTTTTTGTTTTCAAATTCAGTTTAGTTTTAATTAGTTTTTAAAGTGGGTTTGCTAGTTTATTTTTTATTTTTTGAAAATGCTTAGTTTTAGTTTAGTTTTTATTCGTTTTAGTGTTAGTTTTTTTTTTGTAATTTGGGTTATTTGTCAGGAACAAGATTCAAAAAGTTCACCCTATACTAAATTTACCCTATACAGTAGGGTGACCACCATCAAACAAACCAAATGTGGGACGATTATACGTTTGTGTTGGACAATGTTGGACATGTTACCAACACTAAAACATAACCTGAAACTGTTATTTAATGCTAATCTAACTTAATAAAAAAACCATTTGTATTCTGCCTTTCAACTGATAAAAATGCTTTGTTCTTTAGTCCCTTCCAGAAAACACCATTATATCACAATGTAACATTACATGTCTTAATTTGACATGTCATTTAAATTCAACATCACTGAGCCCAAAGGCAGCAGCATCATGCAGATAACTATTTTTGAAACAGTTCTGACCAAGTCCAATTAAAATCCAACAAAATAAATAATGAACTAATAAAATATTAAACATGAAATTAGATCATTGACATGTCTTATAAACCAAAAACGTTCATATTTTTTAGAAAGTATGTGAATCAAAACAACCACAGCTGGCAACAAGTTGATAAATTCTGTTAAATTTTTATTTTAATTGACCGAATTGTCCATTTGTTTTCTGACAGGGAACACATGGAACGAATCACCGCTCCACATTTTGATTGACAGCCGTCAAAACCTACTAGTGACCGTGTTTACTCCTTTACTTTCAACCATTGGATAGGATTTAAAAGAAGGCGGTTGTATTTGTAGCCTACTTCTGAGGAAGCGCTGTTAAATATAGGTGAAAAACTATGCCGCAAAAATAATAAAGAAAATGCTTTCTTAAAAAGGCAAAAGAAAGCATGCACGTTTTCTTAATATGATCATTAAAAACCGACAGACTGATGAAAATGCGGGACATTTTCTCAATATGCGACGTGCGGGACAAGGGGTGAAAATGCTGTGCGGTACAACGCAATGCGGGACGGGTGGTCACCCTACATACAGTCAATAGCCTAACAACGTACTCATCTGGATTGAAGCAGCAAACATTCAGTGTAAAAGTGTGCTTTAACAATGTGTGTCAGCAGTGGTGTAGTGGTAAAAAAAGAGGTGGGTAAACTATCAATTCTGGTGGACCACGACGTGGTCACCCGGTAAGGTGGGCCACTCCCTACCGGTGTATGTGTATCCTCAGTAGCGGTTTTAGGCACGGGCGAACCGGGCAATCGCCCGGGGCGGCATTTTTGGGGGGGGCGGCGCCGCCGGCACAAAAAAATAAAATAATAAAAAAAAAAAAATCTGCGCCGCGAAGCGATTTTCTATTATCTATCATTTCACTGTGTGGGGAATTGGCAAATTTGCGCCCCCTGCAGCTGCAGACGCCCCTGCTTGCTGAGAAGATGCCGCGCACATAAGCTGTTTGTTTGAGAAGGGGAAAGGGGAGGGGGTGCGGAGGCGCGGATGACAGTTCACCTCTGGGTCTCTCCCAAATGGAACGGACAAGGGGGGGGGGGGATCCATATAGTTATCAAAGTCAGTCACACCTCGACTTTCTTCCAAATAACGCACATTTTCATTCATAATATTATAAATACAGGCCTCTATATTTCCTGCACATTTTTGTCTTTCTGAATGGTCTGAATAAAAATAGGTAATACAAAACAATTTACTTGGTCACCACCACCAAGGTGAATTGGTTTAGTCTTGACTTCTGGTCGTGACTCGTGAGTGACAGTTGGTTGATTGTCGATGTCGAGTGCCAAATAAGAGATGGACAAGAAAGGTCAAAGCCATCAGGTGTCCAATTTAGAAACGAGTGAAAGATAAAGGTATGCAACTATGTTTTCTCTGTGTGATTACGGTATCCATGTCATGAATGAAGGGGCAATATTAATTGGTGGGTATAACTCTTATTTGTTATCCTTTTTGCTATGATTCTTGCTATGCTTAACAATAATTCGGTTTTAACTCAAACACGAGATCTAATTTCACCATAATGTGCTTTGCAACAAAACTGTGACAAGTTCAGTTATTACACTGCAAAAAATGCTTTTCTTAATTAGTATTTTTGTCTTGTTTCCAGTCCAAATATCAAACATTTCTTAAATAAAGATGCATAACGTTAACAAAGTGGTAAAATGACATAAGATATTAAGTCTTGGTTTCTGGGGAAATAATTTTTTTTTTTTTTTTTCAGAAAACAAGACTTAATATCTTAAAATTGAGTGAAACACTTAAAATTGAGTTTTTGCTTAAAACAAGCAAAACATGATGATCTGCCAATGGGGTAAGAACACCCCCCCCCCCCCCCCCCCCCCCGCTCGAAGGGGGTCTCGCCCAGGGTGTAATTCAATGTAGAACCGCCACTGTGTATCCTGATGACATCGCTATAGGCTATCATTTGATGGTACTACCAAGGGTATCACTGGTTGCTCCCTCATCATAGGTCACACAATCACTATTAAATTCATGCATTAATCTAAGTTCTTGTTAAAGAGACTCAAAAAGGTATAATATGGTTGAAATCTATAAAGTTCACTAAATGACAAAACAGAGAGAACAAAAATATTTAAGAGAGATCGAGAGGGAGGCTTATATCCAGGGCTTTCAATGCAATGCACTTGTGCATAATGATTAGGGATTTGGGATTATTTTCATAGTTGATTAATCTGTTGAATATTTCTTCGATTAATTGATTAGTTGTTTGTTCTATCAGAAAAATGTGGATCAGTGTTTCCCTGTAGAGGGAAAAGTCTTTAACCTGGTGCAGGCTTGATTCCCTCTGAATCTCTTGTACAGTTGGGTTTTGACATGCTGCCTACTTTAAACCAGCTGCCTGTAATGAATAAAAAAAAATCACCTTTTTTTGCATCGTTTTAATGATTTCCTGTTGCTGCGCCTGCGATCAAGTTTCATTCTCGCGCAGCTTAGTAACTTCACGAGCGAGTGTTTTCTGCTCCGTGTGTGCGCCGTTCTCTTTGTTCCGTGTGTGTGTGTGTGTGTCTGCGCGCTGCGCTCTCTGCTCCGTGTTTGCGCGCTGCGCGTTCTGCTCAGTCCTTAACGGCCCAAATGCTCGAATCATGTGCCGATCGGCGATCACGCACTGGAAAAGCAAAGTCCGCTCAAATAACGTGAAATTTAGAGGTGGATAAACGCAATGTAGAGGTGGATAAACGCACTTTGGAGGTGGGCAAACGCTATTTCCAAATTTTGGGAGGTGCGTAAACGGCGTTTACGTGCGTTTAGCCTCCACTACATCCCTGTGTGTCAGAACAGAAAACACCATGCGGGTTTTGAACATTTGCTCAACTGTCTAATAAAGTACATGCAAGACGTCTCTGTCAAGTCAAAGTTTGCGGCATCTTGAAAACACCACGCCGATATTGATCCTCGTTTTAGTTCTCCTTTTGTCCCAAAGTCTGCTTGCCATGGTCCATAATGTTTGAATGAAACAACTCCATGAGCGTGCCGCTAGACGTAACGCAGTTGTCGCCATGGTTACTATGGCAGTACGAGCGGAAACCAGGGATAACGCGGATATTATGTCATTGACAGGCGACAAGTGAACATGGACGAGCCATTATTAGGGGTTAAAGCACGAAGTGCTAAAACTTTTGCATTTGGACAGCTATAACACGGTCATTTAGAAAATGAACAAAATTATTTTTTTCTCTGCCAAAAATAAACACATTTTGGCAGAGAAGCTCATCACACGCTTCCACCTCAATCACCAACTCATCCTGTGGATTATAGATTTCCTCACCAACAGATCACAGAGGGTGTTGGTGAACCACACCTTATCCGACAACCTCTTCACCTCCACGGGCTCTCCACAAGGTTGTGTCCTCTCTCCACTTCTCTTCATCCTCTACACTGATGACTGTAGATCCACCCAGCCAAATTGCCACTGTGTGAAATTTGCTGATGACACAGTCCTCCTGTCTCTGCTTTCCAGTAATACACAACATCACAGCCCAGCCCTGCAGGACTTTTTAGTTTGGTGCGAAAAGTCTTGTCTCGAGCTGAACATAGATAAAACTAAGGACATGATTGTAACCTTTTCACCCAAACAGAGACAGTTAGCTGAGGCTGTCACCACTATCATCCAGCAGGAGCCAGTGAAGATAGTGGAGACATATAAATACCTGGGATCAACTTTTGACAACCTGCTAAGGTTTTCCACTAACACAGAGGAGATCCTTAAAAAGTGTCATCAGAGACAATATCTACTTAGGAAGCTGAAGTCATTTGGGGTTAACAAAGTCATTCTTAACACATTCTAGTATGCTTTTATTGAAAATGTAATAACCTTCTCAATCATTAGCTGGTTTCACTCCATCACCTTGCAAAACAGAAACTGCCTGTTGAGTGTGGTTAAGGTCTGTTCAAAAATCATTGACCAGCCCGTCCGAACTCTCACTGCCTTATGTGACCAACAGACTGTAAAGGTGGCACGCAGGATTATTAATGACCCCTCTCACATCCTGTTTTCGGAGTTTGAGTGGCTACCCTCGGGATGTAGACTACGTTGTCCGCTTTGTCGGACACAGAGGAGGAAAGCAACCTTCATCCCGAGGGCTGTCCAGCTTATGAACGTTAACAGGAAGAAATGATTTTTATCTGCTTTTTTTTTTGCATTCTGATTTTATGTATGATGATATGTGGTATGTGGTATGTAGTGTGTGGTGTGCAGTGTGCCTGTGTAAGCTACTGTAATGTGCCCTTTTAAATTTCCCCCTGGGGACAAATAAAGTGCTTTGAATTGAATTGAATTGAATTGAAATGGGCGTGGCAAAATTCACTCGAAAGCCTATAAATCCTAAACAAAAACTCAGAACTTAATAAAAATTGGTGAGCATATGTGAAATAACATTGTAAACAAGCATGCACAATTTTATGGAGATCGGACCATAGGTGGCGCTATAACTGTTAAAAAAGCTTTGAAAACCATATATTTCCTATGTTAAATTGGCTGGAAATGGTCTTTTCCATGTATGACATCAGTGGTTAAATGGTTGCCAAAAAACAACTTAGTCTTATGCATTTGTGCTTAAAGGCCTTACATGCTTGAACCCCGATAAATGCTGCTTGCAGCTTTGATTTAAAATTGGAATTTCTCTGAAATTAAAAATCTTTGGGAACTTTTGGGATACTGGAAGTACACAACTGCAGGAAATATATCACACTTTGCAAGTGATTTTTGGTTATTTTATTACAAAAATCTTACATAATCTAGCTTTAAACACCTTACAAGAAAACCAAGACATTTTTTTGCATTTTGATTCCCTGTTAACTGTACTAACAAACTGTCAGAATAATATACCCATTTGTTGACATTTAGCGAGAAACCTTATAATGTCAAAAATAAAATCTTATGTCAGAGGTTATGTCTACCTTGAACAATAAAGGTGTCCTCCCTTGAGATCTAGCCACACCCTCCAGTGTCATATTGCATCAACCTAAACCATTGTATCATTTGAAGAAATAGTGTATCTTTAATTAAAGGCCATTGTCATGCTCTGAAAGTGTTAACCCATTGAGCACAGTAAATCAAACTAAACGGCCCACTTTGCCTGCATTCACCCTACGTTTATTTTTAAGAGTGCATTTACTATTGGAAGCTTTGGCCAAAAAGCCTCTGAAAAGACCAAGAAAAAAAACATGGGAATGTTCAGGTTATGAAATATACTTTAATGTAGGACACATACAAAGAATACACAAGGAAAAATCATGATTATCCCATTTGAATCTGGCCTTCCACCATACCCGACTCCCTCATCTTTGACTCTCAGTGCCTTCCTCCACATGTTTTCTTGGGGGGCACTTCAGTCTTCTGCCACAGACTTGGAGTAGTAATACCAATCACACCGAGAGCAATTATCGGTCCAGCATTCCCACTGAGTTTACTCTCCTCATCTGAACCCATTCCCAGATCATCCTCCTTCTCATGAACCACCACCGCACGTCCCAGAATGGAATAAGGCCCAAAGAGCTTGGCGTCTGGAAGCGTCAGGAACTGCCTTATAACTCCTTTCTCGGAAGCAAAGTTGCCCAGGTCTCCAGGATGATGAGGGTGGTCAACGCCATTTGGATTATAATGAGGACCAACAGTGATGCTGCCTTGACTGAGGTCTCCATACTGATGGATGTGCATGGCACGCTCTTGACGATCGATGGCAGGCAAACCACGGAGGTTGATTTTCACTTCTAAATCTCCATTGGGGAAGACCTGCTTGAAGAGGATTTGCCCAAAGATCTTTGGCTGGTTACGTGGCAAATTGGGGCTGGGAGTTACTTCACAAGTGGCATAGATGGTGTTGTCGAACTCCACGACTTCCGGCTGTGGAGCTTCGGCAGGCAAACAAACTGGAGGTTTGTGGAACTCTCCTCCTTGTATATGCAGCACCAGCAATATCAGAGGGAATATTAGGATGATTTTCTCCATGTTGATCTTTAAAGCCTACAATGAAAAGTGGATTCAGTGAAATCATGCCATTTGGTTTAAGAACGTAATATTTTTGATAAAGGGTCAAAGCTTTGTTGCAGGGAGCTTTGAGAATGGAAGTTGCATTAGGTAAAAATAGCACAACCAGATTAGTTTGCAATGGAAAAACCATACAAGAACCCAGACAGCAACCAGATCCGGCCCACATCTGGGCCGTGTGTAATCCAGGTGTACCAGATGGGGGCCGACACCATGTTGCTGTCAAGAAAACTCTATAATTTTTGAATTGCTATGTACCCTTGTGAAAATAAAAAATTAGCTTATTGGTATTGGATGTGTACCTGTAGTATCTTGAAAGTACAATAATAATAATAATAATAATAATAATAAAACAACTTGCAGATAACACTGATGAATTATAAAAGCCACTTAAGTGTACACACGTACACTTTCATAAGCGTCACACCTGCCAGCCAAAGTTCCTATGATACAAACCAATGACATACAGGTGGATGTAATCACACTAAAATGAGTCCAGGCAAAGGTTCATGGAAATGGAAAAGGTCTAGGGAGAAGTACCCTCTGGTGGCCATGATAGGACTTCTGCTGGCAGGAGTGACATTAAGTACATGTACACTTAAAAAAATTAAAAAAAAATAATGCCAAACTAAGAGTTTTCCTTAAAAGTACATTATGTTTTAAAAATCTTTTTGTTGTGCTTTAAAGTACACTTAATTTGATCTGTTGTAGCCTACATGTTATTCAATATTAAATATAAAGTTAAGATTTTTTGATTCTGATATTTTTCACAAGGACAGGTAAAATAAAAGACAATATCTATACTTTTGCTTAAACTAAACTTTTTTTAGTTGTACTAAATCAAGTCAGTTGATGGAGAAAATGGAATGGAGAAAAAACAAAACAAGCCTAAAACAGCAAAGGTGCACTACCGTACAGCTGAAAAGTCGTCCTCAATCCGTGTGGAGCCTGAATATTGCAGTCACAAAAATACTACAACGCTTAATCCGTGTGCAGTCCTGACCTGGGGTTGAGAGAATGTTCCTTTTGGCTGCTCTTATAGGAACTCATGTTGAGCTACAAGTTAACCATGATAGTCTGTTAGTCACTAATTAAGTTCACCTGTGTTTCATTTAGCTCCCTTTGTTTGCCTGTGTATACTATTAACACATTTCTCGTTGCTTTAACACAAAATGCATACAATTGACACAAATTTTAAATGCTTGAACTTCTTTTACACACAAGCTCAAACAAAACCAAAACAATGGATTTTTACTGCCAAATTTACCGATGCTTTAACAATGTGTGTCAGAACAGATAACACCATGTTCTGAACCTAACAGGCTAAAGTCAAGGTAAACAGCTGTTTATATTGTGAATTGAAACACAAATATATCCCCTGTATTTTATCCTATTGTTACTGAGAAACAATTATGCAATAATATAAATCACAGCTGATTCCCATCTAGGAAACACACTCAGGTGTTGAGTTTCTTTCAATCGCATGACCATATGGTATACGGTAACCGTACATTCTATAAAGCACTCTGAGATGGGTCTTTTTTTATTGAATTTCTGCAGCAAAAGACCTACAGTAAACCCAACAAAACAAAAATGTAGAGAGGCTTCAAAAGAAACTGCAGTGCAAAACACAATCTATGATCAATACAATATACTGGCTGTTGTATAAGGGCAGACCTGACACGTATACAATAATGCAGTTTCTGTAATTCCATCTGATGTTAGTGTTTTTATGACATTGTGCTATGATTGACTAAATCTTCCTGTTGGACGGCTATGTTACATATGTTAGTGTTTTGAAAAATGATTTGATTTTGAGACATGTTTGCAGTGTTTTGGTAGGCATAGTGTATTATTGTATTTAGAAAATTAGTGTTGGAGTTTAGTTTACAGTGTGTGATTTTGAGCATGAAATTAACTGTTTTGCCAGTTGTGTGTTGTAGGTGTGTTGGTGCGTTAAGAGTTTAGGAAAGTTGTTAAAAGTACTGAAAAAACTGTACTTGTCTTTGAAGGCAGAAGTAAACATTTCTGAGGGAATGATTCTTCTATGGCATCGATGTTAAAATCCCCTTTTAGTAGATTGAATGCAGGTAAGGTGGGACACTTGTCATTTAGATAGATACAGTACCTAGATGTTTATTTCTTTTTATTACTTTTGTTAACTTTAAGGTCCGACTTTAATATTTCATTTTGAATACAGTTGATATGTGTTATTTGCAAGGTATATACCAAGAAACATTTTGAGATCATGCACTCCAGACAAATTTCTTTTCAGGTAATGTGACCCATCCCTAATTTATCAAAAATGATCCTGGATCTTAAAAACACATGATTTATTAACACATCACACAAACATATTCCACAGCATATTTAACAGACCCAAAAGCACATAGATAGGCTATGATGAGTAATACTCATCAATTCACTCAATGCATGTGTAAAGTTCAAAACAACTAGAACATGTTGTGTTGACATGAAATTTTATGAAATTTGAATATCAGATATCTTAATGAACTCTACAACATATTACAAATGGAACTACAACACATGCAACATCAAATAGGCTAACAAAAATTCAATAAGAGGAACATTTTAAATGGTAACCATATTGTAAAACTTTTTTTCTGTCTGTTTTCTCTAAACACTGTAGATGAACTTAAATTGTGTCCATATTTTAAAGCGTTATATTCTGCATCTACATTTTAATAATAATAATAATAATAATTTGTTACATTTATATAGCGCTTTTCTGGGTACTCAAAGCGCTTTACATGGAAGGGGGAATATCCTCAACCACCACCAATGTGCAGCATCCACCTGGATGATGCGACGGCAGCCATATTGGGCCAGAACGCCCACCACACACCAGCTTACTGGTGGAGAGGAGACAGTGATGAAGCCAATCAGTATATGGGGATAATTAGGAGGCCATGATGGACAGAGGCCAAGGGGCAAATTTTTAATGACCACAGAGAGTCAGGACCTCGGTTTAACGTCTCATTGGAAGGATGGTGCTCTTTGACAGTATAGTGTCCCGATCACTACACTGGAGCGTTAGGTCCCACATAGACCATGGGTGAGCACCCCCTGCTGGCCTCACTAACACCTCTTCCAGCAGCAACCTGGTTTTCTCAGGAGGTCTCCCATCCAGGTACTAACCAGGCTTGCTAACCTCTTACAATAACAAAGGTGTAGGTTGATGACGCATAAGCGGAATTATGGAACTTGTCGTCATTGCCAATGAGAGACAGATATCAGAGCCACATGCGAATCCCGCGGATATAAAGGAATAAGGACATTTCATTCTACCGATCTACCCGCAAGTGCTGAATTAATACTCACAAATACCCCTTTTCCACCAGCATGAACCAGGTGCCAGTTCAGAGCCAGAGCTACAGTATTGCCAGTCCGGAGTTGGTTCGTCTGATGAGCTCTCTAAGATCCGGTTTGCCTTTCCACAAGATCACTGTATACATCTCATGTTGCCCAGCAACGCTAGCGTGGCAGCGCCAAACACAAACACACCAGGCTTGTTCGAAATGGTTCGGCTTCTAAGCAGACCGATCGGCTCATGACATCAAAGCACGATGCATCTCGAACAAGCCTTCCATCAACAATGGAGGTCGTTGCGTTACTATTGATGCTCATGGCTTTGCGAACCTACATCGGCATCCAAACACGGCGAATCCAACGTGTCTGTGCAGCTCGCCGTAACTTGCATAGACGGAGATTACAATCAAGCTGCTATTAGCTCGATTAGCTGCTGTTTGAAAAATGGCGGTCACGAGTTTCTGTTCGTCTTGTTGGTCACGGTAACCCCGCCCCCAGCCCCTGACGCAAGCGGTTCTTACTTCTAGACCAGCAATGTTTTGGTGCTACTTAAGAACCACTTTTCCTGGTTCAGAGCTGGTACTTTGGGTGTCGAAAAACAAAGAACCCATTTGAAACTAGGCTCTAGCTCTGAACCAGCACCAGCACTGCCTTCGTGGAAAAGGGTTAACAAGTCAGTTTATTTGGTGAATTAAACTTGTGAGGTAACGCAGCGCTGTTTCACTTGGTCTACACTATCACACTAAACTGCGTGTTGAAAGTTATAATGTTATTCTATGCGTTTGTTTGTCTGTATGAGACTAGCAGTAAGCTAGATCAACATTAGAAAAACATACAGATCATATTCTAACATTTCATCATGTTGAGCTATATGACAGTTTTATATACATTTGCTCAACTGTCTAATAAAATACATGCAAGACGCCTCTGTCAAGTCGAAGTTTACGGCATCTCGAAAACACCACGCCGATATTGATCCTCGTTTTAGTTCTCCTTTTGTCCCAAAGTCTGCTTGCCATGGTCCATAATGTTTGAACGAAAGTGAACATGGACGAGACATTATTAGGGGTTCAAGCACAAAGTGCTAAAACTTTTGAACTTTTACATTTGGACGGCTACAACAGGGTCATTTAGAAAATGGGCGTGGCAAAATTCACTCGAAAGCCTATAAATCCTAAACGAAAACTCAGAACTTAATGAAAATTGGTGAGCATATGTGAAATAACATTGTAAACAAGCATGCACAATTTTATGGAGATCGGACCATAGGTGGCGCTATAACTGTTAAAAAGCTTTGAAAACCATATATTTCCTTTGTTAAATTGGCTGGAAATGGTCTTTTCCATGTATGATGTCAGTGGTTAAATGGTTGCCTGCTTGAACACCGATAAATGCTGCTTGCAGCTTTAATTTAAAATGGAATTTCTCTGAAATTAAAAATCTTTGGGAACTTTTGGGATACTGGAAGTACACAACTGCAGGAAATATATCACACTTTGCAAGTGATTTTTGGTTATTTTATTACAAAAATCTTACATATTCTAGCTTTAAACACCTTACAAGAAAACGAAGACTTTTTTTGCATTTTGATTCCCTGTTAACTGTACTAACAAACTGTCAGAATAATATACCCATTTGTTGACATTTAGCGAGAAACCTTATAATTTCAAAAATAAAATCTTATGTCAGAGGTATGTCTACCTTGAACAATAAAGGTGTCCTCCCTTGAGATCTAGCCACACCCTCCAGTGTCATATTGCATCAACCAAAACCATTGTATCATTTAAAGAAATAGTGTATCTTTAATTAAAGGCCATTGTCATGCTCTGAAAGTGTTAACCCATTGAGCACAGTAAATCAAACTAAACGGCCCACTTTGCCTGCATTCACCCTACATTTATTTTTAAGAGTGCATTTACTATTGGAAGCTTTGGCCAAAAAGCCTCTGAAAAGACCAAGAAAAAAAACATGGGAATGTTCAGGTTATGAAATATACTTTAATGTAGGACACATACAAAGAATACACAAGGAAAATCATGATTATCCCATTTGAATCTGCCCTTCCACCATACCCGACTCCCTCATCTTTGACTCTCAGTGCCTTCCTCCACATGTTTTCTTGGGGGGCACTTCAGTCTTCTGCCACAGACTTGGAGTAGTAATACCAATCACACCGAGAGCAATTATCGGTCCAGCATTCCCACTGAGTTTACTCTCCTCATCTGAACCCATTCCCAGATCATCCTCCTTCTCATGAACCACCACCGCACGTCCCAGAATAGAATAAGGCCCAAAGAGCTTGGCGTCTGGAAGCGTCAGGAACTGCCTTATAACTCCTTTCTCGGAAGCAAAGTTGCCCAGGTCTCCAGGATGATGAGGGTGGTCAACGCCGTTTGGATTATAATGAGGACCAACAGTGATGCTGCCTTGACTGAGGTCTCCATACTGATGGATGTGCATGGCACGCTCTTGACGATCGATGGCAGGCAAACCACGGAGGTTGATTTTCACTTCTAAATCTCCATTGGGGAAGACCTGCTTGAAGAGGATTTGCCCAAAGATCTTTGGCTGGTTACGTGGCAAATTGGGGCTGGGAGTTACTTCACAAGTGGCATAGATGGTGTTGTCGAACTCCACGACTTCCGGCTGTGGAGCTTCGGCAGGCAAACAAACTGGAGGTTTGTGGAACTCTCCTCCTTGTATATGCAGCACCAGCAATATCAGAGGGAATATTAGGATGATTTTCTCCATGTTGATCTTTAAAGCCTACAATGAAAAGTGGATTCAGTGAAATCATGCCATTTGGTTTAAGAACGTAATATTTTTGATAAAGGGTCAAAGCTTTGTTGCAGGGAGCTTTGAGAATGGAAGTTGCATTAGGTAAAAATAGCCCAACCAGATTAGTTTGCAATGGAAAAACCATACAAGAACCCAGACAGCAACCAGATCCGGCACACATCTGGGCCGTGTGTAATCCAGGTGTACCAGATGGGGGCCGACACCATGTTGCGGTCTAGAAAACTCTTGAATTTTTTAATTGCTATGTACCCTTGTGAAAATAATTAAAAAAAAAATTAGCTTATTGGTATTGGATGTGTATCTGTAGTATCTTGAAAGTAAAATAATAATAATAATAATAATAATAATAATAATAATAAATAAAACTTGCAGATAATAACTGATGAATTATAAAAAGCCACTTAAGTGTACACACGTAGACTTTCATAAGCGTCACACCTGCCAGCCAAAGTTCCTATGATACAAACCAATGACATACAGGTGGATGTAATCACACTAAAATGAGTCCAGGCAAAGGTTCATGGAAATGGAAAAGGTCTAGGGAGAAGTGCCCTCTGGTGGCCATGATAGGGCATGAGTGACATTAAGTACATGTACACTTTAAAAAAAAAAAAAAAAAAGTAATGCCAAACTAAGAGTTTTACTTTAAAGTACATTATGTTTTAAAAATCTTTTTGTTGTGCTTTAAAGTACACTTAATTTGATCTGTTGTAGCCTACATGTTATTCAATATTAAATATAAAGTTAAGATTTTCTGATTCTGATATTTTTCACAAGGACAGGTAAAATAAAAGACAATATCTATACTTTTGCTTAAACTAAACTTTTTTTAGTTGTACTAAATCAAGTCAGTTGATGGAGAAAATGGAATGGAGAAAAAACAAAACAAGCCTAAAACAGCAAAGGTGCACTACCGTACAGCTGAAAAGTCGTCCTCAATCCGTGTGGAGCCTGAATATTGCAGTCACAAAAATACTACAACGCTTAATCCGTGTGCAGTCCTGACCTGGGGTTGAGAGAATGTTCCTTTTGGCTGCTCTTATAGGAACTCATGTTGAGCTACAAGTTAACCATGATAGTCTGTTAGTCACTAATTAAGTTCACCTGTGTTTCATTTAGCTCCCTTTGTTTGCCTGTTTATATATAGCACTCAGGCCACATAGCCGGGTATTTAGAGAAACGAATATTTCTCCCCCTTCGTTTTCAAAAATAACATCGTGCACACAACATCGTTTTCAAAAAAAGTTGTTGTTTACATCAACCCGCATAAATACAATGGGCGGCAGTGTAGGGAGAAGGATAAAGCCATGCAAGCCAATCAGAATCCTCAAAATCGACAACAACGAATAGCACGAGCGACTTCCTGTTCCTTTCAAAACAACAGACATGGCGCGAGATTCGTTTGTGCGGACAGACAGCGAAGCAAATGCAAAGAGGCCAAAAGCGTTTGCACAAAAGTAAAAATGAGTACCACTTTAACAGCATCCATGATCAAATAGTAGCCAAACAAACTCTAAACATAGGCCGCTCACATGACGTAAGCATTTTCTGGCGCATAATGTGACGTTTGAGAACCTAAAACCCCGTTTCTCCCAGTTGACACGGCAACACATAACCGGCGGTTTCAGAAATCTCCACTTTGGCCGGAGTTTTTAGAAATAATAGTTTTCTGGGATAAAAACGGCGTTTTCGTGTAAATGACAGGCCAAAACGCAGGGAAATATCTGCGTTTTCCCATCGTGTAAACGGGGCCTCAGTTTATTCAGTTCTTTGTCTTGAATTGCACAATGTGTTCTCCAGTGTTTTGTGTTTATTAAAAGAAGTACTGCTATAGTTTTTTTTTACGATTGTGTAAGGACCACCCATTGGCCCAACGACAGAATCCAACGGCCTGGCGAAGGTTTAAAGCGTGTATGTCTTTTCAGCGCTCCAGTGAAGTTCACTTAATTTATTGGAATTTAGTTTTAGTAGTACTTTAGCTCTACGTTTAATCTGACTCCAATTTCAAATGATAATCAAATTTAGATCATATTTCTGATTAGAAAATAATCATAAATATTGATTAAGAATTAATTTTGATCTTTGATTATTCTGATTATCCCATACTTTCAATTATTCGTTCATTACGGACCTAGTGTCGCTTTGAGACGTCACGTCGCGACTGCGCGCTCACGATCACAAACTAGCCAGTCCTGAAATAGTCAGAGGGTGCAGTGCAAGTATTTTACCCTATGCAGCCGCTACTACAGACCCATAGGTGTAATTTTTTATAATATTTGCAGCGTACAACATGCTAAGTCAGGAGATAGTCAGAAATCAGAAGGTCTTTCTAAGATGTGCCCCATGGTCCATTCAAAGTGCCTTCAGTTTGATCTATCCTGGACAAAGATTTGCGGAAACACCAGACTACACATTAATCTACTAAAATGAATGATTTCTAAAACTTCTGAATAATTCAAGATGTAACATTTATTTGTCAGGTAAAAATGTATCATGCCAATTACAGAAGTAAATTATTAAAAGCCAATTCAGAAAATACATGACATCATTTACTCAAAGATGACTCTAAAAGTAAGTAATGTTTTCCTGACAAAGACACAGTAATGTGTCAGGGCTTTCCAACTGAAAAGCACTGAAACATCACTATGGGGGATGATCCTGGTAAAGAGTCCCAATGATTGCTCTGTCCCCTCACCTTAAATACCAGACCAGAACAACAGGGGTTATACAAATGTTGTTTAGAGTTGTTTGGGCCAATCCATGTACCCCAGGGGGGTAGCACCTGGTTTCTTGAGATATCGTAAAGAGATATCAGCCAGAGAGGAGAAACAGGATTCTCCTAAGTTCTCAATCTTTCTCATTAAACCAATGACTGCAATGAAATTAAGACCATTTTACCAATCGCACTGAGACCCTTAAAATGATACCAAACATGAAAAGGAAAAAACAACACATTCACAAGATACACCATATGCGATATATAGACATTCTTAATTTAACTTTCAGTGACTTGAGGAGACAGAAGAGGAGGGAGAGGGGGGATGAGTTGAAGTCAAACAAAGGGACAAGGAGATAAGTTTGGGCAGGACAAGGTTATGTGCTCTGTCTTTGCTATCTGCTGTCCAGGGGGCATTTTATGGCGTTATTGCAGGGTGAGTTTTGTTTTAGCAGGAAAATCAGTTCTTACAATTGCTATGACAGATTTTTCAATACTTTTAACAATTTTCCAAAACTCTTAACACAGTTAGCACTACATCCGTCTCTGTCAGGGTTATTATAGTTTTGCATTTTTCATTAGTTTTTATTTTTAACTATTATTGTTAAAATAACTATTTTTGAAACAGTTCTGACCAAGTCCAATTAAAATCCAACAAAATAAATAATGAACTAATAAAATATAAAACATGAAATTAGATCATTGACATGTCTTATAAACCAAAATCTTTCATATTTTTTTAGAAAGTATGTGAATCAAAACAACCACAGCTGGCAACAAGTTGATAAATTCTGTTAAATTTGTATTTTAATTGACCGAATTATCCATTTGTTTTCTGACAGGGAACACATGGAACGAATCACTGCTCCACATTTTGATTGACAGCCGTCAAAACCTACTAGTGACCAGAGCCGGATTAACGCAAAGGCAAACTAGGCACGTGCCTAGGGCCCGATTGGCGGGATGGGGCCCAGACAAAAAAAAAAAAAAAAAAAAAATTTACATTTTTTTTTTTTTACAAATGTCCCATCTACAATTTATTTCAATATTTATTAATTAACTAAAAATAGTGACGATGTTTATCTTAACCATAGACTGTTAAGTTACATTACGTCACATTAACGCCAGCCCATGACTGTATAGAGGCGCCAGCCAGTTAAGTACGAGGGTACGTCACGTCACGTCAGCGGCGGTCAGAGCGGGACAACTAAGCTAGAAGGCAGGTGTGTTTTTGACTAGGCTAACATTCAAGAAGATGCTTTCGGGTGCGGCAAAGCGTAAAAAGAGAAAAAATGAAGAGGAACAAAAGAAGAGACAGCGGGGGGCTTTACAGAAGTTTCTGTCGGGCAGCCGTCCGACAGCTGTGAACCTGCTCGAGTCAGCAGAGTCCGAGCCAGGCCCAGAGACACGGCCCGAAGCGGGAAATGCGGCCGAAGTCGCGGCGGGAAATGCGGCAGCGCCCGCGCCGTCAACGTCAACATCAGCGCCGTCACAGAAGGACGAGCTGATCATGGAAAAACAGCAGCCAGCCAGAAGTGAGCCCAATATCATTTTGCAGCAGGAACCCATTGTTTTATAGAAGGTGCTTCCATGCTCTTCCAGTTCAAAGCAATGGCTCTTCTGGCATGTAACAATCCAATGATTTGTTTTTGCGCCATTAAACATGCTTCAGTTCATTCAAATTCCTCTATTTCTTCTTGAATGTCTTTCCTCCATGCGTTTAATTTGTCTACAGCAGACTCTTTAAATTATAATATTTTGACAATTGGCCCTTTTCACCTCTTTTTCCAATTATTTCCTCAATTAATGACACATTATACATATGTACATCATATCTGTAGACCTGGAAGACATAAAACTTTTAAGCTGTGAATATTAAAAAAAAAAAAAAAAAAGTTTTGAGGGAATCTGGTGTTTATCACACAAATCTTGAAATGTATCCTACTTCTTGAAAAGTATCCTATCCATATACAAGTCTTTAATAGTCTGAATACCTTTAGTTTTCCATAGTTTAAATCCTCCATCCTTATATTTATTATTGTTAGACAGTTTCTAAATGGTCTTAATGAATGTGAAGGGGTCATGTTTGCCTTCTTGTTCCTAATTACAACATTTATAAATGTTGTAAGCTATTGCATTTTGCAGAAAATTTTAATTAAATGTGTTGATTAAATGTAAACAGATAAAATAAGATAAACTTATTTGCTCTGTTTACAGAGTTTACTGACACCTATTGGTTATTTACTGGTACTACTGCCTTAACAATGACACTCCCAATGGATACCGGTAAGATGAGGATAATTTACAACGCATTCTCATCTTTGGGCATCATATACTGACCCTTGTGACATTTCGTCTACATCGAACGCACATGGCACCCTTTAGCGTCAATATGACACGCAGGGGGGGCCCAAAAAAATGCAGCCTGCCTAGTGTAGTCCATTTATTTAATCCGGCTCTGCTAGTGACCATGTTTACTCCTTTACTTTCAACCATTGGATAGGATTTAAAAGAAGGCGGTTGTATTTGTAGCCTACTTCTGAGGAAGCGCTGTTAAATATAGGTGAAAAACTATGCCGCAAAAATAATAAAGAAAATGCTTTCTTAAAAAGGCAAAAGAAAGCATGCACGTTTTCTTAATATGATCATTAAAAACCGACAGACTGATGAAAATGCGGGACATTTTCTCAATATGCGACGTGCGGGACAAGGGGTGAAAATGCTGTGCGGTACAACGCAATGCGGGACGGGTGGTCACCCTACATACAGTCAATAGCCTAACAACGTACTCATCTGGATTGAAGCAGCAAACATTCAGTGTAAAAGTGTGCTTTAACAATGTGTGTCAGAACAGATAACACCATGCGGGTTTTGAACATTTGCTCAACTGTCTAATAAAGTACATGCAAGACGTCTCTGTCAAGTCAAAGTTTGCGGCATCTTGAAAACACCACGCCGATATTGATCCTCGTTTTAGTTCTCCTTTTGTCCCAAAGTCTGCTTGCCATGGTCCATAATGTTTGAATGAAACAACTCCATGAGCATGCCGCTAGATGTAACGCAGTTGTCGCCATGGTTACTATGGCAGTACGAGCGGAAACCAGGGATAACGCGGATATTATGTCATTGACAGGCGACAAGTGAACATGGACGAGCCATTATTAGGGGTTAAAGCACGAAGTGCTAAAACTTTTGCATTTGGACGGCTATAACACGGTCATTTAGAAAATGGGCGTGGCAAAATTCACTCGAAAGCCTATAAATCCTAAACGAAAACTCAGAACTTAATGAAAATTGGTGAGCATATGTGAAATAACATTGTAAACCAGCATGCACAATTTTAGTGAGATCGGACCATAGGTGGCGCTATAACTGTTAAAAAAGCTTTGAAAACCATATTTTTCCTGTGTTAAATTGGCTGGAAATGGTCTTTTCCATGTATGACGTCAGTGGTTAAATGGTTGCCAAATAAAACTTAGTCTTTTTATGCATATGTGCTTAAAGGCCTTAAATGCTTGAACCCCGATAAATGCTGCTTGCAGCTTTGATTTAAAATTGGAATTTCTCTGAAATTAAAAATGTTTGGGAACTTTTGGATACTGGAAGTACACAACTGCAGAAAATATCACACGTTGCAAGTGATTTTTGGTAATTTTATTACAAAAATCTTACATATTCTAGCTTTAAACACCTTACAAGAAAACCAAGACATTTTTTTGCATTTTGATTCCCTGTTAACTGTACTAACAAACTGTCAGAATAATATACCCATTTGTTGACATTTAGCGAGAAACCTTATAATTTCAAAAATAAAATCTTATGTCAGAGGTTATGTCTACCTTGAACAATAAGGGTGTCCTCCCTTGAGATCTAGCCACACCCTCCAGTGTCATATTGCATCAACCTAAACCATTGTATCATTTAAAGAAATAGTGTATCTTTAAAGACCATTGTCATGCTCTGAAAGTGTTAACCCATTGAGCACAGTAAATCAAACTAAACAGCCCACTTTGCCTGCATTCACCCAACATTTATTTTTAAGAGTGCATTTACTATTGGAAGCTTTGGCCAAAAAGCCTCTGAAAAGACCAAGAAAAAAAACATGGGAATGTTCAAGTTATGAAATATACTTTAATGTAGGACACATACAAAGAATACACAAGGAAAATCATGATTATCCCATTTGAATCTGCCCTTCCACCATATCCGACTCCCTCATCTTTGACTCTCAGTGCCTTCCTCCACATGTTTTCTTGGGGGGCACTTCAGTCTTCTGCCACAGACTTGGAGTAGTAATACCAATCACACCGAGAGCAATTATCGGTCCAGCATTCCCACTGAGTTTACTCTCCTCATCTGAACCCATTCCCAGATCATCCTCCTTCTCATGAACCGCCACCGCACGTCCCAGAATGGAATAAGGCCCAAAGAGCTTGGCGTCTGGAAGCGTCAGGAACTGCCTTATAACTCCTTTCTCGGAAGCAAAGTTGCCCAGGTCTCCAGGATGATGAGGGTGGTCAACGCCGTTTGGATTATAATGAGGACCAACAGTGATGCTGCCTTGACTGAGGTCTCCATACTGATGGATGTGTATGGCACGCTCTTGACGATCAATGGCAGGCAAACCACGGAGGTTGATTTTCACTTCTAAATCTCCATTGGGGAAGACCTGCTTGAAGAGGATTTGCCCAAAGATCTTTGGCTGGTTACGTGGCAAATTGGGGCTGGGAGTTACTTCACAAGTGGCATAGATGGTGTTGTCGAACTCCACGACTTCCGGCTGTGGAGCTTCGGCAGGCAAACACTCCTCCTTGTGGAACTCTCCTCCTTGTATATGCAGCACCAGAAATATCAGAGGGAATATTAGGATGATTTTCTCCATGTTGATCTTTAAAGCCTACAATGAAAAGTGGATTCAGTGAAATCATGCCATTTGGTTTAAGAACGTAATATTTTTGATAAAAGGTCAAAGCTTTGTTGCAGGGAGCTTTGAGAATGGAAGTTGCATTAGGTAAAAATAGCACAACCAGATTAGTTTGCAATGGAAAAACCATACAAGAACCGAGACAGCAACCAGATCCGGCCCACATCTGGGCCGTGTGTAATCCAGGTGTACCAGATGGGGGCCAACACCATGTTGCTGTCAAGAAAACTCTTGAATTGCTATGTACCCTTGTGAAAAAAAAAAAAAAAAAAAAAAAAAGTGCTTATTGGTATTGGATGTGTATCTGTAGTATCTTGAAAGTACAATAATAATAATAATAATAATAATAATAATAATAAATAAAAACTTGCAGATAATAACACTGATGAATTATAAAAAGCCACTTAAGTGTACACACGTACACTTTCATAAGCGTCACACCTGCCAGCCAAAGTTCCTATGATACAAACCAATGACATACAGGTGGATGTAATCACACTAAAATGAGTCCAGGCAAAGGTTCATGGAAATGGAAAAGGTCTAGGGAGAAGTGCCCTCTGGTGGCCATGATAGGGCTTCTGCTGGCAGGAGTGACATTAAGTACATGTACACTTTTAAAAAACAAAGTAATGCCAAACTAAGAGTTTTACTTTAAAGTACATTATGTTTTAAAAATCTTTTTGTTGTGCTTTAAAGTACACTTAATTTGATCTGTTGTAGCCTACATGTTATTCAATATTAAATATAAAGTTAAGATTTTTTGATTCTGATATTTTTCACAAGGACAGGTAAAATAAAAGACAATATCTATACTTTTGCTTAAACTAAACTTTTTTTAGTTGTACTAAATCAAGTCAGTTGATGGAGAAAATGGAATGGAGAAAAAACAAAACAAGCCTAAAACAGCAAAGGTGCACTACCGTACAGCTGAAAAGTCGTCCTCAATCCGTGTGGAGCCTGAATATTGCAGTCACAAAAATACTACAACGCTTAATCCGTGTGCAGTCCTGACCTGGGGTTGGGAGAATGTTCCTTTTGGCTGCTCTTATAGGAACTCATGTTGAGCTACAAGTTAACCATGATAGTCTGTTAGTCACTAATTAAGTTCACCTGTGTTTCATTTAGCTCCCTTTGTTTGCCTGTGTATACTATTAACACATTTATCGTTGCTTTAACACAAAATGCATACAATTGACACAAATTTAAAATGCTTGAACTTCTTTTACACACAAGCTCAAACAAGACCAAAACAATGGATTTTTACTGCCAAATTTACCGATGCTTTAACAATGTGTGTCAGAACAGATAACACCATGTTCTAAACCTAACAGGCTAAAGTCAAGGTACACTCTTAAAACAAATGTGTTGAAAACAACACAACCTGTGTCGTTTTCAACACATGTTCTGAGTGTGCTCAGGGACAACACATGTTGTGTTAAAATACAACACAGAATATGTGTTGTGAAAACACACAGACAAATGTGTTACTATAGTTAACACATTAATGTGTCCTTTTTGTATACATCTAACACACCAGTGTGTTATAGATTTATTTTATTATACAATATTATTGAAAAAGCTAGACCAGAATACAATATGTACAGTTATCATGAAATCACACTGAAGCATCAAATACGGTTCACATACTGTTTATTTTGGCATCTTTTTCCTGGTTTTAACATGGATTTCATACTGTTAAAAATACTTTTGATAAAAAAATAAGCATTTCAAAACATTAATCATATAAAACATTCATCAAACACTTTAAACAAACTGTTCCAGACATTTCAACATTCTCTCCTAGATTATTTGTTCTGCTTTCATCAATTTGACAGAATACATCAGCTTTTTTCAGTGTGTCCAGACTCTACGATAGGGCTTGAATTAGAGTGAGCTCTGCTAAGATGTTTAGAAAATGAATTAAAACTATAATATGTTCTGAGGCAACTATTTTTACTACAGATTAATGTTAGGTTTTGGCCATCAGAGAATGCATGTACTTCCCTTAAAGGGATAGTTCACCCAAAAATGAAAATTCTATCATCGTTTACTCACCCTCAAGTTGTTCCAAACCTGTATGAGTTTCTTTGTTCTGCTGAACACCAAGGAAGATATTTGGAAGAATGTTTGTAACCAAACAGATCTCGGTCCCCATTGACTACCATAGTATATATTTTTTCCTACTATGGTAGTTAAAGGAGAACTCCGGTCAACATTGAGCTAATTTTTTTGTACATTTGGAGTGCTGTCAATACAGAGAACAACGACAAAAATCTGTGTTGCCTACACCGTGTTATCCTCTTTTTAAAATTTGCACCCTGTTGACTTCAATGGGGCAAGTAGTAAACCTGCTTTTAGCCTCTTAACATCCTTGATGTGTCATTACAAGTGCACAGCCAATGTGAGTGATTCCTTCAGAGTGAACACGGGTCAATCTGACTGCAGTAGATGTGAAAGATATGAATAAAAATTATGTCTATTCAGCCAGCGCTCATACCTGTATTTACATCCTGTTTTCGGTCGAAGTCCATAGTAATCGATTGTCGAGTTCACGCGCATAGGTTCAGTGAACTCGACAATCGATTACTATCGATACAAAAAAATGAGCTCAATGTTAAAATTGACCGGAGTTCTCCTTTAATGGGGACCGAGATCTGTTTGATATAAAAAAAACTTTCAAATATCTTCCTTTGTGTTCAGCAGAACAAAGAAACTCATACAGGTTTGGAACAACTTGAGGGTGAGTAAATGATGACAGAATTTTCATTTTTGGGTGAACTATCCCTTTAAATGCCAAATCAACTGTTTTGTTTCAACAAAAATATTTTGCAAGCACTTTGGAGAGGTATACATGGTCTGTTTCAATTAAGCATGAGACTGCAATTTGGCAATTAATTCCTTAACCTTTGATCGTTTGCAAGTGGACTGGGACAAAGGCAGGTCATATACATACTCAAAAAATGAGAAAACTGAAGACAGTTGGCATGGATATTGAAGATTACACAGCCAGTAGAATTTGAAAAGTTTGTCTACGGCACAAGTGAAGTTTTTAACATCAAGTGGAAAAGCAAGAGAGTCATTCTTTGCCACAATTACATACTGGGCTTCATGTCCTGGAGAGCCGATGGAAACCAGCTGAGGTTGTGTTGACTTTAAAGACCCGTTCATGCATTCTCGAAGCAAAGACCGTTACAATGGTACCAGCCTATAGAAATGAAACAATGAAAAGCATCAGAAAATGTTGTTGCATGTGACATTTTAACTTTATAAAAAGCTAACAATGCATACCGGCACCAGTTCCAACAAGTATGAGAGAGCAGAATTGACACAGCTTTTACTGCCGGCGACGCTTCTCCTAGATGCCGAGGGTGGAAGAAGGATCCTTAACATAGTGTAACACAGCTCATCTTGATGGAGTAAAGATGCAGGTCACATGCAAAAGATTAAAAACAAAATTCTGTTTGAAATGAATACCTTTAAATCATGAATTGAAGGATAAAATGTACATGTCATTTTCACATAAACCCAATTTAGAAATGAGTGCACATGCACATGCACAAATAAAAGGAGAAAATCTTACCATCCTGCTGATTTTCAGATTTCTCTAATAAGTGTCTGATGTCCATTTTTTTCTCAAAGGATGCTATTTCCTTGAGTTTTGGGATAATCGTCCCCTCCCGTTCTCTGCAGCTTAGTTTAACATGTATTACCAAGGCTGAAATGTCCAGAAATCTGGGATATTCCTTGAAGATTTGACCAACAGTTGTTGATTTCGTCATTATCCATCTTCTTCGGTAACTGAAGGTTTGGTCAATTGCAGTCTTTATTGACGATGAGTTCTCTGGTGAGGGTCGCATCCTCTTCATCAAGGTCAACCACTCAGTGGGCACTGTTTCATCAATAATCGGCAGAGAAGGTCGGTCTGTAAAAAGACGTTGTTTCAAATTGTAAATCCGCTGGCTCTGTTGAAGTTTGATGTTCCGTAGTCTGATTTCTATAAATCTACTGTGTGATGGCCCATTAAAAAAATGCTTCTGACATGAGAAATGGACAAATAAAAAGTTCAAGTAGCCTATACTTTTGCAGTTATACGCACTGCCAAGAAATTTCATATAAATTAATATATAAAAACATCCTTACATGTCCTTCATTTTCACCGAATGGGACACTTCCTACTGTGAATAGTTTTCTCCATGTTTCCTTCCCATCTATGAAGACAGTCGCGAGAACACTGTGTAAAATTGTCAGAGTAAACGTGATTTGACCCTCGTCTTCCATTACGTTACCTAGATAATAATAAATAATAATAATTCATTACATTTATATAGCGCTATTCTCAGCACTCAAAGCGCTTTACATGGAAGGGGGAATATCCTCAACCACCACCAATGTGCAGCATCCACCTGGATGATGCGACGGCAGCCATATTGGGCCAGAACGCCCACCACACACCAGCTTACTGGTGGAGAGGAGACAGTGATGAAGCCAATCAGTATATGGGGATAATTAGGAGGCCATGATGGACAGAGGCCAAGGGGCAAATTTGGCCAGGATGCCGGGGTTACACCCCTACTCTTTGACATCCTGGGATTTTTAATGACCACAGAGAGTCAGGACCTCGGTTTCACGTCTCATTGGAAGGATGGTGCTCTTTGACAGTATAGTGTCCCGATCACTACACTGGAGCGTTAGGTCCCACATAGACCATGGGTGAGCACCCGCTGCTGGCCTCACTAACACCTCTTCCAGCAGCAACCTGGTTTTCTCAGGAGGTCTCCCATCTAACCAGGCTTGCTAACCTCTTACAATAACAAAGGTGTAGGTTGATGACGCATAGGCGGAATTATGGAACTTGTCGTCATTGCCAATGAGAGACAGATATCAGAGCCACATGCGAGTCCCGCGGATATAAAGGAATAAGGGCATTTCATTCTACCGATCTACCCGCAAGTGCTGAATTAATACTCACAAATACCCCTTTTCCACCAGCATGAACCAGGTGCCAGTTCAGAGCCAGAGCTACAGTATTGCCAGTCCGGAGTTGGTTCGTCTGACGAGCTCTCTAAGATCCGGTTTGCCTTTCCACAAGATCACTGTATACATCTCATGTTGCCCAGCAACGCTAGCGTGGCAGCGCCAAACACAAACACACCAGGCTTGTTCGAAATGGTTCGGCTTCTCGCAGACCGATCGGCTCATGACATCAAAGCACGATGCATCTCGAACAAGCCTTCCATCAACAATGGAGGTCGTTGCGTTACTATTGATGCTCATGGCTTTGCGAACCTACATCGGCATCCAAACACGGCGAATCCAACGTGTCTGTGCAGCTCGCCGTAACTTGCATAGACGGAGATTACAATCAAGCTGCTATTAGCTCGATTAGCTGCTGTTTGAAAAATGGCGGTCACGAGTTTCTGTTCGTCTTGATGGTCACGGTAACCCTGCCCCCAGCCCCTGACGCAAGCGGTTCTTACTTCTAGACCAGCAATGTTTTGGTGCTACTTAAGAACCACTTTTCCTGGTTCAGAGCTGGTACTTTGGGTGTCGAAAAACAAAGAACCCATTTGAAACTAGGCTCTAGCTCTAAACCAGCACCAGCACTGCCTTGGTGGAAAAGGGTTCACAAGTCAGTTTATTTGGTGAATTAAACTTGTGAGGTAACGCAGCGCTATTTCACTTGGTCTACACTATCACACTAAACTGCTTTTGAGTGTGTTGAAAGTTATAATGTTATTCTATGCTTTTGTTTGTCTGTATGAGACTAGCAGTAAGCTAGATCAACATTAGAAAAACATACAGATCATATTCTAACATTTCATCATGTTGAGCTATATGACATTGATTAGTTTTATGTACATTTGCTCAACTGTCTAATAAAATGCATGCAAGACGCCTCTGTCAAGTCGAAGTTTACGGCATCTCGAAAACACCACGCCGATATTGATCCTCGTTTTAGTTCTCCTTTTGTCCCAAAGTCTGCTTGCCATGGTCCATAATGTTTGAACGAAAGTGAACATGGACGAGCCATTATTAGGGGTTCAAGCACAAAGTGCTAAAACTTTTGAACTTTTACATTTGGACGGCTACAACAGGGTCATTTAGAAAATGGGCGTGGCAAAATTCACTCGAAAGCCTATAAAGCCTAAACGAAAACTCAGAACTAAACGAAAATTGGTGAGCATATGTGAAATAACATTGTAAACAAGCATGCACAATTCTATGGAGATCGGACCATAGGTGGCGCTATAACTGTTAAAAAGCTTTGAAAACCATATATTTCCTTTGTTAAATTGGCTGGAAATGGTCTTTCCCAGGTATGATGTCAGTGGTTAAATGGTTGCCAAATAAAACTTAATGTCTTTTTATGCATTTGTGCTTAAAGGCCTTAAATGCTTGAACACCGATAAATGCTGCTTGCAGCTTTAATTTAAAATGGGAATTTCTCTGAAATTAAAAATCTTTGGGAACTTTTGGGATACTGGAAGTACACAACTGCAGGAAATATATCACACTTTGCAAGTGATTTTTGGTTATTTTATTACAAAACTCTTACATATTCTAGCTTTAAACACCTTACAAGAAAACCAAGACTTTTTTTGCATTTTGATTCCCTGTTAACTGTACTAACAAACTGTCAGAATAATATAGCCATTTGTTGACATTTAGCAAGAAACCTTATAATTTCAAAAATAAAATCTTATGTCAGAGGTTATGTCTACCTTGAACAATAAAGGTGTCCTCCCTTGAGATCTAGCCACACCCTCCAGTGTCATATTGCATCAACCAAAACCATTGTATCATTTAAAGAAATAGTGTATCTTTAATTAAAGGCCATTGTCATGCTCTGAAAGTGTTAACCCATTGAGCACAGTAAATCAAACTAAACAGCCCACTTTGCCTGCATTCACCCTACATTTATTTTTAAGAGTGCATTTACTATTGGAAGCTTTGGCCAAAAAGCCTCTGAAAAGACCAAGAAAAAAAACATGGGAATGTTCAGGTTATGAAATATACTTTAATGTAGGACACAAAGAATACACAAGGAAAATCATGATGATCCCATTTGAATCTGGCCTTCCACCATATCCGACTCCCTCATCTTTGACTCTCAGTGCCTTCCTCCACATGTTTTCTTGGGGGGCACTTCAGTCTTCTGCCACAGACTTGGAGTAGTAATACCAATCACACCGAGAGCAATTCTCTCTCCAGCATTCCCACTGAGTTTACTCTCCTCATCTGAACCCATTCCCAGATCATCCTCCTTCTCATGAACCGCCACCGCACGTCCCAGAATGGAATAAGGCCCAAAGAGCTTGGCGTCTGGAAGCGTCAGGAACTGCCTTATAACTCCTTTCTCGGAAGCAAAGTTGCCCAGGTCTCCAGGATGATGAGGGTGGTCAACGCCGTTTGGATTATAATGAGGACCAACAGTGATGCTGCCTTGACTGAGGTCTCCATACTGATGGATGTGCATGGCACGCTCTTGACGATCGATGGCAGGCAAACCACGGAGGTTGATTTTCACTTCTAAATCTCCATTGGGGAAGACCTGCTTGAAGAGGATTTGCCCAAAGATCTTTGGCTGGTTACGTGGCAAATTGGGGCTGGGAGTTACTTCACAAGTGGCATAGATGGTGTTGTCGAACTCCACGACTTCCGGCTGTGGAGCTTCGGCAGGCAAACAAACTGGAGGTTTGTGGAACTCTCCTCCTTGTATATGCAGCACCAGCAATATCAGAGGGAATATTAGGATGATTTTCTCCATGTTGATCTTTAAAGCCTACAATGAAAAGTGGATTCAGTGAAATCATGCCATTTGGTTTAAGAACGTAATATTTTTGATAAAGGGTCAAAGCTTTGTTGCAGGGAGCTTTGAGAATGGAAGTTGCATTAGGTAAAAATAGCACAACCAGATTAGTTTGCAATGGAAAAACCATACAAGAACCCAGACAGCAACCAGATCCGGCCCACATCTGGGCCGTGTGTAATCCAGGTGTACCAGATGGGGGCCGACACCATGTTGCGGTCAAGAAAACTCTTGAATTGCTATGTACCCTTGTGAAAATAACAAAATAAAAAATTAGCTTATTGGTATTGGATGTGTATCTGTAGTATCTTGAAAGTACAATAATAATAATAATAATAATAAAAACTTGCAGATAATAACACTGATTAATTATAAAAAGCCACTTAAGTGTACACACGTACACTTTCAGAAGCGTCACACCTGCCAGCCAAAGTTCCTATGATACAAACCAATGACATACAGGTGGATGTAATCACACTAAAATGAGTCCAGGCAAAGGTTCATGGAAATGGAAAAGGTCTAGGGAGAAGTGCCCTCTGGTGGCCATGATAGGGCTTCTGCTGGCAGGAGTGACATTAAGTACATGTACACTTAAAAAAAATAATGCCAAACTAAGAGTTTTACTTTAAAGTACATTGTTTTAAAAATCTTTTTGTTGTGCTTTAAAGTACACTTAATTTGATCTGTTGTAGCCTACATGTTATTCAATATTAAATATAAAGTTAAGATTTTTTGATTCTGACATTTTTCACAAGGACAGGTAAAATAAAAGACAATATCTATACTTTTGCTTAAACTAAACTTTTTTTAGTTGTACTAAATCAAGTCAGTTGATGGAGAAAATGGAATGGAGAAAAAACAAAACAAGCCTAAAACAGCAAAGGTGCACTACCGTACAGCTGAAAAGTTGTCCTCAATCCGTGTGGAGCCTGAATATTGCAGTCACAAAAATACTACAACGCTTAATCCGTGTGCAGTCCTGACCTGGGGTTGAGAGAATGTTCCTTTTGGCTGCTCTTATAGGAACTCATGTTGAGCTACAAGTTAACCATGATAGTCTGTTAGTCACTAATTAAGTTCACCTGTGTTTCATTTAGCTCCCTTTGTTTGCCTGTTTATATATAGCACTCAGGCCACATAGCCGGGTATTTAGAGAAACGAATATTTCTCCCCCTTCGTTTTCAAAAATAACATCGTGCACACAACATCGTTTTCAAAAAAAGTTGTCGTTTACATCAACCCGCATAAATACAATGGGCGGCAGTGTACGGAGAAGGATAAAGCCATGCAAGCCAATCAGAATCCTCAAAATCGACAACAACGAATAGCACGAGCGACTTCCAGTTCCTTTCAAAACAACAGACATGGCGCGAGATTCGTTTGTGCGGACAGACAGCGAAGCAAATGCAAACAGGCCAAAAGCGTTTGCACAAAAGTAAAAATGAGTACCACTTTAACAGCATCCATGATCAAATAGTAGCCAATCAAACTCTAAACATAGGGTGCTCACATGACGTAAGCATTTTCTGGCGCATAATGTGACGTTTGAGAACCTAAAACCCCGTTTCTCCCAGTTGACACGGCAACACATAACCGGCGTTTTCAGAAATCTCCACTTTGGCCGGAGTTTTTAGAAATAATCGTTTTCTTGGATAAAAACGGCGTTTTCGAATGACAGGCCAAAACGCAGGGAAATATCTGCGTTTTCCCATCGTGTAAACGGGGCCTCAGTTTATTCAGTTCTTTGTCTTGAATTGCACAATGTGTTCTCCAGTGTTTTGTGTTTATTAAAAGAAGTACTGCTATAGTTGTTTTTTACGATTGTGTAAGGACCACCCATTGGCCCAACGACGGAATCCAACGGCCTGGCGAAGGTTTAAAGCGTGTATGTCTTTTCAGCGCTCCAGTGAAGTTCACTTAATTTATTGGAATTTAGTTTTAGTAGTACTTTAGCTCTACGTTTAATCTGACTCCAATTTCAAATGATAATCAAATTTAGATCATATTTCTGATTAGAAAATAATCATAAATATTGATTAAGAATTAATTTTGATCTTTGATTATTCTGATTATCCCATACTTTCAATTATTCGTTCATTACGGACCTAGTGTCGCTTTGAGACGTCACGTCGCGACTGCGCGCTCACGATCACAAACTAGCCAGTCCTGAAATAGTCAGAGGGTGCAGTGCAAGTATTTTACCCTATGCAGCCGCTACTACAGACCCATAGGTGTAATTTTTTATAATATTTGCAGCGTACAACATGCTAAGTCAGGAGATAGTCAGAAATCAGAAGGTCTTTCTAAGATGTGCCCCATGGTCCATTCAAAGTGCCTTCAGTTTGATCTATCCTGGACAAAGATTTGCGGAAACACCAGACTACACATTAAAGGTGCATTGCGCAAGAGTCTGAGTTTTCGCAGAACTACGCCCCCTCTGGCGGCAAGCGAAACTGCAACCAGAGGTGTGCACGCTTGCACGAGCACGAGCTGGTCATAACCCAAGGAGCATCAGCCGCACAAATCTTTTGTTTACAATCATAGTGTCTTCAGAGGTAATAAAGTTTTAAATCTGCAAGTAATTTAAAATATGTGAAAGGAAAGGCAATTGAGTAAATAACACACTTATGTGTGAGGGAAAAAATGGGGGTAGTAGAAAACTTCGTTTTTTATTCCCATCTATCTCCATGTTGAAATGTGTTATGTGTTTACTGTATCCACTTATGACTATTATTATGGAAACACGTTCATGAACAATATAAGTTATTACTTTGTAAAAGCTCAAAATAGTAATCATGATACCATACCATACACAGTCGGTCAACAAAGTACACCCAAATGTCTCAAGGTAATAAACAATCAAGTGGCACTATGACACAAACAGGCTAATCCGCCGAAGATTTGCGGGGGTTTAGCCTGTTTTATTGATCAGCTAAGTAGCATATTCCAATAGCAATACATTGTAATTAAGCAGTAATTTGCTCAAAATTTGTGTCTAAGTATCCAACTTATATATCAGCATTTTATATCACAATCATTCTGAACCTGATCACTGACAATGGTAAGTTAGTAAAACCTATTCCGATTGTACATTTATCTAGCTTACGCTAAAGCATTACACATTTTATGGATCGTCATTTATTGTCATTATTGGCCGTATCAGACATTAGAGAATGGGATATATCTTACCTTTTTATCAAGAAAAAAGCCAACTGAGGATCCCGTTTGAGCCCTAGAGCAGACCGGAGATCGCTCCATTTGTTGAAAGCCTTCCCTATGTTTACTCTCGTCTTACCCCGACGCCTGTCTGACTCCAATTTGGACCTTTTGGTTGCACTAGACAAAAGTTCTCTTTTTTTATCTTACGTGGAGTTTGCGTTGGTGTTTGAAATGAACTACAAGCCGGTCTCTTAGAATCCATTTTCTACGGAGAATGGCGGCGTCGGCGCATACACAAACCTGCCAGACATATGAGCGTGCCGTGAACGCGCATGACGTCACGCCCAGTCTCAGATTCCGACCCGAATCCCTCTTATTTATTTTACTGTACAGGATTATAGAGGCAATCGCAGTGATCAGAGAAGGGCTCATTCAGCCCATCAGGCAATTGTTTAAGCATGTATGGGTTAGAAAACGGGTATTTTTAACATGAAAAGTTGCGCAATGCACCTTTAATCTACTAAAATGAATGATTTCTAAAACTTCTGAATAATTCAAGATGTAACATTTATTTGTCAGGTAAAAATGTATCATGCCAATTACACAAGTAAATTATTAAAAGCCAATTCAGAAAATACATGACATCATTTACTCAAAGATGACTCTAAAAGTAAGTAATGTTTTCCTGACAAAGACACAGTAATGTGTCAGGGCTTTCCAACTGAAAAGCACTGAAACATCACTATGGGGGATGATCCTGGTAAAGAGTCCCAATGATTGCTCTGTCCCCTCACCTTAAATACCAGACCAGAACAACAGGGGTTATACAAATGTTGTTTAGAGTTGTTTGGGCCAATCCATGTACCCCAGGGGGGTAGCACCTGGTTTCTTGAGATATCGTAAAGAGATATCAGCCAGAGAGGAGAAACAGGATTCTCCTAAGTTCTCAATCTTTCTCATTAAACCAATGACTGCAATGAAATTAAGACCATTTTACCAATCGCACTGAGACCCTTAAAATGATACCAAACATGAAAAGGAAAAAACAACACATTCACAAGATACACCATATGTGATATATAGACATTCTTAATTTAACTTTCAGTGACTTGAGGAGGGAGAAGAGGAGGGAGAGGGGGGATGAGTTGAAGTCAAACAAAGGGACAAGGAGATAAGTTTGGGCAGGACAAGGTTATGTGCTCTGTCTTTGCTATCTGCTGTCCAGGGGGCATTTTATGGCGTTATTGCAGGGTGAGTTTTGTTTTAGCAGGAAAATCAGTTCTTACAATTGACCCTTCGCTAAGCCCCGCCCTCCTTAGTTACTGTTGCTACGCCTGTCAAGCTTTTGCGCCTGGCACGTCTATTACAGTATGTATGCACCGGTTTCAGAGATTCCCAAGGAGATAATTAGTCATTATTGGCGAACAGGTGAAAATCTGAGAGAGCAAGACAAAAGGGACTGCAGTATGCATTCGGGGGATATATCCACGACATAATATGCAAACGATTAGAGAATAATTTCATCAAAATTGAAGCTAAAGCCTAGATCGTTAGGTCCCAGCGCAAGCAGCAGCGCCGCATACGCTGACCATTCAAATGGGAAACACAAAAATTGAGGAACAGCTATGTGCATGCACAGCAGGGTGAGTGAACTTTGAAAATCTAATATTTATAAATCAAACAGCTTATTCATAAGTATTGTGGAATAAACACAAGACATTAGCCTGACCACTTTGCAATGATAACATTCTCCCGCTTATATTTGAAGTGCGCCAGGCTAACTTACAGCTCACACGTCGTGGGTCACATAAGTGACTAACATTTCTGTTATGAACTGATTAAGTTTGCATACCAACCTTTTCCTTGGAGATCTCCGGCAAGCCCCCTGATGTTCCCTCCTTTTACTAACTACCTTTTACTTATACTAGAACTAACACCGGGAGAGTCGCGATCGGATTGGGGTACTAGTTTAGCCATCGATTAACAAAATGCTGAAATATATTCAATTAAGTTGTGTCAGTGAGCCTCCGTCTTGCCTTTAATCACACTGCTTGATCAACGAGCTGGACAATAACTTTATTCTAGAGCTATAAAGCCAAAACACTTTACTTTTAATTTCCTATTATCAATGTAAAGCTGCTTTGGAACAATCTACATTGTTAAAAGCGCTATATAAATGAAGATGACGCCCTGCATTTCTCCCCTTGGGTTTTAGGTTCCGGGAAGGGAACAAAATCCACCACCCCGTCCAAACTTTTAGGATACCGGGTATCAGATTTGCACAATCCATACGCATAACGCTTGGGCATGTTTCCCTCGCTCGAAAGCTTGCCAGACCTCCCGCGCCTAGTTACGGTTGCTAAGCCACAATGGCCAGTGGCGGTTTTCGGGCGTGGCTTAGCGAAGGGTCAATTGCTATGACAGATTTTTCAATACTTTTAACAATTTTCCAAAACTCTTAACACAGTTAGCACTACATCCGTCTCTGTCAGGGTTATTATAGTTTTGCATTTTTCATTAGTTTTTATTTTTAACTATTATTGTTAAAATAACTATTTTTGAAACAGTTCTGACCAAGTCCAATTAAAATCCAACAAAATAAATAATGAACTAATAAAATATAAAACATGAAATTAGATCATTGACATGTCTTATAAACCAAAATCTTTCATATTTTTTAGAAAGTATGTGAATCAAAACAACCACAGCTGGCAACAAGTTGATAAATTCTGTTAAATTTGTATTTTAATTGACCGAATTATCCATTTGTTTTCTGACAGGGAACACATGGAACGAATCACTGCTCCACATTTTGATTGACAGCCGTCAAAACCTACTAGTGACCGTGTTTACTCCTTTACTTTCAACCATTGGATAGGATTTAAAAGAAGGCGGTTGTATTTGTAGCCTACTTCTGAGGAAGCGCTGTTAAATATAGGTGAAAAACTATGCCGCAAAAATAATAAAGAAAATGCTTTCTTAAAAAGGCAAAAGAAAGCATGCACGTTTTCTTAATATGATCATTAAAAACCGACAGACTGATGAAAATGCGGGACATTTTCTCAATATGCGACGTGCGGGACAAGGGGTGAAAATGCTGTGCGGTACAACGCAATGCGGGACGGGTGGTCACCCTACATACAGTCAATAGCCTAACAACGTACTCATCTGGATTGAAGCAGCAAACATTCAGTGTAAAAGTGTGCGTTAACAATGTGTGTCAGAACAGATAACACCATGCGGGTTTTGAACATTTGCTCAACTGTCTAATAAAATACATGCAAGACGTCTCTGTCAAGTCAAAGTTTGCGGCATCTTGAAAACACCACGCCGATATTGATCCTCGTTTTAGTTCTCCTTTTGTCCCAAAGTCTGCTTGCCATGGTCCATAATGTTTGAATGAAACAACTCCATGAGCGTGCCGCTAGACGTAACGCAGTTGTCGCCATGGTTACTATGGCAGTACGAGCGGAAACCAGGGATAACGCGGATATTATGTCATTGACAGGCGACAAGTGAACATGGACGAGCCATTATTAGGGGTTAAAGCACGAAGTGCTAAAACTTTTGCATTTGGACGGCTATAACACGGTCATTTAGAAAATGGGCGTGGCAAAATTCACTCGAAAGCCTATAAATCCTAAACGAAAACTCAGAACTTAATGAAAATTGGTGAGCATATGTGAAATAACATTGTAAACCAGCATGCACAATTTTAGTGAGATCGGACCATAGGTGGCGCTATAACTGTTAAAAAAGCTTTGAAAACCATATATTTCCTGTGTTAAATTGGCTGGAAATGGTCTTTTCCATGTATGATGTCAGTGGTTAAATGGTTGCCAAATAAAACTTAGTCTTTTTATGCATATGTGCTTAAAGGCCTTAAATGCTTGAACCCCGATAAATGCTGCTTGCAGCTTTGATTTAAAATTGGAATTTCTCTGAAATTAAAAATCTTTGGGAACTTTTGGGATACTGGAAGTACACAACTGCAGGAAATATATCACACTTTGCAAGTGATTTTTGGTTATTTTATTACAAAAATCTTACATATTCTAGCTTTAAACACCTTACAAGAAAACCAAGACATTTTTTTGCATTTTGATTCCCTGTTAACTGTACTAACAAACTATCAGAATAATATACCCATTTGTTGACATTTAGCGAGAAACCTTATAATTTCGAAAACACAATCTTACGTCAGAGGTTATGTCTACCTTGAACAATAAAGGTGTCCTCCCTTGAGATCTAGCCACACCCTCCAGTGTCATATTGCATCAACCTAAACCATTGTATCATTTAAAGAAATAGTGTATCTTTAATTAAAGGCCATTGTCATGCTCTGAAAGTGTTAACCCATTGAGCACAGTAAATCAAACTAAACAGCCCACTTTGCCTGCATTCACCCTACATTTATTTTTAAGAGTGCATTTACTATTGGAAGCTTTGGCCAAAAAGCCTCTGAAAAGACCAAGAAAAAAAACATGGGAATGTTCAGGTTATGAAATATACTTTAATGTAGGACACATACAAAGAATACACAAGGAAAATCATGATTATCCCATTTGAATCTGGCCTTCCACCATATCCGACTCCCTCATCTTTGACTCTCAGTGCCTTCCTCCACATGTTTTCTTGGGGGGCACTTCAGTCTTCTGCCACAGACTTGGAGTAGTAATACCAATCACACCGAGAGCAATTATCGGTCCAGCATTCCCACTGAGTTTACTCTCCTCATCTGAACCCATTCCCAGATCATCCTCCTTCTCATGAACCGCCACCGCACGTCCCAGAATGGAATAAGGCCCAAAGAGCTTGGCGTCTGGAAGCGTCAGGAACTGCCTTATAACTCCTTTCTCGGAAGCAAAGTTGCCCAGGTCTCCAGGATGATGAGGGTGGTCAACGCCGTTTGGATTATAATGAGGACCAACAGTGATGCTGCCTTGACTGAGGTCTCCATACTGATGGATGTGCATGGCACGCTCTTGACGATCGATGGCAGGCAAACCACGGAGGTTGATTTTCACTTCTAAATCTCCATTGGGGAAGACCTGCTTGAAGAGGATTTGCCCAAAGATCTTTGGCTGGTTACGTGGCAAATTGGGGCTGGGAGTTACTTCACAAGTGGCATAGATGGTGTTGTCGAACTCCACGACTTCCGGCTGTGGAGCTTCGGCAGGCAAACAAACTGGAGGTTTGTGGAACTCTCCTCCTTGTATATGCAGCACCAGCAATATCAGAGGGAATATTAGGATGATTTTCTCCATGTTGATCTTTAAAGCCTACAATGAAAAGTGGATTCAGTGAAATCATGCCATTTGGTTTAAGAACGTAATATTTTTGATAAAAGGTCAAAGCTTTGTTGCAGGGAGCTTTGAGAATGGAAGTTGCATTAGATAAAAATAGCACAACCAGATTAGTTTGCAATGGAAAAACCATACAAGAACCCAGACAGCAACCAGATCCGGCCCACATCTGGGCCGTGTGTAATCCAGGTGCACCAGATGGGGGCCGACACCATGTTGCGGTCTAGAAAACTCTATAATTTTTGAATTGCTATGTACCCTTGTGAAAATAATAAAATAAAAAATTAGCTTATTGGTATTGATGTGTACCTGTAGTATCTTGAAAGTACAATAATAATAATAATAATAATAATAATAAAACAACTTGCAGATAACACTGATGAATTATAAAAAGCCACTTAAGTGTACACACGTACACTTTCAGAAGCGTCACACCTGCCAGCCAAAGTTCCTATGATACAAACCAATGACATACAGGTGGATGTAATCACACTAAAATGAGTCCAGGCAAAGGTTCATGGAAATGGAAAAGGTCTAGGGAGAAGTGCCCTCTGGTGGCCATGATAGGGCTTCTGCTGGCAGGAGTGACATTAAGTACATGTACACTAAAAAGTAAAGCCAAACTAAGAGTTTTACTTTAAAGTACATTATGTTTTAAAAATCTTTTTGTTGTGCTTTAAAGTACACTTAATTTGATCTGTTGTAGCCTACATGTTATTCAATATTAAATATAAAGTTAAGATTTTTTGATTCTGATATTTTTCACAAGGACAGGTAAAATAAAAGACAATATCTATACTTTTGCTTAAACTAAACTTTTTTTAGTTGTACTAAATCAAGTCAGTTGATGGAGAAAATGGAATGGAGAAAAAACAAAACAAGCCTAAAACAGCAAAGGTGCACTACCGTACAGCTGAAAAGTTGTCCTCAATCCGTGTGGAGCCTGAATATTGCAGTCACAAAAATACTACAACGCTTAATCCGTGTGCAGTCCTGACCTGGGGTTGAGAGAATGTTCCTTTTGGCTGCTCTTATAGGAACTCATGTTGAGCTACAAGTTAACCATGATAGTCTGTTAGTCACTAATTAAGTTCACCTGTGTTTCATTTAGCTCCCTTTGTTTGCCTGTTTATATATAGCACTCAGGCCACATAGCCGGGTATTTAGAGAAACGAATATTTCTCCCCCTTCGTTTTCAAAAATAACATCGTGCACACAACATCGTTTTCAAAAAAAGTTGTCGTTTACATCAACCCGCATAAATACAATGGGCGGCAGTGTAGGGAGAAGGATAAAGCCATGCAAGCCAATCAGAATCCTCAAAATCGACAACAACGAATAGCACGAGCGACTTCCTGTTCCTTTCAAAACAACAGACATGGCGCGAGATTCATTTGTGCGGACAGACAGCGAAGCAAATGCAAACAGGCCAAAAGCGTTTGCACAAAAGTAAAAATGAGTACCACTTTAACAGCATCCATGATCAAATAGTAGCCAAACAAACTCTAAACATAGGGCGCTCACATGACGTAAGCATTTTCTGGCGCATAATGTGACGTTTGAGAACCTAAAACCCCGTTTCTCCCAGTTGACACGGCAACACATAACCGGCGGTTTCAGAAATCTCCACTTTGGCCGGAGTTTTTAGAAATAATCGTTTTCTGGGATAAAAACGGCGTTTTCGTGTAAATGACAGGCCAAAACGCAGGGAAATATCTGCGTTTTCCCATCGTGTAAACGGGGCCTCAGTTTATTCAGTTCTTTGTCTTGAATTGCACAATGTGTTCTCCAGTGTTTTGTGTTTATTAAAAGAAGTACTGCTATAGTTTTTTTTTACGATTGTGTAAGGACCACCCATTGGCCCAACGACGGAATCCAACGGCCTGGCGAAGGTTTAAAGCGTGTATGTCTTTTCAGCACTCCAGTGAAGTTCACTTAATTTATTGGAATTTAGTTTTAGTAGTACTTTAGCTCTACGTTTAATCTGACTGATAATCAAATGATAATCAAATTTAGATCATATTTCTGATTAGAAAATAATCATAAATATTGATTAAGAATTAATTTTGATATTTGATTATTCTGATTATCCCATACTTTCAATTATTCGTTCATTACGGACCTAGTGTCGCTTTGAGACGTCACGTCGCGACTGCGTGCTCACGATCACAAACTAGCCAGTCCTGAAATAGTCAGAGGGTGCAGTGCAAGTATTTTACCCTATGCAGCCGCTACTACAGACCCATAGGTGTAATTTTTTATAATATTTGCAGCGTACAACATGCTAAGTCAGGAGATAGTCAGAAATCAGAAGGTCTTTCTAAGATGTGCCCCATGGTCCATTCAAAGTGCCTTCAGTTTGATCTATCCTGGACAAAGATTTGCGGAAACACCAGACTACACATTAATCTACTAAAATTAATGATTTCTAAAACTTCTGAATAATTCAAGATGTAACATTTATTTGTCAGGTAAAAATGTATCATGCCAATTACAGAAGTAAATTATTAAAAGCCAATTCAGAAAATACATGACATCATTTACTCAAAGATGACTCTAAAAGTAAGTAATGTTTTCCTGACAAAGACACAGTAATGTGTCAGGGCTTTCCAACTGAAAAGCACTGAAACATCACTATGGGGGATGATCCTGGTAAAGAGTCCCAATGATTGCTCTGTCCCCTCACCTTAAATACCAGACCAGAACAACAGGGGTTATACAAATGTTGTTTAGAGTTGTTTGGGCCAATCCATGTACCCCAGGGGGGTAGCACCTGGTTTCTTGAGATATCGTAAAGAGATATCAGCCAGAGAGGAGAAACAGGATTCTCCTAAGTTATAAATCTTTCTCATTAAACCAGTGACTGCAATGAAATTAAGACCATTTTACACTCTAAAAACTCCTGGGTCAAAAATAACCCATAATGGGTTATTTTTGACCCAACTCCTGGGTTAAAAAGGGACCAACTAATTTATGGGTTATTTCAACTCAGAAAATTGGGTTATGCTTTTTGACCCAAATTCTGGGTTAAATACCTGACCCAAATGTTGGGTTTAAAAAACCCAACATCTGGGTAGAAATAACCCAAAAATTAGTTGATCCTTTTTTAACCCAGGAGTTGGGTCAAAAATAACCTAACTTAACCTCACTATCCCAGTATCCCTTATTTCAGAAAATAAAACTTTGTTTTACATTATATTACACACTTCAAGCACTTTTACATTTTTATAGCATTAAATTAAAATCTATATGAAAAAACACACACTTGGACATGTTTATTTTCCTATTTATTTTAGGTCACACTGTAATAACAATATTAGAAATAAAAAATAGAAAAATAAACAACAATTCTCAGAAGAGCCTCAGGAATTTAAGCCTGGGGCCAACTTTGGGGACAAGATTTTTGATAGTGTCCTCATCAAAGAGAAGAAATGCCTCCTCATCTATGTCTTCATCTGAAAGACAGAAAACAAGACAACATGAGTATTGTTAATAAGTTGAGACAATTGTGAACCACTCACCAGACACTCTTTCATTATCAAGCTAACAAATAATCAGTTTTAAGGGAATGCAGTTGCTTTTTTTTTTTTACACGTGGCCCAAATTGCTAGTTAACTAATGTGGTTCTTTTGCAGCATTAACGTTACCCATTTTGTGTGAATGACATCTTTTCTTTCATTAAAAAGTGTAATGACATTAATGCAAAGGTGAATATCTTGCCCATTCTTATGCATAACAGCTTAAAGACAAGGCACAACAAAATCTTGCACTGACACATTTAAGTCTTATTAAAAAAAAAAATGTAGGTATAGAGAGATGATGATATAAGGGCAATAAGAGTAAAATGCTCACCTCTAAAATCAGACAGCTGCCACTCAGTTAGCTTATCAGCGACAAAACTGTCCATTCAAGATGACCTGGAGAAAACATAGCAATATAGAGGTTAGGTTAGCAACAATTTGAAGACTTGACCCGCTTCTTTAACTCTCACTACTTCAGCCAGTAGAGCACTCACTGTATAATATGATAAGCACGGCGCAGCTGGAAAACATAACTCAACTATTGTGTTGCCTCGTCGCTCTGTAGCCGCGGCTATGGGGTTTGCACACCGGACGAGAAGCGCCGCGTCGCGTCTCTAGGACAATTCGAGGTATCGCTCACCGGACGTGCAGTCTCGCGAAGCGCAGTGCCGCGTCTTTAAAATTCGAACACATTATTCTCTATGAGTGTAACGTTACACACACCGGCGGCGCCATCCGGCGTCTGTCCGCGACACCCATAGATATATATAGTGTATCTATGCGCGACACCCAGCAACGGCTCAGGACCGTGTTCAAAATCGCGTCCGGTGTGTGATAACGTTACCTCGAGTTGTCCTAGTTGTCGTGATAGCCACGGCTACATGCCAACCACAGAATTACCACGGCTAACGCTAGTCTCTACGTATTTTTTTTTGCAATTGGTGATAAGCAACAGGGACATGGACACAGAAAAGTTTACATTACATAAACACTGAAAATACTCACTTACCTTGAATATAGATGAAGTTGCACCGATGAAGCACAGGCCAAAACGGATCGAGCGCGAAAGCGACGGGTATTTCAAACGACTGTTGTGAGAAAATTCCAGAACAACTGCGGGCGAGAGAGAGAGAGAAAGCCAACCCTATAACCCAGAACATGGGTTACTCTTTGAAAAATAACCCAGAAACCCAAACAACCCATGAATTGGGTCAAAATATTAGCCCTATAACCCAGAAAATGGTTACTCTCTGAAAAAATAACCCATAATTTTAACCCAACACAAATAACCCAGAAAATGGGTTGAAGAAATAACCCAGGAGTTTTTAGAGTGTACCAATCGCACTGAGACCCTTAAAATGATACCAAACATGAAAAGGAAAAAACAACACATTCACAAGATACACCATATGCGATATATAGACATTCTTAATTTAACTTTCAGTGACTTGAGGAGGGAGAAGAGGAGGGAGAGGGGGGATGAGTTGAAGTCAAACAAAGGGACAAGGAGATAAGTTTGGGCAGGACAAGGTTCTGTGCTCTGTCTTTGCTATCTGCTGTCCAGGGGGCATTTTATGGCGTTATTGCAGGGTGAGTTTTGTTTTAGCAGGAAAATCAGTTCTTACAATAGCGTACCGCACGATATACGTCACCTTTTCTCATTAATATTCATTAAGCTAGCAACGGTTGCTATGGGGGTCAAACTCGCGCGTGTCACTCATGCTAGACGCATGTAAACAGTTTACGGATGAGATGTCTACTGAGCTCAACCTGCTAACTCTGTCCGAGAATGATGTCCCCGGTGCCAAATTCACTGGTACAGAAGTAGAAGAACATACAAATATTCAATTAAAGAGATGGCTTGAGTGTAGAGGGCTGAAAAAGACGGGAAAAAGAGCCGACCTGATCCAGAGGTAGATTGTTATCGACAGAATTTCTCCCCCAAAAAACATCGCCTTACGCCACTGACAGTGACATTTTGCAGTTTCAACAAGCTATCTTTTACCACCCTATGTCCTGTCTGTCATATATACTATGTCCTCTGGTTGTCTTACGTCTGACAGTTGTTGGGGGTAATTTATATTATTATTATTATTAATGTATTTATTTTTTGTTTAGCGATCGCTAATGCTACTTGGTCACAACCAACAACACTTAATTTTTAATTAATATCAAATCTAAATTCTCTCAATTATTTTACCCTCCCCCCTAAGGCTGTTTCCTTACTACAGAAAAAGTAAATCTGTCAGATCTAGGGCCTACGTTACCTGTAGCATGACCCGGCTTGCTAGAAAAAGGCAGAGGCTGAACATGTCTTACATATTTAAATAAGAGTATTTTAAGAAAGTAGGCCTACATATGACTTTTATGATAAATACATGTCATTCAAGGCAGTAGTAGCACCTACAAGTAACTATATATATATATATATATATATATATATACATACATACATACATACATATATATATATATATATATATATATATAAAGAGAGAGAGAGAGAGAGAGAGAGAGAGAGAGAGTTATTCATTCATTCAAAATAATGTCTAGGGCGTAGTACAGGACTAGTGTCTGTAGGCCTACATAAGTCTCTTAATTGAACTTGTGTCATTTTATGTATCTTTCAGATGTAAAGATTGCATTGCATCAGGGAAAGCAGGAGACATTGACGTATCAGTTGACAAAGGGAAATGGTATCAGAAATTAGCAGATACCCATACTGAGAGTCCACAAACTGCTCTCGAATCTAATGATTGGAAGGAGTTCCTACCATCAAACATCCCACCACTGTACAACTATGGCTACGTGTATCACTGGCTGGTGGAATCTCTGCCCACTCTTCCCACAAGGCCTACTCAGACAGAAGACAGTGATGAGGAGGATGACATAACTTCAGTTGTCACTGAAAAATCTTCCCCAACTGGCTTGTAGCCCTGATGGCTTATCATATGATCCCTCCACAAATAGTTTTGGTCTTGCTGAAATCAAAATTTTAGGGCTTCTTCAGAAGAAATCTCCTCAGGAATGTGTTGATCAGTACAACTCTGGAGAAATGACCAGCAAGGACATCCAAGCCACCTGTTTCACGATTAGTGACAATAAACTTGTTTTGCGTCGTTCTCATCCCTATTATTACCAAGTTCAGTATCAGCTTGGTGTCACAGGCCTTGAGTGGTGTGACTTTGTCCTGTGGTCAGTGAAAGGAGATCCTTCCATTGAGAGAATCTACTCCGATTCAAATTTCATTGCTGACATTATTAACTCAAACTATAAGTTGTGGAGCTGTGTTGTCATGCCAGAGTTGGTTGAAATGAGGGCCCCTCGTAATCTAATACCATTCATTCTTCCCAAATAAAATATCAACACAGTATTGACATTGAATGTAGTTTTCTTTTGACAAGTTTACTGTAATAGACCTTTCACCAAACATTTTTTTACAGCAGAAGTGCCTGCTCAGCATTTACCTCTTATTGTTAAAACTTTAACTTTGATTATATTTACTTAAGACAATGGCGACATTTTGATGCTATACAAATGTTTGCTTCAGAAATGATCAGTTATTTATGGGTATTTCATTGTTATTCATGATGATTTTAAACTATTAACTTTTGAATTAAAATGTTTAAAAGATCATTTCATGTGTATGCATTTCATTAGTTTTATGTAAAATACATTTTGATAAAAAATTCCCAAGATATCAATTCTATGTTAATCTACTCATTACCTCAAAACTTAGAATATTTTCTATTATCTTTCTTTATTGTTTTCACTGTACATACAATGAAGGCAATAGTGCACAACTGTTCTCTTTGCAATTAACCTTCATTCTCTCTGTGGATATAGGTTATAAATGACCCCTATATGTAAACAAAAATGAAATAATAAATCCAAGTAAATGTTTATAGAAAATAACTTTTTAAATTTTCAAATTTTATATTTCAGAATGAAATTGAATGGGGTCACTTGTTGGAAATATGATTGCCTTTAAGCACCAAAGTAATATTGAGATGACCCCTCTAAATATTGATAGATTTTGGATTAAATGTGCAGAATTAGTAGAACATTTTACAACTTAAATAAAGCTTTAACATGTCTTCTTTAATTTACTTTGCCAACTGATCTTGAAAGTTAACAAGACAACAAGCAACAAAGACAGCCTGACTTGCTAGTGGAGTTAGAGACAAGGGAATCGTGCCAGAGATCAGTTTAAATTTCTTAATACGTTCGTTATATCGCTCTACATGGATACGTGCCTTTGCTATTTTTCTTGTCAGAAGCTCTTCTTGGGGTGTGAGCTTATCCCGACCTTTCAAAAATGGAGGAATGTTCATCTTGACCTGTCTTGACATGAGTAAGTCTTTCACAGTAAAGCCTCTGTCAACTAATAAAAGATCACCGGGATGTAAATGCTCCAATATACCACTTTGTTCAAATATGTCTCTGTCACTTATAGCACCCTCGTAAAGATCTGAGACGAACACACCAGTACCATTAGGCGCAACAGCTATCAAACACTTAAATGTGTGATGGTGCTTATAATTTGAGAATAAGTTTCCTTGCTGAGAAAAGTTACGAGGCATTTGTACGAAGAATTCTGTACAGTCCACAGAGCACCGAATATTTTTGAACCCTTTGAATGATTTAGGCATAAATTTCTTGAGGACAGATCTATCTGGGAACAGTTTTACCTCTTTAAAGTGGCAGTACAATAATTGGAGCCATGTAGTAAATATTGACCTTAGTGAGGACTCCGATAATTTGAATAAGAATGACATTGTATAAAAGCAATAGCCACGACGTAGTCTAACAACAGTCATAAATAGTTCATCGATTGGTTTTGTCTTTCTCCTCTTCTTAGTTGAACTCTGCTCACTTTTCCCAGTACTGTTCCAGTAAGTAAGGTTATTTACCGCGGAGCCGAGGAAGTTGAATAAGGCCATGAAGTGTAAAAACGAAAGTCCAGTAAAGAACTTCATTTTTCTGGCATCATCTTTAACATCATCTAAAGTCAGGAGGGCCTCATCTTCAGGTTTCTGATCACTTGGAGGCACATCAGGAGAAGAAGGCCTGGATCTCGATACAGTTGCTTCATTCTTCAGTATGATGTTTTCAATCTTGGACTGCAACATGTATCGGTCATATACAGTCTGACAGCCAACATCCACCATCACCTTTGAACATTTGGAGCAGGGTTCCAGAGCTTCTGTTTGAATCCCTACAGAGTTAGCCTGACAGAAAAACAAAGATACATGTACATTAATACTGGTCCAGATTTATAGGGCTACAAATATACCTGATAAATTAGAATTTAAGTGGACTAGATCAGGAATTAGCTTAAAATGTTTTGTGTATAAAAATCAATTTTTGTTTTCTGGATGGCCCTCAAATTTGTGATTATTGAAATTTTCAAAGATTGCTTGGCTTCACCTTTTTCTGATGTTATTAAAAATGAAGCTGTTGTAAAAGTGTATATTAAGAGGCCACGTTCTTAATACCCACAATTTGTTGTTTGATAGAGCACATACTCAAAGATCTAAATAGTTTAATATCACTTATTGAAGTATATGACAATCAGATTTACACTACATCAAAAAATATCTTTGTACACTTACTTTATTTTCTTCTGTGTCAGTAACATCTAGAGGTGAGATCATACTGAGATCCAACAAGATGTTTGCTGCGTCGAGATCAGTATTTGCGGAGTCCACCACTTTCCTTCTTTTTGTCGCTGGAGTGCTTGCGAATGGCCTAGGTGTTGGTGCTTTTCTCCTCCGCCTGATAATACGTTCAATCTGCAACAATAAACCAAAATTCTTTACAAATCTCCTGAAAAACTCTGCTTATCCTTTCTAATAATAACTTCTCATACATCTCACAGGTGAGGCCTTAGTTCAGGCCCATCTCAACTCTCAACAAGATAGAATAAATAAAGCATCTGTTTTATATAACACTTTTCTGGAAACTCAAAGACGCTTTACATTGCACTATTCATTCATTCCACACTGGGTGGTGGTAAGCTACTACTGTAGCCACAGCTGCCCTGAGGTAGACTGACAGAAGCATACAGACAGAAAATAAAAGGTTGTTCATCAATATCACGATTGATGTGTGAAGCAAAAAAAACACAGGTTAGAACAACAGTGGCAGAGAGACCATTTAAAAACTTTTTTCACATCATTCATTTTCGTCAGACAGTAGCAGTACGGCCAAACGCCAAGCAAAAAAGAAAGGAAATTATAGAAATGGCTTACCTCTTCGGGGCAGGCTGTGGCCGGCAATGGATCCGGATTCTCATCTGTAGGACCATGGCCCCCAACAAAATGTTTACAACATATGAAGGTGAATGGTTTCACGTTGCTGGCATTGAACTGGTCTTTTGGACGTCCGCACAAGTTGACCCATCGTTCACATTTTTCCCTCTGGGTTTTTGGCTTCGGGAAACGAATAAAGAATACATCCTTCATATGTGGACGGTCATAGTGTCTGGAGTCGTTTCTGCAAGTTCCATAGCAGCAGTGTTTACTCGGCATGTTCTTATTTGAGGGATAACCGGCAGAAAACAAGCAGTACTAGCATGAATCATAAGCGAGCGCGCTTCTATGTTGACCCCCTTCCGGTTTACGTTGCTGACGTCACGCGGCCTTGCGGTCTAAAAATAGCTCTCGTGCGGCACGCTATTGCTATGACAGATTTTTCAATACTTTTAACAATTTTCCAAAACTCTTAACACAGTTAGCACTACATCCGTCTCTGTCAGGGTTATTATAGTTTTGCATTTTTCATTAGTTTTTATTTTTATTTCGTTTTGACTTTTTGTTTTCAAATTCAGTTTAGTTTTAATTCGTTTTTAAAGTGGGTTTGCTAGTTTAGTTTTTATTTTTTGAAAATGCTTAGTTTTAGTTTAGTTTTTATCCGTTTTAGTGTTAGTTTTAGTCTTTTTTTTTTTTTTTGTAATTTGGGTTATTTGTCAGGAACAAGATTCAAAAAGTTCACCCTATACTAAATTTACCCTATACAGTAGGGTGACCACCATCAAACAAACCAAATGTGGGACGATTATACGTTTGTGTGGGACAATGTTGGACATGTTACCAACACTAAAACATAACCTGAAACTGTTATTTAATGCTTATCTAACTTAATAAAAAAAAACATTTGTATTCTGCCTTTCAGCTGATAAAAATGCTTTGTTCTTTAGTGCCTTCCAGAAAACACCATTATATCACAATGTAACATTACATGTCTTAATTTGACATGTCATTTAAATTCAACATCACTGAGCCCAAAGGCAGCAGCATCATGCAGATAACTATTTTTGAAACAGTTCTGACCAAGTCCAATTAAAATCCAACAAAATAAATAATGAACTAATAAAATATAAAACATGAAATTAGATCATTGACATGTCTTATAAACCAAAAACTTTCATATTTTTTAGAAAGTATGTGAATCAAAACAACCACAGCTGGCAACAAGTTGATAAATTCTGTTAAATTTTTATTTTAATTGACCGAATTATCCATTTGTTTTCTGACAGGGAACACATGGAACGAATCACCGCTCCACATTTTGACTGACAGCCGTCAAAACCTACTAGTGACCGTGTTTACTCCTTTACTTTCAACCATTGGATAGGATTTAAAAGAAGGCGGTTGTATTTGTAGCCTACTTCTGAGGAAGCGCTGTTAAATATAGGTGAAAAACTATGCCGCAAAAATAATAAAGAAAATGCTTTCTTAAAAAGGCAAAAGAAAGCATGCACGTGTTCTTAATATGATTATTAAAAACCGACAGACTGATGAAAATGCGGGACATTTTCTCAATATGCGATGTGCGGGACAAGGGGTGAAAATGCTGTGCGGTACAACGCAATGCGGGACGGGTGGTCACCCTACATACAGTCAATAGCCTAACAACGTACTCATCTGGATTGAAGCAGCAAACATTCAGTGTAAAAGTGTGCTTTAACAATGTGTGTCAGAACAGATAACACCATGCGGGTTTTGAACATTTGCTCAACTGTCTAATAAAGTACATGCAAGACGTCTCTGTCAAGTCAAAGTTTGCGGCATCTTGAAAACACCACGCCGATATTGATCCTCGTTTTAGTTCTCCTTTTGTCCCAAAGTCTGCTTGCCATGGTCCATAATGTTTGAATGAAACAACTCCATGAGCGTGCCGCTAGACGTAACGCAGTTGTCGCCATGGTTACTATGGCAGTACGAGCGGAAACCAGGGATAACGCGGATATTATGTCATTGACAGGCGACAAGTGAACATGGACGAGCCATTATTAGGGGTTAAAGCACGAAGTGCTAAAACTTTTGCATTTGGACGGCTATAACACGGTCATTTAGAAAATGGGCGTGGCAAAATTCACTCGAAAGCCTATAAATCCTAAACGAAAACTCAGAACTTAATGAAAATTGGTGAGCATATGTGAAATAACATTGTAAACCAGCATGCACAATTTTATGGAGATCGGACCATAGGTGGTGCTATAACTGTTAAAAAAGCTTTGAAAACCATATATTTCCTGTGTTAAATTGGCTGGAAATGGTCTTTTCCATGTATGACGTCAGTGGTTAAATGGTTGCCAAATAAAACTTAGTCTTTTTATGCATATGTGCTTAAAGGCGTTAAATATTTGAACCCCGATAAATGCTGCTTGCAGCTTTGATTTAAAATTGGAATTTCTCTGAAATTAAAAATCTTTGGGAACTTTTGGGATACTGGAAGTTGTTGAAAACCTTTTTCTTCGTCGAAGCAAGAGACCAGGAGACGTTGGGGATCACGTTCAAACAAAGTTATTCTTTATTGAGGACTTTGCGTTGACGCGGCTGCAGTTCTTCCCAAATCAGTCTAATCTCACATAACTTTACATGGTGTCTTATAGGCATTTCAGTGGGCTGTCCTTAATGGTGCTGACCATGCACACAGCCTTAGATAGGGATGACAATAGAGGCAATTACCCCCAACTGAGATAATGATACCCCCCCCAAAGGGTATAAACCAACAAATGGTCACGAGACCGAAGACTATGTAACATTCACACACAGTTCAACTCTTAGTTGGAAGATCAAAGTCTAACCAAAACTACAATGTTTAGACAGCTGACTTACAGCTGACTTCTAATCAGTAAATTGATGCCATCATGTTCACTTTGAATGCCCAATACAGTGTAGTTCACCTTAGTGTTTCATGTGATATTATAAAGTAAGTAGGATCAGCAGATCTTAAACATATTCTTAAATTTGTATCCTTCAAAGTACACAACTGCAGGAAACATATCACACGTTGCAAGTGATTTTTGGTTATTTTATTACAAAAATCTTACATATTCTAGCTTTAAACACCTTACAAGAAAACCAAGACATTTTTTTGCATTTTGATTCCCTGTTAACTGTACTAACAAACTGTCAGAATAATATACCCATTTGTTGACATTTAGCGAGAAACCTTATAATTTCGAAAATACAATCTTATGTCAGAGGTTATGTCTACCTTGAACAATAAAGGTGTCCTCCCTTGAGATGTAGCCACACCCTCCAGTGTCATATTGCATCAACCTAAACCATTGTATCATTTAAAGAAATAGTGTATCTTTAATTAAAGACCATTGTCATGCTCTGAAAGTGTTAACCCATTGAGCACAGTAAATACGTAAGAGTACATTTACTATTGGAAGCTTTGGCCAAAAAGCCTCTGAAAAGACCAAGAAAAAAAACATGGGAATGTTCAGGTTATGAAATATACTTTAATGTAGGACACATACAAAGAATACACAAGGAAAAATCATGATTATCCCATTTGAATCTGGCCTTCCACCATATCCGACTCCCTCATCTTTGACTCTCAGTGCCTTCCTCCACATATTTTCTTGGGGGGCACTTCAGTCTTCTGCCACAGACTTGGAGTAGTAATACCAATCACACCGAGAGCAATTATCGGTCCAGCATTCCCACTGAGTTTACTCTCCTCATCTGAACCCATTCCCAGATCATCCTCCTTCTCATGAACCGCCACCGCACGTCCCAGAATGGAATAAGGCCCAAAGAGCTTGGCGTCTGGAAGCGTCAGGAACTGCCTTATAACTCCTTTCTCGGAAGCAAAGTTGCCCAGGTCTCCAGGATGATGAGGGTGGTCAACGCCATTTGGATTATAATGAGGACCAACAGTGATGCTGCCTTGACTGAGGTCTCCATACTGATGGATGTGCATGGCACGCTCTTGGCGATCGATGGCAGGCAAACCACGGAGGTTGATTTTCACTTCTAAATCTCCATTGGGGAAGACCTGCTTGAAGAGGATTTGCCCAAAGATCTTTGGCTGGTTACGTGGCAAATTGGGGCTGGGAGTTACTTCACAAGTGGCATAGATGGTGTTGTCGAACTCCACGACTTCCGGCTGTGGAGCTTCGGCAGGCAAACACTCCTCCTTGTGGAACTCTCCTCCTTGTATATGCAGCACCAGCAATATCAGAGGGAATATTAGGATGATTTTCTCCATGTTGATCTTTAAAGCCTACAATGAAAAGTGGATTCAGTGAAATCATGCCATTTGGTTTAAGAACGTAATATTTTTGATAAAGGGTCAAAGCTTTGTTGCAGGGAGCTTTGAGAATGGAAGTTGCATTAGGTAAAAATAGCACAACCAGATTAGTTTGCAATGGAAAAACCACACAAGAACCCAGACAGCAACCAGATCCGGCCCACATATGGGCCGTGTGTAATCCAGGTGTACCAGATGGGGGCCGACACCATGTTGCGGTCTAGAAAACTCTTGAATTGCTATGTACCCTTGTGAAAATAATAAAATAAAAAATTAGCTTATTGGCATTGGATGTGTATCTGTAGTATCTTGAAAGTACAATAATAATAATAATAAATAAAACTTGCAGATAATAACACTGATGAATTATAAAAAGCCACTTAAGTGTACACACGTAGACTTTCATAAGCGTCACACCTGCCAGCCAAAGTTTCTATGATACAAACCAATGACATACAGGTGGATGTAATCACACTAAAATGAGTCCAGGCAAAGGTTCATGGAAATGGAAAAGGTCTAGGGAGAAGTGCCCTCTGGTGGCCATGATAGGGCTTCTGCTGGCAGGAGTGACATTAAGTACATGTACACTTTAAAAAAAAAAAAGTAATGCCAAACTAAGAGTTTTACTTTAAAGTACATTATGTTTTAAAAATCTTTTTGTTGTGCTTTAAAGTACACTTAATTTGATCTGTTGTAGCCTACATGTTATTCAATATTAAATATAAAGTTAAGATTTTCTGATTCTGATATTTTTCACAAGGACAGGTAAAATAAAAGACAATATCTATACTTTTGCTTAAACTAAACTTTTTTTAGTTGTACTAAATCAAGTCAGTTGATGGCAAAAATGGAATGGAGAAAAAACTAAACAAGCCTAAAACAGCAAAGGTGCACTACCGTACAGCTGAAAAGTCGTCCTCAATCCGTGTGGAGCCTGAATATTGCAGTCACAAAAATACTACAACGCTTAATCCGTGTGCAGTCCTGACCTGGGGTTGAGAGAATGTTCCTTTTGGCTGCTCTTATAGGAACTCATGTTGAGCTACAAGTTAACCATGATAGTCTGTTAGTCACTAATTAAGTTCACCTGTGTTTCATTTAGCTCCCTTTGTTTGCCTGTGTATACTATTAACACATTTCTCGTTGCTTTAACACAAAATGCATACAATTGACACAAATTTAAAATGCTTGAACTTCTTTTACACACAAGCTCAAACAAGACCAAAACAATGGATTTTTACTGCCAAATTTACCGATGCTTTAACAATGTGTGTCAGAACAGATAACACCATGTTCTGAACCTAACAGGCTAAAGTCAAGGTAAACAGCTGTTTATATTGTGAATTGAAACACAAATATATCCCCTGTATTTTATCCTATTGTTACTGAGAAACAATTATGCAATAATATAAATCACAGCTGATTCCCATCTAGGAAACACACTCAGGTGTTGAGTTTCTTTCAATCGCATGACCATATGGTATACGGTAACCGTACATTCTATAAAGCACTCTGAGATGGGTCTTTTTTTATTGAATTTCTGCAGCAAAAGACCTACAGTAAACCCAACAAAACAAAAATGTAGAGAGGCTTCAAAAGAAACTGCAGTGCAAAACACAATCTATGATATGAAGTTTTATGTAACAAAGTTCGGGAGGAGCATGTTCAGGTAATCATCCAATCAGCACAAGAAGAAGCCAGTATAAATAAAGCCTTCCCTTACCTCCTGTCTCATGACAAATTTCTCAGCATCCCGCCACCACCCCATCACCTCACATTCAGATGGGCCTGCTCATAGATACCTATGATCTATACATTCATAGGGGGGAGTACTCTGGGGTCGGGCCGAATTCCGAGCTCGGAGCCCTCCCCCCGGACAGCAAGCCAAATACGCATTATAATATTACATCAGATTTCATTAACATGTGAACTCGTGAACAATACAATATACTGTCTGTTGTATAAGGGCAGACCTGACACGTATACAATAATGCAGTTTCTGTAATTCCATCTGATGTTAGTGTTTTTATGACATTGTGCTATGATTGACTAAATCTTCCTGTTGGACGGCTATGTTACATATGTTAGTGTTTTGAAAAATGATTTGATTTTGAGACATGTTTGCAGTGTTTTGGTAGGCATAGTGTATTATTGTATTTAGAAAATTAGTGTTGGAGTTTAGTTTACAGTGTGTGATTTTGAGCATGAAATTAACTGTTTTGCCAATTGTGTGTTGTAGGTGTGTTGGTGCGTTAAGAGTTTAGGAAAGTTGTTAAAAGTACTGAAAAAACTGTACTTGTCTTTGAAGGCAGAAGTAAACATTTCTGAGGGAATGATTCTTCTATGGCATCGATGTTAAAATCCCCTTTTAGTAGATTGAATGCAGGTAAGGTGGGACACTTGTCATTTAGATAGATACAGTACCTAGATGTTTATTTCTTTTTATTACTTGTGTTAACTTTAAGGTCCGACTTTAATATTTCATTTTGAATACAGTTGATATGTGTTATTTGCAAGGTATATACCAATAAACATTTTGAGATCATGCACTCCAGACAAATTTCTTTTCAGGTAATGTGACCCATCCCTAATTTATCAAAAATGATCCTGGATCTTAAAAACACATGATTTATTAACACATCACACAAACATATTCCACAGCATATTTAACAGACCCAAAAGCACATAGATAGGCTATGATGAGTAATACTCATCAATTCACTCAATGCATGTGTAAAGTTCAAAACAACTAATTTTATGAAATTTGAATATCAGATATCTTAATGAACTCTACAACATATTACAAATGGAACTACAACACATGCAACAACAAATAGGCTAACAAAAATTCAATAAGAGGAACATTTTAAATGGTAACCATATTGTAAAACTTTTTTTCTGTCTGTTTTCTCTAAACACTGTAGATGAACTTAAATTGTGTCCATATTTTAAAGCGTTATATTCTGCATCTACATTTTAATAATAATAATAATACTTTGTTACATTTATATAGCGCTTTTCTGGGTACTCAAAGCGCTTTACATGGAAGGGGGAATATCCTCAACCACCACCAATGTGCAGCATCCACCTGGATGATGCGACGGCAGCCATATTGGGCCAGAACGCCCACCACACACCAGCTTACTGGTGGAGAGGAGACAGTGATGAAGCCAATCAGTATATGGGGATAATTAGGAGGCCATGATGGACAGAGGCCAAGGGGCAAATTTGGCCAGGATGCCGGGGTTACACCCCTACTCTTTTTCGAAGGACATCCTGGGATTTTTAATGACCACAGAGAGTCAGGACCTCGGTTTAACGTCTCATTGGAAGGATGGTGCTCTTTGACAGTATAGTGTCCCGATCACTACACTGGAGCGTTAGGTCCCACATAGACCATGGGTGAGCACCCCCTGCTGGCCTCACTAACACCTCTTCCAGCAGCAACCTGGTTTTCTCAGGAGGTCTCCCATCCAGGTACTAACCAGGCTTGCTAACCTCTTACAATAACAAAGGTGTAGGTTGATGACGCATAAGCGGAATTATGGAACTTGTCGTCATTGCCAATGAGAGACAGATATCAGAGCCACATGCGAGTCCCGCGGATATAAAGGAATAAGGACATTTCATTCTACCGATCTACCCGCAAGTGCTGAATTAATACTCACAAATACCCCTTTTCCACCAGCATGAACCAGGTGCCAGTTCAGAGCCAGAGCTACAGTATTGCCAGTCCGGAGTTGGTTCGTCTGACGAGCTCTCTAAGATCCGGTTTGCCTTTCCACAAGATCACTGTATACATCTCATGTTGCCCAGCAACGCTAGCGTGGCAGCGCCAAACACAAACACACCAGGCTTGTTCGAAATGGTTCGGCTTCTCGCAGACCGATCGGCTCATGACATCAAAGCACGATGCATCTCGAACAAGCCTTCCATCACCAATGGAGGTCGTTGCGTTACTATTGATGCTCATGGCTTTGCGAACCTACATCGGCATCCAAACACGGCGAATCCAACGTGTCTGTGCAGCTCGCCGTAACTTGCATAGACGGAGATTACAATCAAGCTGCTATTAGCTCGATTAGCTGCTGTTTGAAAAATGGCGGTCACGAGTTTCTGTTCGTCTTGTTGGTCACGGTAACCCCGCCCCCAGCCCCTGACGCAAGCGGTTCTTACTTCTAGACCAGCAATGTTTTGGTGCTACTTAAGAACCACTTTTCCTGGTTCAGAGCTGGTACTTTGGGTGTCGAAAAACAAAGAACCCATTTGAAACTAGGCTCTAGCTCTGAACCAGCACCAGCACTGCCTTGGTGGAAAAGGGTTAACAAGTCAGTTTATTTGGTGAATTAAACTTGTGAGGTAACGCAGCGCTGTTTCACTTGGTCTACACTATCACACTAAACTGCTTTTGAGTGTGTTGAAAGTTATAATGTTATTATATGCGTTTGTTTGTCTGTATGAGACTAGCAGTAAGCTAGATCAACATTAGAATAACATACAGATCATATTCTAACATTTCATCATGTTGAGCTATATGACAGTTTTATGTACATTTGCTCAACTGTCTAATAAAATGCATGCAAGACGCCTCTGTCAAGTCGAAGTTTACGGCATCTCGAAAACACCACGCCGATATTGATCCTCGTTTTAGTTCTCCTTTTGTCCCAAAGTCTGCTTGCCATGGTCCATAATGTTTGAATGAAAGTGAACATGGACGAGCCATTATTAGGGGTTCAAGCACAAAGTGCTAAAACTTTTGAACTTTTACATTTGGACGGCTACAACAGGGTCATTTAGAAAATGGGCGTGGCAAAATTCACTCGAAAGCCTATAAATCCTAAACGAAAACTCAGAACTTAACGAAAATTGGTGAGCATATGTGAAATAACATTGTAAACAAGCATGCACAATTTTATGGAGATCGGACCATAGGTGGCACTATAACTGTTAAAAAGCTTTGAAAACCATACATTTCCTTTGTTAAATTGGCTGGAAATGGTCTTTTCCATGTATGATGTCAGTGGTTAAATGGTTGCCTGCTTGAACACCGATAAATGCTGCTTGCAGCTTTAATTTAAAATGGGAATTTCTCTGAAATTAAAAATCTTTGGGAACTTTTGGGATACTGGAAGTACACAACTGCAGGAAATATATCACACTTTGCAAGTGATTTTTGGTTATTTTATTACAAAACTCTTACATATTCTAGCTTTAAACACCTTACAAGAAAACCAAGACTTTTTTTGCATTTTGATTCCCTGTTAACTGTACTAACAAACTGTCAGAATAATATACCCATTTGTTGACATTTAGCGAGAAACCTTATAATTTCGAAAATAAAATCTTATGTCAGAGGTTATGTCTACCTTGAACAATAAGGGTGTCCTCCCTTGAGATCTAGCCACACCCTCCAGTGTCATATTGCATCAACCAAAACCATTGTATCATTTAAAGAAATAGTGTATCTTTAATTAAAGGCCATTGTCATGCTCTGAAAGTGTTAACCTATTGAGCACAGTAAATCAAACTAAACGGCCCACTTTGCCTGCATTCACCCTACATTTATTTTTAAGAGTGCATTTACTATTGGAAGCTTTGGCCAAAAAGCCTCTGAAAAGACCAAGAAAAAAAACATGGGAATGTTCAGGTTATGAAATATACTTTAATGTAGGACACATACAAAGAATACACAAGGAAAATCATGATGATCCCATTTGAATCTGGCCTTCCACCATAGCCGACTCCCTCATCTTTGACTCTCAGTGCCTTCCTCCACATGTTTTCTTGGGGGGCACTTCAGTCTTCTGCCACAGACTTGGAGTAGTAATACCAATCACACCGAGAGCAATTCTCTCTCCAGCATTCCCACTGAGTTTACTCTCCTCATCTGAACCCATTCCCAGATCATCCTCCTTCTCATGAACCACCACCGCACGTCCCAGAATGGAATAAGGCCCAAAGAGCTTGGCGTCTGGAAGCGTCAGGAACTGCCTTATAACTCCTTTCTCGGAAGCAAAGTTGCCCAGGTCTCCAGGATGATGAGGGTGGTCAACGCCGTTTGGATTATAATGAGGACCAACAGTGATGCTGCCTTGACTGAGGTCTCCATACTGATGGATGTGCATGGCACGCTCTTGACGATCGATGGCAGGCAAACCACGGAGGTTGATTTTCACTTCTAAATCTCCATTGGGGAAGACCTGCTTGAAGAGGATTTGCCCAAAGATCTTTGGCTGGTTACGTGGCAAATTGGGGCTGGGAGTTACTTCACAAGTGGCATAGATGGTGTTGTCGAACTCCACGACTTCCGGCTGTGGAGCTTCGGCAGGCAAACAAACTGGAGGTTTGTGGAACTCTCCTCCTTGTATATGCAGCACCAGCAATATCAGAGGGAATATTAGGATGATTTTCTCCATGTTGATCTTTAAAGCCTACAATGAAAAGTGGATTCAGTGAAATCATGCCATTTGGTTTAAGAACGTAATATTTTTGATAAAAGGTCAAAGCTTTGTGGCAGGGAGCTTTGAGAATGGAAGTTGCATTAGATAAAAATAGCACAACCAGATTAGTTTGCAATGGAAAAACCATACAAGAACCCAGACAGCAACCAGATCCGGCCCACATCTGGGCCGTGTGTGATCCAGGTGTACCAGATGGGGGCCGACACCATGTTGCTGTCAAGAAAACTATAATTTTTGAATTGCTATGTACCCTTGTGAAAATAATAATAAAAAAAAAAATTAGCTTATTGGTATTGGATGTGTACCTGTAGTATCTTGAAAGTACAATAATAATAATAATAATAATAAATAAAAACTTGCAGATAATAACACTGATGAATTATAAAAAGCCACTTAAGTGTACACACGTACACTTTCATAAGCGTCACACCTGCCAGCCAAAGTTCCTATGATACAAACCAATGACATACAGGTGGATGTAATCACACTAAAATGAGTCCAGGCAAAGGTTCATGGAAATGGAAAAGGTCTAGGGAGAAGTGCCCTCTGGTGGCCATGATAGGGCTTCTGCTGGCAGGAGTGACATTAAGTACATGTACACTTTAAAAAAAACAAATAATGCCAAACTAAGAGTTTTACTTTAAAGTACATTATGTTTTAAAAAAATTGTTGTGCTTTAAAGTACACTTAATTTGATCTGTTGTAGCCTACATGTTATTCAATATTAAATATAAAGTTAAGATTTTTTGATTCTGATATTTTTCACAAGGACAGGTAAAATAAAAGACAATATCTATACTTTTGCTTAAACTAAACTTTTTTTAGTTGTACTAAATCAAGTCAGTTGATGGAGAAAATGGAATGGAGAAAAAACAAAACAAGCCTAAAACAGCAAAGGTGCACTACCGTACAGCTGAAAGTCGTCCTCAATCCGTGTGGAGCCTGAATATTACAGTCACAAAAATACTACAACGCTTAATCCGTGTGCAGTCCTGACCTGGGGTTGAGAGAATGTTCCTTTTGGCTGCTCTTATTCACCTTATTTTCGAACGCGGAAGTAAATATGGGTCCAGTTTCCGGTTTTTGTGCGGCACTTCCGTTTCCTCGCTTCTCTGGGCTAACTAACGATATCGATTGCGAAGGATTATGCAGAGTTGACAGAAAAATGTTACACATGCCGTAGCAGATGAATACAACAAAGAACTAAAGCCCCGCCTCACCCAGGTCGGGTACTGGACCTGGTTGAAAACACTCATGCATCTAGCTGGCAGTCAGATTGCCAAAACTTCGCCGGCGCCTTCAGCACCGCCCTAAACACGGTCGAGCCAACGCTGGACTAAGTTAATATATCTATGACTATGGAGGTAGGCTATTTTGTCATGTCAAATGTATTAATAATGTCATCAGAATGCAACCAAATCACATGATAGCAATAAGTAGATGGCTATAAATAATTATAAATCATACAAAATAAATGCCATGATGATCATGCCATGATGACTAGATTTTATACAGGGGTTACTATAATGATTTTGTTTCTCCTTGGAGTTTTTATTCAGACTTCGTAGCCCAGCCACTTTTCTGGTATCGGGTGGTCTTCTGTAGGTCTTGTGTTCACGAAATGAAAAGAACAAACATACGGTCGTTTCTTCAAATGGTCTGCGTGGCGTGTCCGTTATTTCGGCTCCCATGTTAACAGGTTATTTAGAGCTTGCATGCACACTGCCTGCGTGACGCGCGTCTCAGGGAAAACCCTATGGGGAAAACGCGTGCATGCTAGAAATAGAATCGATGCCTATTTTTCACGCGACACGCAAGCGTTTCGGAAGCGTTTCCAGGCAAAATAGAATAGGAAAATATGTTTGTATGTCATTTTGATATGAATACATATTAATAAATGACATTTTGATTTTCAAATATTGCACCTGTCAATACAGAACGAAATATTCTGTAGCCTATTTTGCCGTCAATACTGCCGACGTTGTCTTTGCTGCTATATATTTATGTTTGACATTAAGTGCCTTCCACAACTCTCTCCCCATATGTCGAATATATCACCAATGATGCTTATCATGTCACCTAGCAGCAGCAACGCCTCGTCAGAGACGTTTCTGGTGTGCAAAGACATAGAAAACACCACGCAACAGAAACGCCACGCAGCCAGTGTGTCGCCGGTCGTATAGGGCGCCTGATTATTAAAATGTCAATAATTCGATGATTAAAACACTCCTGCTCCAAGTAAATCTTTCTTTTGTGCCAGTTATTATGACAACCTCTAACTGCACAAACAATCCCGGTCTTCCTCGAAGCCATAACGATGAGTTTGTTGTTACGAACAACGCTCGCCAGTGACCGGAAGTGCCTTACCGGAAGTCTCGCACAAAATACCGTCAACTGGCTGCGTCCGTATTTCCGTTAAAAATAAGGTGAATAGGAACTCATGTTGAGCTACAAGTTAACCATGATAGTCTGTTAGTCACTAATTAAGTTCACCTGTGTTTCATTTAGCTCCCTTTGTTTGCCTGTTTATATATAGCACTCAGTTTATTCAGTTCTTTGTCTTGCATTGCACAATGTGTTCTCCAGTGTTTTGTGTTTATTAAAAGAAGTACTGCTATAGTTTTTTTTTATGATTGCTATGACAGATTTTTCAATACTTTTAACAATTTTCCAAAACTCTTAACACAGTTAGCACTACATCCGTCAGGGTTATTATAGTTTTGCATTTTTCATTAGTTTTTATTTTTATTTTTATTTCGTTTTGCCTTTTTGTTTTCAAATTCAGTTTAGTTTTAATTAGTTTTTAAAGTGGGTTTGCTAGTTTAGTTTTTATTTTTTGAAAATGCTTAGTTTTAGTTTAGTTTTCATTCGTTTTAGTGTTAGTGTTAGTTTTAGTCTTTTTTTTTTTTTTTGTAATTTGGGTTATTTGCCAGGAACAAGATTCAAAAAGTTCACCCTATACTAAATGTACCCTATACAGTAGGGTGACCACCATCAAACAAACCAAATGTGGGACGATTATACGTTTGTGTGGGACAATGTTGGACATGTTACCAACACTAAAACATAACCTGAAACTGTTATTTAATGCTTATCTAACTTAAGTTTAAATGTTGTATATTGAATATGTTTAAAGAATATATATTTAATAAATATGATTACATAGGCATTTCTTTCTGTATGTATTTAATTATTTAACAAACATATACACTCATTCATAAATTATATTTATATATGTACAAAATCATAATTTATATATTATATTTATAATATGCTATATATTATATTTCGCTGCGTGTAATCAGCACTAATTACCCCCCCCCCCCCCCCCCAAAAAAAAACCCACAACTGTAACAAATGATTTAGCCTTTGTTGCTTCAAAGAAAAAGAATGCCTTTTTGAATTCACCTTATAGGACTACAATAAAACGAGGTTGATCGCGAATTAAAGCGCCCTGTATCTGCTGCTCACTCGCATTCGTTTCTTGCTGGCATGAACGCGTTTCGTCAACTGTTCATGTTTAAATAAGACCAGATTGTTGACATTCATACACACTGCTCAAACATTCTAAAACTGCGAAACCAGTTGAAACAACTGGCATTGAACACTCCGATTGAATTTTGTTTATGAAAAACCTTTAAATACATTAGCTACAATATTTATAATTTAATAAAGATAGGGCCTATTTGGACAGAGATTTATCCTGAAATGAATTTTGCCTTTGCCTGTTCTCATTATTTAAGTTTATGTTTTTAATAAATATACAATATGATTACATCTAGGCATTTATTTCTGTATGTATAGATTTCATTAGTTAACAAACATGTACACTCATTCATAAATTATATTTATACACATACAAATTCATATTTTCAAGTGCAGCTTAATGTTAATGCTTTTTTGTATTATGTCTATGATCTTCGTTACTTGATTTATATTGCAGGGCTCCAGACTAACTTTTTGCCTTGGTTGCACTGGTGCGCCTAACTTATTTAAAATAATGCTAATCAAACTAGCTTTTAGGCTAACTGAAATAAAACCATGCCAATCTCTAGGTATGGTGAATGCTATGTGATGATGTGGGGCTATTTTAATTCCAAAGGCCAAGGGAACTTTATCAGGATGCATAGTATCCTGGATCCATGAAGTAACTGGCCTTTAAAAATAAAAATCTGCCTGCCTATATGGGAATTTAACATAGGGGTGTACTAACTTATGCACCATGTATTTTAAGGAAGAACATTTATTTATTTACGATACATTATTCATTCACAAAGAAAATTGGTGTCCTTAAAGGTTGGATTTTTCCTAATTTTTTAAATTAAGGCATTAAGTTCAATTTCCAAAATATGATTTTTTATTCCTCTTTTTAGTCAACTTTAGCATGGGTGTATTAACTTATGCATTGCACTGTACATTCATATAATGTAAATGATTTTAAACAAGAATAAGGTGTAGGTAAATACTTTTTTTATTTGAAGCACAATTTTACTGTATATAAAAATTATTATTATTGTTTTTATTTTTTTTTTTTACAATGTTTAAAGTGTTTCACTGAGCTGCCAAACTAACTATTTTGAGTCTCTAGCTCAGGCGCGGTATAGGCTCTACCTCCGTCTCTGAGTCGGATGCCATCTCAGACGAAGGACCAGGGCTTGGCATCTTACCAGGGACTGGGGAGACTGGTGGCTGAAGTATCTCATGTCTGGGCTGTTGTCGGAGCATTGGGGAGTAGGGTTTTAACGGTATTCCTACTCTTACCGATACTGCTTATCGATCCGGTACTACTGTATTTTTATCGGTTCTTTTTGTTTTATATATATATATATATATATATATATTAAACAAAGATAAACAACAGATAAACAAAAGATAAACAATTAAACAAAGATACACATATAGGCCTACACAGTGCTTTAATTTCAGGAAGGTCTACTAACATTACTCTTCAGGTATGGTCTAAAAAAAAATCTAATAAAGTAATAAAATGTAAATAACTCTGCATAATTTATCATAAATAGATTAATGCTTATTAAAGCTGAAATTATTCTTTCAAGTGCAGTAATGGCGCAATTGTCCGCATGTTTATTAGACTGCGGCCCCTTTAAGACCGAGTGCAGATCTGCTACTGATCTGATGCACCATATTCTCCCAACTATTTCCATAACTACGTCCATTTAAGACATTAACTGTTTTTAGTGAATCTCCAAGCCGGTCATTTTGACATACTTTTGTGTACATTTGATCATTTAGACGCGCACATGAAACCCAAAGTAGGCTATAATTTGCTTGTCTCGGTCTCGGTTTCGGAGCGCGTTCCGCCTTGCGAACAGCATCTCTTGCGCAGATTTTTGTGCTTTTAATAGCTCTTTTAATTATTTAAAGGTCCCGTTTTTCATGTGTTTTTGAAGCTTTGATTGTGTTTACAGTGTGCAATATAACGTGTTCATGTTTCGCGTGTAAAAAAACACAGTATTTTTCACACAATTTACTTAAGTGCTTTACAACTATAGAACAAAAAGAGTTAAATAAACTTATCACTTCATCTAAAACAACAACATGTTTATTAGATCCTATACCAACTAAACTACTGAAAGAAGTGTTACCTATAGTGGAAGAGCCTCTTCTCAATATTAACTCATCTTTATCTTTAGGTCATGTTCCAAGAACATTTAAATTGGCAGTTATAAAACCACTCATTAAGAAACCACAATTAGATCATAATAACCTAGCAAATTATAGACCCATTTCAAATCTTCCATTTATGTCTAAAATATTAGAAAAAGTTGTGTCCGCTCAACTGGGCTCTTTCTTGCAAGAAAATGACATCTATGAAAAGTTTCAGTCAGGATTCAGGCCGCACCATAGCACAGAAACTGCGCTCGTTAAAATCACAAATGATTTACTTTTAGCTTCTGACCAAGGCTGTATCTCAATACTAGTTTTACTTGATCTTAGTGCTGCGTTCGATACTATAGATCACACAATACTCTTAGATCAACTACAAAATTATACTGGTGTTCAAGGACAAGCATTAAGCTGGTTCAAATCATACTTATCTGACCGCTACCATTTTGTCTATTTAAATCTATCATAACTTCAGTAAACTATGGAGTGCCACAGGGATCTGTGTTGGGCCCTCTATTATTCTCTATATATGCTGCCACTTGGAAATATTATAAGGAAACATGGAATTAGTTTCCATTGTTATGCTGATGACACTCAAATATATATTTCATCACGGCCGGATGAAAACGCTAAATTATCCAAATTGACAGAGTGTGTTAAAGGTTTAAAAGATTGGATGACGTGTCATTTTCTTTTATTAAATCCAGACAAAACAGAGGTACTACTTATCGGTTCAAAAAACTGCCCACAGAACCTCTTACAATACAACTTTAATTTTGAAGGATGTCCTGTTACTTTATCCACTACAGTAAAAGACCTGGGTATTATACTAGACCGCAACTTGTCTTTCAAAAAATCATATTTCATATGTTAAAAGAACAGCCTTTTTCCACCTTAGAAACATTGCTAAGCTACGTAATATGCTATCAGTTTCTGATGCAGAAAAGTTAGTTCATGCATTCATGACCTCGAGACTAGATTTGTCATGGAATGGTAAACAAGAGTCGAGGATACAAATGCAGAGTTAGTTTATTAGTGACAAGCAGGCACGGTACACACACAAAAACTCAGGAACTCCAGGAAACAAGAAACACGGACAGTCAATCTGGCGGCCAGGGCGGAGACGACCCCTCGGACGGCCACGGCGGAGACGACCCCTCGGGCGGCCAAGGCACAGGAACAGATACCGGCTCAGGAACTCGAACAGACACCACCGGCTCAGGGACTAGAACAGACACCACCGGCTCAGGGACTGGAACAGACACAGTCACCGGCTCAGAAACAGACACAGGCTCAGAAACAGACACAGGCACCGGCTCAGGAACAGGAACAGACACCACCGGCTCAGGTTCAGGAACAAACCCCACCGGCTCAGGTTCAGGAACAGACCCCACCGGCTCAGGAACTGGAACAGACACCGGCTCAGGCACAGGAACAGACACCGGCTCGGCGGCGGCCATCTAGTCCGGAGACACAGGCTCGGCGGCGGCCATCTTGTCCGGAGACACAGGCTCGGCGGCGGCCGGCAGGGTGAGCAGCTTGGACGGGGCCGGCAGGGTGAGCTGCTCGAGGACGGCCTCCAGGATGACAGCGGGCTGTTCGGGGACAACCTCCGAGACGACAGCGGGCTGCTCGAGGACGACCTCCTGGACGACTGCGGACGGCACGGGCGTGGCCTCCGGGATGACAGCGGGCTGTTCAGGCACGACCTCTGGAACAATAGTCTCGGCAGAAAGAGACTCTGGCCTGGCGGGCTGTGGAATTGATAGCGCTGAGACCCGTGAAATTCCCAGGCTATCGGCTGTTCGGACAGATGCCAGCGGCTGATCGGCCAGCTTGGATATCAGTCCACTCCACCCTTGGACGGGTCCAATGGAGGCAGCCATGCTGGCTGATGAGGCAGTCCATGGAGGGTCTCGCTTTGCGGCCGACAGAGACACTGGCTCGGCAGTGGCCATCTTCTCCGGAGACACAGGTGCAGGGTCCGCCCTCCCGTCAGGAAACGCAGATGTGGACTCAGTCATCCTGTCAGAAAAAACAAACCGGTCTGACGTAATCCACCGGCTATGTCTCCGCAGATAATTAGTGAACCCCCAGAAGTCCAGAGTGTCCAGCCCCATCATCTCACAGCGAGGTAATGGGTTATCAAGGCAATTATTAAAAAGGTATTTTAGTGCCGCCTCATTGTATCCCATACCTCTTGAGAGAGTCCAAAAAAAAAATTGAGCTAGTCCACCCACCGACTGTCCCTGTTGGCGTAAAGCCATTAAATTACTGAGTCGTCCCCTCCTCTCTTTGGTGGTAGGGGGACAGATTCGGAAACCCGTACTGCTGGATCCTTGCATGACGGAGTCCTTCTGTCACAAACTCACACACAGGAAACAGGGGATCCAATCACAGTATGTTTATTAGGGAAAATCCATACTCACAACTAGTCCAGGCAAGGGTCAAAATCCAAATGAGGCAATCCAAAACCACAAAACAATAAACAGGCAAAAACAGAGCAAAGAAGTGGTGTAACAATAACAAGGACTCCATGACACATACTAAAACAGACAGGGTTATATACACAGGGAAATAACAATGTTAATGGGGAACAGGCTGAGTGCAATGATCAGTGATAAGGGACAGCTGAGTGCAATGAAAAGACAAGGATCATGGGGAATGTAGTTCAAGAGTGTGATGGACACCGTGGGGAAGGAGGACATCTAGTGGTGACCCAAGGAACATAAACCAGACACTGTGACAAGATTACTGTAATGCTTTATTAGCCGGTTGTCCTGCATCCTCAATAAACAAGCTACAGTTAGTCCAAAATGCAGCCGCTAGAATTCTTACTAGATCAAGAAAATATGATCATATAACACCGATTTTATCATCACTACATTGGTTACCTATAAAGTTCTGTATTATTTACAATGTATTGCTACTGACTTATAAAGCCCTAAACGGCTTAGCTCCAGTCTATTTAATGGATCTTCTATCGCCCTATAATCCATCGCGCTCTATAAGATCACTAAATTCGAGGCTTTTGGTCATACCTGGGATATCCAGATCCACCAAAGGAGGGAGAGCATTTTCACATTTAGCTCCAAAACTCTGGAATAGCCTTCCTGATACTGTTCGTTGCTCAGACTCACTCTCCCAGTTTAAAACTAGATTAAAGACGCATCTCTTCAGCCAGGCATTCATATAATATTTTTAATCTTACAGTTCAATCCGGCCTCTAGTTCATAAACGCCAGAGGAGAACTGGCCCCCGACTGAGCCTGGGTTCTCCCAAGGTTTTTTTTTTTCCATTAGGTCACTTGATGGAGTTTTTTCGGTTCCTTGCCACTGTTGCCTTTGGCTTGCTCAGGGATATTTAATTTAATTTTATCAATCAATAAATTCCACTAGAAACAAACCTTGTTGTATTATTTTAATTTAATACTGTGAAGCTGCTTTGATACAATATGTATTGTGAAAAGCGCTATACAAATATACTTGACTTGACTTGACTTGACTAAGAACGGGCTGATTACTTCCTTGTTCTATGAAGTCCCTCCTTCAGAAATACGTAACGAGTTCTGATTGCACCAGCGATTCCTGTGTTGTGATTCGACAGCAGCTTAGCGCACATTGCCCTGAAAGGTCACACCTTTGTACTGAAAATGTGTTCGTCTGAAAAAAGATTGACATATGCATCTCAAACGGCTTGAGGGTGAGTAAATCATGGCTTAAATATCATTTTTGGCCGAACTATCCCTTTAAGGCCAGATTTTAAACGAACTGCCAAAATTAAAGCAAGTAATTTATAATCGACAGTTTTCAATTAAAAGCGAGTCTTTGTCAGTTTTGGGGATCAAGGAAATAAGACCCTGCTTCATTGAGGGAGTCATCTCTCCTTTTTTAATACAGTCTTTAAACAAACTGTGTAGAGGTTGCTTTAAGATGTCCCAAAAATGTAAATAAAATTCAACAGACAAGCCATCAGTACCTGGAGATTTTCCCCTCTTCATAGATTTCAGTGCATCCTCCATTTCAACTATAGAGATATCAGAATCACAAAGTTGCTTAAAGTCATCCTTAATACCTGAAATCTTATCATGAATACTCAAAAGAAAATCGTCAGATTTTTCTTGAGAAAACTGAGAAGTATAAATTTTTTTATAAAAGGAGTATACAAAGGTTGAAATCATTCCTGGATCTGCACATAAAACACTATTAATGTTTAAGGCAGAGAGAGCGAGATGTCTTTTTACGATTTCTTTTTTCATCCATTTTACGATCCATTTTGCTCTAGAGCATATAAAAACACCTTTAACAATCTCTGTGTACATATTTTCAATTTGCAAATGACATGTGCTCATTTCTACCTCATCCTCTTTACTGGGATTTTCCTTCTGCATTAACACGCTTAATCTATGAATGAGTTCTAATTCTTTAATGTTTTTTTCTCTTTTAATTTGCTTACTTCTACACTGTAAAAAGTGAACAGTTGGATCAACTTAAAAAAATTACTTCAATTGGTAACACCTAAAGAAATTAAGTTTTCTCAACTTAAATTATCACATTTTATCGGCCAAGGCCAATTGATGATTAACAGTATGGACATCTTTCAAAATAGCTTGAGAAATGAGAAAAAAGATAAATTCTAGCTTTAAGCAATCCAGATTTGTTGGACCAAGTAAAGCCTCTACAACCAGAGTTAAAGAAACGCCAAGCAACTGCCACTGAAAGATTTCCACACAACCATAAAATAATATTATCATGTGAATTAGAGGTAGTTCTTATAGGAAATCTATCTTGTGCATCGTCAGGGGTTTCATTAAAATATCCAGCTATAATCAAATAAGCATTACTAAAACGACTGTATACTTGTAAGCTTAGCTCCCAGTTCTTTAAACAAATGTTGCCGAACCCCCTCTCCTACAGGTGGCGGCCGATGACGTCACCGCTCGCTCGCGCCGTCCCTCTCCCCTCATTGAGAGTTTCAGCGTCGAGTCTTCTGAGGTGAGGAGAGCAGTTCACGGTATTTCTCATATTTACACAACCATCACACACACTTTATACAGTTTGACTAAGCGACAGGCTCATTTCTGTATTGTTTTCATCGATCACAGCGATACTTGTGCGTCTTTTCTGGCGTCTTCCTTCTGAAATAAACATTTAGTGCAGCAGCAGCGAGCATAAGGAGAATATGTTGAGTTCATTCAGACCTGAGCGATGGTGTGTTCGTTTCATAGACTGTAAAAAAATATGGACGTAGTGTCCGTGACGTCACCCGTAGGTTTCTGAAGAGCATTTTTGAAGCCTAAAGTGGGCGGAGCCGGCCGTCGCCATCTTGGCCTTGGGTCACTCCCGGATAACAGAAAATAGGCAAACAGGCGGGGCGTGAGTGGAGCTGACCTGGCTATCTGAAATCACCTAGCTCGACGTGATCGAGTTAGCTGATGATGTAAAGCCAATTAAACGTTCCTATTTTTGCCCTTCGAAATATTATATTAGTTAAAAGGCATGGCTACAAGTGAGACTGTGTATTACTTCGAGAGTGTTTGTGTGTGACAGTGATTTATGTGCATACATGTCCGTCACTCTTTCTTACGGTCCGTCAGCGCGGCATCGCTCAAGTTCGTAGAGAGCTTATTCAGTCCATTTTAAATTCTGATTTTGGCCGTCTCTCAAATGGGTTAAACCATAGATATATTGCCTTTGAAGTGCAAGTAAATGCGCTAGAAAATCCGCGCTCATTCATGGATGTGCATTTATTGCACGGACGGAGAAAGCGCCGACGCCTGCAGGATTTCATCTGATGAAACAAGCATATTATAATCCATCTGTTCCGTGAGAGCAGAACGAACGAGTATTTATTGACGTTTTAAATTTGAAAACCCCAAAAAGCAACGAAATTGTCAGACATCCATTAGTGCATGTTCACGGAGGAAAACAACTGAAATACAGCGCTGGTTGTTCTCTCGAACGATAACGACGGAATCCAAAGACGTGGGCTTTGTACCCAAGTATTAAATTGTATGAATTAATCCCGAAAAAAAGCACAAACACTGCAGAGATGGCAAGTTCAGCAGCTAACATTTGCTGAGGTGAAGTGACAGCAGACAAACGGCTAGCACTGACAGCGGCAATCCATCTGTCATTCAAGTGGCCACTGGCCACACCCTTAAATTTAAATATTAATCAACTAAACGGACGAGTTATAAAATAATTCACCCCCCTCACAGTTGTTATGAAGGGCAAAATTAGCTGTATAGACCAAAGCCACATAGAGATCCAGGCTGTAAACATATTTTTTTCTGCTGTAAAGTTGGTAATTTTAACATGGGGGAGATACAGATTTGACTCACTTCTGCAGCCAGGCCAAGCGGCCAGTCAATGAATTGCAGTTTAACTCACTTCCGTATTGGTTTCAAGAGAGAGACGGGGAGGCTGCCGCTTGGTTCGTTTCTGTGATTGTTTCGTCAAGTCAAAAGTCAAAGTTTAAGATCTGTGAGGGAATTAATGTGAATCGATCTCAAGTGTCATACTGGAACAGAGACTGCTAAACGCTTTACATTGAGCCTAAGATGAGCCATGCGAGACATTAAAGCAATACTGATAAATATGAATAGCGTTTTACTCTTGGAACAATAGTGCTTGTGATGCTCTTTATTTGTAAAAGTTTTATGATCATTTTCAGTTTCTGTGCATATAAAAGGTTTTTTTTTTTTTTTTTATGATCTAACTACTTTATAGGGATTTATGTAACGTTATATCATAAGATCAAACTTAATGTGGACATATTATGCTGCTGTTTATTTCTCTGTAATGGTTGATGAAGATCAGAATCAGAATCAGAATCAGAAAGAGCTTTATTGCCAAGTGTGCTTGCACCCACAAGGAATTTTTCTTGGTACTGAAGCTTCCAGTGCACATATACAAATACAAATACAACAAGAACATAGTAATACAAATTCTAAGAATAAAAATATATAAAAAATAAATAAAAATAGTATAAAAGTAAAAAAGTAGGGTCACAGTTGGGTTTAGTCTTAATAAACATTTACAGATTATGAACATATTTACAGTATTTTGAGTAGTATGAATAATATAAATATAAATATCACCTGAATTAGAGAATATTACACTAGACAGTGGGAGTCTAGCGCATGTTACAGATTATAAACATATTTACAGTATTTTGAGTAGTATGAATAATATAGATATAAATATCACCTGAGTTTATTGCACTAGACAGTGGGAGTATTGCACTTACAGGCATATGCTTTGGGGGGCATGTTAAGTGTTCAGAAGGGAAATGGCCTGTGGAAAGAAACTGTTCCTGTGCCTGGATGTTCTTGTGGCCAGTGATCTGTGTCGCCGTCCTGACGGTAACAGTTCAAACAGGGGGTGTCCAGGGTGAGTGGAGTCCGTGATGATTTTACCTGCTCTCTTCCTCACTCTGGAAGAGTACAGGTCCTGGAGGGTTGGCAGGGGGGCACCAATAATCCTCTCTGCAGTCCGGACTGTCCGTTGTAGTCTCCTGATGTCCGATTTGGTAGCTGAACCAAACCAGACAGTGATGGAAGTGCTTAAGACAGACTCAATGACGGCTGAGTAGAACTGGATCAGCAGCTCCTGTGGCAGATTGAACTTCTTCAGCTGGCGAAGGAAGTACAGTCTCTGCTGGGCCTTTTTCACAATGGAGTCAATGTGATTTGCCCACTTCAGGTCCTGGGAGATGGTAGAGCCCAGGAACCTGAATGACTCCACTGCTTCCACAGTGCTGTTCATGATGGTGAGAGGGGGGAGTGCTGGGGTGTTTCTCCTGAAGTCCACGATCATCTCCACTGTTTTGAGTGTGTTCAGCTCAAGGTTGTTATAGCTGCACCAGACAGCCAGCTGTTCAACCCCCAGTCTGTAAGCAGACTCGTCACCATTTTGGATGAGACCGATGACAGTGGTGTCGTCTGCAAATTTCAGGAGCTTGACAGAGGGGTCTTTAGAAGTGCAGTCATTAGTGTACAGGGAGAAGAGCAGTGGGGAGAGAACGCACCCTTGGGGGGCGCCAGTGCTGATGGTGAGGGTTCTGGATGTGAGTTTCCCCAGTCTCACTAGCTGCTGCCGGTCCGTCAGGAAGCTGGAGATCCACTGACAGATTGTGGATGGCATGGAGAGCTGAGTCAGTTTGGCTGTGAGAAGATCAGGGATGATGGTATTGAAGGCCGAACTGAAGTCCACAAATAAGATCCGTGCATAAGTCCCAGGTCTGTCAAGATGTTGCAGGATATAGTGCAGTCCCATGTTGACTGCATCATCCACAGACCTGTTTGCTCTGTAAGCAAACTGAAGGGGATCCATCAGGGGTCCGGTGATGTCCTTCAGATAGGCCAACACCAGTCTTTCAAACGACTTCATGACCACAGACGTGAGAGCGACAGGTCTGTAGTCATTAAGTCCAGTGATTTTAGTTTTTTTGGGAACCGGAATGATAGTGGAGCGTTTGAAGCAGCAGGGAACTTCACACTGCTCCAATGATCTGTTGAAGATCTGCGTGAAGACTGGGGCCAGTTGGTCAGCACAGGCTTTTAGACAAGCAGATGAGATGCCGTCTGGGCCTGAAGCTTTCCTAGTCTTCTGTTTTTTGAAGACTCTGCTCACGTCCTCCACACAGACCTTAAGCTCAGGTTGGATGGCAGAAGGGGGGAGGAGAGGGGTTGCAGGAGGTGATGGTGGATGTGTGAAGTGCACATCAGAGCGGGTGTGGGGTGTGAGTCTGGGCTTCTCAAACCTGCAATAGAATGCATTGAGAGTGTCAGCCAGTTGTTGATTCTCCACAGATGGGGGGGATGGTGACTTGTAGTTGGTGATGTTCCTCAGGCCTCTCCAGACTGATGCCGGGTCGTTGGCTGAAAACTGGTTTTTCAGCTTTTCAGAGTAGCTTCTTTTAGCAACTCTGATCTCCTTTGTCAGTTTGTTTCTGGCCTGGTTATACAAGATTTTATCCCCACTTCTGTAAGCATCCTCTTTGGCATGACGAAGCTGTTTGAGTTTCCCAGTAAACCATGGTTTATCATTAGTGAATGATAAGAATGTCCTGGTAGGAATGCATGTATCCTCACAGAAACTGATATATGATGTTACAGTATCTGTGAGCTCATCCAGATCGGTGGCTGCATCTTCAAAAACAGTCCAATCAGTGCAATCGAAGCAGGCCTGTAGATCCTGCTCTGCTTCGTTGGTCCATCTTTTTACAGTCCTTAATACAGGTTTAGCTGATTTCAGTTTCTGCCTGTAGGTCGGTATAAGATGAACCAAACAGTGATCAGAGAGCCCCAAAGCTGCCCGTGGGACGGAGTGATACGCATTCTTTATCGTGGTGTAACAGTGGTCCAATGTATTACTGTCTCTGGTAGGACATGTAACATGCTGTCTGTATTTTGGCAGTTCACGGGAGAGATTTGCTTTGTTAAAATCCCCAAGAATGATTAAAAGAGAGTCTGGGTACCTTTGTTCCATTTCAGCTATATGTTCAGCCAGCTGTTGTAGCGCCGCGCTCACACACGCGTCTGGAGGAATGTAAACATTCGCGAGAATGAATGAGGAAAACTCCCGCGGCGAGTAGAAAGGTTTACAGTTTATGAAATGCGCCTCTAAATTAGGAGAGCACATCTTCTTCAGTGTTGTTACATCTGAACACCAACTTTCGTTAATGTAGAAACACAATCCACCACCTCTCGTTTTCCCCGTTAGTTCCGCGATGCGATCCGCTCGGAACAGCTGGAAGCCCGGCAGATGTAGTGCGTTGTCCGGTATGGCTTCACTCAGCCAGGTTTCAGTGAAGCACAGAGCAGCGGAGTTTAAAAAGTCCTTGTTAGTGCGGGTGAGGAGAAGAAGTTCGTCCATTTTGTTAGGAAGAGATCGGAGATTCGCAAGATGAATACTGGGTAGTGCAGTGCGGAGGCCGCGCTCGCGGAGTTTAACCAGCGCGCCGGCGCGCTTCCCGCGTTTGCGTCTGACCGCGCGTTTTAACAACACCGCTGCCCCTCCAACGAGAATGTCCAGTAAAACGTCTGAGTAATCAAAATCTGTAAAAAACTTGTCTGGTGTGTGTTTCCTAATGTCCAGAAGTTCGTCTTTGGTGAAACTGATAGGAAAAGAATGACTAAACGCAGAACAAACGAACAAAAACAACACAATGACTGGAGAGCTCCACACCGAGGCAGCCATCCGCGGCGCCATCTTGATCAAGATGCTCATCATGCTCATCAAGATGAGTGTCATTAGTGATTGTTTTTGTGTTATTGATGTTTTATCCATGTCATATTGTGAGAAATTACAATATTTTCTCCAGTAGAGCAGTTTTACAGGCTTTTGTCACGTATCCTGACTCAAATAATGTGTTTCTAACAGCAAACACTCAGAATAAAGTGAGATGATCTGCTGATGGTCCTGAATGGCTTGTTGAATGAGTGTTGATAGTCTGAGGCTCATCAATATTAACAGATCTGCTGAAAACACTCTTTATTTCATGACAATAGTTCCTGTTTTCATCTCATTTATTATGCTGATGTCTTCAGATCTCCTGTAAATTGACACTTAAAGCTCATTTCATTGGTGTCAGCAGACTGAGGGGATTTGTTGGCTATTATATGCTAGGGCTGTACGATATTGAAGAAAATGCGATAACTCGATTAATTAATGCGATATCCGATACGATAATGCTTAAAGTGTGTTAAATTAAATTAAATGCTCTATTATATAGCCTACATGCGTGTTTCACATTCTTTTTGTGACAAGAAAACATCCCCACAACTTCTGAGAGTGAACATCAGTGTTTTACTGTCGCATAAGAAGTGTTATTTTAACATCAGTGTAAACCACAGGGTTTAGGCTATCCTACATTAGGTTTATTTAACAACAGAATGATCAGAACAGTATATATCGTGATATACATTTGCGATATTTCGATAATCTCAATATATTGTGCAGCCCTACTATATGCATGTTTATTTTTGTGTTTATGATTTTAACTGTTTTTCTTACCATTATTTATTCTTGGAAGAATTCAAATGATTTATATAATTTTCTTTATTTCTAGATAGCTGTATTTTAATGAAGAAGCAGAATAGTGTTAGGATTAGCCATACAAATTATTAAAAATAAATAATGAATTGGCATATAATTGATATTTTTTATTTTGGCAGATCAGCTCCTCCCACACTGGAATACATCATCAGTGAAGCTCCTCCCACTGTAATACATCATCAGCGAAGCTCCTCCCACTGCAATCACATCATCAGTGAAGCTCCGCCCACAGTAATTCCCCAATAAATGCTGTAAATTCCCATCAGCTGCAAGTGAAGACGAGCATCAGAGCATCAGGAAGAGCTGAAATCTGTTATAAGCTTGGGTCACTCTGTAATCACTCTATTTTCTATAAATAAAGAATCTCACAACCGCATGCTTCTCAGTGCTTCCACTTTACTTCAATGTGTTCGCGCATCTCATATGACGTCACATACACAGTTAACCATATATGGTCTGATGGTCTGTCACATCCTTCTAACAGTATATAACATATTGTAACAAAATCTGCAAAGACTGAGTTTATTAAAGAGGACAGAGAGAACATGAGTGATCCAGAACCCTGCAGAATGAAACACACTGAAGATCCTGAAGAACAAAGAGGTTGGTGTTTATTCTTCATTCATTCATGATGCTGAAGAACATTCATGTTAGAAACATTCAAGCATTTCATCACTCTTAGATAAACAGTTCAACTATGAAATGGTTACAGATTTTCAACAAATGGTCAGTAGAGGGAGGTTGGAGAAACTTTCACATTGATTGTCAACATCAGGTCAAATTATCTCCCTTAATTTACACTTATTTTATATCTGGTTCACCTTTTTTTGCTACTATTTTAGCAAAATGTTGGACATTTTCTAATGTAGATTACAACATTGGGTTTATATACAGTGTATATATTTTACATTATTATTTTTATTATTTTTGAAGCTGCAAACTATCAAGTAAATTAACTTTCCAGAATGGCTGACAGGGTTGTAATCACAATTTGAGCAAAAGCCATTTTATAGTATTATTTATTTTATACATTTTATATAATATTTTATACATATTATTTTATTGTATTTCTCATAGGATTTCAAATCTTTCATTTACGTCTAAAATACTAGAAAAAGTTGTGTCCGCTCAATTAGGGTTTTTTTTGCAAAATAATGATATATATGAAAAATTTCAGTCTGTATTTAGGCCACATCACAGCACAGAAACTGCACTCGTTACAATTACTAATGACTTACTTCTAGCTTCTGACCAAGGCTGTATCTCTATACTAGTTTTACTTGATCTCTTTGTGCTGCGTTCAACACTATAGATCATAAAATACTCTTAGATCGATTACAAAATTACACTGGTGGTCTTTAATCTGCTAATTCATTTGGATCTAATTGTGATTTCTTATAAAGATAAAGATAAAGATTGGATTAGATAAAGACGAGTTCCCCTTTAACATAGGATAATAATGTATTTTATTTTATTTATGCATCAATTGTTAAAAGCGCTATATAAATAAAAGTGTCTTGACTTACCTAACGTATCAGTTAAAAAATATATATATATATATATATATATATATATATATATATATATATCAAAGTGCCATGGTAGGTCAAATTAACTTTACTTAACATTTTCTTATATTGAAAATGTTAATTTCCTGTCATCGCTTTGAATATCTGAAAGCCAGGTTTTTGCTAATATGTGTCATTATTAGCAGAACACATTTTGGGGAAATTTATGTTGGTGCAGGATGATGTTTTCCCCTCTTTTCATCAGTCTTTTTAGTTTATGTGGCTGTTTTACATCATGTTTGACATTCCCATTGTGTTTTAAAGTGGTAAATTCTCAATAGCACATTTTTATTTTTTTCAGATTTTCAGATTTTTATCATTTTATAATTCACTATATTAAATTACACAAATATACGTTATGTACTTAATCACATTTTGTTAACCAATGTCTTTACTGCTGACCTTCAATGATCTAATTCAACCATACTAATAAGCAAAATTGCTTTATATTAGATTTAGAAATAAGAGTGTTGAACCTCCTTCTCCTGTATCCTATTGTTCTTTAATCCAGAACGGCGGCAGCTGAAAGGTTTGTTTGAGTGGCGCCCTCTACTGTACATTAAAGGAAATGCATATTTACTCCATTACAGTAATCTAGTCTAGAGGTCACGAAAACATGAACTAACTTTTGCATCAGAAACAGAAGCATATTCCAGAGTTTAGCGACGTTTCTGAGGTGGAAAGATAAGTTGCTGTCTAATATAACGCCCAGGTCTTTAACTGTAGAGGATGGAGTTACAGGACATCCTTCCAAATGCTAATTGTATTCTACGAGATTCTGTGTACTGGTTTTTGGTCCAATAAGTAATACCTCTGTCTTAGCTGAATTTAATAGAATAAAATTACAGGTCATCCAATATTTTATATCTTTAACACGTTCTGTTAAGTTAGACAATTTAGAGAATTTATCTGGTCGTGATGAAATATATAACTGAGTATCATCGGCATAACAGTGGAAAATGAATTTCATGTTTTCTTAATAATATTACCAAGTGGCAGCATATATATTGAAAACAGCAGAGGGCCAAACACAGAGCCTTGAGGCACTCCATAATTTACTGACATTATCTTTGATTTTTCCTCAATTTAACAAAATGGTAACGGCCTGATATATACGATCATATATATATATATATATATATATATATATATATACGAAACCACTGTGATGCCTGTCCTTGAATACCAGTGTAATTTTGTAATCAATCTAAAAGTATTTTATGATCTATAGTGTCGAACGCAGCACAAAGATCAAGTAAAACTAATATAGAGATATAGCCTTGGTCAGAAGCTAGAAGTAAGTCATTAGTAATTGGGACGTATAATTAATTTATAAACAGGCAAAAATACAAAATGTAAAAAGTGATTATATCAGGGCTCACTTTTATGACCTTTCACTTCATATTTCTCTCTTTGAATTGTTTGATTTGCTGAAAATGCTAGGGATGCACTAGCCTGGTTAAAACCAGACCATTCTCAGTAGTTACTGAGTTATGGTCTGGCAAAGCTCCTTTAATAACTCATTTCCAAAGGGGCGTCACCAACGGACGTTGCTCAAATGCCTCTGGGCGCAATTGGATAGACCTAAAACTCATCAACTGAGGTTTAACTCAAACTAAGACCAATCAGAGATCGTCATGTGTAAAGCCATATGCTGCGTCACAATTCGCCTATGCTATGTTACACTACGCCATATGTACTCTTTTTCTGAAGAAAATATATTTACTTTTGAATGTGTAGCAAAAAAGTAGGCAACTTTGGGACATACTACTTTGTCATCTTTATCGGACGGATCTGTGGCGTGCGTCCTGTCACGTAAACTGCCCTGTCAATCATCTTGTCACAGTTAAAATCCTCTATTAAATCTAATTTTATTTCCTACCGTTTCGGAGAGAAATGTAGTAGCACGTTCATCTGTCAGTGGGTCTTTCATGGAGACTGTCCTCATGTGTTTGCAATTTGAAATCACCAACAGACGTCGGAGTGGACGTCGCTCAAATGCCTCTGGGCGCAATTGGATAGGCTAGACCTAAAACCAATCAGAGCGATCGTCATGTGTAAAGCCCGCCTCAACGTTTCTGATTGGTGCTGCGATTTCTCGGCATGGGGAAATGGACTTGAATGAGCTCTTTGCCAGACTAACTTGCAGAGCAAATCTAAATTTGCCGGAAGTTGTCTGGGTTTTCCCAGGCTAGGGATGCACAGAAATGAAAATTCTTGGTCGAAGCTGAAGCCAAAAATAATGAAAGACTTTGCCGATGGGCAAAGAGGGTTTACCGAACAGGATTTTTCGCTTATATTAGGCCTATAACTGCTGACGGAATGTAACGTTTGTATGCTTACAACAAAAAAGTGCATCTTTTGTTGTTTGATTAACATGAATATGACACAGACAGGTATTTAAGGCTGCTGTAATTTTAAGACCAAATGCTTGGATCTACCGGTAATACAGTATACTGACTAACTGACACATATACGGTTTTCACCGAGTGGTTAAACCATAACCGACTGTATTTACGTGAGATACTCCACATGATGGGCAGTTTGACTGACACCTGTGTGTCAGTATTTAACCATTCAGGCACAAAGAAAAGTGAATTCGGGATTGCGTGCTGTCGCTTCTGGTGGGCGTCCTTCAGCCCGATACAACATTAGAGTTATTTTTCACAACTTACTATGCATAATTTATAACTTGATACTCTTTTTAAAGATTCTCGTTAAACATACGCATCTCTAACTTGATCTCCACGTTACTTGAATTTCACTAAATAGTGCTGTAGCCTAAGTTTTTGCAGATGCACCCTTCGACAGTTCAGCAGAACAGTGTCTGCAAACGGCCATTTTTGTGTCTTTCTCTGAGATTCTAAAACGACATGTTTGCTGGATTCATAATTCACTCTATGCTGGTTGCCATTTGATCACATCATCAAAAGCGTCATTGTTCAGTAAAATTTAGAATCAGTTCAGAATCTTTTCACTTATTCGGCCGAATACCGAAAGTGCAGTTGTTGATATTTTCAGCCAAATAATTTCGGTAGCCGAACATTCAGTGCATCCTTAGAAAATGCAATCAAACTTTTTTCTTTCATTTCAGACCTGATGGAAGAGAGCGAGGAGAGTGAAGAACTGAGTGAAGTGAAGGAGGAGAGTGAAGAACTGAGTGAAGTGAAGGAGGAGAGTGAAGAACTGAGTGAAGTGAAGGAGGAGAGTGAAGAACTGAGTGAAGTGAAGGAGGAGAGTGAAGAACTGAGTGAAGTGAAGGAGGAGAATGAAGAACTGAGATAAGTGGAGGAGGAGAGTGAAGAACTGAGTGAAGTGGAGGAGGAGAGAGAAGAACTGAGTGAAGTGGAGGAGGAGAGTGAAGAACTGAGTGAAGTGGAGGAGGAGAGAGAAGAACTGAGTGAAGTGAAGGAGGAGAGAGAAGAACTGAGTGAAGTGAAGGAGGAGAGAGAAGAACTGAGTGAAGTGAAGGAGGAGAGAGAAGAACTGAGTGAAGTGAAGGAGGAGAGTGAAGAACTGAGTGAAGTGAAGGAGGAGAGTGAAGAACTGAGTGAAGTGAAGGAGGAGAGAGAAGAACTGAGTGAAGTGGAGGAGGAGAGTGAAGAACTGAGTGAAGTGAAGGAGGAGAGTGAAGAACTGAGTGAAGTGAAGGAGGAGAATGAAGAACTGAGATAAGTGGAAGAGGAGAGTGAAGAACTGAGTGAAGTGAAGGAGGAGAGTGAAGAACTGAGATAAGTGGAAGAGGAGAGTGAAGAACTGAGTGAAGTGAAGGAGGAACATCATGTCAAACCTGGAGGAAAACCTTTGAGTCGCTCAAAGACTAAAAAGACATTTTTAAAGAAAAGAAGAGCCAAGAAATCTTTCACCTGCACTCAGTGTGGAAAGAGTTTCACAAGCAAATGTAGTCTTGAGCTTCACATGAGAGTTCACACTGTGATCAATGTGGAAAGAGTTTCACACAAAAAACTAATTTTAAACGGCACATGAGAATCCACACTGGAGAGAAACCACACACATGTGATCAGTGTGGAAAGAGATTCCCATACAAACAAAGTCTTCAGAATCAAATGAGAGTTCACACAGAAGGTAAGCTGTTCACATGTGATCAATGCGGGAAGAGTTTCACACACAAACATTGTCTTGATGCGCATAGGAGAGTTCACACTGGAGAGAAGACGTTCACATGTGATCAATGTGGCAAAACATTTCTTAGTGCATCAGGCCTGAAGACACACCTGACAGTTCATATGAAGGAGAAGCCGCATTCATGTTCTGTGTGTGGAAAGGGTTTTTCATGGCTGCCAACTTTACATAGACATGAGAAAATTCACACTGGTGTGAGAGAGTACATGTGCATTGAGTGTGAGAAGACTTTTACTACAGCAAACTGTTTAAAACGGCACCAGAGAATTCACACTGGAGAAAAACCTTACAAGTGTTCACACTGTGACAAGAGATTCAGTCAGTCAGCAACTCTGAAAACACATAAGATGATCCACACTGGAGAGAAGCCGCACACGTGTGATCAGTGTGGAAAGAGTTTCTCAACTAAAGCTCAACTAAAGCTACACATGAGGATCCATGCAGTGGAGAAACCACATATGCAGTATTTAGTCTGATCAAACTCTTCAGCTGTGTTCCTGTAACTCTTCATCTCGTCTCTCTCTGCTGTGATCATGAAATACCGCAGAATGATGATAATCAACAGAAGAAGACAAAACAGCCCGAGACGCACGGTTATTAAAACCATCACCACACACCAGCTATAAGTGGAGATCAGTGTTGCCAGACGTAAAATAATTATGGTATTTGTACGATAATTTTGACCTCTGTTCGATTTACGATCAATAATGACAAAAAATCCCATAATGTACGATAATTTCAGAATTGTGTGACACTTCAAATGATGGTGGTTGTAATCATAGGGCTTCTATACTCATTGATCTAGCTGTGGATTCTACGTCTACCGTGAGAAGAACCTGAACGTGGAGATACGCATGTCTTTCATCTCATCTCACGTTATGTCTTCTCGGCCAATCATCGTGGAGAATGACTCTCTCATGAGCACAAGTTAATGTTCTTTTTGTATATTGTATACAAAGTTGTGTATCATTAACATGTCATCTCTGTATGTTTTGCAAGAAGAAGAAAAAAGTAAATAAAAAAGAAGAGAGTTCCTTCCGCTTAGGTAGGGCTGGGCGATATATCGCATGACGTATCGCCTGCGATAATTAATGCGATATGGCTCAGCTTGTCAGTTAACTATGGCTCTGTTGTAAATGCCGCTCCATCTGAAAGCAGGTGATGGCGATTTACTACTAATCAAGGAACCGGCTTTACTGACGAGATGCACCTAACAATGTCATGCGATATATCGCCCAGCCCTACGCTTAGGTCCGTTTTTTTCCAAGCCGAGGTTGATATTTTAGCAAGAAAAGTCATTTTCATGTCGTGTCATAAGTTGTTGGTCAATAAATAGCTGTATTCTGTACGTTTGACTTGTGTACGATAATTTTCTTCCAAATACGATCATTTTGAGCTTCTTGTATAATACTTGGACATTTCCAACCTGGCAACACTGGTGGAGATGGAGTGATTTGACTGTGACTAACTTACACAGAAGACAGAAGACTGAACTAACACTGGATATAGATCGCAATTTCACATCTTTAAAGGGATAGTTCGCCCAAAAATGATATTTAGCCCATGATTTACTCACCCTCAAGCCGTTCGAGATGCATATGTCAATCTTTTTTCAGACGAACACATTTTCAGTTATTTTAGAAAATGTCTTAGATGTTTCAGTGGTTATAGTGTGAGGCTATGGGGTCCAGCTCGTTGAAGTCCGCAAATGTGCACGCATCCTCCACAAAAGTAATCCATCCGGCTCCAGGGAGATAAACTAAGGCCTTCTGAGGGTAATCCGTGCGGTTTTGTCGCAAAATATACATATTTAAAACTTTATAAACGAAAATAACTGGCTTCCGGTGGCGGTCGGCGCGCGTTCACGGAGATGGAAGCGTCGTGACGTAGAACGAACGTGACAGTGCAGCCAGAGAGCAGAGCAAAACAAAACTCTACGTTCGTTCTACGTCACGACGCTTCCTACGCCATATGCCAGCATCCATCTCCATGAACGCGCGTCGACCGCGACCGGAAGCCAGTTATTTTCGTTTATAAAGTTTTAAATATGTATATTTTTACGACAAAACCGCACGGATTACCCTCAGAAGGCCTTCGTTTATCCCCCTGGAGCCGGATGGATTACTTTTGTGGAGGATGCATGCTCATTTGCGGACTTCAACGAGCTGGACCCCATTGCTTCACATTATAACCACTGAAACATCTAAGACATTTTCTAAAATAACTGAAAATGTGTTCGTCTGAAAAAAGATTGACATATACATCTCGAACGGCTTGAGGGTGAGTAAATTATGGGCTAAATATCATTTTTGGGCGAACTATCCCTTTAAGTGATCAACTAGAAAAGTAAGCTTTTAATCAAGGTTAATACGAATCCATTTCAGTGTCAGTAGTTTATTTTTCCTAATTGTCTTTATCCTTGCTGTTTTAAAAAGTGTGTGTGTGTGTTTCTAAAATATGTGTGCTTAAGATGGCTTTTTCATCTCCATGGAAGAGAAGAGCTGGTCTGATAGCAGACTACGGCTGTCACGATTCCTCGATTAAAGTGGAGTATTAGATTTAAAAAAATCCTCGATTGCAATTTACCTGTGTCGAGTAACCGCCAAAGTACCGTAAGTATACATGGAAGAATCCATGTACCACTTTATTACACCTTTTTCTAAGGCTACGTGCATGGCGCAGCCGGGGCCCCACCCTGGAGCCAGGCCCGGGGTTAGGGCTTGTATGCAAGTGCCTGGTGGTCGGGCCTCCACCCATGGGGTCCGGCCGGGCTCGGCCCGAAAGGAGCAACGTGGGGCTGCCCTCCCGTGGACCCACCACCTGCAGGAGGGACCGTAAGGTCCCTTAGTGGATCGGGCGGCAGTCGAAGGCGGGGGCCTTGACAACCTGATCCCTGGACATGGAAACTAGCTCTATGGACGTTGAACGTCACCTCTCTGGCGGGGAAGGAGCCTGAGATTGTGCGTGAGGTTCAGAGGTTCCGATTAGAGATAGTCAGGATCACCTCCACGCACAGCTCGGACACTGGAACCACACTCCTTGAGAGAGGATGGACTCTTCACCACTCTGGAGTTGCCCATGGTGAGAGGCGGCGGGCTGGTGTGGGTTTTCTTGTAGAGTTCACCCCAGTGAACGAGAGGGTCGCTTCCCTTTGCCTTAGGTCTCTCACTGTTGTGTGTGCCTACGGGCCGAACGGCAGTGTAGAGTACCCGGCCTTCTTGGGGTCACATGATCAATGTCACAATTTTTTTAACATGTGATTAGCCTAGTTCAGAGTCTGAAATATTAATTATTCCTCTCGCATCATGTCTGTTAGAAATGAAACATGTTTGTTTTTAGCAGAACTGCCAGAAAGCATCTGGAAGGAGTGGACAGAGAGAACGCCAGTGATCCAGAACCTGCAGAATGAAACATCATGATACTGAAGAACAAAGAGGTTGGTGTTTATTCTTGATTTCTCATTCATTCATCATGCTGAAGAACATGCTGATGCTCACCAGATTTACATTGTTTCATGACCAAACTAGTGATTTATAACACACATCATCTTCATGACATTAACCCTCTGGGGTCTGAGCTGAAAAATCTAAAATGTATTCCCAAAATCGTGCAGGCCTTTCTCTTGATATCAGTATGTTCACTTTTTTTCTTTTCTTTCAGGGCCCAGATGCCACTGAGTCCTGCTGACTTCAACATTCACAGTACATGTCTCTGTACATGAACATGGTAAAGTGAAAATCAAACACCTTGGAAATGAAAGGTATGTACAATGTTTTTAGGAATGGCACAAAGGTCTCTTTCTTTGGATCATTGTTATCAATAAGTGTTTTTTTGTTGTGTATCTTTGGATTATGTTGTAAATAAATCCAAACAATTTTAAAAGCCATTCTTTTTTAAATCACCTCATTCTTTGTGCAAGGTTGGTCAGAATGATGGGCCCTGATAAGCTCCTAATAGGGCCATTAGGGAGTGTCTTTGTCTTTCTCAGGTGTGGAAAGCTTGCATATTAATGAGATGATCCTTCCCTTTGCATATTGCTTTTTCACACAAAACACGTCGTAAAATTTTTAAATCAATATATTGTCTTCTCTGAATGAGCAGTCAGGGTGATTTTCACATAGTTTTAGAGCAAATATTCTAGGCTACGTCATAAAATTTTCAAAAGTCTTGTGAAGAAATAATAAGTATGGGTTTTATGACCTTATTTCAGTGAGAATTTATTTTTGTATTTTCACAAACCACGCATAAATGTCATTATCTCAAAACTACAAACTTTAACACACATGCTGTTGATATATTATTGTAGCAGAGTTTGTGCTGAATACAGTGTAATAAGACTTTAGCCATGAAAATGTCACAAGTAACAGAAATAAGCACAAATGTCAGAGCATGTCAGAACACCTCCAGGGCCCAGAAAACAGCTCAGACCCCAGAGGGTTAAATAGGCTAATGAAAGTCCTGTCTAAAAGAAGAAGAAGAAAAAGAACTTTGTCTCATCAATTACCTTTATTTAAAATCATATTTTGCTATCATTTAAGTTCAGTTTTACATTTTTAATACATTCTTGTCTTTGTTTAATGAAGCAGCTGTAACTGTTGAAACCAATATTATCCGTTTGCAGTCCCGGAGGCCGCATTTTCAGGACCCCAGTTCTAGGACCGCATTTCTAGGACCCTAGTTTTTTGTGACAGCGCCACCTTCCGAGTCGGAGAACCGCATTCCCAGGAACAGTTTGAGCAACTGAGCAAGCATTGTTAGTGAACTATGGTCGTAAGTACTATTGAGCTCAATTAGTAATGACAGAACTTGCGACCGTAGGTCTGTAATTTAATCTAAATCAGTCCATTCCATGAAAAAAAAATTACCTGACAAATGGAAGGGTCCCTTTTTATGGAGGTCCATGATGACCACTGGTGGATGATCACCACAATTTACACAGGAATACTGATAGTCATGATCAGTGAGTGCTTCAAAATAAAGATACCCATGTAGAACTGTATTAGCTGAGGGAAACTTTACCCCTGAAGTCAATTCTACATATTCTACCACTCTGCTCACTGCAGTATGCACCTAAGGGAGAAACATTATAGTGAAAATACAGAAAATTTAAATTTCATATATTTACCCTTTTAAAAGATTAATTCATAAAAAAAAAAAAAAAAAAAAAAATACCTGTGGCATGTTCCTTATGGTTAAGCATAAAGAGAGATCAAGCACTCTCCGGTCATTAAAATTGTGTAGGCCATCTTTCCACTCTTGGTAAAGGTAGAAGGTTCCGCTTTGATGGCAAGATTTACAGTACATAGAGATGTCTTGAAATCAGAAGTTTCAACAATATTTTCCGTACGGTTTACGACACATTCAATGATTAATGAAAGCACAGCAAATCTACCACAGTGGATTGTCATAAGATATAGTTTCATTGACCTACCTTCAACAATACGCGAGTTGGTGAGGATGTTGGCCTTATTTGTAATGAGGATTGTGTCACTCATAGGTACATTGCCAGGGCACTGCTGGCACATCATCTCCAGTGGAATGAGGTGCCTTGGGTATTTTTTTTCCAATAATGGATGCCGTAAATGTTCTGGCAGAACAGCAGGTAATTTTTTGAACTTCAAAATATACTCAACCTTGGCTTTGAACTTTTGGTCATCTTTTGGAGGATATGGAATGTTACCCAGCTCAACCTCATCATGACGGCCTCCATCGGCCTCCATTCCACCTCCTCAGTGCACCGGACTTTCCTGAACAGCTCATGGTGAGTCTGAAATAAGTGCCATTTTGCAATGTACTTGTGTTGGCATGATCTCTTCGTCATTGCACAAGGACAGTGCCACAAATTCTTTTTTGTGTCATATGACACCATGACTCTTCCTAAACGACTGTAATATAAACAGTCGGCTCATAAACGGATATGTATTTTTTGGACTGAGGGATTCCAATTTGGGAGTATACAGACAGAGGCATATGGTTTGCATTTGCAAGGTTTTGCAGATCAAGGCAGACCGTCTTTTTATCCTTGCCAAACCACCGGCTGTTCACCATCCCATTAAGTGTTCCCTCACTAAGTACAGGAGAGGAGACATAGGATGTGCAGTAAGTTAATGATTTAAGGTGTACACATTGATGTGCTTTCAACCTACTTCTCCATGCCAACTCCATGTTCACCTGGCACTCAGCAGATTCACAGAAAAACACGTTGATTTTCCCCCCAGACTTTATTTTGAACGTGCAGAGGTGTAGTTGCCCCGTGAAAAGATTTGTGAACAGTATAAACTCCATTCTCTGGATCTATGCATTCACTTGGAAGGTGTGAACATGCTGTAATGTCCTTATGTTTTCCTGTGTGTTTCCTTTCTATGTGCCTTTTTAAATTGATTCTGTTCATGCTAAGCTGGCAGATGGGACAATTTTTACGCAGTACTAGCTTCACACGGACCCTTTGTATTTGCGTACTCTGGGTGGCTGGCACAGTGAAGGTTGTTGGAGCTGGGACGGTGGAAGTACTTGGAGCTGGGATGGTGGAAGTACTTGGAGCTGGAACGGTGGAAGTACTTGGAGCTGGGATGGTGGAAGTACTTGGAGCTGGGACGGTGGAAGTACTTGGAGCTGGGACGGTGGAAGTACTTGGAGCTGGGATGGTGGAAGTACTTGGAGCTGGGACGGTGGAAGTACTTGGAGCTGGGACGGTGGAAGTACTTGGAGCTGGAATGGTGGAAGTACTTGGAGCTGGGACGGTGGAACACAGTGGTGTTTTTAATCAATCACCAAGGGGGCACGAGGTCTCTACCTTGCCTTCGACTTTCACGAGTGCTGCTTTTGTGGGCAAACCAGCACTTCCTGTTGATCAGAGTGGCACACATTCCCGGTCACTGCAACAGTGTGGCAGACTCACTCTCTCGATCGGGTTCGACTTGACTTGACTAGACTTGGTTGTATTCGTCTTCCACTATGTTCGGCTGTCTCTGGCGGTCTGTAACAATGAAATAGAACGCCGGTTACTGATGTAACCTTGGTTCTATGAATAGTGGAAGACCGCCAGAGTCTCTGGTCACTCGGATTGAGAGAATGACTGCAGAGAACGACCGTGACATGAACGGAGTGGATATAGCTTCCGACACGTCATCGGTCAGGGTCACAAATCAATGCGAGATTTTCGATATGGCTCGCAAGACGCGACTCCTTCCACTATGTTCGACCATCTCTGGCGGTCTTCCACTATTCATAGAACCAAGGTTACACCAGTAACCAGCGTTCTGTGAACTCAGGGTTCCTGAGCTGCAGTAGGCAACCAGTTACTTATAGTGCAGCGTTTTGCATGGCGTCCCGACTGCATATAGCTACGCAATACGAAGTGACCGTTCGAAAGAGAACTACTCGGTTACTATCGTAACCTCAGTTCCCTGAGAGTAGGGAACGAGTATTGCGTAGCCGGCTGCACTATAGTAACCTGGCAAGTTGTCGCTTCAGTCGTTTAAACCTGCTAAAATGGCTTTTGTTCGGGGACTAATATAGGCTGATAAAGACAATTAGGAAAAATAAACTACTGACACTGAAATGAATTCATATTAACCTTAATTAACCATATTAAAAGCGTACTTTTCTAGTAGATCACTTAAAGATGCGACATTGCGATCTATATCCAGTGTTAGTTCAGTGTAATTGCCACGTGCTGAGCAATAAAATCTCTTCTGTGTAAGTTAGTCACAGTCAAATCACTCCATCTCCACCAGTGTTGCCAGATTGGAAATGTCCAAGCATTGTACCAGAAGCTCAAAATGATCATATTTGGAAGAAAATTATCGTACACAAGTCAAACGTACAGAATACAGCTATTAATTGGCCAACAACTTTTTGACACGACATGAAAATTACTTTTTTGCTAAAATATCAACCTCGGCTTGGAAAAAAACTGGCCTAAGCGCCGTGGAAAGAACTCTTTACTTTTTTTTAAACTTTTTTATTCTTCTTGCAAAACATAAAGAGATGACATGTTAATGATACACAACTTTGTATACAATATACAAAAAGAACATTAACCTGTGCTCATTAGAGAGTCATTCTCCACGATGATTGGCCGAGAAGATATGAGATGAGATGAATGAAAGACATGCGTATCTCCACGTTCAGGTTCTTCTCACGGTAGACGTAGAATCCACAGCTAGATCAATGAGAATGGAAGCCCTATGATTACAACCACCATCATTTGAAGTGTCACACAATTCTGAAATTATCGTACATTATGGGATTTTTTCATTATTGATCGTAAATCGAACAGAGGTCAAAATTATCGTACAAATACGATAATTATCGTACGTCTGGCAACACTGATCTCCACTTATAGCTGGTGTGTGGTGATGGTTTTACTAACCGTGAGTCTCGGGCTGGTTTGTCTTCTTCTGTTGATTATCATCATACTGCGGTATTTCATGATCACAGCAGAGAGAGACGAGATGTAGAGTTACAGGAACACAGCTGAAGAGTTTGATCAAACTAAATACTGCATATGTGGTTTCTCCACTGCATGGATCTTCATGTGTCGCTTCAGGTCACTTTTAAAAGAGAAACTCTTTCCACACTGATCACACGTGTGCGGCTTCTCTCCAGTGTGGATCCTCTCATGTGTTTTCATATTTGATGAGTCACTGAATCTCTTGTCACAGTGTGAACACTTGTAAGGTTTTTCTCCAGTGTGGATCATCTCATGTCTTTTCAGATTTGCTGACAGACTGAATCTCTTGTCACAGTGTGAACACTTGTAAGGTTTTTCTCCAGTGTGGATCCTCTGGTGCCGGTTTAAATCTATCCCTGTAGTAAAAGTCTTCTCACACTCAAAGCACATGTACTCTCTCACAGCAGTGTGAGTTTTCTCATGTCTATGTAAATACGGCAGCAGTGAAAAACTCTTTCCACACACAGAACATGAATGTGGCTTCTCCTTCGTATGAACTGTCAGGTGTTTCTTCAGGTCTGATGCACAAATAAATGTTTTGCCACATTGATCACATGACAACGGCTTCTCTCCGGTGTGGATCATTATGTGACGCTCAAGATTTTGTTTGGTTGAGAAACTCTTCCCGCATTGATCACATGAGAACGGCTTCTCTCCGGTGTGGATCCTCATGTGAAGCTCAAGACTTTGTTTGGTTGAGAAACTCTTCCCGCATTGATCACATGAGAACGGCTTCTCTCCGGTGTGGATCCTCATGTGTTGCTCAAGACTATGTTTGGTTGTGAGACGCTTTCCACACTGAGTGCAGGTGAAAGATTTCTTGGCTCTTCTTTTCTTTAGAAATGTCTGTTTAGTCTTTGAGCGACTCAAAGTTTTTTCTCCTGGTTTGACATGATGTTCCTCCTCCACTTCACTCAGTTCTTCACTCTCCTCCTTCACTTCACTCAGTTCTTCACTCTCCTCCTTCACTTCACTCAGTTCTTCACTCTCCTCGCTCTCTTCCATCAGGTCTAACATGAAAGATAAATTATTCATTTCATTTTCAGTACATCAAAATAATTTAAAGAGAGAAATATAAAGTGAAAATACATGAAAGTGAGCCCAGTTGAGTTTGTAAAAAAGCTGCCACAGAATGTGACGTCATTTCACGACCGTTGCAGTGTCTGTAGAAACTTCACAAGCTCAAAGTGTAGAGTGGCCACACTTTAACTGGCTTTAACTATTTGTATTATCTTTATCTGTGTCCTACATGTTTCACTCAACCCTGTTACTCCTGACATGATTTTCCTCCTTTTAAAAACAGAGCATTTCTTAAAACTGTGACACACAGGAAGTGACATCATCTGGGCTCTTTCTGCAGCATGATGGGAAGACAAGAAAATAATAGGCTTGTTTGAGATGCGCCTTGCGTCGCCTGAAATGTATGCGAGAGTAGGCGGCTGCAGTGAGAGGAGGAGTGAAAAAAGCGCAGGCAAGCCGGACAGTTCTCTCTTCTCGCTGTGGATCAGACACTGGGAGATCAATGATGGATATCGCGGGATTCACGCTCGTGCACAGTGTTGCTAATAAACTGGATGTAATTCAAGTTCTGTTGCTTTTATATGAAAATAAATAAATTGAACAAGACACCCAAAGTAGGCTACTTGTTATTTAATTAATTCCATTCCAAATGCATGTTTATCAATCATTTTTTCTTTAATACAGACATAGGCTATGTGTTTTTTTTTTAATTTAATTGCATAACCCAAAGAGAACGCACTGTCAGATGTTTTGGGAATATTCACACATAACATATACACATAAAACATGATATCAGAGTTTTAAAATGAAACATTTTAAAAGAGAACAATACATCACGGTTGTTTAAACCAATGAGCATTAAGCTGTGTCGTCAGCAAGTTGCATCGTGCTTTTGATCAGCGCAGTCGGTGGAGAGCAACTGTGCGCGACTGCAGAATCCGACACGTGCGCCTTGCGCTCGCGAGAGTTTCAGATACACGTCATGATGACATCATAGCAAGTCGGACCGCACTCGGACACATTTCTAACCAGCATGCATCTCGCGCTGATCACCGGTGATCGGTTCTGCGCAGATTTTGCTCATCTCAAACAAGCCTAATCTCAATTCATTGTCTCAGTTTTTACACAAACTGTAGCATTGACTGTATTCATCAACCCTGTTACCAAAGTTACTGTAAGAAGAATCTCTATAACTATGAATAACTTGTATGATATTTGACTAATACAACTTGATCAGTAACTTGGTGTTTACTGATTACTCCTAAAAATATATATTTTGTAAACTATGTTGAAAATGACTAAAATTCTGGCAATGTTGTTGCAAATTGGGAACCAGATATAAAATAAATGTAAAATAAAACAGTTAAATAGTATTTAGCTTGATCTGATGTTGACAATCAATATAAAAATGTCTCAAACCTCCCTTTACTGACCATTTGTTGAAGAAAACCCAGAACATTCTGTACCGTTTCATAGTTGAACTGTTTATCTAAATGTGATGAAGTGCTTGAATGTTTCTAACATGAATGTTCTTCAGCATCATGAATGAATGAAGAATAAACACCAACCTCTTTGTTCTTCAGGATCTTCAGTGTGTTTCATTCTGCAGGGTTCTGGATCACTCATGTTCTCTCTGTCCTCTTTAATAAACTCAGTCTTTGCAGATTTCAGCTCTTCCTGATGCTCTGATGCTCGTCTTCACTTGTAGCTGATGGGAATTTACAGCATTTATTGCTGAATTACTGTGGGCGGAGCTTCACTGATGATGTGATTGCTGTGGGAGGAGCTTCACTGATGATGTGATTGCTGTGGGAGGAGCTTCACTGATGATGTGATTACAATTATTTAATCAATGCAAATATTCTACAACATGCAGAAATATAGAAAAGATTAATAACTTAATGTAAATTCGTCCTAATATAAATAAATGTTAAGAAAAACAGTTAAAATCCTAAACAGAAATAAAGGTACATATCGTAGGCAACAAATCCCCTCAGTCTGCTGACACCAATGAAATGAGCTTTAAGTGTCAATTTACAGGAGATCTGAAGACATCAGCATAATAAATGAGGTGAAAACAGGAACTATTGTCATGAAATAAAGAGTGTTTTCAGCAGATCTGTTAATATTGATGAGCCTCAGACTATCAACACTCATTCAACAAGCCATTCAGGATCATCAGCAGATCATCTCACTTTATTCTGAGTGTTTGCTGTTAGAAACACATTATTTGAGTCAGGATACATGACAAAAGCCTGTAAAACTACTCTACTGAAAGACAATACTGTTATTTCTGTAATTACAGCAGTATAATATGTCCAAATTAAGTTTGATCTTATGATAACTACATTAATCACTATAAAGTAGTTAGATCATTAAAATAATAACATTTTATATGCGCAGAAACTGAAAATGATCATAAAACTTTTCAAAATAAAGAGCACCACAAGCACTATTGTTCCCAGAGTAAAATGCTATTCATATTTATCAGTATTGCTTTAATGTCTCACGTGGCTCATCTTAGGCTCAATGTAAAGCATTAGCAGTCTCTGTTCCAGTATGACACTTGAGATCGGTTCACATTAATTCCCTTCACAGATCTCAATCTTTGACTTTTGACTTGGCGAGACAATCACACAAACGAACTCAACATCGCTCAGGTCTGAATGAACTCAACATATTCTCCTCATGCTCGCTGCTGCTGCACTAAATGTTTATTTCAGAAGGAAGACGCCAGAAAAAATGCACAAGTATCGCTGTGATCGATGAAAACAATACAGAAATGAGCCTGTCGCTTAATCAAACTGTATAAAGTGTGTGTGATGGTTGTGTAAATATGAGAAATACCGTGAACTGCTATCCTTACCTCAGAAGACTCGACGCTGAAACTCATTCACATTTAGTCATTTAGCAGACACCTTTATCCAAAGCGACTTACAAATTAGGACTAAATTAAGCGAGTCATCGTGAAAAGGGCAAAAACAATGCAAGAAGTGCTCAAAATACAACGTTCAGGCATTGTTCAGAGTAGCATAAGCCAGACACCAGAGGATTGCATGTTTTTATGAGGTTAAGTGCTCACGGAAGAGACAAGTTTCCAGCTGTGTTTTGAATGTTGTCTGGGATTCTGCGCTCCGGATGAGGGTGAGGAGATCATTCCACCAGCATGGAACCGTGAATGAGAATGTTCTGGAGAGGGATTCACTTTCATCTCCTCTAGATTATCATTCCCCTCTACAGATGTTTCTGAAACACTTGGATCTGCAGTGTCGGTAGTTGTCACAACATCAACAGACAGAGAAGGTACAGGACTCACATAAGATTTCAATAAATTAACATGACAAACCTTTATTTTCTTTCGACGATCTGGTGTATTTAATAAATAGTTGTTATTCGGAAAACACTTCACAATCGTATAAGGTCCAGCAAACCTAGCCTGGAAAGGACTAGTCAAAACAGGTAACAACACCAGCACTTGATCACCTGCTTGAAAGTGTCTGGACTTGACTTGATCAAACAGCTTCTGCATCTTTCCCAGAGACTTGGCTAACTTTCGTAGAGCAATAGCTCTAGCTTCGTCGAGTCGATAACGGAAATTGATTACTTAGTCTTAAACATTCTCAGGAGAGTCAAAAGTCATCCACTTATCTGCCAGGACAGCAATAGGGCCCCTAACAGTGTGTCCAAGCACTAACTCACTAGGGCTAAAACCTATGCTCTCCTGTACAACCTCACGAATAGCTAGCAACATCCAAGGAAGTCCTTCCTCCCAGTCACAGTCAAGTTCGACACAATAAGACCTCAAAACTCATGGAATCTTTCCAGACCTTTCCTCTTCCAGACTTTGAGGGTGATAAGCACTTGAGATATTATGTTTAACTTTAAGTTGACCTTAGAGAAGTTTCGGCACATAAAATTTGAGCCCTGGTCTCAGACTGAATGGTTTTTGGAATGCCAAAAATAGACATGAAACTTGTTAAAGCCTTTAAAATAGCTTTAGAAGTCATTGATCTCAGAGGATAAGCTGCAGGGTAACGTGTAGTCTGACATATTACAGTGAGTAAATAAGCATATCCAGCCTTAGATCGTGGTAAAGGACCAACGCAATCAATAGTCAAGTGTGCAAAAGGAGTGGTAACTGCAGCAATAGGCTGTAAAGGAGCCAATGGAACTTTTTGATTTGGCTTTCCGGTCATTTGACAAGTATAGCAGGGCCGTATATAGTTAATCACATCTCGCTTACATCTAGGCCAATAACATTTCCTAAGAACTCTCTCATAGGTCTTTCGTACGCCCATATGACCAGCCATTCCCTGGTGTGAAAGCTGTTGGAGTTCTTGACGGAAATTAAGTGGAACCACGATTTGGATCCTAGGATCGAGTGAAAAGTCAGAGCTCATAGGTTGTTGTCTATGAAGCAATCCATCTTGAAAAAAATAGAAGGGAGATGAACTCTTGTCTCCTGCTTCATGAGCTAAAGAGAACAATTCTTGAAGAGTATCATCCGCCTGCTGTGCTTTGATAAGGTCATCTCGAGTCACACTGTAAAGCGGAGATAAAGAACAAGAAGTGTTAACATGGTCATCACAGATAAATTGACTTTCTGACATAGAATCAGACTTATCAGTCTTATGGTCATCAACAGCATGTGACTCATGAACAGGGATCACATCTTCCACATCTGTACACACAGTACAAGGTTCTGGCTGAGAGGAATTTCCAGAAATGGTATTTGCTCAGACCGCGCGGCTGCTATGACGGGAAAATATTGCGGTGTTGTTAAACAAATCCAAGAGCGAGCACCAGAAGCAAAGTGGACACACTTTTTCTTGTACAGGGAAAGTCTTGCAACAAAACATGTGACACCAGAACTGCATGGGGTCATGAACATTGCTGTGAAAACGGTTAACTATATTAAGAAAAATGCTCTCAACTCAAAAGGTGTTTTGCAGCTCTGTGTGAACGACGTGATGCTGATCATTTGCAGCTCTTGTACCACAATGAAATAAGGTGGCTTTCAAGATGACGTGTGCTCAATCGTGCTTCTGAACTGAGAAAAGAAGTGCACATTTCTGGAAGAGCAACGCTCCCTCACTGATGATCAATTTTGTGCAAAACTGGCCTCCCTATCTGATATATTTGATCAGTTAAATCAGCTGAATGTATCAATGCAAGGCAGAAACAGCACAGAGTTTTTGGTTTCAGACAAAATTGATGGATTCAAGGAAAAACTCATTATTGGGAATAGAAGAGTCAAGGAGGGACGATTTGACATGTTTCCACATCTGAGTGAAACTTTGGAAGCCTCTTCTCATGTGAACATATCAAGTGTTATAACCCAGCACTTGTCTCAGTTGTCTCAAAAGTTTGCTGAGGACCAGAGGACCCTCAACATGGAAACCTTTGGATTTGGACCCATTCTCTGTAGATACTGCTTCAGAAGACATGGCTCTGTCCACTGTGTTGGAAAATGAATGAATCAAACTATCAGCTGACAGTAGCCTAAAACTTTGCTTCATTTTGGTTACTGGCTGCAAGTGAATATCCCTCTCTGTCAAAGCGGGGAATCAGATTTCTATTACCTTTCACCACCACATACTTATGTGAGTCAGGGTTCTCCACTGTGACTATCACAAATCAAAAGCAAGGAGCAAACTGAAAGCTACTTTGGATGCTACTCTCCGTGTCAGTCTCTCACCCATTTCACCAAGACTTGAAATGCTATTTCATGCATACTGAGTTTTTTACACTGTTAAAGAGTTGGATTCCCATGCTAAACATGGACAAAATTAAATTGTACGTTTGAAGGGAGTATTTCTGTACCAAAAATGCTCCTTCCGGTTTGTCACAAGTTTCGGAAAGTTTTTTTCGAGTATGGCCCTGTGTGGTCAGATGGGGCGGAATTTCCTTATATGGGTCCTAAGGGCACTTCTCCTGGAAGGGCGTGCGCGCACCTGTAGACCAGAGCGAGAGAGCGAAAGCACAGCAGTACGCCCATCAAAGCGCTGTGCTTTGCTTTAGGGAAGTCAATGTCACCAAGTGGGTTTTTGGTTGCCAGGGCAAGACAACCCTGCACAGATTCCCAAAGAACCCGGCGTTAAGGGACCAGTGGATGGAGTTTGTTTTTCCAGAGAATCAACAGAGTTGTGTTCTTGTTTGTTTGTTACCTGCATTTCGACGATGATTGTTTTATAAACAAAGCCCAGTTCGACGCCGGATTTGCAGATCGTCTAATGCTTAAGGATGGAGCAGTCGCAACGATAAAGGTTCACAGTCGGTCGTGCGTTGGAACCGCTGGCGGTGAGTAAAACTGCTTGTCTGCTTCAAATGTCTCTGTGTTGTTAGCTATCGGCGCATAAGCACAGCTTTAGCTCCGCCCGCACGGCACGCCTCCAGCTGCTCGTTTTTTTTCCGGAAAGACTCGGTACAGCCTATCTTTCCTTCATAAATGTAATAAAACTAAATACTTTTTGGAGATATGAAGGATGCCGTAGTACTCTATAGGTACTCAATATTAACATGAGATTGACTGAAACTGAGTGTTTCACCCCCCCTTTAAGTGGAATGTTTCTTTGTTTCTGTATTCCGCAGGAGCTGAGTTTTCCTGGAAGCAGGCTAGTGGTGGTAGCTGCACGGCCTTCACCTTAATTAGGTGTTATTAGTGTTGTGTTATTTCTGATCACAATTTGTAGTGGAGTGTGATTTTTCAAACAAATTGTGTTTTCCTTGCCGTATGCAGCTATAGCTAGCCTGCTTTTCGGGGGCCTCAGCCCCTGCAGTGATCTACATTCCTTGTCGTCTTTTGTTTGTCTTTTTGTTTACGGATCAAGACAACTTATTGTGAGTTATTATTTGTTTAATTGTTTTCTTTAATAAAAATTGTTTGTTTAAATGTGAACTCAGGCCTCCTGCCTCTTCTGAGCAAACGGACTTGTGTTCCGTTTATTGAATTATTTCCCCGGTAATTCGGGGTGGCATAGTCACTATTAGACGAGCCACGTTTTGCTACACATGTAAACAATTAAAGCGTTGTTGTGGCGAGAGGGGAAAAAAAAGAGTGCATAATTATTTAACTGAATCACAGCCTTTGTGATTTCACAATAGCTCTATGCTATATCCATCTACTTCTGCTTATTCGGGACTGGGTCGCAGGGGCAGCATTCTAAAGGCGGGCATACACTGTGCGATGTCTGTGCGATTTCAGCAAGGTACCTACTCACACTGAACGAGTAGATCGCATGCGATGTAAAGCCAAAGCTTAGGATTTATGTGCTCACACTATACGGTCCAAGTGTCGCTGTAGAGCAAGTTACTCATACTAACAAACACAGATGCCGACGTCTACCTCTTCCTGTTTACGGAGTCAGAGCGAGGAGATTAAAAAAAATGGCGGTGAAAATAAATCCAGCACCTTCATGCTTTAAAGCAGATGTGTGGGAGCACTTTGGGTTTAAAAAGAAGAAGGAAAGCGACGACTTAGACAGAAGCATCGTGGTTTGCAAGCTGTGTGAGACAAACATGAAACACTCTGGAAATACCACCAACCTACGAGCCCACCTAAAACGTCACCACCCAGACAAGGTAATGCAAACGGAGGACCCCAAGAAGCTGCGGTCGTGTGACCCAAAACAAACCATGCTGGACATCGATGGCGGTTGTTCCCACAAGTTTCCATTTGCTTCACTATGGTCGCAGAAAATTACAAAGTCCATTGCCTACTTTATTTGTCAGGATTTTAGGCACATGGTGAACGCGATGGAATATCCTATTCCAACCCGCGAAGACCTCATCAAGGTTTGCATTCCCAGGCTGTATGCTCAGACAAGGGCACACGTGCGACGGCTGGACCTTGCGAACAACTAAAGCATAAGTCACCATCACGGCCCACTTTATCAATGAGGAATGGGAGCTCTTTACGTATGTTTTACAAACCAGGGAAATGCCCGAGAGCCACACCAGACACAACCTGGCAGAACATCTGAGAGGGGAATCACAGAAAAGGATCCAGTAATAGTCACTGACAATGCGTCAAATATGACAATCGCAGCTGAGAAGGCAGCATTCACACTTCATCTCAAATGCTACGCTCACACACTAAATCTGGCTGCACAACGTGCCCTCAAAATCACAGCAGTCGCACGCCTGCTGGGAAGGGTGAGACGCAGGCTTCTACGACTACCAGAGCACAAGCTGATGACGGATGTGGTTACCAGGTTAGTGTGTGGAGCAACAACCGGCCATCTGCACAGCCCTGCTCTCGAGTGAAGTCAGGAAGACCGAGAAGGATCTGTGCACACTGACTGAGTCAGACGTGACAACAGCTGAAGAAGTAGTCATCGCGCTGAAGCCCATGAAGGAGGCTACACAGTACATGTCCAAGGAGAAGACCCCCTCACTGTCAGTTGTCGCACCCCTCCAGGACACACTGATCAACAGACTGAAACCGATCAAAGGTGAATCTGCAGTCATAAAAGAGATGAAGGCTGCCATGGCTGGAGATCTTCAGAAGAGGTACATTGACCTCAAGGCAACTCTTCATGCATGTTCAGCGATGGATCCAAGATTCAAAGAAAGACAGGAAGTTTATGATGGACTGATTGTAGAGGCTGCAAGACTGAGCATGCAGCCATCAGAGGTAAGGCAGTGATGGTACTGCTAGGTTTAACCTTTGGCCTTGTACCCTATCCGCCATCTCCTGGCGAGAGTAAGCATAGGCCTAAATAATGCATTGTTCAAAGTTTAAAAGGCAAATCATTAACAGGTTTAAAGGCATATTTTAAATATAGTAATTCAATTCAGTAATTTAGTCACTTTGGAGTGTGGATGAAGAGGGGACAGCAAATGCTCGTGCTGATGATGAGGGGATGTAAAGAAGACGCTCTAAAGAAGACGCTGTAGATGAAGCAGAGCAATTTATGGAAGGAGAGAGCAGTCAAGGTCAGTATCACCCATCATTATCCAGTGAAGCGCACTGTGTTGTCTGAACCTCTGTGTAGGAATTATGGAATGTGCATAACTATAAGTAATGCTTTTTTGTTTTTATTGTTTATTTATTTGAAGGCCAGCGTCCTCCACCCAGGAATCCAAGGCCGTCTTGTCCACTGGCTGCCCTTCTTGGTGAACGATACAGTGGTGGTGCAGCACGACCCAAGACAAATACCCAAGAGGACGAGGCCAAGGAGCAGATGACTCGCTACAAGGAGGCAGATCTCCTGGAAGTGAAAGAAGATCCACTGGTCTGGTGGAAGGAGTACCCGTATCAGTATCCACTCTTGTCACAACTTGCTAAAAGGTACCTCTGTGTCCCTGGCACTAGTGTTTCCTCAGAGAGGGTCTTTTCCACCACCGGAGATATCATCACTGCTCAGAGAAGTGCACTTCTCCCAGAGCACGTTGATCAGATTCTATTCCTGAACAAAAATCTGAAGACAATGTAGATCACTTGGTCTGCAGTTATGTGGAGAGGAGAGTTTCTGTTTAGTGTTCACTTAAGGCCTTAAGCTACTCTGCTAAGATGGGTACACTTTTAAGTTGGCTTAAATGTTGCTCCTATGGACTTGAATTATTGGCTGCCATGATTTATTTTTCTTTTCTGCTGGCTAGACTGGCTACCTCACATACTTGTAGGCCTAAAGGCCTTAAACTACTCGGCTAAGACGGGTACATTTTAAGTTAAATGTTTAAATGTTCTTCTTAGTGACTTGAATAGTTGGATGTTTTGGAAAAGCCATGGTACTATGTTTACTTACCTGGTGGCTAGACTGGCTACCTCATATATTCAGTGTCAAGCTAGAAAAGCTGTCAAAGAAACTGTTCAGAACAGGTCACTTGCTGCACTTTTTAACTCCATTGTTAATTGCAATACTGCATTTTATTTACTTTTAAAGGCTTGTAAGCTACAGTTTGCACTGTTTCAATAAATGGAACTAATTTTCTCAACACATCTTTGATCTTTCATTTTGTCCAGTATTTGCAAGCTGTAGACTCTCTGTCCAGTCAGAGACATATATTTTGTAATTAATGTTTTTAGTTTTCAGTTCAATTAATTCAATCCAAGTAAATCGAACACTCACAAGATCTCACCAAAATCACTCTGTCCCCTTTAAATCTTTCAGAAAATTATGTAAGTGTATCGTATTACATCGAATCGTATCGAATGGTATCGTTGGCTGAATATCATGATATATATCGTATCGTGAGCTGAATATCGTGTATCGTATCGTGAGATTAGTGTATTGCTACAGCCCTACCCTCCAGTGTGTCCTAGGTCTTCCCCGGGGTCTCCTCCCGGTAGGACATGGCCGGAACATCTTCCCGGGAAGGCGTCCAGGAGACATCCGGAAAAGATGCCCGAGGCACCTCAGCTGGCCCCTCTCGATGTGGAGCAGCGGCTCTACTTTGAGCTCCTCCCGAGTGACCGAGCTTCTCACCCTATCTCTAAGGGATTGCCCAGCCACCCTGCGGAGAAAGCTCATTTTGTCCGCCTGTATCCGGGATCTTGTCCTTTTGGTCATGACCCACAGCTCATGACCATAGGTGAGAGTGGGAACGTAGGAACTTCGCCTTGCGGCTCAGCTCTTTCTTCACCACAATCTCCCGTTCCATCCTTCCCTCACTCGTGAACAAGACCCCAAAATACTTGAACTCCTCCACTTGAGGCAGAAACTCTCCACCAACCTGAAGTGGGCAAGCCACCCTTTTCCAAATGAGAACCATGGCCTTGGATTTAGAGGCGCTGATTCCCACCCCAGCCGCTTCACACTTGGCTGCAAACCGTCCCAATGCATGCTGAAGGTCCTGGTCTGATGGGGCCAGCATGACAACATCATCCGCAGAAAGCAGAGATGAAATCGTGTGGTCACCAAACCTGACACCCTCCAGCCCCTGGCTGAGCCTAGACATTCTATCCATAAAAATTATGAACAGAACCGGTGACAAAGGGCAGCCCTGCAGTCCAACATGCACCAGGAACATGTCTGACTTACTGCTGGCAATGCGAACCAAGCTCCTGCTCCGGTCGTACAGGGACCGGATAGCCCTTAGCAAAGGGCCCCGAACCCCATACCCATACAGAGCACCCTCCACAATATGCCACGAAGGACACAGTCGAATGCCTTCTCCAAATCCACAAAGCACATGTGGATTGGTTGGGCAAACTCCTATGAACCCTCCAGCACCCTGGAGAGGGTATAGAGCTGGTCCAGTGTTCCACGACCGGGACGAAAACCGCACTGTTCCTCCTGAATCTGAGGTTCTACTATCGGCGGCATTCTCCTCTCCAGTACCCTGGCATAGACTTTCCCGGGGAGGCTGAGAAGTGTGATCCCCCTATAGTGTGAGCACACCCTCCGGTCCCCCTTCTTAAAAAGAATCAGGGTTCAAATCCACCCTGGTCTGCCAGTCCAAATGTACTGTCCCCGACCCCCACGCAATGTTGCAGAGGCGTGTCAGCCAAGACAGCCCCACAGCATCCAGAGACTTGAGGTACTCGGGGCGGATATCATCCACCCTCGATGCCTTGCCACCGAGGAGTTTATGACTGTTATTTACCGAGGTCAACAGCTGCCCACCTCCACTGAAAACAGCATTGGTAGGGCACTGCTTCCCTCTCATGAGGCGCCGGACGGTTTTCCAGGATCTCTTTGTGGCTGACCGGTAGTCCTTCTCCATGGCCTCACTGAACTCCTCCCATGCCCGATTTTTTGCCTCCACAACCACCCGGGCTGCAGTCTGCTTGCCCTGCCAGTACCCGTCAGCTGCCTCAGGAGTCCCGCCAGCCAGGCCCGATAGGACTCCTTGTTCAGCTTTACGGCATCCCTTACTTCTGGTGTCCACCACCGGGTTTGGGGTTTCCTCGACAGGCACCGGAGACCTTACGGCCACAGCTCAGAGTGGCCGCGTTGACAATGGAGGTGGAGAACATGGTCCACTCGGACTCAATATCTCCAGACTCCCTCGGGATCCGGTCGAAGCTCTGCCGGAGTTGGAAGTTGAAGATCTCTGTGACAGGGGATTCGGCCAAACATTCCCAACAAACCCTCACAGTACGTTTGGGTCAGCTGAGTCTGTCCAGCTTCCTCCCCGCCATCGGATCGAACTCACCACCAGGTGGTGATCAGTTAACAGCTCCGCCCCTCTCTTCACTCGAGTGTCCAAGACATACGTTCGGCGGTCAGATGAAACGACCACAAAGTCGATCATTGACCTCCGGCCTAGGGTGTCCTGGTGCCATGTGCACTGATGCTTGAACATGGTGCTCGTTATGGACAAGCTGTAACTAGCACAGAACTCCAATAACAGAACACCACTCGGGTTCAGATCAGGGGGGCCGTTCGTCCCAATCACGCCCCTCCAGGTGTCACTGTCACTGCCCACGTGGGCGTTGAAGTCCCCCAGTAGAACGACGGAGTCCACAGTCGGAGCACTTTCCAGCACCCCGCCCAGAGACCCCAAGAAGGCCAGGTACTCTGCAGTGCCATTCAGACCCATCCCCGACCCGAAGGCGTGGGGAAGCGACCCTCTCGTTCACCGGGATGAACTCTATAAGCAAACCCACACCAGCCCGCCGCCTCTCACCATGGGCAACTCCAGAGTGGTGAAGAGTCCATCCTCTCTCAAGGAGTGTGGTTCCAGAGCCCAAGCCGTGCGAGGAGGTGATCCCGACTATCTCTAGTCGGAACCTCTGAACCTCACGCACAATCTCAGGCTCCTTCCCCACCAGAGAGGTGACGTTCAACGTCCCTAGAGCTAGTTTCCGTGTCCAGGGATCGGTTTGTCGAGGCCCCGCCTTCGACTGCCGCCCAATCTACTAAGAACCGGCCCCTTAGGGTCCCTCCTCCAGGTGGTGGGTCCACGAGAGCATGGCCCCATGTCGCTCCTTCGGGCTGAGCCCGGCGCCGTCACGGTCCTCAAATTTATTTATGCTATATTATGATTGTAAATGGTTTTAATATATCACGTAGCCTTAGAAAAAGGTGTAATAAAGTGGTACATGGATTCTTCCAGGTATTATACTTCCGGTACTTTGGCGGTTACTCAACACAGGTAAATTGCAATCGAGGATTTTTTTAAATCTAATACTCCACTTTAATTGAGGAATCGTGACAGCCCTAGTCTGCTATCAGACCAGCTCTTCTCTTCCATGGTGATGAAAAAGCCATCTTAAGCACACAGATTTTAGAAACACACACACACTTTTTAAAACAGCAAGGATAAAGACAATTAGGAAAAATAAACTACTGACACTGAAATAGATTCGTATTGGCCTTGATTAAAAGCTTACTTTTCTAGTTCATCACTCAAAGATGTGACATTGCGATCTATATCCAGTGTTAGTTCAGAGTAATTGCCACATGCTGAGCAACAAAATCTCTTCTGTGTAAGTTAGTCAAAGTCAAATCACTCCATCTCCACCAGTGTTGCCAGGTTGGAAATGTCCAAGTATTATACCAGAAGCTCAAAATGATCGTATTTGGAAGAAAATTATCGTAAACAATTCAAACTTACAGAATACAGCTATTTATTGACCAACAACTTTTTGACACAACATGAAAATGACTTTTTTTGCTAAAATATCAACATCGGCTTGGAAAAAAACGGACCTAAGCGTAGGGCTAGGCGATATATCGCATGACATTGTTAGGTGCATCTCGTCAGTAAAGCCGGTGCCTTGATTAGTAGTAAATCGCCATCACCTGCTTTTAGATGGAGCGGCATTTACAACAGAGCCGTAGTTAACTGACAAGCTGAGCCATATCGCATTAATTATCACAGGCGATACGTCATGCGATACGTCATGCGATACGTCATGCGATATATCGCCCAGCCCTACCTAAGCGGAAGGAACTCTCTTCTTTTTTATTTACTTTTTTCTTCTTCTTGCAAAACATACAGAGATGACATGTTAATGATACACAACTTTGTATACAATATACAAAAAGAACATTAACTTGTGCTCATGAGAGAGTCATTCTCCACGATGATTGGCCGAGAAGACATAACGTGAGATGAGATGAAAGACATGTGTATCACCACGTTCAGGTTCTTCTCACTGTAGACGTAGAATCCACAGCTAGATCAATGAGTATAGAAGCCCTATGATTACAACCACCATCATTTGAAGTGTCACATAATTCTGAAATTATCATACATTATGGGATTTTTTTTATTATTATTGATCGTAAATCGAACAGAGGTCAAAATTATCGTATAAATACGATAATTATCGTACGTCTGGCAACACTGATCTCCACTTATAGCTGGTGTGTGGTGATGGTTTTAATAACAGTGAGTTTCGGGCTTGTTTGTCTTCTGTTGATTATCATCATACTGCGGTATTTCATGATCACAGCAGAGAGAGACGAGATAAAGAGTTACAGGAACACAGCTGAAGAGTTTGATCAAACTAAATACTGCATATGTGGTTTCTCCACTGCATGGATCTTCATGTGTAGCTTCAGGCGACTTTTAAAAGAGAAACTCTTCCCGCAGTGATCACACGTGTGCGGCTTCTCTCCAGTGTGGATCATCTCATGTGATCTCAGATTTGATGACTGACTGAATCTCTTGTCACAGTGTGAACATTTGTAAGGTTTTTCTCCAGTGTGGATCCTCTCATGTTTTTTCAGAGATGAAGACTGACTAAATCTCTTGTCACAGTGTGAACACTTGTAAGGTTCTTCTCCAGTGTGGATCCTCTCATGTTTTTTCAGAGATGAATACTGACTGAATCTCTTGTCACAGTGTGAACACTTGTAAGGTTTTTCTCCAGTGTGGATCCTCTCATGTTTTTTCAGAGATGAAGACTGACTGAATCTCTTGTCACAGTGTGAACACTTGTGCGGCTTCTCTCCAGTGTGGATCCTCTCATGTCTTTTCAGATGTGCTGACAGACTGAATCTCTTGTCACAGTGTGAACACTTGTAAGGTTTTTCTCCAGTGTGAATTCTCTGGTGCCGTTTTAAATCTCTCCCTGAAGTAAAAGTCTTCTCACACTCAAAGCACATGTACTCTCTTACACCTGTGTGAATTTTCTGATGTTTATGTAAATATTGCAGCACTGAAAAACTCTTTCCACACACAGAACATGAATGCGGCTTCTCCTTCGTATGAACTGTCAGGTGTGACTTCAGGTGTGATGCCCTAAGAAATGTTTTGCCACATTGATCACATGTGAATGGCTTCTCTCCGGTGTGGATCCTCATGTGAAGCTCAAGACTTTGTTTGTATGGGAAACTCTTTACACATTGATCACATGTGAACGGCTTCTCTCCGGTGTGGATCCTCATGTGAATCTCAAGACTTCGTTTGGTTGAGAGACTCTTTCCACACTGAGTGCAGGTCAAAGATTTATTGGCTTGTCTTTTCTTTAAAAATGTATTTTTAGTCTTTGAGCGACTCAAAGGTTTTCCTCCAGGTTTGACATGATGTTCCTCCTTCACTTCACTCAGTTCTTCACTCTCCTCCTTCACTTCACTCAGTTCTTCACTCTCCTCCTTCACTTCACTCAGTTCTTCACTCTCCTCCTTCACTTCACTCAGTTCTTCACTCTCCTCACTCTCTTCCATCAGGTCTGAAATGAAAGAAAAAAGTTTGATTGCATTTTCTAAGGATGCACTGAATGTTCGGCTACCGAAATTATTTGGCTGAAAATATCAACAACTGCACTTTCGGTATTCGGCCGAATAAGTGAAAAGACAGAATAAATTTTACCGAACAATGACGCTTTTGATGACGCGATCAAATGGCAACCAGCATAGAGTGAATTATGAATCCAGCAAACATGTCGACGGTGTGGAAGCATTTTAGAGTCTCAGAGAAAGATGCAAATATGGCCGTTTGCAGACACTGTTCTGCTGAACTGTCGAAGTAGGGTGCATCTGCAAAAACTTAGGCTACAGCACTATTTAGGGAAAATATCATAAAATCCTGTAACGTTTCGCTACTAAAAAGTAAACAGACGGATTCTTCCTCCTTCTAAGGAACTGCAGGGTTACTGTTATGGCCGTAACCCACGCCGTACAACATGAAGGGAGAGCTATAACGTGCCGTCTCTGCTGTTAAACTCACTCTGTCTTTCCGCTCCCAGCTCTCCACTCGCTCTAGTTACTTGACCCCACTAAAACCCTACCCCTTAAAGAACCAGGGACTAACAGATAGAACCACTTATGATTTGATTAACATTGTCGAACAACATAACACTAACTAACTAGCGTCTTCCATTTATACTGACATTACAATACTCTTAGATCGATTACAAAATTACACCGTTATTCAAGGACAGGCATCACGGTGGTTTAGATCGTATCTATCAGGCCGTTACCACTTTGTGTACTTAAATGAGGAAAAATCAAAGATAATGTCAGTAAATTATGGAGTGCCTCAAGGCTTGATTTGATTTGATTTATTTAATTATATCAAGAATGCCTTAAACATAAAACACAAGGCATCAAATACAATAGAGGATAAAAACACAATAAAGTCCAGGACTTATTTCCATTGTGGTCCTCAACACATAACATCAGGACAAGAGACTTGTGATAATCAATGACATAACATACTGTACAAACATTTTTCTTAAATAAGCAAAAATATAAGCGGTAACTGGCCCCTGGTTCTATTCCGCTACCCTCTCTAATAACCAGTCCTTGATCCTCTTTTTAAAAGAGTTCATGCTTGAAATCACTTTAATTTGCCGATCTAACTTGTTCCACTGAACTGCCCCTATATAGGCAAATGTTTCTTTCCCTAACACTGTCTTGAATGCATAAGGACAGAGGTCTGATATACTGCCACGAGTGTAAATAGTGTGTGTGTCCTTCACCTTAGTAATAAGACACAACAAATAATTTGGGACATTACCATACAATATTTTATGGGTCATGGTCAGTCTTGACATAATAAAACGCGACTCAACAGGAAGCCAGTTAAGCTCAACAAATTGTGACCTACCTATATGAAACCTATGGCCCATGTTTAGAATTACTCTTATTAATTTATTTTGTGCTGTTTGCAGCCTCCTTTTAATTCGTTTTGTTAGGCCTTCAAACCAGGAAGTGCGTGCATATTCAAACTGGTTTAAAATTAAGGCGTTAGCTAAAATGATCATTGTTGACCTATCTAAAAATGTCGAATTTCTGGCTAAAAACTTTGTAAGCCCAGTGACTTTACTCAGAACCTTATTGGCCATCTTCCTGGTTACCCTTGTAATAGAAATTTTTATTCCAGCCAGCATAATACAATACATGGTGTGGAAATATTTACTCTAGCCAGCTTATACCATACATGGTGTTAAATAAACTGCAAGTTGGAAATCATCTTCTTCCTCATAGCTGAAGACGAGTTGACAAGGACATTTGCAGAACGAACAGTTTGTTCTTTCTAAAACGGATAAGCTCACTTGCACTAAGAGCAAAGGTGTTGATTTGGAAAATATATATTTAATTGTTTTAATGACATCTGTGTGTAAGTGTGTGCGTTAGAATAAGTGTGATGAGTTTTGTGTATATAAGCTGGGCAAAAAGGAGAAGTCAGTGCGCTTCTCATATCAGACTCTGACTGATGTGTGAACGGCCTTTCTTGCAAGAAATAAAGATCTTTATAACTTTTGAAATTTCCAGCTGTCTTCCAATTATTGTTTAAAGTCTAGAAAGAATTTCCACAACACTCTCTAGAGTGGATTGTTGTTTATGAGACAATAAAAGTGCAGAGTCATCCACGTACAGAAATATTTCACATGAACAGGAGTCTGCCATATCATTTATATATGTTAAAAATAAGGACGGTCCGAGAATACTTCCTTGTGGAACTCCACATTCAACTATACAAGGGTCTGACAGTACTGCCCCTAAGACCACCAATTGTTCCGTCCCTGATAGGTAAGATCTAAACCATCTACAGGTGGCGCTGTCTGTCTGCCCCTAAGGCCTCAAGTTTGGCAATCAGTCTGTCATGGTTCACCGTATCAAATGCCCTTTGAAGATCCAATAACACCATTCCGCAGAGATTTCCATTATCTATTTCCCTGTGTATGATGTCAGATAAATAGAATAGGCATGATTCGGTAGAATGTGACTTCCTGAATCCGGATTGGAATTTAAACATGAAGTTGCTTTTATTCATGTATTCATTAAATTGCTCATTGACCAACCTTTCAAATATTTTTGATACTGTGCATAAAATAGAGACTGGTCTGTAGTTACCGGGATCATGGCTGTTTCCCTTTTTAAAAGGGGGGACTACCTTGGCCCTCTTGAGGTCATTAGGGAAAACACCAGTTTCAACAGACAGGTTAAGATGTATGGGGCTATTTGGGCAGCGGTATCTCGTAAAAACCGGGGAGATAACCCAGGTCCCTTAGAGCAGTCTAACTGTAATAGCCTTTTTTTTCATCTCCCCTACCTCAACCTTCTGTGAGGAAAATGAGTTTGGCAATGCTCCAAATTTATTGTAGAATGATTTCACCCTATCAATATTAAAAAACCCATAGGAAGGTTGAAGATTTGAGACCAGCTGCTCTGCTATAGAAGTGAAATAAATATTAAAATAACTAGCAACCTTTTTCTTATTGAAATTTAGGACACCCTTAATTGTTAGTCCTGTGCTTCTTGGTTTCCTAGTATTTGTCTTAGCGGCCCCCAATTCCTTTAAGGTCTTCCATAACTTTTTTGGGTTATCTTTATTATTTGATATATCATTCTTATAAGTGGGTTGATTTAGCATCTCTAATAAGTTCCTGAGTCTTATTTCTTGCTTGTTTATATAAAATAAAATCATCATGATTTTTAGTTCTATGAAAAATTTGAAGTGCTTTTTTCCCTGGTTTTAATAGCATCATGTATAACTTTGTCAAACCATGCACTAGAATGCTGTTTGACTCTGATCTGTCTAAGAGGGGTCACTTTGTTGATGACAACAGGGGACCAATCCACCTCATCAACCAGCATCCTCAAAGTTTCCTGAGAGTAATGTTTAAATGATCTAGATAGTACAGTCTTGTGAGAGTAAAAGTTTTTTTTTTTTTTTTTTTTACCAATGTTTCTTGTGAAAAAAAAATATTATGGTCACTTATACCATAAGTAATAGTACCACTTTGAGATATTTTAGTTTTGTCTGATACTAAGATCAGATCTATAATACTCTCACACAAGTCTTACTTATTCTTGTGGATTGTTTTACCAGCTGTTCAAGACCAAAACAGTGACACAGTTCCTCCAGTATTTTGTCATAAGGATGGGCACAGCCTGACACATTTGTGTTCATATCCCCAATTAAAATCATCTCAGAGCTCATTTTGTTTGATAGTCTCAAGAGAACTTGTTCTAACTTATAAAAAGTAGAATGGCCTGGTGGTCTAGCAAGCCCCCAATAAAATGGGATACGTTTTTGGTAAACATATGTCCACATCCAAACAATCTCTAAATCACTAGCAATATAATTTCTACATAAAAGCCACTTCACATATACACAGACCCCGCCCACCTTTCTATTCCGGTCCTTCCTAACTATACAGTAATTATTAATGGCAATTTCCTCATCACTTATAGTTTCATCTAACCAACTTTCCATTAAACAGATAACCCCGATCTTTAATTGTTTCACCAATTGTCTTATTTCCTCAATTAGACTTCTAACATTAAGATGTAGGAAATGTAAACCTTTCTTACTAAAAGTTGATTTAAAGTCTGTGCCCTTATCCTCCGACGTCAGGCCATCCACTGCTTTGCTGTTCGAAGATGCTGTCATGTGCTTATTGTGATGGTCTTCACTACTCTGGGGCATATTCTCAGTACCATTACGATGGTGGGTACCGGAGATAGGAGACGACAAGACAGTAATGTTGTGAGTTTTCAGTACGACGTGTCATCAGAAGCACCGTCTCTGCCACATTGAAGAGCCCCGGAAAACGTGGACAACGAGGTCGCAGACCCCAACCCAAACCTCAGCCCTGGATTAATCAGCTGAGAGGCTAATTTGTTAGTTCACTGGTAGATCGACTGACAGGTGGAGCTAACTGAAGATGTTGTGCTGTGTGGCTAACAATAGAATCCATGTTAGTAGACAGCCAGGGATGTGGTCCCGGATTCAGCTCGATATCCCCCGCCAACAGCAGCATCACCGCTATCTGGGCGAGACCCTGGTTAGTTGAGTGTCTCGTGCCTTTGTCCAACGAGGACGGGGCGCTGGCATAGCCCTTTACCAGGAACTTTGAGTATAGTACATGTTGGCTTCTTGCCGGAGGTATAAACAAACACTCCTCCGCCCCCAAAGATAGGATTGTATGCCGTGTTTGAACAATTATCAAACATGCAATTATTACGGCAGTAACCATCCATCAATTATTCAACTGAGGAGATGTAGGTGATATGATACACCTCGTAGACTGTTTAAACTGCAGACACCTCTGCTGTCGTGCCTGGTCCGTGGCGGCCATCTTGGAATTGTGGCTCTGTGTTTGGCCCTCTGCTATCTTCAATATATATGCTGCCACTTGGTAATATTATTAAGAAAACATGAAATTAATTTTCCACTGTTATGCCGATGATACTCATTTATATATTTCATTACGACCAGATAAATTCTCTAAATTGTCTAACTTAACAGAATGTGTTAAAGATATAAAATATTGGATGACCTGTAATTTTATTCTATTAAATTCAGCTAAGACAGAGGTATTACTTATTGGACCAAAAACCAATACACAGAATCTCGTAGAATACAATTAGCATTTGGAAGGATGTCCTGTAACTCCATCCTCTACAGTTAAAGACCTGGGTGTTATATTAGACCGCAACTTATCTTTCCACCTCAGAAACATCGCTAAACTCTGGAATATGCTTCTGTTTCTGATGCAAAAGTTAGTTCATGCTTTCATGACCTCTAGACTAGATTACTGTAATGGAGTAAAAATGCATTTTCTTTATGTACAGTAGAGGGCGCCACTCAAACAAACCTTTCAGCTGCTGCCGTTCTGGATTAAAGAACAATAGTATACAGGAGAAGGAGGTTCAACACTCTTATTTCTAAATCTAATCTAAAGCAATTTTGCTTATTAGTATTGTTGAATTAGATCATTGAAGGTCAGCAGCAAAGGCATTGGTTAACAAAATGAGATTAAGTACATACATAACGTATATTTGTGTCATTTAATATAGTGAATTATGAAATGATAAAAATCTGAAAGTCTGGGGAAAAAAAAAGTGCTATTTGAATTCTAGAATTTACCGCTTTAAAACACAATGGGAATGTCAAACATGATGTAAAACATCCACATAAACTAAAAAGACTGATGAAAAGAGGGGAAAACATCATCCTGCACCATCATAAATTTCCCCAAAATGTGTTCTGCTAATAATGACACATATTAGCAAAAACCTGGCTTTCAGATATTCAGAGAGATGACAGGAAATTTACATTTTCAATATAAGAAAATGTTAAGTAAAGTTAATTTGACCTACCATGGCACTTTGATTATTATTATTTTTTTTTTTAAACTGATACGTTAGTTAAGTCAATTCACTTTTATTTATATAGCGCTTTTAACAATAGGTGTATAAATAAAATAAAATACATTATATCCTATATTAACAACTGAACGCAAACTTGCCAATTACTTTATTGCAGTTATGTTATCAATGCATGTGTGGATGATACCACAAAAAAAAAAAAAATCTCATGAGTTGTGCTGGGACCCGCTAAACGGGAACACACTTCAACCCCCCAATGTTCAACCAAAACTACGCCTTTGACCTCCTCACTTTATTTTTCCTTTAAACATAGGGACAGGAGAGCTGTCAGCCGAAAATTTGAAAAAAGTTACTTAGATATTTTGTTGTAAATTGAAAAAGTAATGTGTTACTTTACTAGTTACTTGAAAAGTAATCTGATTACGTAACTCAAGTTACTTGTAATGAGTTTACCCCAACACTGCAAATGCCTGTGTGTGTGTGTGTGTTTGTATTGTCCATCTCAGGAGATCAAAGTATCTGAGGTTATTTCAGCCTTACACTGTTACTCCTAACATGATTTTCCTGATTTTAAAAACAGAGCATCTATAAAAACTGTGACACTCAGGAAGTGACATCATCTGGGCTCTTTCTACTGCATGATGGGAAGACAAGAAAATAATATCAATCCATTGTCTCAGTTTTTACACAAACTGTAGCATTGACTGTATTCATCAATCGTTACTGTAAGAAGAATAATCTATATAATTATGAATAACTTATGATATTTGACAAATACAACTTTATCAGTAACTTGGTGTTTACTGACTATTCCTAAAAAAAAGTAATTTTTTTTAAATTCATCAACCCTGTTACCAAAGTTACTGTAAGGAGAAAATAAGTGTATGTTGAGGGAGATAATTTGACCTGATGTTAACAATCAATGTGAAAGTTTCTCCAACCTCCCTCCACTGACCATTTGTTGAAAATCTGTAACCATTTTATTGTTGAACTGTTTATCTAAATGTGATGAAGTGCTTGAATGTTTCTAACATGAATGTTCTTCAGGATCATGAATGAATGAATGAAGAATAAACACCAACCTCTTTGTTCTTCAGGATCTTCAGTGTGTTTCATTCTGCAGGGTTCTGGATCACTCATGTTCTCTCTGTCCTCTTTAATAAACTCAGTCTTTGCAGATTTCAGCTCTTCCTGATGCTCTGATGCTCGTCTTCGTTTGTAGCTGATGGGAATTTACAGCATTTATTGGAGAATTACTGTGGGTGGAGCTTCACTGATGATGTGACTGTGGTGGGAGGAGCTTCACTGATGATGTCCTGCAGTGGGAGGAGCTTCGCTGATGATTTAATTGTGTGGGAGGAGCTTATCTGCCAAAATCAAAAATCAGTTATTGAGGGTTTTTTAACTAAATGACACATCTGTAAAATCGTGTACATCATGTCTGTCTGTCTATCATAAAGTTACTGATGCTCATTCCACTCAGAACCCCAAAATTATTCTCCTTCTTCATTAAAATATTGTTGTGGAGTCTGTCACTTATTAAATTCAATATTGAAGTCTTGGGTGCCAGAGAATAAACTTTACTATCCTTTTTTTTTTTAATCTAACAAAGCAGAGTGCATTTGCAAAAGCAACTCGAGTCCAGTGTCAAACATATAAACACCTCAAAGGTAATCAATACATTCCATACACTTTTATTTTAAGCAGTGAACATGAGACTAAGGAATTCACCATCTGTGAGCATTTCCATCCATTCCAGTCGCATACTTTGCTTCTCTTATGCTCCTGCCCTGAGACAGATATAAAAGTATAATGTCTTTGGATTAAGTGAAATCTATGAGAATATGATCAGTTAATAACCAATACAAATATTCTACAATATGCAGAAATAAAGAAAAACATTAATGTATTAATGTAAATTCTTCCAAATAAAAATAGAAAAAAGAAAAACAGTTAAACTCAGAAATAAAAGCTACATATAGTAATAATCAAATCCCCTCAGTCTGCTGACACCAATGAAATGAGCTTTAAGTGTCAATTTACAGGAGATCTGAAGACATCAGCATAATAAATGAGGTGAAAACAGGAACTATTGTCATGAAATAAAGAGTGTTTTCAGCAGATCTGTTAATATTGATGAGCCTCAGACTATCAACACTCATTCAACAAGCCATTCAGGACCATCAGCAGATCATCTCACTTTATTCTGAGTGTTTACTGTTAGAAACACATTATTTGAGTCAGGATACATGACAAAAGCCTGTAAAACTGCTCTACTGAAAGAAAATACTGTTATTTTTCACCATCTGACACAAAAATATCAAACATATAACATTTTATTCACATAATAACATTGTCCTGTTGAACCCCCATTTTAATTTGGCATTAACAGTTTTACTGACTTAAAAACAGAAACAGAATATACCTATATTATACCTATAACCTATATTATACAGGCTACTTAATTAAAGTCTTGTGCTGTTTTATAAAGGCACAAAGCCATATCACGGTTTCGATTTTAGTTCGTTGGCAAAATATAACTCTAGAAACCTTTATGCTTGGCTATACATTTTATATCTCATGTTTTTGGGAAAGGGAGAAGAGCGAGTTCGGCAAAAGGTGGAAAAAAGCCTCATTCTTGTGGCTCTGATGTACATTTTTGGAAAACCCAATCAATAGTTTTTAGTCATGGATCCAATCACTCAGCAGGTGTTGCTATTCTCTTTAACAAATTTAAAGGTGATATTTTGGAAACTATTCGTTCAGAAAATGGAAGATAGTTAATAATGTCTCTCAGATTGGATAATTCTATTTTATTCATTTGCAATGTCTATGGTTTCAATATTGAAGTACATAATCTAGAAATGTTTAAGAACATTTGTGAAATATTAACAGATCTAAAAAAGAAATAGAAAGTAGGGTATATAATTATAGTGGTGACTTTAACGATGCTCCGGATTACTCAGTTGACCGTTTTCTGCCCAAAGTTAGTTCACCAACCTCAGACTCATTTTATTTTAGAACTGACAAGTTACAAGTTACTGATGTATGGAGATATTTGAACCCTCATTTTTATGATTACACGTGGAATAAGTCCTCTCTTTATTTAATATCAAGAACAGACTTCTGGCTGATTCCTCAAGACTTAATTCTCTAGGCTTTTATGTTCAAACCGGTGTAAAGATGGCATGGAATGGAGCGCATGTGCAGAGTGGTGAGTGATATAAAGACAACAAGAGAATTAAGATCAGAATCAGATGAAATGCTGTTAGTGAAGGGAAATTCAAAGTCCTGATTGATTAGTGTAATGCATTAGGTTTCAATCCCAGCTAACAACTAACAAGGACCCAACAAACACAGAACTTTCCCCTAACGTTCACATGTGGTTCCCATTTGGTTATTGTTTTGGGAACCCAATAAGAACGTTCTAGGAACATTCTCTGTAGGTTCTTTTTTTATAACCTAAAGAGAGCGTTCCCATAATGTTCACTAACGTTCTTTAAAAGTTATGTATAAATGTTAGGACAAAACGGTCTTAAAAAAAATACGTTTTCATAACATTTCCAAAAGGATAAAACTTTCTTAATACTTAAAAAATGGATGTTTGGAATGTCCAGAAAACATTCAGAAATAACGTTTTCATAACTATTGGGAATGTTAGAACAACATTCTAAGAACATATTTTTGTTATCTGGGAATGTTGTTCTAAGAAAGTTTTCTCTCAATATTATGAGAGCATCAGACAAGAACAAATAACATCACAAGGACGTTCCAAAACTAAGAACGTTTTTCCTCTCAACATTACGAAAATGTATTTTAACTCTATAAACATAAGAACGTAGAAACATTATTTCAGGAAAGTTTTTTTTTTACTAACATTTACATAACTTTTACATAACGTTAGTGAAATTTATGGAAATGTTCCCTGTTAGCTGTGTGGATCCTCTTGTGTGTTTTCAGATTTGCTGACTGACTGAATCTCTTGTCACAGTGTGAACACTTGTAAGGTTTCTCTCCAGTGTGGATCCTCTCATGTGATTTCAGAGATGATGGCTGACTGAATCTCTTGTCACAGTGTGAACACTTGTAAGGTTTTTCTCCAGTGTGAATTCTCTGGTGCCGTTTTAAACTGCCTGCTGTCCTAAAAGTCTTCTCACACTCAAAGCACATGTACTCTCTTACACCAGTGTGAGTTTTCTGATGTGTGTGTAAATGTTGCAGCAGTGAAAAACTCTTTCCACACACAGAACATGAATGCGGCTTCTCCTTCGTATGAACCATCAGGTGTGTCTTCAGTTCTGATGACCTAAGAAATGTTTTGCCACATTGATCACATGTGAACGGCTTCTCTCCGGTGTGGATCCTCATGTGAAGCTCAAGACTTTGTTTGTATGGGAAATTTTTCCCACATTGATCACATGTGAATGGCTTGTCTCCGGTGTGGATCCTCATGTGATCCTCAAGACTTTGTTTGTATGGGAAACTCTTTCCACACTGATCACATGAGAACGGCTTCACTCCGGTGTGAATCATCATGTGACTCTTAAGATTACCTTTGCATAAGAATCTCTTTCCACATTGATCACATGAGAACGGCTTCTCTCCGGTGTGGATCCTCATGTGAAGCTCAAGACTTTGTTTGTATGGGAAACTTTTCCCACATTGATCACATGAGAACGGCTTCTCTCCAGTGTGGATCCTCATGTGACACTCTAGACTATGTTTGGTTGTGAGACTCTTCCCACACTGAGTGCAGGTGAAAGATTTATTGGCTCTTCTTTTCTTTAAAAATGTCTGTTTAGTCTTTGAGCGACTCAAAGGTTTTTCCCTAAGTTTGACATGATGTTCCTCCTTCACTTCACTCAGTTCTTCTCTCTCCTCCTTCACTTCACTCAGTTCTTCACTCTCCTCCTTCACTTCACTCAGTTCTTCTCTCTCCTCCTTCACTTCACTCAGTTCTTCACTCTCCTCCTTCACTTCACTCGGTTCTTCACTCTCCTCGCTGTCTTCCATCAGGTCTGACATGAAAGTAAAAATTATTCAATTCATTTTCAGTACATCAAAATAATTCAAAGAGAGAAATATAAAGTGAAAAGACATGAAAGTGATTATAGGCACGAATCCCATGTTTCTTTAGCAAGAACTATTAAATATATTTGATCAATGACAATTATCTAACATGATATTAACATTAAAATATACAATACTGCCATATTTTGACACCAACTTTGAGATTGATATTTATTTTGATAAAAACGTTTAAATTATTAATGATTTTAATGATAATAATTATTACATTTTGAATTATTATTATTTGTTATATGTTAAATTTATGTTAGTAAAAAAGCTGCCGCAGAATGTGACATCATTTCACGGCCATTGCAGTGTCTGTAGAACTTCACAAGCTCAAAAGTGTAGAGTGGCCATAACTTTAACTGGCTTTAAATTAACTTTTTTATTATCTTTATCTGTGTCCTACATGTTTCACTCAACCCTGTTACTCCTGACATGATTTTCCTCCTTTTTAAAACAGCATTTCTTGAAACTGTGACACACAGGAAGTGACATCATCTGTGCTCTTTCTATTGCATGATGGGAAGACAAGAAAATCTGAATCTGTGATGTGTCTCAAAATGTTTTGAGATCCGCATAATCTGCGCAGAACTGATCACCGGTGTTATAAATGTGTCCGAGTGCGGTCCGCATGTCTGAAACTCTCGCGAGTGGATGTGTCGGATTCTGCAGTTGCTCTCCACCGACTGCGCTGATCAAAAGCACGATGGACTTGCTGATGACAAAGCTTAATGATCATTGGTTTAAACAACCGTGATGTATTGTTCTCTTTTTAACTGTTTAATTTTAAAACTCTGATCTCAAGTTTTTATATCATGTTTTTATGTGTATAAATTATGTTTTAGTATTCCCAAACTCTCTGACAGTGTGATCTATGGGTTATTTGTTGTCATATTTACAAATATTTATAGGCTATATTATATATAAAACATGTCTGTGGATTAGACTAAAAGGGACTGATAAACACGTCTTTGGTATTGTTCATTATAATTATTTTCATATAAAAGCAACAGAACTTAAATTACATCCAGTTTATTAGCAACGCTGTGCACAAGCGTGAATCCCGCAAAATCCATCTTTGATCTTGCAGGTGTCAGATCCACTGACAGAAGAGAGATCTGTCCGGCTTGCCTGCACTTTTTTTCACTCCTCCTCTCCTCACTGCAGTGCCTACTCTCGCATACTATCCGCCCTAAATAGTCTTTGAAAATAGAATTAGTACATCCAAAATCGTAGTATGTTGGTTTCAAAGATACCCGGATGGTCTACTATTTCCGATGTGCAGATCGCGCGTTGGCCGAGGATTCGGTTAGAACTACAAACACGAGTGAAAAGTGCTAAAAAACTACAGACATGGAGGACGCGCGAGTCCGGCGATTATGTAGAGATGTTTAGATAAAGGGGTTTGAGTGATTAATTATCAGTTTCTAACCTGACGAACATGTATTTATTCAGTGTTGTCTACATTATATTGCATCTGCAGCAGCATTGTGAACTTTTGTAAAGATACGTTTAGCCATTAACTTTTAAATGCAAATGTTCATAAACAATGGTAATAAACTATAGCCTGGGTTTTCCCCATGCTGCCTTGCGCGATTTTATTCATGCTGCTAGGACCAGATTTTCCCCTCAAAAAAAGGACCCAATCACAGCAAGCAGCAAGACGATGACGACGTCTATGCGACACACTGAAGCAGTTTGTTTATATCTATGGATCCAACATGGCATCAGATGCGAAGTTACCTTTCGATGCAGCCTTAGATAAGTAGTTTAGAACGCAAGTTTATTTCGTCTTCTTCCTCGTCGAATTTCTGTCGCTCTACATACGTCATCTGGTATAATTGAAACAATTGGCTATGAGCTACGTACAGGCGAATTTGATAGACATCAGTATTTCTTAAAACTGTGACACACAGGAAGTGACATCATCTAGGCTCTTTCTACTGCATGATGGGAAGACAAGAAATTAATCTCAATCCATTGTCTCAGTTTTTACACAAACTGTAGCATTGACTGTATTCATCAACCCTGTTACCAAAGTTACTTTAAAGCAGCGCTCAGTAAGACTGCGAGAAAACAGCCAGTTTTTTTCTCGAGCCCCCCCCTACAGTTTCGGAGTATAATATTTTTGAGAAAACTGTCGTAAACTCGTTGTCAACTATTCCCCCTCCCATCTCGCTCAGGCCATGTGCATTTGTTTTCAGAGAAGCCGGCGAACAAACGGAGCCATGTCAACTGAAGTATGTATGATTCTCACAAGAATATCATATATATGTTGAGATAGTGTATATTTGTATAGTGGAGATAGTGTATATTTTTACAGTGTTGCCAAACGTAATCAGTAACATTATGGCAAAAACAATACTATAAGAAATATCTCCGCTATTTATTTATTTTTAGTTTAGACTATAGCTATAGCTACTTAGGTTATGCATTATCAAAATAAATGTTACACATTCTTTTATCATTTTGATGGTGATCCGAGTTGTCCATCATAACGATTGACCAAACAAAGTCAAACACGTAGCCTAGTTTGTTTATTTATTTTGCAAGAATACGTGTACTATGGTATAAGGCTATAATTTATTCGTTCAAAACGTTTGGTTTGAAATTTCATAAGTTGTATTGCTAGCTAGCATCCTAACATAGATCTGTGAACATGCAACATAACGTTACTAATTCTGAGGCAGACGGCAAGCTAAAGCATCATTTGAAGACTTTCATATCGATTTATAGGCGATCTCAGTAACACAAATAAAACCTGATAGAGGAACGGACAAAACACTACAGAAAACAAACACGTTTGTTTACTAATGAAAATGCTAACATAAGTTACAGTATCTAGCGTACTAGTAAGCCCGTAACAGACAGCGACCATAATAAAAACCTAAACAGACAATAGCAAACATCCTGAGGTCACAATTACAAGAAATACAAACATTAAACACAGTTTATTCTAAAGATACAAGTGCAACAGCAAGAAGGGCAGGTCAGCATCGGTTTTGCCGGCTTCGGTTTCTTTCAGTTCTCTCCATTCTGAAAAAGCCGGTCCAATATTAACTCTAGTCTGACTTCACGCTCGGTCAGTCTCCCGTTTCCTCTTTCTTTGGTCCTCTGACAAAGATTTCCTAGCTTTCTGCTTCTTTTTTACATGTTCAGCCATTACGAAAACTTGAAGAACTCAATAGCGTTACCTTGTTCTTATAGCTAGCGGATACTGGATGGATGGGGGGCTTGTACGCGTGCAGTGCCGTAAAGCAATTCGTTACCTTCGCGAGACCTGATATCACACGATACTTCCTAACACTGAGGCCGGCGGCCCGCCGGCCCAAAGTTGCAAGGGTGGTTTTGCGCTCACAGGCACCAGGGGGGTGCGAGACGACCACCATTCAACCCGAAATCAGTAATATAACCATTACAATGACTCCAAAGCTGTTCGGTTAAGGTAAAAAAGTTACTTAGTTCACCTTTAAGAAGAATCTCTATAACTATGAATAACTTGTATGATATTTGTTTATGATGTTTACTGATTATTCCTAAAAAAAAAAAATTGTAAACTATATGTTGAAAATGACTAAACTTCTGGTAACATTGTTACAAAATGGGAAAATAAATGTAAAATAAAACAGTTAAAATAGTATTTGCTGATCTGATGTTGACAATCAATATAAAAATGTCTCAAACCTCCCTTTAACTGACCATTTGTTGAAGAAAAACCCAGAATATTCTGTACCGTTTCATAGTTGAACTGTTTATCTAAATGTGATGAAGTGCTTGAATGTTTCTAACATGAATGTTCTTCAGCATCATGAATGAATGAAGAATAAACACCAACCTCTTTGTTCTTCAGGATCTTCAGTGTGTTTCATTCTGCAGGGTTCTGGATCACTCATGTTCTCACTGTCCTCTTTAATAAACTCAGTCTTTGCAGATTTCAGCTCTTCCTGATGCTCTGATGCTCGTCTTCACTTGTAGCTGATGGGGAATTTACAGCATTTATTTGATAAATACTGTGGGCGAGCTTCATTGATGATGTAAATGCAATGGGAGGAGCTTCACTGATGAGTGATTACAGTGGGAGGAGCTGATCTGGCAAAAAATATCAATTACCAGTTTTTTTTATATATATAAAAAATGACACTTCTAAGCATTTATGTCTGTCTATCTTTGTACAGTAACTGATGCAAATTCATTAATTATTTTTAATTATTTGTATTTCTAAACCTAACATTATTCTACTTCCTCATTAAAATACAGATAGGGCCTATCTGTAATAAATAAAAGAAAATAAATAATTGAAATTATTCCTGATATAAATAAATGTTAAGAAAAACAATTAAAATCATAAACACAGAAATAAAGTGACATATAGTAGCCAACAAATCCCTCAGTCTGCTGACACCAATGAAATGAGCTTTATGTGTAAATTTTACAGGAGATCTGAAGACATCAGCATAATAAATGAGGTGAAAACAGGAACTATTGTCATGAAATAAAGAGTGTGTTCAGCAGATCTGTTAATATTGATGAGCCTCAGACTATCAACACTCATTCAACAAGCCATTCAGGACCATCAGCAGATCATCTCACTTATTCTGAGTGTTTGTGCTGTTAGAAACACATTATTTGAGTCAGGATACATGACAAAAGCCTGTAAAAACTACTCTACTGAAAGAAAATATTGTAATTTCTCAAAATAAGACATGGATAAAACATCAACAACACAAAAACAATCACTAATGACACTCATCTCCATCAACCACTACAGAGAATAACTATAGCAGCATAATATGTCCACATTAAGTTTGATCTTATGATACACTAGCCTACATTGATCACTATAAAGTAGTTAGATCATTAAAAAACAAACATTTTATATGCGCAGAAACTGAAAATTATCATACAACTTTTACAATTAAAGAGCACCACAAGCACTATTGTTCCAAGAGTAAAACGCGATTCATATTTATTAGTATTATTGCTTTAATGTCTCGAAACAATCACACAAACGAACACAAACTCGCTCAGGTCTGAATGAACTCAACATATTCTCCTCATGCTCGCTGCTGCTGCACTAAATGTTTATTTCAGAAGGAAGACGCCAGAAAAGACGCACAAGTATCGCTGTGATCGATGAAAACACTACAGAAATGAGCCTGTCGCTTAATCAAACTGTATAAAGTGTGTGTGATGGTTGTATAAATGTGAGAAATACCGTGAACTGCTCTCCTCACCTCAGAAGACTCGACACTGAAACTCTCAATGACGGAAGAGAGACGGCGCGAGCGAGCGGTGACGTCATCGGCCGCCAACTGTAGGAGAGGGGGTTCAGCAACAATTGTTTAAAGAACTGGGAGCTAAGCTTACAAGTATACAGTCGTTTTAGTAATACTTATTTGATTATATCTGGAGATTTTAATGAAACCCCTGACGATGCACAAGATAGATTTCCTATAAGAACTACCTCTAATTCACATGATTTGGTGTTGGCTTGGCATTTCTTTAACTCTGGTTGTAGAGGCTTTACTTGGTCCAACAAATCTGGATCGCTTAAAGCTAGAATTGATCTTTTTCTCATGTCTCATGCTGTTTTGAAAGATGTCCATAATCATCAATTTGCCCCGTTTACTGACCACATGTTAACCCTTTCATGCATGAATTATGATATCCTCAGTCAGGATTTTTTTCCTATGTGTTTTTATTGCTCTTAGGGCATGAAAAACAAGAATTGATTTTTATTTTGTTTTTTTACAAATTTTTCAAAGAGATCTTCAGATGTCCACTTGAGTGGACAGCATGCGTTTATGGTTTTAAACTGAAGATATACTGTATTAAATAAGACAATAATCAAAAAGATAAAGTATGTGAATTTAACGAACTAATCAATACAATTATATCAAATCATATGAAAACTATAAAATATATAAAAAAAATATAAATGCAAAATATTGCAAAGGCTTCATACATCTTCATACAAGTTGCACTTCGCGTATCTTTGATATCAGAACATGAGGACGTGATTCCATCAGAATTTTCTACAGTCTATCAAGGTACAACTGTGGAAACCACTCAGATGCTCCATCCAGTGCACCAGAGTATGGAGATTTACCCTTATTAGCTGATAATTCTGATTATGTTCAAGATGGACATGCACATTTCTATCATAGCCCTCCTCTGAGAAAACCTAGCGATACGTTTTTTCAATCTCATCTGAAATGATCAGTGTTGGGGGTAATGCATTACAAGTAACATGCATAACGCATTCAGATTACTTTTTTATGTTACAAGTAAAGTAATGTGTTACAAGTAACATGCATTACCTAATCAGATTACTTTTTGATCTAACAAGTAATTAACTACAAGTAATGTGCATTACCTAATCAGATTACTTTTTGATGTAACGAGTAAAGAAACGCATTACAAGTAACATGCATTACGTAATCAGATTACTTTGTGATGTTATGAGTAAAGAAACGCATTACAATAACGCATATTACATAATCAGATTACTTTTTGATGTTATGAGTAAAGAAACGCATTACAAGTAACATGCATTATGTAATCAGATTACTTTTTGATGTTATGAGTTAAAGAAACGCATTACAAGTAACATACATTACGTAATCAGATTACTTTTTGATGTTATGAGTAAAAAGAGCGCATTACAATAACGTGCATTACGAAATCAGATTACTTTTTGATCTAACAAATAAAGTAATGCATTACAAGTGTCATACATATGTAATCACATGACTTTTTTCTATGTCAATGAAAATTACTTTCTAATAATACAAATACATTTATTTACAGTAAAAAAAGTCACTGCAGATTAAGTTTTTAAGTTTTAAATTTCAAAAACAATATTCACATTATAATTATGAATTGTAGCTGAATATAGCAGTTGATGCATGACGTCCACTACAGTGGACATGTGATTAATCAGAGTTTCTCTCAATCTAAAATCAAAACTTGAAAATTTTACTGTGATATGACTCATTTGATATTGCTTGATGCTCCAATATTTTTTTTACCTACAAGAGTCTCCTAGATTAGAAGGAATGGGTGGATATTCCAGAGCAACTTGGCATGTCTGACTGACCCTTGGCCATCTTGGTTTGGAGGGGGAAAAAATCGAAACACAAACAGCTTGCCACTTGGTTGCAATTTATTGTGATGCACAAGGGTCCAATGAAGAGATTGATGTGCAACTTTGCCATAAAAAACCCGTGCAAATTCAAGAAAATGTATTTTTAAAGGAGAAGTTCACTTTTAAAATGAAAATTCTGTCATCATATACTCACCCTCATGTTGTTCAAACCTGTATGAATTTCTTTCTTCTGCTGAACAGAAAGGAAGATATTTAGAAGATTATCAGTAACCAGACAGTTTTTGGGTCCCATTGACTTCCATAGTAGGAAAAAAAATATACTATGGAAGTCAATGGACCCAAAAACTGTCTGGTTACTGACATTCTTCTAAATATCTTCCTTTCTGTTCAGCATAAGAAGGAAATTCATACAGGTTTGAAACAACATGAGGGTGAGTATATGATGACAGAATTTTCATTTTATTAGCTCCTTTAATAGCTGTCCACTGTAGTGACCACTATGCGTGAAAGGGTTAATTTCTTTGAATCTTGCCACAATACAGTAAGTAAATAGAACAAGGGGGTTACTGGAAATTTAACAGTTGTCTTTTGGAAGACGCCAATTTTAATGATAGTGTAATTCAACTGGCTAATTCTATGTTTAGTAATACTTAACCCTCTGAGGTCTGAGCTGTTTTCTGGGCCCTGGAGGTGTTCTGACATGCTCTGACATTTGTGCTTATTTCTGTTACTTGTGACATTTTCATGGCTAAAGTCTAATTACACTGTATTCAGCACAAACTCTGCTACAATAATATATCAGCAGCATGTGTGTAAAAGTTTGTTGTTTTGAGATAATTGCATTTATGCGTGGTTTGTGAAAATACTAAAAAAAAAATTCTCACTGAAATAAGGTCATGAAACCCATACTGATTATTTCTTCACAAGACTTTTGAAAATTGTATGACGTAGCCTAGAATATTTGCTCTAAAACTGTGAAAATCACCCTGACCTGCTCATTCAGAGAAGACAATATATTTGTCACGACCGCACAGAGAGAAAAGAGCACAGGATCCAAATGCAGTGTGGTGAGGCTTTATTTTCAGGGCAATCCAAAAATCAAGGTCCAAACACAGGCAGGGGTCGAAAATCCAGACAGGCAATATCAAAACAACAAACAGGCAAGCCACGAGAACTGGAGTGGCGTGACATACAACATTGATCCACAAAGAACACAAGACAAACAGGGCATTAAATACATGCATGACGAGGGGAAAACGAGAGACAGCTGGTGATTACAATTACTAACACCTGTGGTGTGATACACAGACAGGAATTGTGGGAGATGAAGTTCATGTGCATGACACCGTGGAGAAAAGGAGGACATCTAGTGGATACACGTGGAACACAACCAGACACTGTGACATTACCCCCCTTCAACGGAGTGGCTCCCAGACACTACAAGACAGGACAAGGAACAAAACAAAAACTCAGGAGGGAGGTGGCCCGGTGGAGGACCAGGGGGAGGGGATGGGGGCCAGGTCCGTGCGGGGAAAACAGACACAAGGGGCAACAGACTCCATGAGGACCAGGGAAACATGGACAGTAGAACGGGGAAACAGGGGAAAACAAATAGTTCATCAGGCGGTCGAGGCAAGGGGAACAGTTCATCAGGCGGTCGGGGCAGAACGGACCATCGGGTGGGCCGGGGCAACGCGAAAAGTCATCTGGCGGCCAGGGCGGAGACTTTCCCTCGGGCGGCCAGGGCGGAGACTCTCCCTCGGGCGGCCAGGGCGGAGACTCTCCCTCGGGCGGCCAGGGCGGAGACTCTCCCTCGGGCGGCCAGGGCGGAGACTCTCCCTCGGGCGGCCAGGGCGGAGACTCTCCCTCGGGCGGCCAGGGGCGGAGACTCTCCCTCGGGGCGGCCAGGGCGGAGACTCTCCCTCGGGCGGCCAGGGCGGAGACTCTCCCTCGGGCGGCCAGGGCGGAGATTCTCCCTCGGGCGGCCAGGGCGGAGACTCTCCATCGGGCGGCCAGGGCGGAGACTCTCCCTCGGGCGGCCAGGGCGGAGACTCTCCCTCGGGCGGCCAGGGCGGAGACTCTCCCTCGGGCGGCCAGGGCACAGAAACAGACACCACCGGCTCAGGCACAGGAACTGGCACCACCGGCTCAGGCACAGGAACTGGCACCACCGGCTCAGGCACAGGAACTGGCACCAACGGCTCCGGCACAGGAACTGGCACCAACGGCTCCGGCACAGGAACTGGAACTGGCACCACCAGCTCAGGCACTGGAACTGGATCAGCTGGGCAGGCGACTGGCTCCGGCTCTGGATCAGCTGGGCAGGCCACTGGCTCCGGCTCTGGATCAGTTGGGCAGGTCTCTGGCTCCGGCTCTGGATCAGCTGGGCAGGTCTCTGGCTCCAGCTCTGGATCAGCTGGGCAGGTCTCTGGCTCCGGCTCTGGATCCGGCAGGACTAGCAGCGGGGGCGGGGGGCCGGCAGGGCTAGCAGTGTGGGCGGGGCCGGCAGAGCTAGCAGCGTGGGCGGGGCCGGCAGGGCTAGCAGCCCATGGACGGCCTCCGGGGCGGCCCTCCTCACCGCGGTAGCAGCAACGACCTCCGAGACAGCTTCCCTCTCCACAGCCGCCGTGGCTTCAGAGACAGCTTCCTCCTCCACAGCCGCAGTTGCTTCAGAGACAGCTTCCTCCTCCACAACAGCAGCGGCCTCAGGGACAGCTTCCTCCCTCTCTGCAACAGCGACTTCCAGGGCATTGGGGGAATTGGGGGTCTTCCTCCTCCGTCGCTTATGGCGGTGAGGTGCAGGCTCTGAGCTGGGCTCTGGGGTTTGAGCGGTGTCTGTGCTGGGCAGCGGGGATGCGCGCTCTGTGCTGGGCAGCGGCGATGCACTCTCCGGGCTGGGCAGCGGCGATGCACTCTCCGGGCTGGGCAGCGGCGATGCAGCTTTCTTTGAACTAAGCAGCGATGAAGCCTTCCTTGAGCTGGGCAGCGATGAAGCCTTCCTTGAGCTGGACAGCGATGAAGCTTTCTCTGAACTGGGCAGCGATGAAGCTTTCTCTGAACTGGGCAGCGATGAAGCTTTCCTTGAGCTGGGCAGCAGTGCAGCTTTCTCTGAACTGGGCAGCGATGAAGCTTTCTTTGAGCTGGGCAGCGATGAAGCTCTCTCTGAACTGGGCAGCGATGCAGCTTTCTCTGAACTGGGCAGCGATGATGCAGGGGAGGCGGTTGTATCCCGCTGGCTTCGATGGTGGAGATACATCGTGAACCTCACAAAATCCAAAATTTCCAGCCCCTTCATTTCCCATTGGGGCAATGGATCGTCCAAACCACCATTAAGGATATCCTTCAGGGAGGCGTCATTGTGGCCTAGGTCTTGTGCCATTCTGAAGAAGGTTTTAGAAAATTCACTTACAGCTTGACCCCGTTGGCGTAAGCCCATCAATTCCTGAAACCTTCTCCTCCTCTCCTTCTGAGTGATGTGGAAGGAGCCTCAACCACCGAACTGCTGGATCCCTTCATTTTTGGTGATCAATCTGTCACGGACCGCACAGAGAGAAAAGAGCACAGGATCCAAATGCAGTGTGGTGAGGCCTTATTTTCAGGGCAATCCAAAAATCAAGGTCCAAACACAGGCAGGGGTCGAAAATCCAGACAGGCAATATCAAAACAACAAACAGGCAAGGAAACCACGAGAACTGGAGTGGCGTGACATACAACATTGATCCACAAAGAACACAAGACAAACAGGGCATTAAATACATGCATGACGAGGGGAAAACGAGAGACAGCTGGTGATTACAATTACTAACACCTGGGTGTGATACACAGACAGGAATTGTGGGAGATGAAGTTCATGTGCATGACACCGTGGAGAAAAGGAGGACATCTAGTGGATACACGTGGAACACAACCAGACACTGTGACAATATTGATTTAAAAATTTTACGACGTGTTTTGTGTGAAAAAGCCTTATGCGGGACCTCATTAATATGTAAGCTTTTCTCACCTGAGAAAGACAAAGACCCTCCCCTAACGGCCCTATTAGGAGCTAGATTAGATTAGATTAGATTCAACTTTATTGTCATTACACAAGTACAGGTACAAGGCAACGAAATGCAGTTTAGGTCTAACCAGAAGTGCAATAGCAGCAAGTGCAGGATATACAGTGGTTCATAAGTGCAGAACATGGATATGTACTGAATAAATATAGAGTTGAATACTATTATAAACAAAAATTTACAGATAGATTGTCCTATGAATATAATATACAGATAACTCTTACTGTGAACAGAATTTACAGCTAGATATGTACTGAATATAATAATATACAGATGGCTATTACTATAAACAGAATGTTTACAGATAGATATGTACTGAATATAATATACAGATGGCTGTTACTATAAACATAATTTTACAGATAGATATGTACTATGAATATATATACAGATGGCTGTTACTATAAACAGAATGTGAGCATAATATACAGATGGCTAATACTATAAACAGAATTTTACAAATAGATATATGTATAAGTTAGGCTAATGAGCAGTATAACAATGGATTTAAAGTAGTGCAAATAAAGTTTGGACAGAAGCTATCCGAGTGAGTGCAGTGGAAAGTAATTGCATATTACAGTTAAGGTACGATATTGCAATGTATATATAACAGTCGGTACTGTAAATAAACAGTCGGCAGTGCAAATGAGCATATTCCAGTCAAGGTAGTAGTGCAAGATGCATATGTAAACAGTTGTTACTGTAATAACAGTCAGCAGTGCAAATTAACATTATAGTATTGCAAATAACAAAATGGAGGCAGGTGTGAGGAGGGAGAGGAGAGTCAATCAGTATATAAGGGGAGTGGGATCAATGAGGGTTAGAGTTTAATAAAGAGACAGCTCTGGGGAAAAAACTGTTCTTTAGTCTGCTGGTCCTGGTCCGGAGGCACCTGAAACGCCTGCCGGAAGGCAGGAGAGAAAACAGTCTGTGGGCTGGGTGAGAGGAGTCCTTAAGGATGCTGCGAGCTCGATGCAGACAGCGTTTCCTCTGGATGTGCTCGATGGCAGGTTAGTGGAGTCCCAGTGATGCGCTGGGCGGTTTTTCACCACCCGCTGCAGTGCCTTGCGCTCTGCAACAGAACAGCTCCCATACCACACTGTAGCACAGTTGGTCAGGATGCTTTCTATTGCACAGCGATAGAAGTTCACCAGGATAGTGGAGGAAAGCTGATTCTTCCTCAGTGTCCTCAGATGAAGAGGCGCTGGTGAGCCTTCTTGACCAGGCTGGAGGTGTTGGTTGTCCAGGTCATGTCCGCCGAGATGTGGGTCCCCAGGAACTTGAAACTGGAGACACGCTCAACAGCCATTCCATTGATGTAGATGGTGTCGTGTGTGCCTCTTGACTTTTTCCTGAAGTCCACGATGAGCTCCTTCGTTTTGGTGGTGTTGAGGAGCTGGTTATTTTCGGTGCACCATGTGGCCAGGTGCTTGATCTCCTCCCTATAGGCAGTCTCATCGTTGTTGCTGATGAGACCAATCACCGTAGTGTCGTCCGCAAACTTGACGATGGAATTAGATCCGTACACAGGCTTGCAGTCGGAGGTGAAGAGGGAGTAGAGGAACGGGCTTAGCACACAGCCCTGTGGTACACCAGTGTTGAGTGTGATGGACGTGGAGCAGTTGGAGCCTGATCGAACATTCTGGGGTCTGTTGGTCAAGAAGTCCAAAATCCAGTTGCACATGGAGGTGTTGAAGCCCAGGTCTCCAAGTTTGGCTATTAACTTAGTTGGGATGACAGTGTTGAATGCTGAGCTGAAGTCAACAAACAGCATGCGTGCATAAGTGTTCTTATTGTCCAGATGTGTGAGCACAGAGTGCAGTGCCATGGAGACTGCATCCTCTGTGCTCCTATTGCTACGGTAGGCAAACTGGTGTGAGTCCAATGTGGATGGTAGAGAGTCTTTTAGGTGTGCCAGGACCAGCCCGCTCAAAGCACTTCATTACGAGGGTGTGAGTGCTACAGGGCGGTAGTCATTAAGGCACTTCGGGCTGGAGTGTTTTGGCACTGGCACAATGGAAGTGCATTTAAAGCATGTTGGTACAGTTGCTTGGGCAAGAGACAGGTTGAAAATGTCTGTTAAAAACCCCAGCGAGCTGCTCCGCACATGCCCTGAGTACGCGACCAGGGATGTTGTCTGGTCCCAGCAGCCTTGTGCGCGCTGATCCTGCTCAGTGCATTGCAGACATCTGTGGAGGAGAGTGTGATCGGTGGGTGGTCAGCTGAGGATTTGAGCTTGGTGGCAGTTTCTCTGTTGTCTCTTTCAAAGCGAGCATAAAAGTCATTTAGCTCGTTCAGGAAGTTGACATCAGTGGCTGCGGGGGTGGAGTGAGAGGGTTTGTAGTCACTGATGGCCTGAATGCCCTGCCACATGCGCCGTTGGGTCAGCGTTGGAAAAGTGTCCCTCTATCTTAAGCTTGTAGCAGTGCTTGGCCTCTTTGATGCCCCCTTTTCAGATTTGCTCTGGATGTGCTATAGGCTTGTGCATCTCCTGATCTGAAGGCAGTATTGCGTGTCTTCAATAGGAGTCGCACTTCCCCTGTTCATCCATGGCTTCTGATTTGGGTATGTGGTGATCTGCTTCTGGGTTGTAACACTGTCAATGGTGGTATTAATATAATCCAGTACAGAGGAGGTGTAGCAGTCAATGTCCGTGTGAGAGCCACTGGTGGCTGAGAAGCAAACATACTCCAGTCTGTGTGTAGAAACCTTTCCTGGAGTGAGAAATCTGCCCCCGCAGGCCACACCTTGATGGTCTTCACTGATGGCTTCACGCGATTGATCAGAGGTGCATATTTGGGGGTGAGGAACAAAGAAAGGTGATCTGACTGTCCCAAGTGGGGGAGGGGTGTCGCGACGTAAGCTTCAGCCATGTTTGTGTAAACATGGTCTAAGGTTTTGTTTCCTCTGGTGTGACAGGAAACATGCTGGTGAAATTTCGGTAGCACTGACTTTAAGTTTGAATGATTAAAATCACCCGCAACAATAAACGCAGCTTCCGGGTGAACGGTCTGTTGTTTACTGATGGCTGCGTGAAGTTCTTTCATAGCAAACTTGGCATCAGCATCCGGGGGAATATAGGCTGCAGTTATAATAGTGGAAGTGAACTCCCGCGGTAGATAAAACGGTCTACATTTAACCATGAGAAACTCAAGGTTAGCTGAACAATGTCTCCCAACAATAGCAGAGTTTGTGCACCAAGCTTTGTTAATGTAAATGCACAATCCACCACCTCTGGTCTTACCGGAGCCATGTAATGTTCTATCCGCCCGGAATGTATGGCGTCCCGCTAGCTCAATAGCGTTGTCCGGTATTCCGCTGTTTAACCATGTTTCCGTGAAAATTAGAACATTACAGTTCAAAAGTCTCTTGCTGTATGTGATGTTGAGTCGAATCTCCTCCATTTTGTTCAACAGCGACCGTACATTGGCAAGGAAAATGCTGGGTAAAGAGAGCCGGTGTGGTGTTAGCTTTAGCTTAGCTCTTAGTCCTCCGCGCTTCCCCCGCCTTTGTTTACGATCTCGCCGGCGCCTGCGAGCACTTCCGCCCGGCCGGGCAGAGTGCATAGCCTCGGGTGATCTGGCGATCTCAGGAAGGAGTCGAAGGTTGTCCATAAAACTGTCGGAAATTCGCAAACCAATATCCAAAAGCTCACCTTGGGTGTACGATGTTAAGGCACAACTGTTCTGGACGAACAGACCCGAAATGAGCAAGAAAAATACTGCTAAATTACAGAATCTGGAGAGACCGCGAGCCTCGCGATGTACTCGCGCCGCCATCTTGGATCACTATCAGGGCCCTATCATTCTGAGCAACCTTGCACAATACTCTAAATGAGGAGATTTAAAAAAGAATGGCTTTTAAATTGTTTGGATTTATTTACAACACAACATAATCCAAAGATACAAAACAAATGACAAAAAAACACTCATTGAAAACAGTTATCCAAAGACAGAGACCTTTGTGCCATTCCTAAAAACATTGTACATACCTTTCATTTCCAAGGTGTTTGATTTTCACTTTACCATGTTCATGTACAGAGACTCATGTGAATGTTGAAGTCAGGAGGAGTGGCATCTGGGCCCTGAAAAAAAAAAAAAAGTGAACATACTGATATCAAGAGAAACTATAGGCCTCCCATATGGAAAAAGTTTGCTAAAAACTCATGTGATTCTTATATGTTCCAACAGAATATTGTAAGGGACATATATGCTGCAAAAACCACATATATAAATTGCATAATATTCATGTATTTTTAGTCATATTGTCATGTCCTACATACAACTGAAGCCATATAGATTTTCATGATGTAAAAACATAGGAAAATAATGTTAATTTAATATGAATGTCCAGCATGGATGTAAAACACAGTGCAGTTTACCAGTCAGTATAAGGCTGTACTTCACTCATGCTTGTTCTTATCTTGTCCTGAGTCGAGCCCTATGCCTGTAGTCAATCATGGTTACTGTATATACTGTATAATCAGCCTTAGATGAAACACAACATTTAAACTACACACACAAGCATACATTTTAATTACAAAATTATTTATTAGAGTGTGTTCTACAAGATACAGTTGCATATTTCACATCTAAATAATTTTCATTTTAAATCCTGCATCACCAGATTTCATTTTCATTTGTGACAATTTCTCTAAACTTTATCACAGTACAACTATGGTAGCCTATACAACAGTTCTATTCAGCATAAAACTTTCCTAAATGTCGAAGTGTTTCTTATGGGTAAAATAAAAAATAAATTCTAAAAAATCAAAAAAATAATTCAGTGGCTTAGTAAATATCACAGCAATAATTAACTTTATTCACTTAATAAAATCTCTGAATATCATTTACTTGATAGTTTGAGATGAACATAGCGAAATAATTGACTAAAACTCCAACAATTAATTTTGTCTGCAATTTACAGTTATATTTAAGTTTGAAGTTTTTCACTAAAATAATTTAGTATTTGACTAACCAATTATTTATTTAAAATACACTGAGCTAATATATTTGTGAAATTTCCATCACCATATTTGAGAATGGATAATTAAACTGATCTGTTTCAAGAACCACAAATATTACTTAAATAAAATCAATATTATTAATATTTAACACGCATAAGAGATTAAGTTTACTCAATCAAAACAATGCGCACCCCCTCCCCCCTCCACTCTCCACTCTGACGTGACGAGTCCGACAGCTCAACGGTTGAGTGAGCGCGCGCTGTTTGAACTCTCTTCACTCTCAGAGCAGTTCTCCTCTTCTCTCCTCAGCGGCGCAGAATTGGTGCTTTTCCTCTGTGAAATTCAGGTGTGTGCATGTTTTATTTTATCTATATAATCATTAATGTGCTTCAAATCATTTTATTTAATGCGAAAGAACATACGAGCTAAACGAGTGTCGACTTGCGCCTGTCTTTTCGCATGATTAACGCCTTGCATAAAAAACACACGACTATATTCCTAAAGATAATGAATATAACTAATTTGGATGATAAAATGTCCTCAGAACTGTGCACTGTTTGTTTATTGGCAGGTTATAGAGTCAGTCGCGTCACAGCATCTTTCGGCTGTGAGTGACGCAGGACGGCGGTGTAAAGTTAGAGGCTCCCCCGCAGAGGCGAGTCCATCTCCGGCATGGGAACCAGCGCTGATCCGGTGGATATTGGATAACAGACCGGTTGATTACACTTGAATTACTTGAATGTTTAGGCCTAAATGTTTAAGTTTTACTTCGAAAATGTTTCTTACATGAGTTTAAATGTACGCAATATTGTATATGTGTTAAAAATAGTATAAAATATGCTGTATTGCTGTAGGCTACTCATCGACAATAAAGGCCAATGTCATGTAGTTATACTGGTGGTTGTATGGAATATTTGTACAAAGGTTTAGAGGAAATAAAAAAGTTAATATTACTGGCATTTAAACACAGTTATTATTACTCATAAATATTTGTTTTTAAATGTTTTCCCCCCAATTATTTCTACTCAATTTTATTTGTTAATGTACCAAATGCAGTTACTCAGATCTATTTAATTAGTTTGACTTACATTTACTCAGTTAATACAGTGTATGTAATTTATTTCACTGCTTAAAAATCTAATTAATATTAATAATAAAGTGTAAAAATGTTTCACCAAACACAAATCATATTAAAAGTTTTTAGATTGCATCACCACCAGAGTTCATATAGAAAAACATATTCCAGCCAATTTTCAACATTTTAATCACTGTTCTAGAAACATATTTGACTCAACTTTGTTCATTTGCAATAATATGTTATGATTTGTTCACAAACAACAGGCCCAGACAGTTCACAATTAATGTAAATACACAGTCTTACAATGTCATTGCTTTATTCTGCTCTTTCAAATCCTGTAGGAAAATTAACAGTCTTCATAAAGGTCAGTGATATTCTGACAGCTAGTAATCCTCGAACCGGCTTCTGCACTGTACAGTTTAAAGGGATACTCCACTTTAAAATGAAAATTCTGTCATCATATACTCACCCTCATGTTGTTTCAAACCTGTATGAATTTCTTTCTTCTGCTGAACAGAAAGGAAGATATTTAGAAGAATGTCAGTAACCAGACAGTTTCTGGTTCCATTGACTTCCATAGTAGGAAAAAATATACTATGGAAGTCAATGAGACCAGAAACTGTGGTTACTGATATTCTTCTAAATATCTTCCTTTCTGTTCAGCAGAAGAAAGAAATTCATAAAGGATTGAAACAACATGAGGGTGAGTATATGATGACAGAATTTTCATTTTAAAGTGGAGTATCCCTTTAAAAATTTGCCAACTGTATATAAGTGAATCAGATGTTGGTCATCAAAACATGAAATCTGTATGAAACATATAAACAAATGACACAAAACTTGTATAAATTCTATATGACTTTAATTTGACTAGCATATGATTCAATATAAGAACTTTAAATGATTTATATATGAATTTTAGATGAGTTTTATATATTTCTACTAATACCATACACATTTGCATACTTTTGTCATGTAAAACTCATATAAGTCTTTTAACAGTATTCATATATAACGCAAAAATCCCCTACAAGTTGTATGTGTGCTATTTAGTATGAAAGTGGCCATAATCGGTCTGATTTTGTATAGGACATGTATTGGCCTTATATGAAACACAGAAGGTAATTCTGGCCGATTTAAGTAAGGAAGATATATGGTTGCTGTATATGAACCATGCAGGTTTTTTTCATATGGGCTGCACGATTTTGGGAATACATTTTAGATTTTTCTGGTTAAAAATGCTTTTTAAAATTCACAGAATACACACATACACACACGCATAAATGTTTCCAATAATAATGAACATCAGGTTTATTGTGCCTTGTAGGCAAAGGCTATGCGCAGTGCTGCATAAAATAATAATAACAATAACCATATTAGCAGCCTATAAATCTTCCAAAATATTTCAGTAACAACTAAGCTAGAGAAAAATATATTGATTATCATGTTACTTCAAATGTTTCCATTCGTTATGATGACATGAAATGAGATAATAGTAAAAACATGAAGCGCCGTTTGGTGCTTTTCAAACGCGATCCAAATATGATACATTCAAACGCGATCGCGATCCAAATATGATACATTCAAACGCGATCGCGATCCAAATATGATACATTCAAACGCGATCGCGCTCAAATATAAAACATTATGATTACCATATACATATCTACATTTGAGCAGATATCCACAAACAGTAACAGTAAACACGGGTCTAAATATTATAATATTCACCATATATCTAGCAACAAGTTCAACTGCAATGTGAAATTTATGCAACAATAACAAACTAATATGTAAGAATTTCTTACCTTACATCTTCCTTGTCTTCAAATCGCGTTCTTCTTCTTCTGAGGTAATTCCAATGTAAGCTCACGGCGCATATTTCAAACTGGACGAAAAGCAGAGACTTGTGAAGTGTTTTGGTGTTTTGTTTTTGAGGTAACGAGCGCGTCCCATGTGGAGATTTGCATGTGAATGTCTTTTGCGCGAGTGGGCGTGGCCAAATTAACTGTAATGAGCAAGCGTTTGAGAAGCTGGACATCTTGTTGGTTTTATACAAATTACTTATACAGAGAATATTTGTTTTCAGTATGAATCCGATCATTTAAAAGTAGGACACTTAAGTGTTTATAAAGGTATATGGCTCATAAATGTGTGACAAGTATTGGCTGAGTTTTGTTTCAGTTTATAGACGTGCTCAAGAAAAAAAAAGTTCACCGCGACGTTGAGGCAGAACGCACACCCTGTTTATTTTCTTTATTTTACAAAAGCACAATGTTTTGATTTGATTGTAAGTGGACGCCTACAAAAGTAAAAATATCACAGATTCTTTTTTTATATTTCTTTTTTCTGTATGACCATAAATGACGGAGTAATTTAAGTTTATAGTGCTACAATGTGAAGAAAATACCTCAGAGGGTTAATACTATTATCTGTTGATACTATTATCTCTTTGATACTATGTATTTTATTATAGAAACCAACAGTCAACGTAACCTCACGCATACCATGTTTGGTCTCTATAAATTGGTACTTTGAAGATCGAAATGATTGTGTACATGATATGCCGATAGCTGTGCAACATATTACTATTACAAGAATCTTTCTTAGTTTCATCATCAGACACCAATCCAGCGTGCCATTGCAAATGAGCACGCTTAGAACAAAGACTCACAAATCCTCCCCACAGAGGAAACTCCCGCTGAGAAATTCTCCCTTTCTTATTGGTTGAGCCAGCCCTGCAAGGTGTGACCTTTGTCAAGATTTGAAGGGCCTCTTAGCTAGCCCTTCTCTCTCTTCTCTGCTGGCCTCAACTGCTGCTCCTTCAAGTTGATACTGTGGGGGGACCAAGGGCCCAAGCATTATATTTTAATGTTAAAGGTTGTATCAGTGAGTTCAGGACTACATCAGGACTCAATTTCATGTCCTTTCACTTTATATTTCTCTCTTTGAATTATTTTGATGTTCTGAAAATTAAATTTAAGATTTTTTTTCTTTCATGTCAGACCTGATGGAAGAGAGCGAGGAGAGTGAAGAACTGAGTGAAGTGAAGGAGGAGAGTGAAGAACTGAGTGAAGGAGGAGAGTGAAGAACTGAGTGAAGTGAAGGAGGAGAGTGAAGAACTGAGTGAAGTGGAGGAGGAGAGTGAATAACTGAGTGAAGTGAAGGAGGAGAGTGAAGAACTGAGTGAAGTGGAGGAGGAGAGTGAAGAACTGAGTGAAGTGACGGAGGAGAGTGAAGAACTGAGTGAAGAACTGAGTGAAGTGACGGAGGAGAGTGAAGAACTGAGTGAAGTGAAGGAGGAGGGTGAAGAACTGAGTGAAGTGAAGGAGGAGAGGGAAGAACTGAGTGAAGTGAAGGAGGAGAGTGAAGAACTGAGTGAAGTGAAGGAGGAGAAGGAGGAGAGTGAAGAATTGAGTGAAGTGAAGGAGAAGGAGGAGAGTGAAGAACTGAGTGAAGTGAAGGAGGAGAGTGAAGAACTGAGTGAAGTGAAGGAGGAGAAGGAGGAGAGTGAAGAACTGAGTGAAGTGGAGGAGGAGGGTGAAGAACTGAGTGAAGTGAAGGAGGAGAGTGAAGAACTGAGTGAAGTGAAGGAGGAGAGTGAAGAACTGAGTGAAGTGAAGGAGGAGAGTGAAGAACTGAGTGAAGTGAAGGAGGAGGGTGAAGAACTGAGTGAAGTGAAGGAGGAGAGTGAAGAACTGAGTGAAGTGAAGGAGGAGAAGGAGGAGAGTGAAGAACTGAGTGAAGTGAAGGAGGAGGGTGAAGAACTGAGTGAAGTGAAGGAGGAGAGTGAAGAACTGAGTGAAGTGAAGGAGGAGAAGGAGGAGAGTGAAGAACTGAGTGAAGTGAAGGAGGAGAGTGAAGAACTGAGTGAAGTGAAGGAGGAGAAGGAGGAGATTGAAGAACTGAGTGAAGTGAAGGAGGAGAAGGAGGAGAGTGAAGAACTGAGTGAAGTGAAGGAGGAGAGTGAAGAACTGAGTGAAGTGAAGGAGGAGAAGGAGGAGAGTGAAGAACTGAGTGAAGTGGAGGAGGAGAGTGAAGAACTGAGTGAAGTGGAGGAGGAGAGTGAAGAACTGAGTGATGTGAAGGAGGAGAGTGAAGAACTGAGTGAAGTGAAGGAGGAGAGTGAAGAACTGAGTGAAGTGAAGGAGGAGAAGGAGGAGAGTGAAGAACTGAGTGAAGTGGAGGGGGAGAGTGAAGAACTGAGTGAAGTGAAGGAGGAGAAGGAGGAGAGTGAAGAACTGAGTGAAGTGAAGGAGGAGAGTGAAGAACTGAGTGAAGTGAAGGAGGAGAAGGAGGAGAGTGAAGAACTGAGTGAAGTGAAGGAGGAGAGTGAAGAACTGAGTGAAGTGAAGGAGGAGAGTGAAGAACTGAGTGAAGTGGACGAGGAGAGTGAAGAACTGAGTGAAGTGGAGGAGGAGAGTGAAGAACTGAGAGAAGTGAAGGAGGAGAGTGAAGAACTGAGTGAAGTGGAGGAGGAGAGTGAAGAACTGAGTGAAGTGAAGGAGGAGAGTGAAGAACTGAGTGAAGTGAAGGAGGAGAGACTGAGTGAAGTGGACGAGGAGAGTGAAGAACTGAGAGAAGTGAAGGAGGAGGGTGAAGAACTGAGTGAAGTGAAGGAGGAGAGTGAAGAACTGAGTGAAGTGAAGGAGGAGAAGGAGGAGAGTGAAGAACTGAGTGAAGTGGAGGAGGAGAGTGAAGAACTGAGTGAAGTGGAGGAGGAGAGTGAAGAACTGAGTGAAGTGAAGGAGGAGAGTGAAGAACTGAGTGAAGTGAAGGAGAAGGAGGAGAGTGAAGAACTGAGTGAAGTGAAGGAGGAGAGTGAAGAACTGAGTGAAGTGAAGGAGGAGAAGGAGGAGAGTGAAGAACTGAGTGAAGTGAAGGAGGAGGGTGAAGAACTGAGTGAAGTGAAGGAGGAGAGTGAAGAACTGAGTGAAGTGAAGGAGGAGAGTGAAGAACTGAGTGAAGTGAAGGAGGAGAGTGAAGAACTGAGTGAAGTGGAGGAGGAGAGTGAAGAACTGAGTGAAGTGAAGGAGGAGAGTGAAGAACTGAGTGAAGTGAAGGAGGAGAGAAGAACTGAGTGAAGTGAAGGAGGAGAGTGAAGAACTGAGTGAAGTGAAGGAGGAGAGTGAAGAACTGAGTGAAGTGAAGGAGGAGAAGGAGGAGAGTGAAGAACTGAGTGAAGTGAAGGAGAAGGAGGAGAGTGAAGAACTGAGTGAAGTGAAGGAGGAGAAGGAGGAGAGTGAAGAACTGAGTGAAGTGAAGGAGAAGGAGGAGAGTGAAGAACTGAGTGAAGTGAAGGAGGAGAGTGAAGAACTGAGTGAAGTGAAGGAGGAGAAGGAGGAGAGTGAAGAACTGAGTGAAGTGAAGGAGGAGAGTGAAGAACTGAGTGAAGTGAAGGAGGAGGGTGAAGAACTGAGTGAAGTGGAGGAGGAGAGTGAAGAACTGAGTGAAGTGAAGGAGGAGAGGAAGAACTGAGTGAAGTGAAGGAGGAGAGTGAAGAACTGAGTGAAGTGAAGGAGGAGAGGGAAGAACTGAGTGAAGTGAAGGAGGAGAAGGAGGAGAGTGAAGAACTGAGTGAAGTGAAGGAGGAGAGTGAAGAACTGAGTGAAGTGAAGGAGGAGAGTGAAGGAGGAGAGTGAAGAACTGAGTGAAGTGAAGGAGGAGAGTGAAGAACTGAGTGAAGTGAAGGAGGAGAAGGAGGAGAGTGAAGAACTGAGTGAAGTGGAGGAGGAGAGTGAAGAACTGAGTGAAGTGGAGGAGGAGAGTGAAGAACAGAGTGAAGTGAAGGAGGAGAGTGAAGAACTGAGTGAAGTGAAGGAGGAGGGTGAAGAACTGAGTGAAGTGAAGGAGGAGAGCGAAGAACTGAGTGAAGTGAAGGAGGAGAAGGAGGAGAATGAAGAACTGAGTGAAGTGAAGGAGGAGAGTGAAGAACTGAGTGAAGTGAAGGAGGAGAGTGAAGAACTGAGTGAAGTGAAGGAGGAGACTGAAGAACTGAGTGAAGTGAAGGAGGAGAGTGAAGAACTGAGTGAAGTTAAGGAGGAGAGTGAAGAACTGAGTGAAGTGAAGGAGGAGAGTGAAGAACTGAGTGAAGTGAAGGAGGAGAGTGAAGAACTGAGTGAAGTGGAGGAGGAGAGTGAAGAACTGAGTGAAGTGAAGGAGGAGGGTGAAGAACTGAGTGAAGTGGAGGAGGAGAGTGAAGAACTGAGTGAAGTGGAGGAGGAGAGTGAAGAACTGAGTGAAGAACTGAGTGAAGTGAAGGAGGAGAGTGAAGAACTGAGTGAAGTGGAGGAGGAGAGTGAAGAACTGAGTGAAGTGGAGGAGGAGAGTGAAGAACTGAGTGAAGTGAAGGAGGAGAAGGAGAGTGAAGAACTGAGTGAAGTGAAGGAGGAGAAGGAGGAGTGAAGAACTGAGTGAAGTGGAGGAGGAGAGTGAAGAACTGAGTGAAGGAGGAGAGTGAAGAACTGAGTGAAGTGAAGGAGGAGAGTGAAGAACTGAGTGAAGTGGAGGAGGAGAGTGAAGAACTGAGTGAAGTGAAGGAGGAGAGTGAAGAACTGAGTGAAGTGGAGGAGGAGAGTGAAGAACTGAGTGAAGTGACGGAGGAGAGTGAAGAACTGAGTGAAGTGAAGGAGGAGGGTGAAGAACTGAGTGAAGTGAAGGAGGAGAGTGAAGAACTGAGTGAAGTGAAGGAGGAGAGTGAAGAACTGAGTGAAGTGAAGGAGGAGAAGGAGGAGAGTGAAGAACTGAGTGAAGTGAAGGAGGAGAGTGAAGAACTGAGTGAAGTGAAGGAGGAGAGTGAAGGAGGAGAGTGAAGAACTGAGTGAAGTGAAGGAGGAGAGTGAAGAACTGAGTGAAGTGAAGGAGGAGAAGGAGGAGAGTGAAGAACTGAGTGAAGTGGAGGAGGAGAGTGAAGAACTGAGTGAAGGAGGAGAGTGAAGAACTGAGTGAAGTGGAGGAGGAGAGTGAAGAACAGAGTGAAGTGAAGGAGGAGAGTGAAGAACTGAGTGAAGTGAAGGAGGAGGGTGAAGAACTGAGTGAAGTGAAGGAGGAGAGCGAAGAACTGAGTGAAGTGAAGGAGGAGAAGGAGGAGAGTGAAGAACTGAGTGAAGTGAAGGAGGAGAGTGAAGAACTGAGTGAAGTGAAGGAGGAGAGTGAAGAACTGAGTGAAGTGAAGGAGGAGAGTGAAGAACTGAGTGAAGTTAAGGAGGAGAGTGAAGAACTGAGTGAAGTGAAGGAGGAGAGTGAAGAACTGAGTGAAGTGAAGGAGGAGAGTGAAGAACTGAGTGAAGTGGAGGAGGAGAGTGAAGAACTGAGTGAAGTGAAGGAGGAGGGTGAAGAACTGAGTGAAGTGGAGGAGGAGAGTGAAGAACTGAGTGAAGTGGAGGAGGAGAGTGAAGAACTGAGTGAAGAACTGAGTGAAGTGAAGGAGGAGAGTGAAGAACTGAGTGAAGTGGAGGAGGAGAGTGAAGAACTGAGTGAAGTGAAGGAGGAGAAGGAGGAGAGTGAAGAACTGAGTGAAGTGAAGGAGGAGAGTGAAGAAATGAGTGAAGTGAAGGAGGAGAGTGAAGAACTGAGTGAAGTGAAGGAGGAGAGTGAAGAACTGAGTGAAGTGGAGGAGGAGAGTGAAGAACTGAGTGAAGTGAAGGAGGAGAGTAAAGAACTGAGTGAAGTGAAGGAGGAGAAGGAGGAGAGTGAAGAACTGAGTGAAGTGAAGGAGGAGAGTGAAGAACTGAGTGAAGTGAAGGAGGAGAAGGAGGAGAGTGAATAACTGAGTGAAGTGAAGGAGGAGAGTGAAGAACTGAGTGAAGTGGAGGAGGAGAGTGAAGAACTGAGTGAAGTGGAGGAGGAGAGTGAAGAACTGAGTGAAGTGGAGGAGGAGAGTGAAGAACTGAGAGAAGTGAAGGAGGAGAGTGAAGAACTGAGTGAAGTGAAGGAGGAGAGTGAAGAACTGAGTGAAGTGGAGGAGGAGAGTGAAGAACTGAGTGAAGTGAAGGAGGAGAGTGAAGAACTGAGTGAAGTGAAGGAGGAGAGTGAAGAACTGAGTGAAGTGGAGGAGGAGAGTGAAGAACTGAGTGAAGTGGAGGAGGAGAGTGAAGAACTGAGTGAAGTGAAGGAGGAGAGTGAAGAACTGAGTGAAGTGGAGGAGGAGAGTGAAGAACTGAGTGAAGTGAAGGAGGAGAGTGAAGAACTGAGTGAAGTGAAGGAGGAGAGTGAAGAACTGAGTGAAGTGGAGGAGGAGAGTGAAGAACTGAGTGAAGTGAAGGAGGAGAGTGAAGAACTGAGTGAAGTGAAGGAGGAGAAGGAGGAGAGTGAAGAACTGAGTGAAGTGAAGGAGGAGAGTGAAGAACTGAGTGAAGTGAAGGAGGAGAAGGAGGAGAGTGAAGACCTGAGTGAAGTGAAGGAGGAGAGTGAAGAACTGAGTGAAGTGAAGGAGGAGAAGGAGGAGAGTGAAGAACTGAGTGAAGTGAAGGAGGAGAGTTAAGAACTGAGTGAAGTGAAGGAGGAGAGTGAAGAACTGAGTGAAGTGGAGGAGGAGAGTGAAGAACTGAGTGAAGTGAAGGAGGAGAAGGAGAGTGAAGAACTGAGTGAAGTGAAGGAGGAGAAGGAGGAGAGTGAAGAACTGAGTGAAGTGGAGGAGGAGAGTGAAGAAATGAGTGAAGTGAAGGAGGAGAGTGAAGAACTGAGTGAAGTGAAGGAGGAGAGTGAAGAACTGAGTGAAGTGGAGGAGGAGAGTGAAGAACTGAGTGAAGTGAAGGAGGAGAGTGAAGAACTGAGTGAAGTGAAGGAGGAGAAGGAGGAGAGTGAAGAACTGAGTGAAGTGAAGGAGGAGAGTGAAGAACTGAGTGAAGTGAAGGAGGAGAAGGAGGAGAGTGAAGAACTGAGTGAAGTGAAGGAGGAGAGTGAAGAACTGAGTGAAGTGGAGGAGGAGAGTGAAGAACTGAGTGAAGTGGAGGAGGAGAGTGAAGAACTGAGTGAAGTGGACGAGGAGAGTGAAGAACTGAGAGAAGTGAAGGAGGAGAGTGAAGAACTGAGTGAAGTGAAGGAGGAGAGTGAAGAACTGAGTGAAGTGGAGGAGGAGAGTGAAGAACTGAGTGAAGTGAAGGAGGAGAGTGAAGAACTGAGTGAAGTGGAGGAGGAGAGTGAAGAACTGAGTGAAGTGAAGGAGGAGAGTGAAGAACTGAGTGAAGTGGATGAGGAGAGTGAAGAACTGAGTGAAGTGAAGGAGGAGAGTGAAGAACTGAGTGAAGTGAAGGAGGAGAGTGAAGAACTGAGTGAAGTGAAGGAGGAGAGTGAAGAACTGAGTGAAGTGAAGGAGGAGAAGGAGGAGAGTGAAGAACTGAGTGAAGTGAAGGAGGAGAGTGAAGAACTGAGTGAAGTGAAGGAGGAGAAGGAGGAGAGTGAAGAACTGAGTGAAGTGAAGGAGGAGAAGGAGGAGAGTGAAGAACTGAGTGAAGTGAAGGAGGAGAGTTAAGAACTGAGTGAAGTGAAGGAGGAGAGTGAAGAACTGAGTGAAGTGGAGGAGGAGAGTGAAGAACTGAGTGAAGTGGAGGAGGAGAGTGAGAAGGAGGAGAGTGAAGAACTGAGTGAAGTGAAGGAGGAGAGTTAAGAACTGAGTGAAGTGAAGGAGGAGAGTGAAGAACTGAGTGAAGTGGAGGAGGAGAGTGAAGAACTGAGTGAAGTGGAGGAGGAGAGTGAAGAACTGAGTGAAGTGGACGAGGAGAGTGAAGAACTGAGAGAAGTGAAGGAGGAGAGTGAAGAACTGAGTGAAGTGAAGGAGGAGAGTGAAGAACTGAGTGAAGTGAAGGAGGAGAGTGAAGAACTGAGTGAAGTGGAGGAGGAGAGTGAAGAACTGAGTGAAGTGAAGGAGGAGAGTGAAGAACTGAGTGAAGTGGAGGAGGAGAGTGAAGAACTGAGTGAAGTGGAGGAGGAGAGTGATGAACTGAGTGAAGTGGAGGAGGAGAGTGAAGAACTGAGTGAAGTGGAGGAGGAGAGTGAAGAACTGAGTGAAGTGAAGGAGGAGAGTGAAGAACTGAGTGAAGTGGAGGAGGAGACTGAAGAACTGAGTGAAGTGGAGGAGGAGAGTGAAGAACTGAGTGAAGTGAAGGAGGAGAGTGAAGAACTGAGTGAAGAACTGAGTGAAGTGAAGGAGGAGAGTGAAGAACTGAGTGAAGTGGAGGAGGAGACTGAAGAACTGAGTGAAGTGGAGGAGGAGAGTGAAGAACTGAGTGAAGTGAAGGAGGAGAGTGAAGAACTGAGTGAAGTGAAGGAGGAGAGTGAAGAACTGAGTGAAGTGAAGGAGGAGACTGAAGAACTGAGTGAAGTGAAGGAGGAGAGTGAAGAACTGAGTGAAGTTAAGGAGGAGAGTGAAGAACTGAGTGAAGGGAAGGAGGAGAGTGAAGAACTGAGTGAAGTGAAGGAGGAGAGTGAAGAACTGAGTGAAGTGAAGGAGGAGAGTGAAGAACTGAGTGAAGTGGAGGAGGAGAGTGAAGAACTGAGTGAAGTGAAGGAGGAGAGTGAAGAACTGAGTGAAGTGGAGGAGGAGAGTGAAGAACTGAGTGAAGTGGAGGAGGAGAGTGATGAACTGAGTGAAGTGGAGGAGGAGAGTGAAGAACTGAGTGAAGTGGAGGAGGAGAGTGAAGAACTGAGTGAAGTGAAGGAGGAGAGTGAAGAACTGAGTGAAGTGGAGGAGGAGACTGAAGAACTGAGTGAAGTGAAGGAGGAGAGTGAAGAACTGAGTGAAGTGGAGGAGGAGAGTGAAGAACTGAGTGAAGTGGAGGAGGAGACTGAAGAACTGAGTGAAGTGGAGGAGGAGAGTGAAGAACTGAGTGAAGTGAAGGAGGAGACTGAAGAACTGAGTGAAGTGGAGGAGGAGACTGAAGAACTGAGTGAAGTGAAGGAGGAGAGTGAAGAACTGAGTGAAGTGGAGGAGGAGACTGAAGAACTGAGTGAAGTGGAGGAGGAGAGTGAAGAACTGAGTGAAGTGAAGGAGGAGAGTGAAGAACTGAGTGAAGTGAAGGAGGAGACTGAAGAACTGAGTGAAGTTAAGGAGGAGAGTGAAGAACTGAGTGAAGTTAAGGAGGAGAGTGAAGAACTGAGTGAAGGGAAGGAGGAGAGTGAAGAACTGAGTGAAGTGAAGGAGGAGACTGAAGAACTGAGTGAAGTGAAGGAGGAGAGTGAAGAACTGAGTGAAGTGAAGGAGGAACATCATGTCAAACCTAGAGAAAAAGAAAGTCGCTCAAAGACTAAAAAGAATTTTTTAAAGAAAAGAAGAGCCAAGAAATCTTTCACCTGCCCTCAGTGTAGAAAGAGTATGACAACCAAACAAAGTCTTGAATGTCACATGATGATCCACACTGGAGAGAAGCCGTTCTCATGTGATCAGTGCGGCAAAACATTTCTTAGTGCATCAGACCTGAAGAGACACCTGACAGTTCATATGAAGAAGAAGCCGCATTCATGTTCTGTGTGTGGAAAGAGTTTTTCACTGCTGCTAACTTTACATAAACATGAGAAAACTCACACTGGTTTGAGAGAGTACATGTGCTTTGAGTGTGAGAAGACTTTTACTACAGCGGACTGTTTAAAACTGCACCAGAGAATTCACACTGGAGAAAAACCTTACAAGTGTTCACACTGTGACAAGAGATTCAGTCTGTCAGCAGATAAAAAAACATGAGAGGATCCACACAGCTAACAGGGAACGTTTCCATAACTTTCACTAACGTTATGTAAAAGTTATTAAAAAAACTTTACTGAAATAATGTTTCTGGAACGTTCTTATGTTTATAGAGTTAAAATACATTTTCGTAACGTTGAGAAAAAAAAAAACGTTCTTAGTTTTGGAACGTCCTTGTGATGTATTTGTCCTTGGCTGATGTTCTCATAATATTGAGAGAAAATGTTCTTAGAACAACATTCCCAGATAACAAAAATATGTTCTTAGAACTTTTAAGTTTCATTAAGTTATGAAAACGTTATTTCTGAATGTTTTCTGGACATTCCAAACATCGTTTTTTTAAAGTATTAAGAAAGTTTTTTTCCTTGTTTATGTGAACGTTAGAAGAACATTCCATTCTATTAATCTGGAAATGTTATAAAATCGTAATTTTTTTTAAGACCGTTTTGTCCTAACATTTATACATAACTTTTAAAGAACGTTAGTGAACATTATGGGAACGCTCTCTTCAGGTTATAAAAAATGTTCTTGAAAGTTTTCTTCAGGTTATAAAAAAAGAACCTACAGAGAATGTTCCTCGAACGTTCTTATTTGGTTCCCAAAATAATAGCCAAATGGGAACCACATGGGAACGATAGGGGAAAGTTCTGTGTTTGTTGGGGTCCTTGTTAGCTGGGATTGAACCTAATGCATTACACTAATCAATCAGGACTTTAAATTTCCCTTCAGTAACAATTCTGATCTAAATTCTCTCATTGTCTTTATATCACTCACCACTCTGCGCATGCGCTCCATTCCATGCCATTTTTACAACGGTTTGAACATAAAAGGCTAAAAGTTTTAGAAATTTTCAGTGCATGTCTGTGTGAGTGCAAGCTGTTGAAGCTCCGCCCCTCTGTGCCGGGAGCAGCAGCTCATTTGCATTTAAAGGAACAGACACAAAACGGTGCGTTTTTGCTCACCCTCAAATATTTATCATTTTAACAAGCTATATAAAAATATCTGTGGGGTATTTTGAGCTAAAACTTCACATACACACTCTGGGGACATCAGAGACGTATTTTACATCTTGTGAAAAGGGCATTATACCACCCCTTTAAAAAATGTGACAAATCTAAAAAATGTGATGATACCAACCAGCATTTCCCTCTAGCATTCTGAGCAGATTCTTAAACACCTCTGATTGGCCACTGTGTTGACACATTCAACATATAGACAAACATCCAGCGTCTCCAGACAACCATTACACTCTCTTCAGGTCTCTCTTCAGCCTGAAGCATCACTGTAAAATTACAGAATTTGATTAATATACACCAAGCACAATTTTGTGGTGTTTTCTTTTTCTATTGTGCTGTTTTCCACATGTCTTGTTAGATTTGACTTGTCTAGTTGTATGTTTGAGTTCTAGTTGTGTTATTTTTTCCCTTGTGGTGGGGTTGTGTTTTTGGTTTAGAAAATGTATGTTTTACCCTTTATAATTCCATTGTTTGGACTGTGTACTTCCCAGAGACTCTTTACAAAATGATGTGTACTACTTCAGTAAAATGTGAATCTTAAAGTAAAGTCTTGTCTGTTATTTTTGTAATATTAATATTTAATGCACTTAGAAACTTTTATACTCTGGAAAAATGTGTCAACAGTTGTTGGTGCTTAAAACTCCTGTTACTTTGAAATCCAGACCTGTAGCTGTAAGAAATGAATTGCTTACATTTTATGAAATCATATAAACATAAATAGAAACAGGGCAGCACAGTAGCACTATCACCGCGAGACGGTCCCCGGTTCGAGTCCTGGGTGAGCCAAGAGTTAGCAAGTTCTCCGTGATTTCCTTCAGGTTAATTAGCGATACTCGAGTGTCTGTGTGTAAGCCGGGTGATGGGTGGGCCATCCGTTCAGGGTGATGTGAAAGTCCAGAAAACATTCAAAAATAACGTCTTCATAACATTTCCAAAGTTATAGAACGGAATGTCCCTGTAACGTTTAGATACGCCAAGAAAAAAACCCGGATGTTTTGAACGTTCAGAAAACTTTCAGAAATAATGTTTTAAAAAAAACAGGCTCTGCTGCTGAAGGTGAATCCCATGCACTCTCATAGGCCAACCGCACAGTCACTTCTTTTAATAAGGCAACGCCATCTTCCTTTCAATCTACCAAAAGCATTTTCAACTAGGGGTGCACGATTCAGAAAATGTCACGATTTGATTCAATATCAATTTTTAGGCTCAAGATTCGATTCGAAATCGATTTTCGATTCAAAAACGATTCTCGATTCAAAAAAACAATTCACAGTATGTAAATGTTAGGGGTGGGAATCTTTAGTCACCTCACGATCCGATCCAATTCCAGAATGATTCTTTATCTACTCCTCCCCCCTCCCCTCCCCTCCCCTCCCTATTAATTCATTAGTTTACATAGGTAATTAAGTACTTTAAAAAAAAAAATTAAAAAAAAAAAAACAAACATTTAAAACAGTTGTATGTTAAGAATTTTAAACTAATATAACTTCAAAACATACAAGTAGCAAATAATAAAGAGGAGCATAGAAACATAAACAAACAAGTAGTGCTTTCAGTAGCCTATTTAAGATTATCTGAACGTTTTCCATTCAAGAACTGAGTGATTTTTCTTCATCTTTACTGTTGTTTTTTACATCATAGACTGCGGGAGATCTATTAAGCTGCATTCACACACGGATCTCTTTTGAAATATAAGAAGTAAAGTGGTTTGTCCTGTCCGTTTAATCCCTTAAGACATAACTGGCTGTGTTTACGTTAATTTTGCACAAGTATATTAGTGTCACCGGGTGAAAACCTGGCAAATCCAAAAAGATTCCTCATTGGTTCTAATTCTGGCTCTGTTGAGTGTTGGCCATAAACGAGCGCCAGCTGAATCAAATCAGCTGCGCTTCATTGAAGCATGTGCTCAGGAATAGGAGCATAAAAACAGAGTGTTTGAGCAGTGTGGGGCACGGGCAGGCAGCAGTGTGTGTTCTGACAACGGTGGTGAAATAAGAAGGCTGAAGGTTTAATGCCGGATCGGAGTTCTACTGTGAGATTCCCCGAGGCATGCTCATTTAGTGAGTTTTCTGAAGAAACCACAGACAGCAACGCAATGAAGTAAGTGAGAGAGAAAACCACTGCAGGATGTTGAGTGACTCACCAGGGAAAAGTTAAGTGCACCCTTCCATTTATTACCCGTTGAGAAAACCACATTTGAAGATTGACCATCACCAGTGTGCAACTAACCTTTGTTTGCGGGCAGTGTGTGTGATCTTGTTGACAGAACGAAGCGTAGTAACTGAAACAGCTGGGAGGATCGTTGATGTGTTCATGCTGATCTTCTGAAAACATTATTCCTCGAGTCATCCACCCTACAGAGAGAAGAGAAATGAGTCGATTAATCACTGTGGAGATGAAGTGAGTTTGCAGTGTCTGAAAGAGTGAAGCGCACACGTGTGAAGATTTATAAGAGTGATTTATGCACAAGTGTGGTGAGATCAAACGACTGCGTTTCCTCTGAAACTTTGATGGATGAATATTGACTTATGACTGTGAAGATTCTTTCAAATTGATCTGCCTAAAGCTGTGTCCAGGTTCCCACTTGAGTGTATGGTGGGAGGAAAGAGCTCAACGCACCCTGAGTACCACACTCCACGAGCACTGTCTCTCACGTCCACGAAAGTCCAGTCTCACGAACTCTCCCAACGACGCCGCTCTGCTACGCACGGAACGAGAGTAAAGGCGGGTAAATTACCACAGTCCTGTCTCACTTGTTATTGCCTGATCCACCGTTACTGTCTGTCCCTCAGAAGAGGTGAGGAAGCTGCTGTCATTCGATCGGCTGTTCTATGAACACGTCCACAAGCCGAGTCTGAGCACCGTCACTGTCTGTCCCTCCGAAGAGGTGAGGAAGCTGCTGTCATTCGATCGGCTGTTCCATGAACACATCCCCAAGCCGAGTCTGAGCACCGTCACTGTCTGTCCCTCCGAAGAGGTGAGGAAGCTGCTGTCATTCGATCGGCTGTTCCTTGAACACGTCCCCAAGCCGAGTCTGAGCACCGTCACTGTCTGTCCCTCAGAAGAGGTGAGGAAGCTGCTGTCATTCGATCGGCTGTTCCATGAACACGTCCCCAAGCCGAGGCTGAGCACCGTCACTGTCTGTCCCTCCGAAGAGGTGAGGAAGCTGCTGTTATTCGATCGGCTGTCCTAAGAACATCTTCACGAGCCGAATACTTACCTGCTCTGTCCGTGGGGAAAGCTGAAGGCGAGAAGCCTCGGTCCGTCCTACAGGTACATTTCGACGAGTCAAGGAAACGAGAAGAAATTTCTGTCTGTCCCATAAGCACCTTTCTGATGAGTCGAAAAGACGAGAAGAAGCCATTGTCCCACCCACGAGCCAGTAGAGAAGAGGAATATTTCCCCCCCAGTTCCTCTTCCCCAACCGGGATCCAGCCACGAATATTCTCAGCACTGTTTTTATTCTTTTAAATTAATAAAAGACCTACCTTTAAAAGTCATCCTGTTGTCTGCCTCTGGTGTCTGCTCCTCCGGAGTGTGGTAATTGTCCCTCGGCCCTAACATCGGTTACATAACTTCTGGCGTAAGTCGGCAGGGTTACCACTCGGAGTTGAGCGGCCAGAGGACCCAGGATGGCGGACGAAGATTTGCCAGCTGCCCGACAACCAATGGCGTCTATGTTTATGGGAGTCCCGTGGGCCCAGAAGTATGGTGGGTCTGGCTCAGAGTTAAGTTTAACGGACTGGAGAGCGCAAGTAGAATACTTGGCCGGACTGCAAGGGCTCCGCGAAGCCCAGAAGATACAATTCATATTGAATTCGCTTGAGGGGGAGGCGAAGAGGGAAGTCCGAGCAGCACCTGAAGCCGTCCGAGCCACCACACAGGCCATATTTGAATTCTTGTCTGGGCAGTATGGTGATTCCACTCCAGTGGCAGTGCTACGAACACAGTTCTTTAACTGTAAGCAGGGACCTGGACAGACTCTACGAGCATTCGCTCTGCGATTACGAGAGCAGTTCTCTAGACTGAAGAGTCGAGAGCATCATGGACTGGGTGAGGAAGAGACACTACTCAGAGATCAGTTCCTCTTGGGGTTACGAGAAGGTCCAATACGACAGAGTCTGAGACTGCAGCTTCGAAGGGATGCCGCCTTGACATTCGAAGATTTACGTAAGGAGGCCTTAGCCCTGGAACAGGATCACCACCAGACCATAGAGACACCGGTGTGTATGGCTGCAAGTGGAACGAGTGCCCCAACACAGCCCGAACTGACAGACTGGAAGCAAGCACTACGTGCAGAGTTGATGAAAGACGTCCGGGAAGAGATGGCCGAATTCTCAAAATCCATTCTTGGGGAACTCCGCCGCGGGCGGCCAGAGCCCTTGCCTCTACCTCGGGAACGGTCGTATTCTGACGGAGGGAGGGACCCGGGAAGACGCACCAGCCGCCCGTCCAGTTCCAGGTTCCAGTGGGATGAACAGGGGCGTCCGATCTGTAACACCTGCGGAGAGTCAGGACATTATAGCCGCCAATGCGGCTCCCGACGGAACTCGCAGGGGGGTTTTTAGAACGACCGGCCACTGTGGGTCAAGTGGTCGGGACCCCCCGGATGGACCCTCCCGTTAATCCAGCTCCACGAGATGGCTTGGTGGGACGTTGCCCCCTCGTGGAGATCAAAATCAATGGTGTTACTGTTCGGTGCCTGGTAGACACAGGATCCCAGGTTACCATGCTTGCTGAGAGTCTGTCCAAAGATCTGTTCGATGCTCATCACTTACCTGAAGCTGAAGTCCCCTGGCTCACCCTGCGAGGAGCAAATGGCCTGAACATCCCCTACATCGGATATCAGGTGACCAACTTCGAGATCCATGGCACCACGATCCCACAAAAGGGAGTCGTGATTGTGCGAGACTCCTGTCTGGGGGAACATCGAGCCCTGTTGGGGATGAATGTGATTATGGACTGTTGGGAAGAGCTGTTTCGGGCTGGTCCTCTCCGTTACACCTCCGCAGCCGAGAAGAATGAGTGGGAGCGTGTTGTGACCGACTGTCGGCGAGTGCAGGTCGCAAGCTCCCAACGAGATTGGGAAGCCGTTGGTCGGGTAGCCTGTCGCTATGCTGTCTCTGTTCCTGCCCAGAGCGAGGCTATGGTCTGGGTTCGGCTTCCAGGGCGGGCCTATGGCCCCGAAGATTGCATCCTTGTTGAGCCCCACTGGGAGTGCCAGACTATTGAAGTCGCTCGGGGGTTAACAGTAGCCCGTCGGGGCCGAATTGTAGTCAAAGTGAGGAACACGAATACTTACCCTGTTCATCTCTACCGGCACCAACGACTGACCCGTATCACGCCAGTAAGTCCCCATCAGTTGAGGGAGGAGCAGGAGGTCCACTTCTGCCAGGTGAGCGCAACAGTGGTCGAAGTCGGTTTGGCAAGGGAAGAGTCTTGCCCTGGTCCCGCTACACGAGGCATGCCGATCCACCTACTGAGCGAGTCCCTGCAGGGGGAGGGCCTATTGGAGGAACAAACCCGCCGACTTCAGAGTTTACTGGCCAAGTGGCAACACGTCTTTTCCACCCATGATGAGGACTATGGGTGCACCGATATAGTCAAACACGCTATACCTACCGGAGACGCTCCACCCAGTCGAGAGCGGTACCGTCCGGTACCCCCGACTTTATATACAGAAGTCCGTTCCTTATTAAAAGGAATGTTAGGACGTGGAGTCATTCGAGAGAGCAGCAGTCCATGGGCCGCCCCAATTGTCCTAGTCCGTAAGAAGACGGGCTCTTGGAGATTTTGCGTAGACTATCGCAAACTGAACTTGGTGACGAAGAAGGATGCCTTCCCCCTGCCCCGGATCGAGGATTCCCTTACGGGGCTGACCAACGCCAGCTGGTATTCCACCTTGGACTTGGCGAGTGGCTACTGGCAGGTGAGAGTGGAGGAACAAGACCGCGAGAAGACTGCCTTTACCACCCCCTTCGGCCTGTTTGAATGGGACCGTATGCCCTTCGGCCTTTGCAACGCCCCTGCGACCTTCCAGAGGCTTATGCAGCGATGCCTGGGAGGGCAGCTGATGGACTCCACCCTGGTCTATTTAGATGATGTGATCGTCTATTCCCCCGACTTCAATTCCCACTTGTTACATCTGGAGCAAGTCTTCCGGGCAATGGAGCGGTACGGGCTGAAGCTCCAGCCAGGGAAATGCCAGCTCCTCAAAAAGGAGGTTCAGTTCCTGGGGCACCGAGTGAGCGCTGCAGGGGTGGCCGTCGATCCAGAGAAGGTGTCCGCGGTGCAGGGTTGGGTCCCACCGAAAACCGTGAGGCAGGTGCGATCCTTTCTGGGATTCGTCGGCTATTACAGGCGTTTCATAAAAGACTTCTCAAAAATTGCAAAACCCCTGAATCAGCTGTTGGCCGGGGCTGGTGTGTCACGGAGCCGGAGTTCCCCCACCATCACCTGGAGTCCGGAGTGCGAGACCGCCTTCCACCGACTTAAGCAGGAGTTGTTACAGGCCCCCATTCTGGCTTATGCCGATTTCACCCAACCTTTCATCCTCTACACCGACGCTAGCAACAGCGGATTGGGAGCCGTACTAGCCCAACGACAAGATGGAGCGGAAAGGGTCATTGCTTACGCCAGCCGGAGCCTCCACCCTGCTGAACGGAACGATGCTAATTACAGCTCTTTCAAAATCGAGCTGTTGGCCCTGAAGTGGGCTTTATGTGAGAAGTTTAAGGATTACCTGTGGGGAGCCGAAGTACTGGCGGTAACCGATAACAGTCCACTGGTGCATCTCCAAACCGCGAAGCTAGGGGCGGTGGAGCAGCGGTGGGTGGCCCAGCTCGCCAACTTCAACTATCGGCTACAATATCGACCAGGCCGAGAGCACATAAATGCCGATGTCCTGTCCCGATTACCACCAGCTAGAGAAGGGGGAATGCCAGGGCCAGAACCAGAAGAAGGGCTGATGGTGGGAGTAGTGGAAGCACCTGGAGCACGAGCGGAGGGAGTACCAGTAAGTTGGGGGTGGGACCCCCGTCGATGGAGGGAACGGCAAGAACAGGATGCAGGGTTGGCTACCCTACGTACCTACCTGGAGCGGAACAAACTCCCTGGGGCGGAAGAACGACGGGAACATCCGGGGAGAGTAAGGAAGCTTCTGGGGCAGTGGAAAAGATTGAAGTTGCGAGATGGTGTGATCTGCAGGTCCGTTCTGGACTCCAGGACCCACGAGCTGGTATCCCAAGTGGTGGTGCCCGAAACCCAAATCCAGCCGTTGCTCCAGGCCTATCATGATCAGCTAGGACATCAGGGCCAAGAACGGACGGTGTCACTACTGCGCCGGCACTTCTTTTGGAGTGGGATAGAAGAGTCGGTGGGGAGGTATGTACAAGGATGCCCCCGTTGTACGCTGTTCAAGTCCCGGCGAGACGTGAGGGCCCCCATGGTCTCAGTGAGACCTAGAGCCCCGTTACATATGGTGGCTATGGATTTTTTGACCTTAAGTCGCCCTACCGATCGCTACCAGAACATCTTGGTAGTCACCGATTTATTCACCAAATATGCCTGGGCCATACCAACCTTAGATCAGACCGCCACCACCACTGCCAGTGCTCTATGGAGACATGTCTTCCAGCCCTTTGGATGCCCTGAGACGCTCCATTCCGACCAAGGGCCGAACTTTGAGTCCCGTGTCGTCCAGGAGCTATGCAATCTGTACGGATGCCGGAAGACCCGCACCACGCCTTATCACCCACAGGGGAACGGGGGGTGTGAACGTTTTAATCAGACGCTCCTGAGTCTGTTAGGGACATTGGATGCGGACCACCAAGGGTACTGGACGGACAGTCTACCGGCCCTGGTACAGGCCTACAATAACAGTATCCACAGCACAACGGGGTATGCCCCTACTTACCTGATGTTTGGGAGACATGTACGTCTGCCCACGGATCTGCTGTTGGGGACGGCTCCAGCTGAGGCCCCCGCCACCACTACTGAATGGGTACATCGACACCACCGCCAACTCCACTCTGCCTATGACAAGGTATCCAAACATCTCGACGTAGCAGCCAAGAAAAACAAGCGCTTGTACGACCGCACTGCCCGAGAGGCCCCTTTGTTGCCCGGAGAACGGGTGCTGGTGCGGGATAACCGGCGCCAAGGGAAGGGGAAACTTAGCGACCGGTGGGAGGCCACCCCCTACGTAGTGGAGCGACGGCAGAGGCCTGACCAGCCCGTGTACACCATCCGTCCCGAGGGTAAGCCCGGCCCCGTGAGAGTCCTGCACCGAAACTTGCTGCGCCCCTGCCCCAATTACCCGAGACAAGAGCCAGAGGCACCAGCGCCTGTGGCCCCTGCACCACCTTGGGTGGGCTGGGCTATGATCCGTAGAGCCCCCACTCCGGAGCCAAGAGAGGAAGAACCCGCTGCCCCAGCTCGACGCTCCCAACGGGAGACCCGAGGAGTACCCCCTGCAAGATACGGAGAGTGGGAGTCTGAGCCCCGTTCTCGGGACTAGAACGGATCCGGTGGGGGAGGGTGTCACCGGGTGAAAACCTGGCAAATCCAAAAAGATTCCTCATTGGTTCTAATTCTGGCTCTGTTGAGTGTTGGCCATAAACGAGCGCCAGCTGAATCAAATCAGCTGCGCTTCATTGAAGCATGTGCTCAGGAATAGGAGCATAAAAACAGAGTGTTTGAGCAGTGTGGGGCACGGGCAGGCAGCAGTGTGTGTTCTGACAACGGTGGTGAAATAAGAAGGCTGAAGGTTTAATGCCGGATCGGAGTTCTACTGTGAGATTCCCCGAGGCATGCTCATTTAGTGAGTTTTCTGAAGAAACCACAGACAGCAACGCAATGAAGTAAGTGAGAGAGAAAACCACTGCAGGATGTTGAGTGACTCACCAGGGAAAAGTTAAGTGCACCCTTCCATTTATTACCCGTTGAGAAAACCACATTTGAAGATTGACCATCACCAGTGTGCAACTAACCTTTGTTTGCGGGCAGTGTGTGTGATCTTGTTGACAGAACGAAGCGTAGTAACTGAAACAGCTGGGAGGATCGTTGATGTGTTCATGCTGATCTTCTGAAAACATTATTCCTCGAGTCATCCACCCTACAGAGAGAAGAGAAATGAGTCGATTAATCACTGTGGAGATGAAGTGAGTTTGCAGTGTCTGAAAGAGTGAAGCGCACACGTGTGAAGATTTATAAGAGTGATTTATGCACAAGTGTGGTGAGATCAAACGACTGCGTTTCCTCTGAAACTTTGATGGATGAATATTGACTTATGACTGTGAAGATTCTTTCAAATTGATCTGCCTAAAGCTGTGTCCAGGTTCCCACTTGAGTGTATGGTGGGAGGAAAGAGCTCAACGCACCCTGAGTACCACACTCCACGAGCACTGTCTCTCACGTCCACGAAAGTCCAGTCTCACGAACTCTCCCAACGACGCCGCTCTGCTACGCACGGAACGAGAGTAAAGGCGGGTAAATTACCACAGTCCTGTCTCACTTGTTATTGCCTGATCCACCGTTACTGTCTGTCCCTCAGAAGAGGTGAGGAAGCTGCTGTCATTCGATCGGCTGTTCTATGAACACGTCCACAAGCCGAGTCTGAGCACCGTCACTGTCTGTCCCTCCGAAGAGGTGAGGAAGCTGCTGTCATTCGATCGGCTGTTCCATGAACACATCCCCAAGCCGAGTCTGAGCACCGTCACTGTCTGTCCCTCCGAAGAGGTGAGGAAGCTGCTGTCATTCGATCGGCTGTTCCTTGAACACGTCCCCAAGCCGAGTCTGAGCACCGTCACTGTCTGTCCCTCAGAAGAGGTGAGGAAGCTGCTGTCATTCGATCGGCTGTTCCATGAACACGTCCCCAAGCCGAGGCTGAGCACCGTCACTGTCTGTCCCTCCGAAGAGGTGAGGAAGCTGCTGTTATTCGATCGGCTGTCCTAAGAACATCTTCACGAGCCGAATACTTACCTGCTCTGTCCGTGGGGAAAGCTGAAGGCGAGAAGCCTCGGTCCGTCCTACAGGTACATTTCGACGAGTCAAGGAAACGAGAAGAAATTTCTGTCTGTCCCATAAGCACCTTTCTGACGAGTCGAAAAGACGAGACGAAGCCATTGTCCCACCCACGAGCCAGTAGAGAAGAGGAATATTTCCCCCCCAGTTCCTCTTCCCCAACCGGGATCCAGCCACGAATATTCTTAGCACTGTTTTTATTCTTTTAAATTAATAAAAGACCTACCTTTAAAAGTCATCCTGTTGTCTGCCTCTGGTGTCTGCTCCTCCGGAGTGTGGTAATTGTCCCTCGGCCCTAACATCGGTTACATTAGCCTAAACCACTTACACGGAGTCGCACAGCCGCATGCGCGAGCAATCTACACAAACAAAACGTGCGTCAGCATTTGAAATTGAAAGCAGCCTCTGTTAGTGAGGTTCATATTTTAAATATATAAGTCCACTGCATTCCAAACCACATAAATGATGACTTCGTAGAGCATTTGTAAGGAAAATACCGAAAGGAGAGACAGCACGCTTCAAGTGTAACGTAACATCAAACAAAGCGCGCGTCTCTCACAGCGCATCCTGTGCAATGAAGCCGGTGAATGTCCTAGTAATTCGCTTCAACCTTTCCGAACTTATGAAAGATTATTTTACGGAAAGTTTGATTGGTGTATGTATGTGTGTGTGAGGAATTGGAAGAAAGCAGATTACGGGTGTTTCTAAAGCAAACTCAGCTCATCGCATATCTGGTTAAAAACTAAGCTCAGAATCGATTCTGAAATTCTCATTGAGAGAATCACGATGCATCGATGGATCGATTTTTTTTTTTTCTCCCACCCCTATTTTCAACCACTACACATGCTCTGGAAATGTTCATGTTGTAGACCCACTGTTCCGCTGTCAGCCGTCCTGTGTCAATGAATGGTTTTAAGAGCCAGTTCTGCAAGGGATAGGCAGAGTCTCCTAGGATGTAGTAGCCAGCATTCACCCCACCAATGTTTTTGGTTTTTGTTGGTATGTGGTTTCCATGGCTTGCCAACTCACACAGTGTGGACAGTCTCTTATATTTTGCTAACGAACTAAAATCGAAACTGTGATATGGCTTTGTGCCTTTATAAAACAGCACAAGACTTTAATTAAGTAGCCTATATGATATAGGTATTCTGTTTGTGCTTTGTGATTTAATGAGAAGTGCTCACGCGATCAGCATGGTCATCTGATGTTTTCTCCAAAATAAAAGCTCAAGGGTTTATTTCTTGCAAGTGAAGAAATTAGGACAAAAGTATTGTAATGTTCCTATATGTGGCCCTTGGGAGTTAAAACCCAGGAAATTATACCCAAAATATGGTCTGACTACACCACTCCCATTTATTGGACTGGGATGGGAGACCCAACTAGTACCCCAGAGTAAAGATGTACCCCACACTAATAATATTCAAGTGAATGAAACAATTGAAGGCTGATGTAACAAAAGCAATATAGACATTATTTATTTGTGATCTTCAATCAGAGTGGTTAAAATATTTGCTTTGTATAGAAAGAACCATTAATGACAGTAATACATCAGAGGCATCTACATGAATTCTCGTAGACAAATATTCATATGAAAAACTACACTAAATAATGTTGGGCCGGACAACAGTGCTCAATGTTGACAGGGATCCACGTTTAATTCACCATGAGTACAAGGCTCCAAAGGAATTCAGCACACCAAAGACAGCAACCGAGGTTACACTGCATCAACCATAAAGTGCTTTGTTAGTACACACCAATTCTAATCACACCACACAGGTGGTCACCTTAATAAATTGAGCACTGAGCCCTGCCCACTAACTATGAGACCGCAAGCAATGCCCGCTTCAGACTAAGAACAAGTGCAGAAAGTGCTACTATGGTCAGCTGTATAGGAAGCTATCCAAATTGCACATACCACTGGCACTTCCCCATCCCAATATTTAATATTGCACACTGCCCAAATACAACAATTTGTCTTAATGGTAAAATGTCAATAATCAGAAGAACGTGACCTTAATCATAGAAGTTCACAGGCATGATATAACTGAATGATAAAAACATACAAAAGTTTCATACATGAGAAAACAGTGGCTGGATGTCCAAACAGAGTACACAACCTGCAAAGACGAGAGACAGTGTTCATTCACAAAAGGCTCCTAATGACCCTGTGTGCACTGAAGCACACAAACGCCGGAGCATGCGCACGGATGAAGGAACGCGCGGGGCCTGGTATAATGACGGGTTTTGGCTAGAAAAGCCAAGTTAGAAAAGCAGAGAGAGAGAGAGTTCCCAGCGAACATCAAACTTCGTTTTGTTTACACGCCCATTTGACGTTAAAACTCTGAAACGCTTCCGCGATTCAGTTACTGGTGACTGCACATGCACACACACTTCAACACGTGGGACGCCAGCACCTGGCTGCCTATGCTCACCTATAATCGCGGTTTCACTCCCCTCCGTTTCCTGTCTAAGCGGCCAACAATACGCAAGAACCCGCTCTTATGGACACCTCTACATTTAAGCCCTTGCTACTCGCTCCTGGGTCCTAAAGTCCCACTGGCTACATATACTATAGTGTAATGTAAAATATTCTTTTTCATTTATAGAGTACATTTATAGGCTATATGGATTTACATCATAGGAATACTTATATAAACCATAAACACCAGTGATAATGTAATGTAGACTTGAGACTCTATATCATAACTAAAAAGATGTGTGAGCCCTCTTTAAAAGACACAACACAAGACAGTAAATCATTCACAAAATGTTCTGGAATGCATGTTAATTTCATGTTAATCAGTTCTTCGATAAATTAATGCACTTGATCTTATTGTTGTGTCTGTCTTTATCCTATAAAACCTGATGTATTATTCTTTTTGGTTGGGATTCTCTGAGAATTGTTAGAGGACTCTCCCGGCCGTGATTAATGCTTATTCTAAGGCATTGTCTGAAGTCTGTTTATTAGTGCTGCAGCAAGTTAGTTAGGTTAACAAGTTAGAGTTAGAACTCTGAGCAGGACGTCAATGAGTAGACGCGCTAGAGTATAGGATTAGAACTTGGGGCCAGGCGTCGACTGGAGAAAATGTACTTGCAGGGCATTTAGGTGTTAATAAAACCTTTCACCGTATAAGCAAGTACTTCTTTTGGCCAAAGTGCAAGTCCTCAATAGCGGAGTTTTGCAGAACTTGTGAGATATGTCAGAGGTCTGGCAAACCAAACCAGAAGGTCCCCGTTGCTCCTCTGCATCCAGTGCCAGTGATGGCTGAACCATTTGAACGGTTGATACTAGATTGCGTAGGTCCACTGCCTAAAACCAAAAGTGGTTACCAGTATGTGTTGACCATCATGTGCACCGCAACCAGGTTCCCTGAAGCAGTTCCCTTGCGCACAATTAAATCCCCTGCTGTGATTAAGGCTCTTGTAAAGTTTTGTACAACGTTTGGGTTACCCAAAGAGATCCAAACAGATCAAGGATCAAACTTTACCTCAAAGAAATTCAAGCAGATGTTAGTTGAAATGGGAGTGTCGCACCACATGTCAACTCCCTATCATCCTGAGTCGCAGGGGGCCCTGGAGCGGTATCATCAGACTTTAAAAGCCATGATTCGTGCATACTGTGTTGAAACTGGGAGAGAGTGGGATGAGGGGCTTCCTTTCCTTCTGTTTGCCACTCGTGAGTCTGTGCAGGAGTCAACTGGGTTTAGTCCTGCAGACCTTGTGTTTGGCCACACGGTTCGAGGCCCGATGAAAATGCTGAGTGAACAGCTGCTTTCTGAGAATCGTTCGCCTGTGTCAGTGTCAGAATATGTCAGTTCTTTCAAAGAACGCCTGCATTGTGCCTGGGACATGGCAAAAAGACATTTAAGTGATACCCAAGTAAAAATGAAGTCACGCTTCGACAAGAAAAGTGTTAACCGTAAGTTCAATCCTGGTGATCTTGTCCTAGTCCTTTTACCCGTTCCAGATTCTGTGTTTGGAGCAAAGTTTTCAGGCCCATATGCTATTGAAAGAAAACTGAGTGACACTGATTATGTAATTGCCACCCCAGACCGGAAAAGACGTAAACGCGTCTGTCACATAAATATGTTGAAAAGATATCTGAAACGTGGCGAGGAAACTTACAACGCTACTCCAAGTGTTACCCCTGTAGCTGCGGTCTCAACTGCCAGTTATTGTCTTGCCGAAGATGGCTTGATAGATAAAGTTCCTGTCAGCTCAAGTGGAAAAGTTAAAAATTCAGTGATTCTGCAAAACTTGCCTAATACTCTTCCCTATCTTACAGTCTGCCAACGTAAATAACTTCTGCAGCTGATAACCAAGTACCCTTCACTGTTTGCTGATGTACCAGGCAGAACTTCAGTGCTGACCCATGATATTGATGTGGGTGATTCTTTGCCAGTAAAACAGCATGCCTACAGAGTGAACCCAAATAAACGTGTAATAATGAAGGAGGAGGTGGAGTACATGATACGTCATGATATTTCCATGCCCAGTCAGAGCCCGTGGAGTTCCCCCTGTTTACTGGTGCCAAAGCCAGACTTATCTTTTCGATTCTGCACAGACTTTCGCAAGGTGAACAAAATCACCAAGGCAGACTCGTTCCCGTTGCCACGAATGGAGGATTGTGTAGACCGGGTGGGCTCCGCTAACTTTGTATCAAAATTAGACCTCCTTTAGGGCTACTGACAAGTCCCCCTAACTCCCCATGCCTCTGAAATTTCCGCATTTGTGACACCAGATCATTTCATGCAGTACACGTTTTAGCGTTTGTGATGCGAAATGCTCCCGCTACCTTTCAACGCTTGATGCAGAGGGTCCTGGCAGGTGTCACGCATTGTGAGGTCTACATCGACGATGTTGTTGTCTATTCAAGCACATGGGAAGAGCATGTTAAAACACTTGAGAGTGTATTTGATAAGTTGGCTATGGCGTCACTAACTTTAAATGCTGCCAAATGTGAATTCGGAAAAGCAGCAGTCACTTATCTGGGAAAACAAGTGGGTCAGGGATGTGTGAGACCTGTAGTTGCCAAAGTGGAGGCTATCTTACAGTTCCCTACCCCCAGCAATAAGCGTGAGTTGCGGCGATTTCTCGGAATGGCTGGGTACTATCGAGGGTTTTGCAGAAACTTCTCTGCAGTAGTTTCTCCACTCACTGATCTCTTGAGTAGTAGCCGAAAGTTCATTTGGGATTGTGAATGTTCCCTAGCTTTTAATGCAGTGAAAGACCTGTTGTGTAACGCACCTGTGCTTCTAGCCCCCAACTTTGAAAAGTCATTCAAATTGCAAGTGGATGCTAGTGCCACGGGGGCAGGTGCAGTGTTATTACAGGAAGATGAACATGGTATTGATCATCCGGTGTCCTATTTCTCAAAGAAGTTTGTGTCCTATCAGAAGCAATATAGCACCATCGAGAAAGAAACTCTTGCTCTCTTAATTGCGCTTCAACACTTTGATGTTTACGTAGGAGGTAGTGCAACCCCTCTTCTTGTGTACACCGATCACAACCCCTTAACTTTCCTAGCCCAGATGTCTAACTCGAATCAATGCTTGATGCGGTGGGCATTAGTTGTTCAGGAGTATAATCTTGACATTCGTCATATGAAGGGCTCTGAAAATGTGATTGCCGATGCGCTGTCTAGGGCCGGTGGTACTGAAATTTAAGTGTTATACATGTTTTTTTTTTTTTTTTTTTTTCAAGTCGAAGGAGAAAAGAGAAAAAAAAAACTTAGTGGTGGGGGTGTTACGTCCATAGGGACATAAGTTATTCTGTCATATGATTTAATTAACAATTGTGTTTACTGTGTGTGTAGACTGGTCTTGTCTCTTTTTACTCCTCCTGCTCTCTCTGCTTGGCAGGCTAATGAGTGTCACCTGATTCCTGTTTTGAGCCTGTTAGCTGGAGTATAAAGGAACCGGCAGAGCTGCAGTCCAGTGAGGGAGGCTGAGGTGTTCCATCCTTGCAACTGCCATCTTCCAGTCCCAGTGTTGTAGTTTAAGCTCTGGTTTAAACTCTTGCCTAAGTGTTTGTTGATTGCTTCACCTATAGTGTTAATGTGAAGTTATTGAGATCTATCTCCGTGTTTGTTGATTGCTTCACCTATAGTGTTAACGTGAAGTTATTGAGAGTAGCAGAGTGTTTCAGTTTTATTTAGTTATTTATTAATTTTTGTAACTGCTTAAGTGGATGTGGAATATCTTTTTTTTTGTAGGGAGGTGGATGTCATTTATTTTAGAAATTACCCTTTTTCTCCTGTGTTTAAGTTAGAGAGGAAGTCAGGGAAGTATCTCTGTATTTTCTTTTTCTTTTCTTTTGATAGGTAAGTTATTTCATAAAACCTTAGCCAGAGGAATTTTTTTTGTTTGTTGTTTTGACCTTTCCCCTCCTGAAGCCTTAAGTATCTTCTCCACATTCTGTTAAATAAAATACCTCTGTTTGTTTGCTTTAACTGGTGTTACTGAGCTTTCTTGTGTATCAGCCCTGGGACTTGGAGACGGCAGTTCTCTCAGTCTCTCCCCACCGTTTATTTGTTACACCCCTTTCACCCCTAGACCTTTTTTTTTTTTAAAGGGGTACGTAACACTGGCAAGAAGTATTTGAGGGCGGGGTTTGGGGGGTTAGTGCGTGTACACATGAAGGGGGTCTGGAGGAGAGAGAAGCATGAAGAGGGAAGTTTGAATTATGGCCAACACACGACCAAAGAGACGACATTCTGATGAACAAATCGCAAAGAAGAGAGACAAGGATAAGGGACAAGGATAAAGAACGAGCAAAGTACCGAATTTACATCGGAAAAGCCTTCGAAAAGGTGGCGAGAACTCCGCCGGCAGAAGGGATTCCAATCCGACATTCAGTTGCTCTGTTTTTGCAGAACAGGTAAATCCATTTTACTTTCTAAACTGACGTTCATGTTCGCCAAACCAACACAAGGATGTAGTTAGCTAGAACTATGCAGTCAGCGTTAACTTTGGTGAATACAACATGTATGTTTGTAGGAGCTAGCGATCAATCTCTATTATAAATGATCAAGCAAATTCACAGTAGGGCGACCATATGTGTGTATGATTGTTTTCACCCACTGTTTGTTATGAATTTGAATGTTCATTTATAGGCTATTGACAACTTTGACTAAATTTGTTTACGACGCCGCCGTTGTTTATGCTCACTGGGAAACGCAAAGCTAACGTTATCTTGCTATTATTGCGTCCTTGTATGGGAGCTATAGTTATAACCTCAGGTGGCGCAACGATTTTAAGAAAATGTTTCTCTTTTTCTGCATTCTGTTCTGCAAAAGCATTTATCTAACTTGGTGACGTTACACATTGAATGAAGTATCATTCAATGTGTTGTAATGTGTATCATTCAAACTTTGTTTGTAGTGACTACTTTGACTTTCCTTTATGCCGGAAGGGAGGGGAGGAGGGAGGAGACGGGATGAGGATGAGGAGGAGGGAGGGTCTAGCTAGCCTCCGTTTTGTTTGACAACAATTCGAACGTCAACAAGAAGTCACGACTCCCGGCATTGCTTAGAGCACCTTTAACTAAATCACAGCCTTTGTGATTTCACAATAGCACTATGCTATATTATGATTGTAAATGGTTTTAATATATCACGTAGCCTTAGAAAAAGGTGTAATAATGCAGTACATGGATTCTTCCATGTATCTCACTTCCGGTACTTTGGCAGTTACTCGACACAGGTAAATTGCAATCGAGGATTTTTTCAAATATAATACATCCTTTAATCGAGGAATCGTGACAACCCTAGTCTGCTATCAGACCAGCTCTTCTCTTCCATGGAGATGAAAAATCCATCTAAAGCACATACATTTTAGAAACACGCACACCTTTTAAAACAGCAAGGATAAAGACAATTAGGAAAAATAAACTCCTGACACTGAAATGGATTTGTATTAACCTTGTTTAAAAGCTTACTTTTCTAGTTGATCACTTAAAGATGTGACATTGTGATCTATATCCAGTGTTAGTTCAGTGTAATTGCCACTTGCTGAGCAACAAAATCTCTTCTGTGTAAGTTAGTCACAGTCAAATCACTCCATCTCCACCAGTGTTGCCAGATTGGAAATGTCCAAGTATTGTACCAGAAGCTCAAAATGATCGTATTTGGAAGAAAATTATCGTACACAAGTCAAACGTACAGAATACAGCTATTTATTGACCAACCACTTTTTGACACGACATGAAAATGATTAATGACCTAGTGAGTCTCGGGCTTGTTTGTCTTCTGTTGATTATCATCATACTGCGGTATTTTTTCATGATCACAGCAGAGAGAGACGAGATGAAGAGTTACAGGAACACAGCTGAAGAGTTTGATCAAACTAAATACTGCATATGTGGTTTCTCCACTGCATGGATCTTCATGTGTTGCTTCAGGTCACTTTTAATAGAGAAACTCTTCCCACACTGATCACACGTGTGCAGCTTCTCTCCAGTGTGGATCCTCTCATGTCTTTTCAGATTTGATGAGTGACTGAATCTCTCGTCACAGTGTGAACACTTGTAAGGTTTTTCTCCAGTGTGGATCCTCTCATGTGATCTCAGATGTTCTGATCGACTGAATCTCTTGTCACAATGTGAACAAGTGTGTGGCTTCTCTCCAGTGTGGATCATCTCATGTGTTTTCAGAGATGATGGCTGACTGAATCTCTTGTCACAGTGTGAACACTTGTAAGGTTTTTCTCCAGTGTGAATTCTCTGGTGCCGTTTTAAATCTCTCCCTGTAGTAAAAGTCTTCTCACACTCAAAGCACATGTACTCTCTTACATGTGTATGTGCTTTCTCATGTCTATGTAAAGTTGGCAGCCATGAAAAACCCTTTCCACACACAGAACACGAATATGGCTTCTCCTTCATATGAACTGTCAGGTGTCTCTTCAGGTGTAATGCCCAAATAAATTTTTTGCCACACTGATCACATGAGAACGGCTTCTCTCCGGTGTGGATCCTCGTGTGAAACTCAAGACTTTGTTTGTATGGGAAACTTTTCCCACATTGATCACATGAGAACGGCTTCTCTCCAGTGTGGATCCTCATGTGAATCTCAAGACTTCCTTTGGTTGTGAGACTGTTTCCACACTGAGTGCAGGTGAAAGATTTCTTGGCTCTTCTTTTCTTTAAAAATGTCTGTTTAGTCTTTGAGCGACTCAAATGTTTTTCTCCAGGTTTGACATGATGTTCCTCCTCCACTTCACTCAGTTCTTCACTCTCCTCCTTCACTTCACTCAGTTCTTCTCTCTCCTCCTCCACTTTACTCAGTTCTTCTCTCTCCTCCTTCACTTCACTCAGTTCTTCACTCTCCTCCTTCACTTCACTCAGTTCTTCACTCTCCTCCTCCACTTCACTCAGTTCTTCACTCTCCTCCTTCACTTCACTCAGTTCTTCTCTCTCCTCCTTCACTTCACTCAGTTCTTCACTCTCCTCCTCCACTTCACTCAGTTCTTCACTCTCCTCCTCCACTTCACTCAGTTCTTCTCTCTCCTCCTTCACTTCACTCAGTTCTTCACTCTCCTCCTCCACTTTACTCAGTTCTTCTCTCTCCTCCTTCACTTCACTCAGTTCTTCTCTCTCCTCCTTCACTTCACTCAGTTCTTCACTCTCCTCCTCCACTTTACTCAGTTCTTCTCTCTCCTCCTTCACTTCACTCAGTTCTTCACTCTCCTCCTTCACTTCACTCAGTTCTTCACTCTCCTCCTTCACTTCACTCAGTTCTTCTCTCTCCTCCTTCACTTCACTCAGTTCTTCACTCTCCTCCTCCACTTCACTCAGTTCTTCACTCTCCTCCTCCACTTCACTCAGTTCTTCTCTCTCCTCCTCCACTTTACTCAGTTCTTCTCTCTCCTCCTCCACTTCACTCAGTTCTTCACTCTCCTCCTCCACTTCACTCAGTTCTTCTCTCTCCTCCTTCACTTCCATCGGGTCTGAAATCAAAGGAAAACATTATTAATTTCATTTTCAGTACATCAAAATAATTTAAAGAGAGGAATATAAAGTGAAAGGACATGAAAGTGAGCCCTGATGTAATAGTAGAAAGTAGACAACTGTTATAAAATATTACGATAATTTGATGCCTTTTTATAAATTGATTATATGTCCTTGAAACTTTCCATTAATGAGGGAAATTCATCTTCCAATTATTATCTTTAAAGCATTATAGGCACGAATCCCTTGTTTCTTTAGCTATTAAATATATTTGATAAATGACACAATTATCTAACATGATATTAACATTAAAATATGCAATATGTGTCATATTTTGACACCAACTTTGAGATATTTATTTTACTAAACCGTTTGAATTAATAATGGCCGTTCACACTAGACTTTTCCTTGCACTGACTTCCATTCCTGCGCAAGTGAAAGTGGGACACCAGAAACACAAGCTCAAGTGAATTACCCTGTGAGAAATAACACAAGCGTTTAGCATTCAAGTGGAGTGGATTGTTCATTTTTTAATTTTTTAATTATTATTATTTGTTATATGTTAAATTTATGTTTGTAAAAAAAACTGTTGCAGAATGTGACGTCATTTCACGACCGTTGCAGTGTCTGTAGAAACTTCACAAGCTCAAAGTGTAGAGTGGCCATAACTTTAACTGGCTTTAAATTAACTATATTTATTATCTTTATCTGTGTCCTACATGTTTCACTCAACCCTGTTACTCCTGACATGATTTTCCTCCTTTTAAAACAGAGCATTTCTTAAAACTGTGACACACAGGAAGTGACATCATCTGGGCTCTTTCTACTGCATGATGGGAAGACAAGAAAATAATCTCAATCCATTGTCTCAGTTTTTACACAAACTGTAGCATTGACTGAGTTCATCAACCCTGTTACCAAAGTTAATGTAAGAAGAATCTCTATAACTATGAATAACTTGTATGATATTTGACAAATACAATGTTATCAGTAACTTGGTGTTTACTGACTATTCCTAAAAATATATATTTTAAACTATGTTGAAAATGACTAAACTTCTGGTAATGTCCCATACAGAAATGTAATATATGTCAATATATGTAAATTACATATATAATGTTAGTGCCCATGTATGTCTGCTGCATATATGAGAATATATGCAAAATTCATATATGTAAAACACATATACATATATGAAACATATATTTCAAAATATATCAAAAATGGCCGTTTTCATGTAAGTGCCATATATTTTCCCGTATATGCACATAAATGTGAAATATATGTAAGACGCATATATGTATACATGCATATATGACGCATATATGTATACATGCATATATGATGCATATATGTATACATGCATATATGACGCATATATGTATACATGCATATATGACGCATATATGTATACATGCATATATGTATACATGCATATATGACGCATATATGTATACATGCATATATGACGCATATATGTATACATGCATATATGACGCATATATTTATACATGCATATATGACGCATATATGTATACATGCATATATGTATACATGCATATATGACGCATATATGTATACATGCATATATGACGCATATATGTATACATGCATATATGACGCATATATTTATACATGCATATATGTACTTATTTCAATAGTACATACTTTAACATATATTAGGGGTACAAATCTTATATCTGAATGCCTTGAAATTAAATGACTATAGTTGGAGATTTTGTCTATTGTGTGAATACCAAATATAGTATTTTAATATAGTAATACCAAATATAGTATTTCTTTGTCATTTTTGACAAATACATCCACAAAGTACCATAACCATATGCCACAGCTTTAAAAATGCATCAGTATCACATGCATGTACACTGTAAAACTTTTCACTGTAAATTTACAGTTAAATACTGGCAGCTGGGTTGCCATCCACATACTGTATTTTTACAACACTACTACAGTAAACAGCATTTACAGTACTCCACTGTAATTACCAAATACAGTATATACCACATTTTACATTATTAAACTTGTCGACAGCAATAAATTGTATTTTTACAGGGAATACTGCTTTTATTATTACATAATTCAAATATTATACTTTAAGGTTTCATAAGAGTAGTCACACTAGGAAAAAGAAAACAACATTTTCTGGGTTTTAAAACATTTATTTAGTTAAATTGCCTTCTGTGAACATGTTGGCTGAATTACTTTTTAAACATAAAATGCAATTTTAACACTTAACAACAAACAGGTAACAGTTAGCACTTAATTAAAGGAATAGTTCACCCAAAAATTTTAATTAGCACATGATTTACTCACCCTCAAGTCATCCTAGGTGTATCTGACATTCTTCTTTCAGACGAATACAATCAGAGTTCTATTAAAAAATGTCCTGGCTCTTCCAAGCTTTATAACGACAGTGAAATGCTGTTTCTTTTTTGAAGTCCATAAAAGTGCAAACGAAATCCCATTCAAAGTCTGCAAGGTTTCGCAGAAGTGAGGACACCTGTAGGCTTACAGTGGTGTTCGTTTTGCACAACTTGGCCAGTTTTCTTTGAAGTTACTTGTCCTTTCTTTGTTTTTGATCCACGTTCAGGATTGATGTCAAGAAAGCGTCTAAAAGGCAGAAAAAAAACACAATTAAATATTATTAACTGAGTGTATATATTTTGACAAAGAGAGACAGCACAAAAGCTGTCTAAAACTGAACAACATAAAAAAAAATGCAATATAGGATGTTGTGAAAAAAAAAAAAAATGCAATGTTGGATGTTGTGATCAATAACTGATATTTTTTCCGCCCTGGTAAAATACATCAACTCAATGTGTCTGTTTACATGCGCACTGTCAACTAACTAAATTTTTGGAAGTGGGGTTGCCAGATTTAAAGTTTTAATCTTTTCATCTTCGGGACACAAATGAAGATATTTTTGATGAAATCTGATAGTTTTGTCCTTCCATTGATATCAATATCATTGCAACTGTCAAAGCCCAGAAAAGTGGTAAAAACATTGGTAAATCTATAGCTACAGTGGTTCAACCTAAATATTATGATGCAGGGTTTCTGCACATTTTTTAAAGTCAAATTTAAGGCTTTTTAAGACCCGAAGAAATCAAAATTAATACCATGCATTAGGGGTGTGCAATATTGACAAAATATGTCTCGATCGATATTTTCAAAGTTTTCTTGATAATAATTAGATAACATTTTACTGATTGTGTTTCTGTGCTTGGTGCCATGGCTTGTTTAGGCCTGTTGACAACTGACTGACAAAGATATTCATATTTTTCATATTCTATGCAGTGGTCAGTTTACAGCAGTGACAGAAATTAACATTTTTTATTAAGGGGTAATATTTGCCACCTTAAATTGATTTCAAGGGGCATTTTCACCTATATACGGACATTTGTAGATGTTTCAACAAGATCTTTCACATCTACTGCAGTCAGATTCACCCGTGTTCACTCTGAAGGAATCACTCACATGGCTGGGCACTTGTATGACACATCAAGGATGTTAAGAGGCTAAAAGCAGGTTTAAAACTTGAAGTCAACAGGGTGCAAATTTTAAAAAGAGGATAACACGGTGTAGGCAACAGCGATTTTTGTCGTTGTTCTCTGTACTGACAGCACTCCAAATTTACAAAAAAATGCACTAGTTACATGGATTATTTAAACAATGTTTTTACTAGCTTTCTGGGCCTTAAAAGTTGCAAAGACGTTGCTGTCTATGGGTGGTTCAGAAACCTCTCAGATTTCATCAAAAATATCTTAATTTGTGTTCTGAAGATGAACGAAGGTCTTACAGGTTTGGAACGACATGAGGGTGAGTAATTAATGACAGAATTTTCACTAATCCTTCAACTGAAAACAACTTGCACTGACATATCTTAAAATATATGACTGCCACTGTTTTATCTCAAGATGCACACCAGTAATTTTTTTTTTTTTTTTAATGATACATTATTATAAAATCTGCTTAAATACCCTAATTTTATTAAGGCCTAGACCTGGCTTAAGCTAAGCCCTGTATGGAAACCAGGGCCATATTGTTCATACCAGTAGTCAACATAATAAATACTGTCAAGTCAAGGTTAGTGACACAATTCAGTCTAATATATGTATATATATATATATATATATATATATATATATATATATATATATATATGAAGAGTTCAGATGCAAAAGCCTCTAAGTGCCATCTGAAAATTTCTTCTAGAATGGTCATTTTTATCAAGCTTGTATATTTAAGTTGAGTAATTTCTCTTAAATGACAATTAATAGGTAATTTTCATTGCTATTTAAGTGAAAATACTGAACTTAAATATACGAGCTTAATAAAAATGATCATTCTAGAAGAAAATTTCAGATGGCACTTAGAGGCTTTTGCATCTGAACTCTTCATATATATATATATATATATATATATATATATGAGAATGGCAAATATGCCAATGACTAACCTCTGAACAAACTCAAGGTGCTGCCTCTTCCTGGTACTGCAAGCTGAAGTTATAGGAGGAGGCAAACAGCGCTGCCAGGCCAGTGATGAAGAGGCTGTGATCCTTCATACACACCTTGACCTTCCAAACTTAATATCCAGCACTGGTTGCTTAGAGATTGACCTGTAATGGAATAAAAAAAAAAAAAAAGAATAAATAAATAATATTAATAATTAAAATAACTACTGTGGGTTCCACTGTGGTTCGATGTAGTTGTCTATTCATAGTTCTATGAATTACATTTTTCAACTAAAAATTAAAATTGGCTAGAATGCTAAAATGCACTGGCATATAATTTTGTTTGTTTTAAGCATAAACTCACTTAATTTTGACTTATTCTTTAAGAAAACAAGACAATTTTTACGTGTCTATTAAATGCTTCTTCATGTAAGAATTGTAGAAAACACTTATTAAGAAAAACATATTTTGCAGTGGGGTGAGTAAATGATGGCTTTTCATTTTAGGTTTCATCTACCCCTTTAATGTTTACATACCAGGAAATAAGTCGTGGACTTTCTGGCAAATGTAGATTGCTGGACATCAGCGATGCAAATTCCTGAAACAATTTTTAAAAAGGACAGCACAACCTTGATCAACAGAACCAAAACATAAAACATATTACAAATTAATGAGATTTGCTGAATAATCTCTACTTATCTGCTTGAAGGATAACACCGTCTAACTTCTTTGAATTAGGGAGTAGTTGTAGGACCATGGGATGGCAATCAGGAATAGGCCTACTACATTTGAAAACAGCATTAGGAACATGGATTTTCATGTGCTAGCAAAATTCTGACAACGATTCAAAAGCACGATCACAGAACTGACAGAATTTGACAGCATTTTTTTTTTTTACCACATAGACTATAACTGTAACACTACTTAAAAGCACTTACATTAACAATGGCCATCAGATTACAAAGCCTAAAACGAAAAAAATATATATCAAATGCACGTCATGCAAATAGCATGGTAAAGGTTGCCTATTATATGAAATGTCGAAGTTAACGTTACTTGGTAAACAGGTGGAACAGAGTCAGTGAATTGCTTGCGCGGCCACGTTAAACCGCGTTCGCAAAATCAAACCAAATACGTGAAAACAATCACACAAAACGCAAAAAAATATATATATATATATATTGGCTTACCGTATCACTCAGTTGAACAATTCTCCATCTTCTCAAACTCTAAATCCCACTTATCGTCACGCGCAGGTTAGATTATTCAATGACAAATTCTTCCATCCGTCTTCAGGTAGCTGCTACCGTTAACGTCGTCCATTTTCTGCTGCGTCACAGGCAACTAATGTTTGAAACACGAACCGAACCGAACCGAACCGAAAAAAAGCTTTAAAATTGCTCACAGATTCGCAGACATTGTTTATCTTGATAACAGGAATGATTATTTTGTTCAGTTGAATCCCGCTGACAAAACGAGTTTGCCTGTTGTAGCTGCCTAACGTTACTGTCTGCTGCTGCTCGCATGACGCGTAACATTTTGAACTGAATTGAGCGCGAAAGAAATCAATCCCACAATGCAATGACTTTTCAGTCAGTATGATGGTAACGAATTTATCAGGACGAAAACAGAAATGTGCTGTATATTTACAGCTGTTCTGTAAAAGATACATCTTAATACTGTATTATGGAAATACAGTACAATTCTGTAAGAAATTCGTTGTAAATTTACAGTAAAGGGTTACAGTGTATGTTTACATACATTTATTAAATATGTTGAAAACAAATATGTATGTCACATATTTATAATTAATGCTGTCCATATATGCGAGAAACCAATACTATAGGCTACTGTAATATATGCAGATATATGGTATCATATATGGATGAACTCAAATATTTTCTTTACATGTTTGGACACATACATGTTCATATATGTTGCAGGCATATATTGTGATCTCAGATAAGTCAAATATATGTATAGATATATGTTGCAGTCATATATTGTGTTCTCAGATAAGTCAAATATATGTATAGATATATGTTGCAGGCATATATTGTGTTCTCAGATAAGTCAAATATATGTATAGATATATGTTGCAGGCATATATTGTGTTCTCAGATAAGTCAAATATATGTAGATATATGTTGCAGGCATATATTGTGTTCTCAGATAAGTCAAATATATGTTGCAGTCATATATTGTGTTCTCAGATAAGTCAAATATATGTATAGGTATGTTGCAGTCATATATTGTTGTTCTCAGATAAGTCAAATATATGTATAGATATATGTTGCAGGCATATATTGTGTTCTCAGATAAGTCAAATATATGTAGATATATGTTGCAGTCATATATTGTGTTCTCAGATAAGTCAAATATATGTATAGATATATGTTGCAGTCATATATTGTGTTCTCAGATAAGTCAAATATATGTATAGATATATGTTGCAGGCATGTATTGTGTTCTCATATAAGTCAAATATATGTATAGATATATGTCATGCTATTTAAAATATAAGTACATATATGGCCATATATTACATTTTTGTATGGGTTGTTGCAAATTGGGAACCAGATATAAAATAAATGTATAATAAAACAGTTAAAATAGTATTTAGCTTGATCTGATGTTGACAATCAGTATAAAATGTCTCAAACCTCCCTTTACTGACCATTTGTTGAAGAAAACCCAGAACATTCTGTACCGTTTCATAGTTGAACTGTTTATCTGAGTGATGAAGTGCTTGAATGTTTCTAACATGAATGTTCTTCAGCATCATGAATGAATGAAGAATAAACACCAACCTCTTTGTTCTTCAGGATCTTCAGTGTATTTCATTCTGCAGGGTTCTGGATCACTCATGTTCTCTCTGTCCTCTTTAATAAACTCAGTCTTTGCAGATTTCAGCTCTTCCTGATGCTCTGATGCTCGTTTTCACTTGTAGCTGATGGGAATTTACAGCATTTATTGGAGAATTACTGTTGGCGGAGCTTCACTGATGATGTATTCCAGTGTGGGAGGAGCTTCACTGATGATGTATTCCAGCATTGGAGGAGCAAAAATATCAATTACCGAGTTTTTTTGTAATAATAAATGACACTTCTAAGCATTTATGTCTGTCTATCTATTCATCGTACAGTAATTGATGCCAGTTCATTAATTATTTTTAATTATTTTTATTGCTAATCCTAACATTATTCTGCTTCTTCATTAAAATACAGGTATCTAGAAATAAAGAAAAGAATATCAATAATTTAAATTTTTCCTAATATAAATAAATGTTAAGAAAAACAGTTAAAATCATAAACACAGAAATAAAGGTGCATATAGTAGCCAACAAATCCCCTCAGTCTGCTGACACCAATGAAATGAGCTTTAAGTGTCAATTTACAGGAGATCTGAAGACATCAGCATAATAAATGAGGTGAAAACAGGAACTATTGTCATGAAATAAAGAGTGTTTTCAGCAGATCTGTTAATATTGATGAGCCTCAGACTATCAACACTCATTCAACAAGCCATTCAGGACCATCAGCAGATCATCTCACTTTATTCTGAGTGTTTGCTGTTAGAAACACATTATTTGAGTCAGGATACATGACAAAAGCCTGTAAAACTACTCTACTGAAAGAAAATATTGTAATTTCTCACAATATGACATGGATAAAACATCAATAACACAAAAACAATCACTAATGACACTCATCTTCATCAACCACTACAGAGAAATAACTACAGCAGCATAATATGTCCACATTAAGTTTGATCTCATGATATACATAAAATCCTATAAAGTAGTTAGATCATTAAAAAAATAGCATTATATCATATGCTAGGAAACTGAAAATTATCATAAAACTTTTAAACGCTATTCATATTTATTAGTATTGCTTTAATGTTTCACATGGCTCATCTTAGGCTCAATGTAAAGCATTTAGCAGTCTCTGTTCCAGTATGACACTTGAGATAGATTCACATTAATTCCCTTCACAGATCTTAAACTTTGACTTTTGACTTGACGAAACAATCACACAAACGAACACAACATCGCTCAGGTCTGAATGAACTCAACATATTCTCCTCATGCTCGCTGCTGCTGCACTAAATGTTTATTTCAGAAGGAAGACGCCAGAAAAGACGCACAAGTATCGCTGTGATCGATGAAAACAATACAGAAATGAGCCTGTCGCTTAATCAAAAAGTGTGTGTGATGGTTGTGTAAATATGAGAAAAACCGTGAACTGCTCTCCTCACCTCAGAAGACTCGACACTGAAATTCATTTACATTTAGTCATTTAGCAGACGCCTTTATCCAAAGCGACATTGTTCAGAGTAGCATAAGCCAGACACCAGAGGATTAAATGAAAAGTAATTCATTTGCATGTTTTTATGAGGTTAAGTGCTCACGGAAGAGACGAGTTTCCAGCTGTGTTTTGAATGTTGTCTGGGATTCTGCGTTCCGGATGAGGGTGAGGAGATCATTCCACCAGCTTGGAACCGTGAATGAGAATGTTCTGGAGAGGGATTCACTTTCATCTCCTCTAGATTATCATTCACCAGATGTTTCTGAAACACTTGGATCTGCAGTTTCGGTAGTTGTCACAGCGTCAACAGACAGAGAAGGTACAGGAGTCACATAAGATTTCAATAAATTAACATGACAAACCTTTAATTTCTTTCGACGATCTGGTGTATTTAATAAATAGTTGTTATTCGGAAAACACTTCGCAATTGTATAAGGTCCAGCAAACCTAGCCTGGAAAGGACTAGTCAAAACAGGTAACAACGCCAGCACTTGATCACCTGCTTGAAAGTGTCTGAACTTGACTTTGCGATCAAACAACCTCTGCATCTTTCCCTGAGACTTGGCTAACTTTCGTAGAGCAATAGCTCTAGCTTCGTAGAGTCGATAACGGAAACTGATTACTTAGTCTAAAACATTCTCAGGAGGGTCAAAAGTCGTCCACTCATCTGCCAGGACAGCAATAGGGCCCCTAACAGTGTGTCCAAACACTAACTCACTAGGGCTAAAACCTATGCTCTCCTGTACAACCTCACGAATAGCTAGCGACATCCAAGGAAGTCCTTCCTCCCAGTCACAGTCAAGCCCGACACAATAAGACCTCAAAACTGATGGAATCTTGCCAGACCTTTCCTCTTCCAGACTTTGAGGGTGATAAGCACTTGAGGTATTATGTTTAACTTTAAGTTGTCGCATGACCTTAGAGAAGTTTCGGCACATTCGAGCCCTGGTCTCAGACTCGATGGTTTTTGGAATGCCAATAATATACATTAAACTTGTTAAAGCCTTTAAAATAGCTTTAGAAGTAATTGATCTCAGAGGATAAGCTGCAGGGTAACGTGTAGTCTGACACACTACAGTGAGTAAATAAGCATGTCCAGTCTTAGATCGTGGTAAAGGACCAACGCAATCAATAGTCAAGTGTGCAAAATGAGTGGTAACTGCAGCAATAGGCTGTAAAGGAGCCAATGGAACTTTTTGATTTGGCTTTCTGGTCATTTGACAAGTATAGCAGGACCGTATATTGTTAATCACATCTCGCTTACATCTAGGCCAATACAATTTCCTTAGAACTCTCTCATAGGTCTTTCGTACCCCCATATGACCATCCATGCCCTGGTGTGAAAGCTGTAGGAGGTCTTGACGGAAATTAAGAAGAACCACGATTTGGATCCTAGGATCGAGTGAAAAGTCAGAGCTCATAGGTTGTTGTCTATGAAGCAATCCATCTTGAAGAAAATAGAAGGGAGATAAAGCCTTGTCTCCTACTTCAGAGATAAAGAGAACAATTCTTGAAGAATCATCCGCCTGCTGTGCTTTGATAAGGTCATCTCGAGTCACACTATAAAGCAGAGAAAAAGAACAAGACGTGTTAATAATAATAATAATAATAATACATTTTATTTAAAAGCGCCTTATCAGGACACCCAAGGACACTGTACAAAGCAGATAAAAACATTAAAACAGTAAACAATAAAATTGGCAAGACAACATTGAGATGATATGGGTCAGGTGGAATATGACTGTCTGAACAAAAAAGTTTTGAGTTTGGATTTGAAGAGGTGAAATGAGTCGATGGTACGAAGGTCTGGAGGGAGGGAATTCCAGAGATGGGGAGCAGAGCGACTAAACGCCCTGCTCCCCATTGTGACAAGACGGGCAGGGGGGACAGAAAGCTGGCAGGTATGGGAGGATCGGAGTGAACGGGTCGGGATGTTTAAATGGAGGAGATCTGAGATGTATGGAGGAGCCATATTCTGAACTGCTTTGAAAGTAATGAGAAGTATTTTAAAGATGATCCTCTGTTTGATGGGAAGCCAGTGAAGTTGTTGCAAGATGGGAGTGATATGATGAGAGATGGGGATCCGAGTAATCAGGCGTGCAGCAGAGTTCTGTAGGAGCTGCAGCTTCTGGAGCGACTTATTAGGGAGACCAAACAGTTGCAGTAATCTATCCGAGATGTGACAAGGCTGTGAACGAGGATGGCGGTGGTTTGGGGAGTGAGAGAGGGACGGAGACGGGAGATGTTACGCAGGTGGAAATAGGCGGACAGAGTGATGCTATTAATGTGAGAGTGGAAAGATAATGTGCTGTCGAGGACGACACCCAGACTCTTAATCTGAGGGGAGGGAAGGACAATTGAGTAATCAATGGCAATGGAAACTTTATTGGCTTTGGAGAGAGTATGAGGTGTGCCCACCAAGAGGACTTCAGTTTTTTAACTTTTAAGTTTGAGAAAATTGGATGAGAACCAAGAGTGGATTTCTTGGAGACAGAGGGTGAGAGAGGTTGGTGGGAGTAAAGAGGATGGTTTAGTAGAGAGGTAGAGCTGGGTGTTGTCCGCGTAGCAATGCAATTCAATGTTATGTTTACGGAGGATGTGACCAAGAGGGATAATGTAGATGATAAAAAGGAGAGGCCCCAATACAGAGCCTTGGGGCACTCCAGCGGAGACGGGGAAGGTAACGTATTTCTGGGATTTGAGTTGTATGAATAATCTCAGTGATGAGAGGGGCAAGTGAAGAGCAACAGGATTTAACCAGGGTGGAGGGAAGTGGGTCGAGCTGGCATGTGTAAGGTTTAGATTTATGAATAATATCCGAAATGGCTTGAACGGAGGGAAGGTCGAAACTGGAAAAAGTAGTAGTTGGGGATGGATAAGGGGTGTTGAAGTTGCCTCCAGAAGCTGCAGCTCCAGATGAAGTCAGGTGTTTATGGATGTCAGTGATTTTGGAAACAAAGAAGGACATAAGTTTATTGCAGAAGTCCTGGGATTGCATATGGTAGGGAAGAGAGTCAGAAGGTTTTGTAATGGAGGTGAGAAGGAAAAACAGGGTTTTAGAATTGTGATGATTAGAGTGAATTAAATGAGAGTAGTAGGCAGATTTAGCTGAGGAGAGGGAGTGCTTATACAAATTGACATTGTCCTTGTACATATTGTTGTGAATGGTGAGTCCAGTTCTATTGGCAAAGTGTTCCAGCTGACGGCCCTGAGATTTCATAAGGCGTAGGGCGGGAGTGAACCAGGGTGCTGAGCGGGTGAAGGAGACTGATCTGAATCTCATAGGAGCATGGGTGTCCAGGAGAGTGTGAAGATTTTTGTTGTAGTAAGAAACTAATTCATCAGGTGAACAGCCGGCAGATACACTTGGAAAATTATTGATATCAGATGTAAAGGTGACAGTGTTAATGTCCTTGATATTCCGGAAGGAGATGGTGCGAGGGAGGGTCATTTTAGATAGCGGGAGGGTGATGTTAAAAGTAATGAGCATGTGGTCGGAAAAGGCAACAGAGTGAGTTTTACAGGCAGAGGGGATGACACCAGAACAACAGACTAAATCCAGTATGGATAACTCGGTAAAGGAGAACTCTGCAACTCTAGCGAACTCTAGTCACTTCTTCGCTGATTTTCCCTTTTGTTGTCGCATGTTTTCCCCACGAGCTCCCCCTATTGCTGTGTGGGGGGGGGGGGGGGGGGGGTATATTTCACAAAACGGTCGTAAAAAACTAACTTGAAGAGTCAAGGAGGGACGATTTGACATGTTTCCACATCTGATTGAAACTTTGGAAGCCTCTTCTCATGTGAACATATCAAGTGTTATAACCCAGCACTTGTCTCAGTTGTCTCAAAAGTTTGCTGACTACTTCCCAGAGGACCCTCAACATGGAAACCTTTGGATTTGGACCCATTCTCTGTAGATACTGCTTCAGAAGACATGGCTCTGTCCACTGTGTTGGAAAATGAATGAATCAAACTATCAGCTGACAGTAGGGCTGTAGTACTCGAGTCCGGTCTTGGACTCGAGTCCGGACTCGAGACCGTTTTTCTATGGTCTCGGACTTGTCTCGGACTCGCTGTAATTCGGACTCGGACTTGTCTCGGTCTCGGCCAGTGGTCTTGCCAAATATGGCTTTAGGTCTCGACCGAGTCCAGGTGTCTTTATAATGTTCCCAGTAAGTACACATACGTTGCCGCGATATTAAAACAAAATATTATTGGAGGGAAAGTGAAACACTGGCCAGCGGCCACCTAATAACTAGCGATGGGCATTTCGGCTCTTTTTCGTGAGCCGGCTCGTTTGACTCAGCTCACTGAAAAGAGCCGGCTGTTTTGACTCGCAAACGGCTCTTTAAAAAATAAATGTTTAAATAAACTCGCCTAAAGTCCACCGCTAGTGCAACGTGAATATTCACATTTTTAAGTGTCCATAACAAACCGAAAACTTGCCTGCTTGCCTTGCACATCTAGATGATCTAATTAATGGGCAAAGTTTTCCGACTTTTTTCTTACCTTCTTTTTCTTACCAACCGCCACCCACCCGAATTTAATTAAAATATTATTTTTCGTCTCGTCATTCGTCCGATCCGCGGTTTATCCGCATCTCTAGTGTGTGTGTGTGTGTGTGTTGGCTCGACCCTCCCTCATGCAGTTTAACTGGTTGACATTGCGTGTATTGACAGGCTGATCATACAGTCGAAACGAATGTGTGTGCTCCTTTAGGCTTATAGGCTATAATCTTTTTTTTTTTTTTTTTGTTCTTTGAATTAGTCAATTATTTTAAATACAATTAAAATCATTCATTTTTTAATTATTACATAATGATTTAATTTCTATAGGCTTTAATTTTTAGCAGACTTTTTTTTTCCTGTCCTGGACTCGGTCTTGACTCGGACTCGAACCTTTTTGGACTCGGTCTTGACTCGGACTCGAACCTTTTTGGACTCGGTCTTGACTTGGACTCGACTAGTCCCGGTCTTGGACTTGTCTTGGACTCGACAAAGGTGGTCTTGACTACAGCCCTAGCTGACAGTAGCCTAAAACTTTGCTTCATTTTGGTTACTGGCTGCAAGTGAATATCCCTCTCTGTCAAAGCGGGGAATCAGATTTCTATTACCTTTCACCACCACATACTTATGTGAGTCAGGGTTCTCCACTGTGACTATCACAAATCAAAAGCAAGGAGCAAACTGAAAGCTACTTTGGATGCTACTCTCCGTGTCAGTCTCTCACCCATTTCACCAAGACTTGATGTTATTATCTTTAAGAAGCATCTTCTTGTTATCTTCTGTTAGACTTCCTCATTTTTGGATGTGTGGGAAGGGGTATGAGTAACTAGTCCAGTTTTTCTCCAGTTGAATTGTAAAAAAAAAAAAAAAAATCACGTTTGTTTAATATGTAAAATTGTTTTGAACAGTCATACTTACAGTATGTAAATTGGGGTTAATGAACTTTGCAAAAGGTTGAGAAAACCTGTGCTATAGGGAAGGCACTAATGACTACTTTTGTATCGATTAATCTATTGACTGCACAACGTGCCCTCAAAATCACAGCAGGCGTGCGACTGGTTGGTGGTATCAGGGGGGCCATTTGTCCCAATCACGCCCCTCCAGGTGTCACTGTCGCTGCCCACGTGGGCGTTGAAGTCCCCCAGTAGAACGACGGAGTCCCCAGTCGGAGCACTTTCCAGCACCCCTCCCAGAGACCCCAAGAAGGCCAGGTACTCTGCAGTGCCGTTCAGACCCATCCCCGACCCGAAGGCGTGGGGAAGCGACCCTCTCGTTCACCGGGATGAACTCTATAAGCAACCCACACCATCCCGCCGCCTCTCACCATTTATTGACCAACAACTTTTTGACACAACATGAAAATGACTTTTTTTGCCAAAATATCAACATCGGCTTGGAAAAAAACTGACCTAAGCGTAGGGCTGGGCGATATATCGCATGACATTGTTAGGCGCATCTCGTCAGTAAAGCCGGTTCCTTGATTAGTAGTAAATCGCCATCACCTGCTTTCAGATGGAGCGGCATTTACAACACAGAGCCGTAGTTAACTGACAAGCTGAGCCATATCGCATTAATTATCGCAGGCGATACGTCATGCGATATATCGCCCAGCCCTACCTAAGCGGAAGGAACTCTTTACTTTTTTATTTACTTTTTTCTTCTTCTTGCAAAACATACAGAGATGACATGTTAATGATACACAACTTTGTATACAATATACAAAAAGAACATTAACTTGTGCTCATGAGAGAGTCATTCTCCACGATGATTGGCCGAGAAGACATAACGTGAGATCAGATGAAAGACATGCGTATCTCCACGTTCAGGTTCTTCTCACGGTAGATGTAGAATCCACAGCTAGATCAATGAGTATAGAAGCCCTATGATTACAACCACCATCATTTGAAGAGTCACATAATACTGAAATTATCATACACTATGGGATTTTTTTTATTATTATTGATCATAAATCGAACAGAGGTCAAATATATTGTACAAATACAATAATTATCGTACGTCTGGCAACACTGATCTCCACTTATAACTGGTGTGTGGTGATGGTTTTAATAACAGTGAGTCTCGGGCTTGTTTGTCTTCTGTTGATTATCATCATACTGCGGTATTTCATGATCACAGCAGAGAGAGACGAGATGAAGAGTTACAGGAACACAGCTGGAGAGTTTGATCAAACTAAATACTGCATATGTGTTTTCTCCACTGCATGGATCTTCATGTGTCGCTTCAGGTGACTTTTAATAGTGAAACTCTTCCCACACTGATCACACGTGTGCAGCTTCTCTCCAGTGTGGATCCTCTCATGTGATCTCAGATTTGATGACTGACTAAATCTCTTGTCACAGTGTGAACATTTGTAATGTTTTTCTCCAGTGTGGATCCTCTCATGTGTTTTCAGAGATGAAGACTGACTAAATCTCTTGTCACAGTGTGAACACTTGTAAGGTTCTTCTCCAGTGTGGATCCTCTCATGTTTTTTCAGAGATGAATACTGACTGAATCTCTTGTCACAGTGTGAACACTTGTAAGGTTTTTCTCCAGTGTGGATCCTCTCATGTTTTTTCAGAGATGAAGACTGACTGAATCTCTTGTCACAGTGTGAACACTTGTGCGGCTTCTCTCCAGTGTGGATCCTCTCATGTCTTTTCAGATGTGCTGACAGACTGAATCTCTTGTCACAGTGTGAACACTTGTAAGGTTTTTCTCCAGTGTGAATTCTCTGGTGCCGTTTTAAATCTCTCCCTGAAGTAAAAGTCTTCTCACACTCAAAGCACATGTACTCTCTTACACCAGTGTGTATTTTCTCATGTTTATGTAAATACAGCAGCAGTGAAAAACTCTTTCCACACACAGAACATGAATGTGGCTTCTCCTCCATATGAACTGTCAGGTGTGTCTTCAGGTGTGATGCCCTAAGAAATGTTTTGCCACACTGATCACATGTGAATGGCTTCTCTCCGGTGTGGATCCTCATGTGAAGCTCAAGACTTTGTTTGTATGGGAAACTCTTTCCACATTGATCACATGTGAACGGCTTCTCTCCGGTGTGGATCCTCATGTGAATCTCAAGACCTTGTTTAGTTGCGAGACTCTTCCCACACTGAGTGCAGGTCAAAGATTTATTGGCTTGTCTTTTCTTTAAAAATGTCTGTTTAGTCTTTGAGCGACTCAAAGGTTTTCCTCCAGGTTTGACATGATGTTCCTCCTTCACTTCACTCAGTTCTTCACTCTCCTCCTTCACTTCACTCAGTTCTTCACTCTCCTCCTCCACTTCACTCAGTTCTTCACTCTCCTCGCTCTCTTCTATCAGGTCTGAAATGAAAGAAAAAAGTTTGATTGCATTTTCTAAGGATGCACTGAATGTTCGGCTGCCGAAATTATTTGGCTGAAAATATCAACAACGGCACTTTCGGTGTTCGGCCGAATAAGTGAAAAGACAGAATAAATTTTACCGAACAATGACCCTTTTGATGACGCGATCAAATGGCAACCAGCATAGAGTGAATTATGAATCCAGCAAACATGTCGACAGTGTGGAAGCATTTTAGAGTCTCAGAGAAAGATGCAAATATGGCCGTTTGCAGACACTGTTCTGCTGAACTGTCGAAGGGTGCATCTGCAAAAACTTAGGCTACAGCACTATTTAGTGAAAATATCATAAAATCCTGTAGCGTTTCGCTACTAAAAAGTAAACAGACAGATTATTCCTCCTTCTAAGGCTTTATTCAGGAACTGCAGGGTTACTGTTATGGCCGTAACCCATGAAGGGAGAGCTATAACGTGCTGTCTCTGCTGTTAAACTCACTCTGTCTTTCCGCTCCCAGCTCTCCACTCGCTCTAGTTACTTGACCCCACTAAAACCCTGCCCCTTAAAGAACCAGGGACTAACAGATAGAACCACTTATGATTTGATTAACATTGTCGAACAACATAACACTAACTAACTAGCGTCTTCCATTTATACTGACATTACAATACTCTTAGATCGATTACAAAATTACACCGGTATTCAAGGACAGGCATCACGGTGGTTTAGATCGGATCTATCAGGTCATTATCATTTTGTGTACTTAAATGAGGAAAAATCAAAGCAAAAATCAAAAGCAAAGATAATGTCAGTAAATTATGGAGTGCCTCAAGGCTTGATTTGATTTGATTTGATTTATTTAATTATATCAAGAATGCCTTAAACATAAAACACAAGGCATTAAATACAATAGAGGATAAAAACACAATAAAGTCCAGGACTTATTTCCATTGTGGTCCTCAACACATAACATCAGGACAAGAGACTTGTGATAATCAATGACATAACATACTGTACAAACATTTTTCTTAAATAAGCAAAAATATAAGCGGTAACTGGCCCCTGGTTCTATTCCGCTACCCTCTCTAATAACCAGTCCTTGATCCTCTTTTTAAAAGAGTTCATGCTTGAAATCACTTTAATTTGCCGATCCAACTTGTTCCACTGAACTGCCCCTATATAGGCAAATGTTTCTTTCCCTAACACTGTCTTGAATGCATAAGGACAGAGGTCTGATATACTGCCACGAGCAGAGGTGTCAAGTAACGAAGTACAAATACTTCGTTACCTTACTTAAGTAGAAATTTGGGGTATCTATACTTTACTGGAGTAATTATTTTTTACTTTTTTACTTTTTACTTCTACTCCTTACATTTTGACTCAATTATCTGTACTTTCAACTCCTTACATTTTAAAAATAGCCTCTTTACTCCTATTTAATTTCGGCTTGTTTTCATTCCGGCTTGTCGTCGTAAAAAAAAAAAAAAAAAAAGTTGGCCAATTACACAAACGGTTTAGATCTGAGTCCCGCCTCCTGAATACACATCGCTAAACTGATTGGCGGTGTGGTGTCTTTCTAACTTGTGAGAGGCTGTAGGCACATTTGGTTGTGCACAGCGGCAAAAGTCCTCCGAAGGAAACCTAGATGCGATAAACGAGGGAGAAATCGGGGCAAATCGCGTCAAATATGAGAGAGAGAGAGAGAGAGAGAGAGATTTTTTTCTTTACTTTTATACTTTAAGTAGTTTTGAAACAAGTACTCTTATACTTTTACTTGAGTAAAAAGCTTGAGTTGATACTTGAACTTCTACAGAAGTCTTTTTAAACCCTAGTATCTATACTTCTACCCGAGTACTGAATGTGAATACTTTTGACACCTCTGGCCACGAGTGTAAATAGTGTGTGTGTCCTTCACCTTAGTAATAAGACACAACAAATAATTTGGGACATAACCATACAATATTTTATGGGTCATGGTCAGTCTTGACATAATAAAATGCGACTCAACAGGAAGCCAGTTAAGCTCAACAAATTGTGACCTACCTATATGAGACCTATGGCCCATGTTTAGAATTACTCTTATTAATTTATTTTGTGCTGTTTGCAGCCTCCTTTTAAGTCGTTTTGTTAGGCCTTCAAACCAGGAAGTGCGTGCATATTCAAACTGGTTTAAAATTAAGGCGTTAACTAAAATGATCATTGTTGACCTATCTAAAAATGTCGAATTTCTGGCTAAAAACTTTGTAAGCCCAGTGACTTTACTCAGAACCTTATTGGCCAACTTCCTGCCATCTAAGTTGTTTTCTATGATGCAACCCAGGTATTTTAATGACGTTTTTGTACTGACCACAACATTTAAAATAATCCTAAATTCCGAGCATCTATTCAATTTGTATTTTGAGCCAAACAGAATGGCCTCTGTCTTTTCAAAATGTAGAGACAGCATATTGTCAATCAGCCAGTTGTTTTCAGACGATAGCTCAGAGCTCAGGTTACTCTTGTAATAGAAATTTTTATTCCAGCCAGCATAATACAATACATGGTGTGGAAATATTTACTCTAGCCAGCTTATACCATACATGGTGTTAAATAAACTGCAAGTTGGATATCATCTTCTTCCTCATAGCTGAAGACGAGTTGACAAGGACATTTGCAGAACGAACAGTTTGTTCTTTCTAAAACGGATAAGCTCACTTGCACTAAGAGCAAAGGTGTTGATTTGGAAAATATATATTCAGTTGTTTTAATGACGTGTGTAAGTGTGTGCGTATAACCATGGGGTGTTAGAATAAGTGTGATGAGTTTTGTGTATATAAGCTGGGCAAAAAGGAGAAGTCAGTGCGCTTCTCATATCAGACTCTGACTGATGTGTGAACGGCCTTTCTTGCAAGAAATAAAGATCTTTATAACTTTTGAAATTTCCAGCTGTCTTCCAATTATTGTTTAAAGTCTAGAAAGAATTTCCACAACACTCTCTAGAGTGGATTGTTGTTTATGAGACATTAAAAGTTCAGTCATCCACGTACAGAAATAATTCACATGAACAGGAGTCTGCCATATCATTTATATATGTTAAAAATAAGGACGGTCCGAGAATACTTCCTTGTGGAACTCCACATTCAACTATACAAGGGTCTGACAGTACTGCCCCTAAGACCACCAATTGTTCCGTCCCTGATAGGTAAGATCTAAACCATCTACAGGTGGCGCTGTCTGTCTGCCCCTAAGGCCTCAAGTTTGGCAATCAGTCTGTCATGGTTCACCGTATCAAATGCCCTTTGAAGATCCAATAACACCATTCCGCAGAGATTTCCATTATCTATTTCCCTGTGTATGATGTCAGATAAATAGAATAGGCATGATTCGGTAGAATGTGACTTCCTGAATCCGGATTGGAATTTAAACATGAAGTTGCTTTTATTCATGTATTCATTAAATTGCTCATTGACCAACCTTTCAAATATTGTTGATACTGTGCATAAAATAGAGACTGGTCTGTAGTTACCGGGATCATGGCTGTTTCCCTTTTTAAAAAGGTGGACTACCTTGGCCCTCTTGAGGTCATTAGGGAAAACACCAGTTTCAACAGACAGGTTAAGATGTATGGGGCTATTTGGGCAGCGGTCTCTCGTAAAAACCGAGAAGATAACCCAGGTCCCTTAGAGCAGTCTAACTGTAATAGCTTTTTTTTTCATCTCCCCTACCTCAACCTTCTGTAAGGAAAATGAGTTGAGGAAATGAAAATGGAGGAAAATGAGGAAATGCTCCAAGTTTATTGTAGAATGATTTCACCCTATCAATATTAAAAAACCCATAGGAAGGTTGAAGATTTGAGACCAGCTGCTCTGCTATAGAAGTGAAATAAATATTAAAATAACTAGCAACCTTTTTCTTATTGAAATTTAGGACACCCTTAATTGTTTGTCCTGTGCTTCTTGGTTTCATAGTATTTGTCTTAGCGGCCCCCAATTCCTTTAAGGTCTTCCATAACTTTTTTGGGTTATCTTTATTATTTGATATATCATTCTTATAGTGGGTTGATTTAGCATCTCTAATAAGTTCCTGAGTCTTATTTCTTGCTTGTTTATATAAAATCATCATGATTTTTAGTTCTATGAAAAATTTGAAGTGCTGTCATGATTCTGCCGCCTTGTCTCTGATTTTCCTTGGTCTTGAGGCAGGATCATGACAGGCCCATGTTTTATGTGTAAGCACATGGCCATTTGTTTTGGCTGTGTGCTTGCGTTGTCTTGTCACCTTAACCCGCCCCCTTGTTATCTCATCTTGTAATTATTAGATTGTTGCTTTCACCTGTTCCTGATTAGTTTGCTCCCTATTTAATCCCCTCATGTTCTCTGTCCTGTGTCGGTACATTGTCTAACATTGCGTGTTATTCATTGTGAAACCTTGTGAGTATCCTGTCAAGAGTATTGTCTAGAGAAAGTTCTGTTTTTGCTGTTTGTTTATAGTCTAGTTAATTGTCAGAGTCATAGTCTAGTTTAGTCACTCGTAGTCCTGTCTTGTCTTGTTTTGCCCCCTCGTGGGCTTTGTTTTTCCTGTTATTTGTACAATAAACTGTGTTGCTGTGAATACTGTCTGCAATTGGGTTCATCTCCACACACCCACATAACAAGTGCTTTTTCCCTGGTTTTAATAGCATCATGTATAACTTTGTCAAACCATGCACTAGAACGCTGTTTGACTCTGGTCTGTCTAAGAGGGGTCACTTTGTTGATGACAACAGGGGACCAATCCACCTCATCAACCAGCATCCTAAAAGTTTCCTGAGGGTAATGTTTAAATGATCTAGATAGTACAGTCTTGTGAGAGTAAAAGTTTTTTTTTACCAATTTTTCTTGTGCAAAAAATTATATTATGGTCACTTATACCGTAAGTAATAATACCATTTTGAGATATTTTAGTTTTGTCTGATACTAAGATCAGATCTATAATACTCTCACAAGTCTTACTTATTCTTGTGGATTGTTTTACCAGCTGTTCAAGACCAAAACAGTGACACAGTTCCTCCAGTATTTTGCCGTAAGGATGACCACAGCCTGACACATTTGTGTTCATATCCCCGATTAAAATCATCTCAGAGCTCATTTTGTTTGATAGTCTCAAGAGAACTTGTTCTAACTTATCATAAAAAGTAGAATGGCCTGGTGGTCTATAGAAAGCCCCCCAATAAAATGGGATTCGTTTTTGGTAAACATATGTCCACATCCAAACAATCTCTAAATCACTAGCAATATAATTTCTACATAAAAGCCACTTCACATATACACAGACCCCGCCCACCTTTCTATTCCGGTCCTTCCTAACTATACAGTAATTATTAATGGCAATTTCCTCATCACTTATAGTTTCATCTAACCAACTTTCCGTTAAACAGATAACCCCGATCTTTAATTGTTTCACCAATTGTCTTATTTCCTCAATTTTAGGTAGTAGACTTCTAACATTAAGATGTAGGAAATGTAAACCTTTCTTACTAAAAGTTGATTTAAAGTCTGTGCCCTTATCCTCCGACGTCAGGCCATCCACTGCTTTGCTGTTCGAAGATGCTGTCATGTGCTTATTGTGATGGTCTTCACTACTCCGGGGCATATTCTCAGTACCATTACGATGGTGGGTACCGGAGATAGGAGATGACAAGACAGTAATGTTGTGAGTTTCCAGTACGACGTGTCATCAGAAGCACCGTCTCTGCCACATTGAATAGCCCCGGAAAACGTGGACAACGAGGCCGCAGACCCCAACCCAAACCTCAGCCCTGGATTAATCAGCTGAGAGGCTAAGTTTGTTAGTTCACTGGTAGATCCACTGACAGGTGGAGCTAACTGAAGATGTTGTGCTGTGTGGCTAACAATAGAATCCATGTTAGTAGACAGCCAGGGATGTGGTCCCGGATTCAGCTCGATATCCCCCGCCAACAGCAGCATCACCGCTATCTGGGCGAGACCCTGGTTAGTTGAGTGTCTCGTGCCTTTGTCCAACGAGGACGGGGCGCTGGCATAGCCCTTTACCAGGAACTTTGAGTATAGTACATGTTGGCTTCTTGCCGGAGGTATAAACAAACACTCCTCAGCCCCCAAAGATAGGATTGTATGCCGTGTTTGAACAATTATCAAACATGCAATTATTACGGCAGTAACCATCCATCAATTATTCAACTGAGGAGATGTAGGTGATATGATACACCTCGTAGACTGTTTAAACTGCAGACACCTCTGCTGTCGTGCCTGGTCCGTGGCGGCCATCTTGGAATTGTGGCTCTGTGTTAGGCCCTCTGCTATCTTCAATATATATGCTGCCACTTGGTAATATTATTAAGAAAACATGAAATTAATTTTCCACTGTTATGCCGATGATACTCATTTATATATTTCATTACGACCAGATAAATTCTCTAAATTGTCTAACTTAACAGAATGTGTTAAAGATATAAAATATTGGATGACCTGTAATTTTATTCTATTAAATTCAGCTAAGACAGAGGTATTACTTATTGGACCAAAAACCAATACACAGAATCTCGTAGAATACAATTAGCATTTGGAAGGATGTCCTGTAACTCCATCCTCTACAGTTAAAGACCTGGGCGTTATTCTAGACAGCAACTTATCTTTCCAACTTAGAAACATTGCTAAACTCTGAAAGAAAAGTTAGTTCATGCTTTCATGACCTCTAGACTAGATTACTGTAATGGAGTAAAAATGCATTTTCTTTATGTACAGTAGAGGGCGCCACTCAAACAAACCTTTCAGCTGCTGCCGTTCTGGATTAAAGAACAATAGTATACAGGAGAAGGAGGTTCAACACTCTTATTTCTAAATCTAATCTAAAGCAATTTTGCTTATTAGTATTGTTGAATTAGATCATTGAAGGTCAGCAGCAAAGGCATTGGTTAACAAAATGAGATTAAGTACATACATAACGTATATTTGTGTCATTTAATATAGTGAATTATGAAATGATAAAAATCTGAAAGTCTGGGGAAAAAAAAGTGCTATTTGAATTCTAGAATTTACCGCTTTAAAACACAATGGGAATGTCAAACATGATGTAAAACATCCACATAAACTAAAAAGACTGATGAAAAGAGGGGAAAACATCATCCTGCACCATCATAAATTTCCCCAAAATGTGTTCTGCTAATAATGACACATATTAGCAAAAACCTGGCTTTCAGATATTCAGAGAGATGACAGGAAATTTACATTTTCAATATAAGAAAATGTTAAGTAAAGTTAATTTGACCTACCATGGCACTTTGATTATTATTATTTATTTTTTTTAAACTGATACGTTAGTTAAGTCAAGTCACTTTTATTTATATAGCGCTTTTAACAATAGGTGTATAAATAAAATAAAATACATTATATCCTATATTAACAACTGAACGCAAACTTGCCAATTACTTTATTGCAGTTATGTTATCAATGCATGTGTGGATGATACCACAAAAAAAAAAAAAATCTCATGAGTTGTGCTGGGACCCGCTAAACGGGAACACACTTCAACCCCCCAATGTTCAACCAAAACTACGCCTTTGACCTCCTCACTTTATTTTTCCTTTAAACATAGGGACAGGAGAGCTGTCAGCCGAAAATTTGAAAAAAGTAACTTAGATATTTTGTTGTAAATTGAAAAAGTAATGTGTTACTTTACTAGTTACTTGAAAAGTAATCTGATTACGTAACTCAAGTTACTTGTAATGAGTTTACCCCAACACTGCAAATGCCTGTGTGTGTGTGTGTGTTTGTATTGTCCATCTCAGGAGATCAAAGTATCTGAGGTTATTTCAGCCTTACACTGCTACTCCTAACATGATTTTCCTGATTTTAAAAACAGAGCATCTATAAAAACTGTGACACTCAGGAAGTGACATCATCTGGGCTCTTTCTACTGCATGATGGGAAGACAAGAAAATAATCTCAATCCATTGTCTCAGTTTTTACACAAACTGTAGCATTGACTGTATTCATCAATCGTTACTGTAAGAAGAATAATCTATATAATTATGAATAACTTATGATATTTGACAAATACAACTTTATCAGTAACTTGGTGTTTACTGACTATTCCTAAAAAAAATGTAATTTTTTTAAATTCATCAACCCTGTTACCAAAGTTACTGTAAGGAGAAAATAAGTGTATGTTGAGGGAGATAATTTGACCTGATGTTAACAATCAATGTGAAAGTTTCTCCAACCTCCCTCCACTGACCATTTGTTGAAAATCTGTAACCATTTTATTGTTGAACTGTTTATCTAAATGTGATGAAGTGCTTGAATGTTTCTAACATGAATGTTCTTCAGCATCATGAATAAATGAATGAAGAATAAACACCAACCTCTTTGTTCTTCAGGATCTTCAGTGTGTTTCATTCTGCAGGGTTCTGGATCACTCATGTTCTCACTGTCCTCTTTAATAAACTCAGTCTTTGCAGATTTCAGCTCTTCCTGATGCTCTGATGCTCGTCTTCGTTTGTAGCTGATGGGAATTTACAGCATTTATTGGAGAATTACTGTGGGTGGAGCTTCACTGATGATGTGACTGTGGTGGGAGGAGCTTCACTGATGATGTCCTGCAGTGGGAGGAGCTTCGCTGATGATTTAATTGTGTGGGAGGAGCTTATCTGCCAAAATCAAAAATCAGTTATTGAGGGTTTTTTAACTAAATGACACATCTGTAAAATCGTGTACATCATGTCTGTCTGTCTATCATAAAGTTACTGATGCTCATTCCACTCAGAACCCCAAAATTATTCTCCTTCTTCATTAAAATATTGTTGTGGAGTCTGTCACTTATTAAATTCAATATTGAAGTCTTGGGTGCCAGAGAATAAACTTTACTATCCTTTTTTTTTTTTAATCTAACAAAGCAGAGTGCATTTGCAAAAGCAACTCGAGTCCAGTGTCAAACATATAAACACCTCAAAGGTAATCAATACATTCCATACACTTTTATTTTAAGCAGTGAACATGAGACTAAGGAATTCACCATCTGTGAGCATTTCCATCCATTCCAGTCGCATGCTTTGCTTCTCTTATGCTCCTGCCCTGAGACAGATATAAAAGTATAATGTCTTTGGATTAAGTGAAATCTATGAGAATATGATCAGTTAATAACCAATACAAATATTCTACAATATGCAGAAATAAAGAAAAACATTAATGTATTAATGTAAATTCTTCCAAATAAAAATAGAAAAAAGAAAAACAGTTAAACTCAGAAATAAAAGCTACATATAGTAATAATCAAATCCCCTCAGTCTGCTGACACCAATGAAATGAGCTTTAAGTGTCAATTTACAGGAGATCTGAAGACATCAGCATAATAAATGAGGTGAAAACAGGAACTATTGTCATGAAATAAAGAGTGTTTTCAGCAGATCTGTTAATATTGATGAGCCTCAGACTATCAACACTCATTCAACAAGCCATTCAGGATCATCAGCAGATCATCTCACTTTATTCTGAGTGTTTGCTGTTAGAAACACATTATTTGAGTCAGGATACATGACAAAAGCCTGTAAAACTGCTCTACTGAAAGAAAATACTGTTATTTTTCACCATCTGACACAAAAATATCAAACATATAACATTTTATTCACATAATAACATTGTCCTGTTGAACCCCCATTTTAATTTGGCATTAACAGTTTTACTGACTTAAAAACAGAAACAGAATATACCTATATTATACCTATAACCTATATTATACAGGCTACTTAATTAAAGTCTTGTGCTGTTTTATAAAGGCACAAAGCCATATCACGGTTTCGATTTTAGTTCGTTGGCAAAATATAACTCTAGAAACCTTTATGCTTGGCTATACATTTTATATCTCATGTTTTTGGGAAAGGGAGAAGAGCGAGTTCGGCAAAAGGTGGAAAAAAGCCTCATTCTTGTGGCTCTGATGTACATTTTTGGAAAACCCAATCAATAGATTTTAGTCATGGATCCAATAACTCAGGTGTTGCTATTCTCAGCAGGTGTTGCTATTCTCTTTAACAAATTTAAAGGTGATATTTTGGAAACTATTCGTTCAGAAAATGGAAGATAGTTAATAATGTCTCTCAGATTGGATAATTCTATTTTATTCATTTGCAATGTCTATGGTTTCAATATTGAAGTACATAATCTAGAAATGTTTAAGAACATTTGTGAAATATTAACAGATCTAAAAAAGAAATAGAAAGTAGGGTATATAATTATAGTGGTGACTTTAACGATGCTCCGGATTACTCAGTTGACCGTTTTCTGCCCAAAGTTAGTTCACCAACCTCAGACTCATTTTATTTTAGAACTGACAAGTTACAAGTTACTGATGTATGGAGATATTTGAACCCTCATTTTTATGATTACACGTGGAATAAGTCCTCTCTTTCTTTAATATCAAGAACAGACTTCTGGCTGATTCCTCAAGACTTAATTCTCTAGGCTTTTATGTTCAAACCGGTGTAAAGATGGCATGGAATGGAGCGCATGTGCAGAGTGGTGAGTGATATAAAGACAACAAGAGAATTAAGATCAGAATCAGATGAAATGCTGTTAGTGAAGGGAAATTCAAAGTCCTGATTGATTAGTGTAATGCATTAGGTTCAATCCCAGCTAACAAGGACCCAACAAACACAGAACTTTCCCCTAACGTTCACATGTGGTTCCCATTTGGTTATTGTTTTGGGAACCCAATAAGAACGTTCTAGGAACATTCTCTGTAGGTTCTTTTTTTATAACCTGAAGAGAACTTTCAAGAACTTTTTTTTATAACCTAAAGAGAGCGTTCCCATAATGTTCACTAACGTTCTTTAAAAGTTATGTATAAATGTTAGGACAAAACGGTCTTAAAAAAAATACGTTTTCATAACATTTCCAAAAGGATAAAACTTTCTTAATACTTAAAAAATGGATGTTTGGAATGTCCAGAAAACATTCAGAAATAACGTTTTCATAACTTATTGGGAATGTTAGAACAACATTCTAAGAACATATTTTTGTTATCTGGGAATGTTGTTCTAAGAAAGTTTTCTCTCAATATTATGAGAGCATCAGACAAGAACAAATAACATCACAAGGACGTTCCAAAACTAAGAACGTTTTTCTCTCAACATTACGAAAATGTATTTTAACTCTATAAACATAAGAACGTAGAAACATTATTTCAGGAAAGTTTTTTTTTACTAACATTTACATAACTTTTACATAACGTTAGTGAAATTTATGGAAATGTTCCCTGTTAGCTGTGTGGATCCTCTCATGTGTTTTCAGATTTGCTGACTGACTGAATCTCTTGTCACAGTGTGAACACTTGTAAGGTTTTTCTCCAGTGTGGATCCTCTCATGTGTTTTCAGAGATGATGGCTGACTGAATCTCTTGTCACAGTGTGAACACTTGTAAGGTTTTTCTCCAGTGTGGATCCTCTCATGTGTTTTCAGAGATGATGGCTGACTGAATCTCTTGTCACAGTGTGAACACTTGTAAGGTTTTTCTCCAGTGTGAATTCTCTGGTGCCGTTTTAAACTGCCTGCTGTCCTAAAAGTCTTCTCACACTCAAAGCACATGTACTCTCTCACACCAGTGTGAGTTTTCTGATGTGTGTGTAAATGTTGCAGCAGTGAAAAACTCTTTCCACACACAGAACATGAATGTGGCTTCTCCTTCGTATGAACCATCAGGTGTGTCTTCAGTTCTGATGACCTAAGAAATGTTTTGCCACATTGATCACATGAGAACGGCTTCTCTCCGGTGTGGATCCTCATGTGAAGCTCAAGACTTTGTTTGTATGGGAAATTTTTCCCACATTGATCACATGTGAATGGCTTGTCTCCGGTGTGGATCCTCATGTGATCCTCAAGACTTTGTTTGTATGGGAAACTCTTTCCACACTGATCACATGAGAACGGCTTCACTCCGGTGTGAATCATCATGTGACTCTTAAGATTACCTTTGCATAAGAATCTCTTTCCACATTGATCACATGAGAATGGCTTCTCTCCGGTGTGGATCCTCATGTGAAGCTCAAGACTTTGTTTGTATGGGAAACTTTTCCCACATTGATCACATGAGAACGGCTTCTCTCCAGTGTGGATCCTCATGTGACACTCTAGACTATGTTTGGTTGTGAGACTCTTCCCACACTGAGTGCAGGTGAAAGATTTATTGGCTCTTCTTTTCTTTAAAAATGTCTGTTTAGTCTTTGAGCGACTCAAAGGTTTTTCCCCAAGTTTGACATGATGTTCCTCCTTCACTTCTCTCAGTTCTTCTCTCTCCTCCTTCACTTCACTCAGTTCTTCACTCTCCTCCTCCACTTCACTCAGTTCTTCACTCTCCTCCTTCACTTCACTCGGTTCTTCACTCTCCTCGCTGTCTTCCATCCGGTCTGACATGAAAGTAAAAATTATTCAATTCATTTTCAGTACATCAAAATAATTCAAAGAGAGAAATATAAAGTGAAAAGACATGAAAGTGATTATAGGCACGAATCCCATGTTTCTTTAGCAAGAACTATTAAATATATTTGATCAATGACAATTATCTAACATGATATTAACATTAAAATATACAATACTGCCATATTTTGACACCAACTTTGAGATTGATATTTATTTTGATAAAAACGTTTAAATTATTAATGATTTTAATGATAATAATTATTACATTTTGAATTATTATTATTTGTTATATGTTAAATTTATGTTAGTAAAAAAGCTGCCGCAGAATGTGACATCATTTCACGGCCATTGCAGTGTCTGTAGAAACTTCACAAGCTCAAAGTGTAGAGTGGCCATAACTTTAACTGGCTTTAAATTAACTTTTTTATTATCTTTATCTGTGTCCTACATGTTTCACTCAACCCTGTTACTCCTGACATGATTTTCCTCCTTTTTAAAACAGCATTTCTTGAAACTGTGACACACAGGAAGTGACATCATCTGTGCTCTTTCTATTGCATGATGGGAAGACAAGAAAATCTGAATCTGTGATGTGTCTCAAAATGTTTTGAGATCCGCATAATCTGCGCAGAACTGATCACCGGTGTTATAAATGTGTCCGAGTGCGGTCCGCATGTCTGAAACTCTCGCGAGTGGATGTGTCGGATTCTGCAGTTGCTCTCCACCGACTGCGCTGATCAAAAGCACGATGGACTTGCTGATGACAAAGCTTAATGATCATTGGTTTAAACAACCGTGATGTATTGTTCTCTTTTTAACTGTTTAATTTTAAAACTCTGATCTCAAGTTTTTATATCATGTTTTTATGTGTATAAATTATGTTTTAGTATTCCCAAACTCTCTGACAGTGTGATCTATGGGTTATTTGTTGTCATATTTACAAATATTTATAGGCTATATATATATAAAACATGTCTGTGATTAGACTAAAAGGGACTGATAAACACGTCTTTGGTATTGTTCATTATAATTATTTTCATATAAAAGCAACAGAACTTAAATTACATCCAGTTTATTAGCAACGCTGTGCACAAGCGTGAATCCCGCAAAATCCATCTTTGATCTTGCAGGTGTCAGATCCACTGACAGAAGAGAGATCTGTCCGGCTTGCCTGCACTTTTTTTCACTCCTCCTCTCCTCACTGCAGTGCCTACTCTCGCATACTATCCGCCCTAAATAGTCTTTTAGAAAATAGAATTAGTACATCCAAAATCGTAGTATGTTGGTTTCAAAGATACCCGGATGGTCTACTATTTCCGATGTGCAGATCGCGCGTTGGCCGAGGATTCGGTTAGAACTACAAAAACGAGTGAAAAGTGCTAAAAAACTACAGACATGGAGGACGCGCAAGTCCGGCGATTATGTAGAGATGTTTAGATAAAGGGGTTTGAGTGATTAATTATCAGTTTCTAACCTGACGAACATGTATTTATTCAATGTTGTCTACATTATTTTGTATCTGCAGCAGTATTGTGAACTTTTGTAAAGATACGTTTAGCCATTAACTTTTAAATGCAAATGTTCATAAACAATGGTAATAAACTATAGCCTGGGTTTTCCCCATGCTGCCTTGCGCGATTTTATTCATGCTGCTAGGACCAGATTTTCCCCTCAAAAAAAGGACCCAATCACAGCAAGCAGCAAGACGATGACGACGTCTATGCGACACACTGAAGCAGTTTGTTTATATCTATGGATCCAACATGGCATCAGATGCGAAGTTACCTTTCGATGCAGCCTTAGATAAGTAGTTTAGAACGCAAGTTTATTTCGTCTTCTTCCTCGTCGAATTTCTGTCGCTCTACATACGTCATCTGGTATAATTGAAACAATTGGCTATGAGCTACGTACAGGCGAATTTGATAGACATCAGTATTTCTTAAAACTGTGACACACAGGAAGTGACATCATCTAGGCTCTTTCTACTGCATGATGGGAAGACAAGAAATTAATCTCAATCCATTGTCTCAGTTTTTACACAAACTGTAGCATTGACTGTATTCATCAACCCTGTTACCAAAGTTACTTTAAAGCAGCGCTCAGTAAGACTGCGAGAAAACAGCCAGTTTTTTTCTCGAGCCCCCCCTACAGTTTCGGAGTATATATATTTTTGAGAAAACTGTCGTAAACTCGTTGTCAACTATTCCCCCTCCCATCTCGCTCAGGCCATGTGCATTTGTTTTCAGAGAAGCCGGCGAACAAACGGAGCCATGTCAACTGAAGTATGTATGATTCTCACAAGAATATCATATATATGTTGAGATAGTGTATATTTGTATAGTGGAGATAGTGTATATTTTTACAGTGTTGCCAAACGTAATCAGTAACATTATGGCAAAAACAATACTATAAGAAATATCTCCGCTATTTATTTATTTTTAGTTTAGACTATAGCTATAGCTACTTAGGTTATGCATTATCAAAATAAATGTTACACATTCTTTTATCATTTTGATGGTGATCCGAGTTGTCCATCATAACGATTGACCAAACAAAGTCAAACACGTAGCCTAGTTTGTTTATTTATTTTGCAAGAATACGTGTACTATGGTATAAGGCTATAATTTATTCGTTCAAAACGTTTGGTTTGAAATTTCATAAGTTGTATTGCTAGCTAGCATCCTAACATAGATCTGTGAACATGCAACATAACGTTACTAATTCTGAGGCAGACGGCAAGCTAAAGCATCATTTGAAGACTTTCATATCGATTTATAGGCGATCTCAGTAACACAAATAAAACCTGATAGAGGAACGGACAAAACACTACAGAAAACAAACACGTTTGTTTACTAATGAAAATGCTAACATAATGTGGCAGGTCTAATGAAATATATCCTGCCTGCAGGTGGCTGATTAATTCATTTGAGCTCGTCCTATCAGTGAGCTGTAATAGCGCATATAAACAAGCTGGTTAGAGTGTATGGTGTCATGAGGCACCGCCCCTTCCCGTGTCGTCATTCAGGGCGACATGCAAGCTTTCGCGGCTGGCATTCGGCTGAGGTTGTACCCTTGATGGTCAAAGTATGTTTATACTTCATGTCCGGAATGCTTAGTTATTGCCGACGCGCACGCTGTCCACCTGATAGATGGGATGAGCCCACATGTATGTTGTCTGCCTGACTGAGTTGGTCCCCCAGAGATCGCACCTAAAAGATGTAGTACGGACCAATGGGTCGCATCTGCACCACCGATTAGTTCCGTGCGGTTGACTGCGTGGGACTACTTCTGGAGGCGCTGTTGCTTTGCTGCTTTTGCTGTTGCTTTGATCCGCTGTGGACAAAGGACTGAAAACACTGTCCTTTGTGTTTAGTGTGTGTGCCTCTATGTGAGCCCTTTATTTCGGGGTTGTCTCTGTGTCTTGTGACACCAGGAAAGTTTTCTTTTCGTTTGTATTAGTTTTTATTTTGTATTTTGACTCAGAATTTTGTAATATGTTTAACGTGAAACTGAACATCTCTACTCCAATTTCTGTCTCTTGGAGTGACAGTTCTGAGTGTGTTTCAACAGTGACAGTTCTGAGTGTGTTTCAACAGTGACAATTCTGAGTGTGTTTCAACAGTGACAATTCTGAGTGTGTTTCAACAGTGACAATTCTGAGTGTGTTTCAACAGTGACAATTCTGAGTGTGTTTCAACAGTGACAATTCTGAGTGTGTTTCAACAGTGACAATTCTGAGTGTGTTTCAACAGTGACATTTCTGTTCCAGGAGCTGAGTGCACAAAGCAGGGGCGGATTGTTGGTGGTGGTCTCCCTCACGAGTGTGGTGTGCTGAGTGGTGTGAGTGTGTGTGTACTGGTGTGAGTGTATATGCACAGGCGTACGGAAAAGGTGACTTGTCGTGGAGGCCTTATGTGCCCTTATCCACTGCTCTGCCTCGGCTCCTGTCCTGCTGACTCAGGTCGCTCCATGTGTGCTTGTGGAACCACAAAATTGTCTACATTGAGTGCTGTTGATGTTTGTGCATTTTATATTGATTATTTATCTTTAATAAAACAAATTTATATTTTTGTACCCACGTCTCCTGCCGCCTTACTGTGGACGAACCTGTGTTTCCTTAAATAACAAACTATATTTTATTGTCCCTGGCAAGATTCCAGGGTGGCGTAGTCGTTAGCAGAGATCATTTTATGCTTAAAGTCATTCTATCCCATCCTCGTGCTGCTACATTCTGGCGTAGTCGGCAGGGTTCCACGGTTGCCAGGTGGAGACGTGGGTAATCATATTGGTTTATATTTGGTGTTTTGTGTTTTCTTGTGTTTTTTTGTGAAGCAAAGCAGCAGCGTCTGTCTGGATTGTGGAGAACTTTCCCTTTTACCCGGGATCTCCTGTCGGCGGTGGTAAGTGTCGTTTACTCTGGGAACTTGGGGCTCAGTTAAGAAGGCAGACATGGAGAGGCTGTGCTAAAGAAAAGGCCTGGGCGTTACCCGGTTGTAGGGTTGTCAGGTCCCCATCCTTTTAAACGGTTGGGTGGATTTTAAATACCGTGTTGATCGACACGGGGAGCGTATTTAAGTTTGTCGAGCTCATGCACGGTGAGCGGTTTGAGTTTTTAAATATAACCATATTTAGTCATGGCTGAGGACTCGTGTATCACTTGTTTCTCGTCATTTAGCCGCCATGAGTAGCCGTAAAGGCAGAGGACCTGTAACCAGTGCCTTACTCACGATTTTAGTCACGTTAGAGGACTTGTGTATCACTTGTTTCTCGTCATTTTAGCCGTCATGTAAGAGGACTCGTGTATCACTTGTTTCTCGTCATTTAGCCGCCATGAGTAGCCGTAAAGGCAGAGGACCTGTAACAAGTGCCTTACTCACGATTTTTGTCATGTTAGAGGACTTGTGTATCACTTGTTTCTCGTCATTTTAGCCGTCATGTAAGAGGACTCGTGTATCACTTGTTTCTCGTCATTTAGCCGCCATGAGTAGCCGTAAAGGCAGAGGACCTGTAACAAGTGCCTTACTCGTGTTTTTAATCATGTTAGAGGACTTGTGTATCACTTGTTCCTTGTCATTTAGCCGTCATGTTAAGAGGACTCGTGCATCACTTGTTTCTCGTCACTTAGCTGTCATGTTGGAGGACTCGTGTATCACTTGTTCTCGTTAATGATTTTAAGTGCGTGACTTCTGTGTCTAATGTGGTTCTGCCCTCTTTAGGCCCTGGAATTGAGTAGCGAGGGTTGCTTATCGTCGGGGCGACGATGCAAAAGGGAGGGGTAGATTGTGGCAGGTCTAATGAAATATATCCTGCCTGCAGGTGGCTGATTAATTCATTTGAGCTCGTCCTATCAGTGAGCTGTAGTGGCGCATATAAACAGGCTGGTTTGAGTGTATGGTGTCATGAGGCACCGCCCCTTCCCGTGTCGTCATTCAGGGCGACATGCAAGCTTTCGCGGCTGGCATTCGGCTGAGGTTGTACCCTTGATGGTCAAAGTATGTTTATACTTCATGTCCGGAATGCTTAGTTATTGCCGACGCGCACGCTGTCCACCTGATAGATGGGATGAGCCCACATGTATGTTGTCTGCCTGACTGAGTTGGTCCCCCAGAGATCGCACCTAAAAGATGTAGTACGGACCAATGGGTCGCATCTGCACCACCGATTAGTTCCGTGCGGTTGACTGCGTGGGACTACTTCTGGAGGCGCTGTTGCTTTGCTGCTTTTGCTGTTGCTTTGATCCGCTGTGGACAAAGGACTGAAAACACTGTCCTTTGTGTTTAGTGTGTGTGCCTCTATGTGAGCCCTTTATTTCGGGGTTGTCTCTGTGTCTTGTGACACCAGGAAAGTTTTCTTTTCGTTTGTATTAGTTTTTATTTTGTATTTTGACTCAGAATTTTGTAATATGTTTAACGTGAAACTGAACATCTCTACTCCAATTTCTGTCTCTTGGAGTGACAGTTCTGAGTGTGTTTCAACAGTGACAGTTCTGAGTGTGTTTCAACAGTGACAATTCTGAGTGTGTTTCAACAGTGACAATTCTGAGTGTGTTTCAACAGTGACAATTCTGAGTGTGTTTCAACAGTGACAATTCTGAGTGTGTTTCAACAGTGACAATTCTGAGTGTGTTTCAACAGTGACAATTCTGAGTGTGTTTCAACAGTGACATTTCTGTTCCAGGAGCTGAGTGCACAAAGCAGGGGCGGATTGTTGGTGGTGGTCTCCCTCACGAGTGTGGTGTGCTGAGTGGTGTGAGTGTGTGTGTACTGGTGTGAGTGTATATGCACAGGCGTACGGAAAAGGTGACTTGTCGTGGAGGCCTTATGTGCCCTTATCCACTGCTCTGCCTCGGCTCCTGTCCTGCTGACTCAGGTCGCTCCATGTGTGCTTGTGGAACCACAAAATTGTCTACATTGAGTGCTGTTGATGTTTGTGCATTTTATATTGATTATTTATCTTTAATAAAACAAATTTATATTTTTGTACCCACGTCTCCTGCCGCCTTACTGTGGACGAACCTGTGTTTCCTTAAATAACAAACTATATTTTATTGTCCCTGGCAAGATTCCAGGGTGGCGTAGTCGTTAGCAGAGATCATTTTATGCTTAAAGTCATTCTATCCCATCCTCGTGCTGCTACAATAAGTTACAGTATCTAGCGTACTAGTAAGCCCGTAACAGACAGCGACCATAATAAAAACCTAAACAGACAATAGCAAACATCCTGAGGTCACAATTACAAGAAATACAAACATTAAACACAGTTTATTCTAAAGATACAAGTGCAACAGCAAGAAGGGCAGGTCAGCATCGGTTTTGCCGGCTTCGGTTTCTTTCAGTTCTCTCCATTCTGAAAAAGCCGGTCCAATATTAACTCTAGTCTGACTTCACGCTCGGTCAGTCTCCCGTTTCCTCTTTCTTTGGTCCTCTGACAAAGATTTCCTAGCTTTCTGCTTCTTTTTTACATGTTCAGCCATTACGAAAACTTGAAGAACTCAATAGCGTTACCTTGTTCTTATAGCTAGCCGGATACTGGATGGATGGGGGCTTGTACGCGTGCAGTGCCGTAAAGCAATTCGTTACCTCGCGAGACCTGATATCACACGATACTTCCTAACACTGAGGCCGGCGGCCCGCCGGCCCAAAGTTGCAAGGGTGGTTTTGCGGCTCACAGGCACCAGGGGGGTGCGAGACGACCACCATTCAACCCGAAATCAGTAATATAACCATTACAATGACTCCAAAGCTGTTCGGTTAAGGTAAAAAAGTAACTTAGTTCACCTTTAAGAAGAATCTCTATAACTATGAATAACTTGTATGATATTTGTTTATGATGTTTACTGATTATTCCTAAAAAAAAAAAATTGTAAACTATATGTTGAAAATGACTAAACTTCTGGTAACATTGTTACAAAATGGGAAAATAAATGTAAAATAAAACAGTTAAAATAGTATTAGCTTGATCTGATGTTGACAATCAATATAAAAATGTCTCAAACCTCCCTTTACTGACCATTTGTTGAAGAAAAACCCAGAATATTCTGTACCGTTTCATAGTTGAACTGTTTATCTAAATGTGATGAAGTGCTTGAATGTTTCTAACATGAATGTTCTTCAGCATCATGAATGAATGAAGAATAAACACCAACCTCTTTGTTCTTCAGGATCTTCAGTGTGTTTCATTCTGCAGGGTTCTGGATCACTCATGTTCTCACTGTCCTCTTTAATAAACTCAGTCTTTGCAGATTTCAGCTCTTCCTGATGCTCTGATGCTCGTCTTCACTTGTAGCTGATGGGAATTTACAGCATTTATTTGAGAAATACTGTGGGCGGAGCTTCATTGATGATGTAAATGCAATGGGAGGAGCTTCACTGATGATGTGATTACAGTGGGAGGAGCTGATCTGGCAAAAAATATCAATTAACAGTTTTTTTTATATATATAAAAAATGACACTTCTAAGCATTTATGTCTGTCTATCTTTGTACAGTAACTGATGCAAATTCATTAATTATTTTTAATTATTTGTATTTCTAAACCTAACATTATTCTACTTCCTCATTAAAATACAGATAGGGCCTATCTAGTAATAAATAAAAGAAAATAAATAATTGAAATTATTCCTGATATAAATAAATGTTAAGAAAAACAATTAAAATCATAAACACAGAAATAAAGTGACATATAGTAGCCAACAAATCCCCTCAGTCTGCTGACACCAATGAAATGAGCTTTATGTGTAAATTTACAGGAGATCTGAAGACATCAGCATAATAAATGAGGTGAAAACAGGAACTATTGTCATGAAATAAAGAGTGTGTTCAGCAGATCTGTTAATATTGATGAGCCTCAGACTATCAACACTCATTCAACAAGCCATTCAGGACCATCAGCAGATCATCTCACTTTATTCTGAGTGTTTGCTGTTAGAAACACAT